>CAMZMU010000041.1:174659182-175259182 GCA_947311845.1 Poa pratensis
CATCGTTGTGGTTACCGCGACCTCCGCGCCTCCTCGAGCCATTCTGGAGATTTGTCAATGACACAGTTAGTATCTTTCTCTCGAATGGTCGAACAATTGCATTAGCGTCCACTCAAGTACACAGACTAGGGACGATAATACATTGTGTAGCAACTAACAAGGAATCAACAAGATAGAACTTGGGTCAAAGATCAGCATCATGTGCTACTAGCGAGAGATGCAATGGTTAAGGAACCACGACTCAATACACCCTAGTAGGCACAATTCGGGACCTTCTGTTCAAGTCCTTGGGTTAAAACCCAAAGAAAGGATCAAATGATTACACTCGGTAGGAATAACAATGTTCAAACATCTGAGTTGATTCGGATTGCAACGCAGCGGGAGCAACGTGACGCATAACACTACAGGTAGAACCCAACCACGTGATACTAATCATTTTGAAGTAACAGACGAGGAGTAAAACTTTTAACTCAAATCGAGGTAAGATTGCTCTGAGATTAAAGCGTAACCAGATAAGGAGTAAAAAGAATCCTAAGATGGTTTTCACAACTCATTTTTAGATTAAAAATATTTTCACAAACACAGACTCAACGTCGACCAGTAGAAGGGTTTCCTACAGGCAGTACTGCTCTGATACCAACTTGTGGCACCCCGACCCGACTGCTATACAGTGATGCTGTGTGTCACCAGTTAAGCGATACAACCTGAGGTTACGGGTTTACCAATCCCCGGCCAAAACCTTTGGCAGGCGTTGCTCGGAATTGATCATCGGCAACGCAACACCCCGATTGATGCCTTAACACAGGCACAACTATCAATGCATAATAGAAAGATCAAGACTTGTGGAACAACTGGCACATCACAGACTCTACGACACAAAGCATTATAGTTCAACTCTTATAATAGAGAAAGATAGCAAAATTACAACCAGAGGTCACAGACCCAACATTACAACATGCGGAAGCGAATTAAGTTGTTCTAAACAACAAGAACCAAATTATGGCCAAAGAGGCCTACAGATAAACATTCAGCGCCAGCTGTTCCGAGATGTCCCAAGCTGCCACCTGGGAACCCCAGACTACTCATCGACATCCACAAAGAACCCACCGTCGAGGTCGGTGAAGTCCTCCTCTGAAACAAAGCAAACGACGTTGAGTTCGACGAACTCGCAAGATTATATATAGAGCTTTAGCTCGATGAGGCTTTCGAATTTTTATGGCTGTTTTGCATAAAGCTGATTTTTTAATAAAACATAACCCCATGGCATCGACTAATCAGAATATTTTAAAAAAGGTAAGAAGTAACTCGTTTCCTCTGATCACATTCTCAACATCAACCTTCATCAACCACTGTACCTGTTCCACAAAGGCACCTCCCCGAATCACCCTCGAGGAAGTCAACCTTGCATTCTTGAGTGGTACCTTTAGTACCCAGTTTTTAATCATTCCGTTGAAGTTATTCTATGGTCTTATCGTCCTTTCCCAAGTTGTCCGTAACCGTGGACACGGCTTTTCGAAAAGATTTAACCCTGCAGGGGTGCACTGTGTTTACCTTCGGTACCGCCCGGCTTATTGCCTACACGTAGCTCTCTTTCGGGGAAAGCCGGCTGAGTTGGAACGGTTACAACCTTTACCTTGTTAAGGACTAACCCATGATCATCAGGAGGATGGGATAGCCGTGCATCCAACAACACCCTGCCCCGTGGCCACTCATTTTCCTAACACCACCATCCTCATTTCTGTCTTGGCCACCATCTCAACGCACGCGCAAATGGAAGCCCGAACTAGAGGACCCTGGCTAGCCCCGCTCAAGTTAGTCGGTCGACGAGGGCTCCATATACCCCACCGAATGGAAGTGCGCTCATTCTTGGTTCAAGAGGTAAAGAACTCGCACCTAGGCGGCGAGAGTGAGACAAAACACCACCAAACCAAAGTGGCCTCTCATCCCCACCTTTAAGCATTTTATTCCCTGTCTCCACAATTTCTCCACCACCATCCATTCATCTCATCACCTGTTTCCGACATGAATCATCCATCGTACAGCTAGGCATTTAACTAAGCATGGCTAAGCATCAACATTGCATAGTTATGTAATTTAGGCCAACAATACAAACCTATGGATAATAGGAGGGAAAACATGTATTGGCATCGGAAACTTAATGCAACTATAGGAACTCTACTCCAATAAAATTGACATTTGAAACCGCATGCAATATTATAGTGGAGAAAATATTTGCGGAAAATAGGATAAGACATGCTCATAGGGGGATTACGCTTGCCTTGCTCAACATGCTGGTAGTACGGATCCTCGGGGTATTGCAACGCAACCCCTGCTGCTTGATCTAACGAAGCATAGCCACGTAAGAGCAATCAATCACCACACAAGCTTTAACAAATGCAATGCGCAAACACATGATGGCATGACATTTTAAATCCCCGAATGAGGATGATTCAATCTATTCCATTTAAACGGAGTTTGGATGCTTAAGGACACATCTCGAGTACCCCGTGGAGTTAGGTCATGATTCATCTTTACTTGTTACTTAGAATAGATGAACCTATGGTTAACTTGCATATGAATGACATGCACATGTTTAAGATGCATGGTTTAGGTGATTAAACATCCTTACAACAAGTACTTGGAGTGAGTTGAAGAATGATTGGCATTCTAGTTGAAAACAGGTTAAAAAGGAGTATCCGGATTCAAATCCGGAAAATTCCGGGTCTGGTACCGGGAGCAATAAATCCGGAATTATTTCCGGGTGAATTCCGGGTGTATACCGGGTGAAAACGGTTGAGTCCAGTAGCTATTTCCTTAACCCGGAATAGAATCCGGAAAATTCTGGGAATTGCACCGGATTTTCCAGTTCGACGGGAAGATGCTACGGCTACGGCGATTCGACGAATTAGCGAGTTAGCGAGGAAATGGGGGGGTTCGTGTGCTCACCCTGAGCACGTAGGAGATGACGGCGAGGTCAGGGATGCAGCGAAGGCGGCAAATTCGTTCGCGCGTCCGCGGCCGGAGCACGGGAAGACGGGGACCTCGGCGTCGATTGCGGCCCTCCCGCGTCAATTTCTTCGGCGGAGATGGAGAGGTCGACGCGGCGGAGCTTTCGGCGGTCTTGGATTTGCTCGGGAAGCTTCGATCGATGGCGGCGAGCACAGGCATGGCGGCTTGGGCGGTGAGCTCGCGGTGGGGAGAGATGGGGAGCAGAGGGAGCAGGTGCGCGAGGATAGGGGGAGCAGGGCAAGTGGGGCTCGTGGGGGTGCTGTCCTCCTCGCAGGGGAAGGCCGAGAGGGGGCCGGGCGCGGCGTGTGCACGCGGGTGCGGCCACGGTGACGGCATGGCACCAGTAGAGAGGAGAGACAACCATTTTGCGGATAACCCCCTGGAACTTTTGTTTCCCTCACGGATTGGTCCTTTTCAGTTTAAATTTCAAAACCTGTGACCTTAGTCATTTAATTGAGGCACTTAAACATCTTCAAAAATTAGGACAAAATTTGGGGAGGCTCCCTTAACATTTAGAAGGGTTTGATACGGCATTTTTGCTAAAAACCAAAATGCTAGTACTTTGGAATTTTTAAAGCAAGTGCAAAACATTATTTTGTAACTCTTGGAACTTCCTTGACAAATATAAGATGTCAAGTAATTTTGTCTTGCAAGTTTGAGTGCCTCCATTGTGTTGATGTTTGGTAGAGCAAGTTTGGCATTTGGGTTTTGCAATGTTGCCAAATCAATTCACATGTTGCTTTAGCAAGTTAATATGGATGCCATGATGCATGAGGAATGCAGAAGTGAAAATTTTACTCAGGTTTTTAGGTTCTCAAACTTTGGGCTGTTACATCGGGGGCCGACGAAATGGTTTTCGGTGCCGAAATAAATTAGATAATATGTGTTTAATATTAATTAGGGTAATTAATAGTTAAATACATTTTTATTTAATGATTTTCATAATTTTTAAAGGCTGCACATCTAAATGGGCCTAGACCAAAGGGAAAAGGCCCATTGGGGGGGGGGGACTTCCCTCCAAGGTGCGAATTGGGAGGGGCTGCCCTAGGTGGGCCAAATGGGGCCCACCTAGGGCCGGCGCACCTGTATGGGGCGTGGCGCCATGTGGGAATAGTCCCACATGGCCTAGCCAAGGTGCCAAGCACCCATCCTCCTCCTTTATAAAGGGATGCCTCCTTGCCTTGGAAAATTGCACCATCCTCTCTCTTTCTCTTATTCATTTAGACGTGGCTCCGCAAATGGGGCTACGCATGGTGGAGAGAGTTCTCTCCACCATACGCACACCGCCGTGCTGCTGGGTCCAAGTCTTCTGCTTCCGCTGCTCTGCTGGATCAGCGCCCAGAGGTCGTCATCTTCTCCGTACGTGTGTAAGCTCTGCGATGTGCCACACTTGGGGCACTTGGAGAGGTTCGTCCTCACCACCTTGAGGTCGGCGCCGCTTTCATCTTCGTCGCGCTTGTCGTGCATGTGTAAGTTCTTCGCGACCTCGAGGTCGGCTGCATCGTCAACTTTGACAACGCTTGTTGCGGGAGCGTAATCCCCGCTATCGGTCTACGATGGTACGTATATCGATCTCCACTGTTACTCTATATCTGCATAGTAACAGATTTTGGCTTGTTTATGGTTATAGTTGCTAGGATTTTTTTTGTTTTCTGCACACGATTCCCTTAAGTGGTATCAGAGCCGATCTATTCGTAGATATAGCTGTACGGTTTTAGAACTCATGTTTATGAGGGCATCGTTCTTATAGTTGTTATCCTGTCGCATACACTTGCTTTTGCTGTCGGCATTGAGTTGATGAAGCGGCCCGGATCGACTTTACACGTACGCTTACGCGAGACTGGTTCCACACCTGACATACGGCTTGTACTGTATATGTGGTTGGCGGGTGTCTGTCTCTCCCTCTCTCAATAAATGGCCTTTGCATTTTCAATGGAGGGCCCGAAAGGGATAAAAAACATACAACTGTCAGATCGTTGCTGTGGTTGTAGGTTCGTAGGTATGAAGCGGTTCTATTTACGAAAACCCCAAGCCACGTAAAATATGCAAAAGATAAAGTAGAAAGCGTGAAAATTTATTTTTCAAGGGCAATGTGATATCGTCACGATAATGTCGAGGGGCTACCCCCGGGTAGGGTCATGATATGGTATAAGCTGTGTCCAAGTCTGGACCGAGGTACAAAAAACCGACATACCCGGGCCCAGAGGAGGCCGAGTAATGATGTTGGCGGGAAGTGACATATACTCACTGAATTATACTGACTGAGATATGGGATCCGAGACATGCTGACCGACATATATATGTCAGTATCCTGTGTGTTTTCTTATGTGCAGGGGAGGCTATTCAGGAAAGGGAATCCGACATATCCATGCTGAGTTATAGAGATGAGGCACCGTATGTCGGACGGAGGTCAGCGCTGCTGTCGCATCCCGTCTGACACGGGAGCATGGCGTGCAGTACGGCGGATGTTTGAGGTGACCGGGCTCACCTCTGCTGACCAAGGACGAAAGTGGGAACAGGAGAAGGACGCCGCTGACCGAGGCTGTACGTGGGAGCAGAGACATGGGACAGGGTATGGCAAGCCACGTCGTGTCTACTGCAGAGGGTACAATCATGACGGTGCAGAGTGCGTGGCTACAGTGTCGGTACGACGGCTGACGCGGGCGTGCGTGGCCACAGTGCCGGTACGGAGCTGACCGTTGCACCCAGCTAGCTATAAAAGGAGGCCCTCCCCTCCTGCGTGTGGGACGACGCCCAGAGAGAGAGACATTTCCCCCCTTAGCTCCATGTTCTTCCTTAGAGCTCATTGCCATAGCTACAAAGATACAGCTCAAGGAGCACCATTATATTTGTGAGATACCGACATATAGAGAGAGGCAGGCAGGAGTAGGGGTTTTACGTCCTCACAAGAGCCTCGAACCTGGGTATATTGTGTGTGTGTTTGTATCTTCCGTGTGCGCTCCTTAGCGCGCTAGCCCTCCCCGGTTCCACCAGCGTCCATCGGCCCCAACTTAAGCCATCCTATGGCAACTGCCGTGATACCACCACGACAGGTAAGTTTTATGAATTGTTTATAAACTGTCGGCATGATGGAAACCATCGGCACAAGGACCATATCACGTCGCAGTACGTTTGATGTTATGTCATTGTGTGCATCTTATATTGTATATATATATAGTTTTATATATTAGTTACACAGCGGTAGTAATATAAGATGATCCCTCCTAAAACCATGTTGTGTTCTCCTATAGCGTGCACCACCAAAAGTTCTCCGTTACGAGTCAGGCTGTGACGATCGGGTGTCAGATGTATCTGCATTCGCATAACGTGGGTGTAAGCCACGTTGCACAAGCAATACGCTAAAGGTTATTCTGGCGAGCCTAGAATGTACAGACATGGCCTGGCCTCGGAACACAGTGACCGAAAGGTTAAGCACGAGTCACATAGTTGTGGGCGAATAGCTCCTATGCGACGTTTTTTCATGCCAATCGATGCACAGCGACGACGCTGGTTGAAATAGCTCGCGTGCGACACCACCTCGCTGCTGAAATAGCTCGCGTGCGACAGTCGGGCTTAACCGCAAGGGACAGGTTATGGGTTGGAATTATGTGAGCCTGGTGGGACCCCCACTTATCCACATCAGCAAAGGACCCACAGGAGCACCTTCGAGCGTGGGACCCACCTCTTTGTCCATGTCAGCAAATGTTAACAGGCCATATATGGGTCATTTTCATTCATATTTAGGGGGGGTGGGCCACAAACGGCCATTTTACATAGTACTTCTAATAATAAAAAAAATATAAAAACTAATGCGGCGGCGGCGGCGGCGGTGTCGTCAATCTACGGATCGATGCCGAGGTCCTCCTGCTCTACGATGCGGAGGACGGCCACGGCGACCTCCCGCGCGTCCACCGCCACACGAAAGCGCTGCTCGGCCCCCTCCTCGCCGGCCTTGAACGCCTCCTCCGCAGCGGCCAGCTCGGCGTCGGCGTCGTCCATCCTCTTCCATGCTGGCAACACGACGTCTTGGAGGACGCGGAAGCTGCAGGTGCCGGTGCGGACGGACGAACTCATCGTCGTCCTCCTCCACCGGCAAATCATCCGTCTCAGGCTCCGGCTTCGGCTCCAGCGCCGGCCGCTTCTTTCGCTCCTTCCGCTCCTCGTCGGAGCGGTTACCGCCACCGGAATGGCCCGCGTTTGAACTCCCCCTCCTAAACATTGTGGCGCGGTGCTGGATCTGCAGCTGGAGGTGGATTGGTCGCCGGCGGCGAGCACGTGGGAGCGGGAGGCGACACCTTTGGGTGGGCAAGAAGGGGAACGGGAGGCTGTCGGCGTGGCGTTGGGCCGTGGTATTGGGCCGTGGCGAGACGTTTGGACCTTGGTATTGGGCCGTGGCGAGGCGTGTCATCAGCTGGTACAAAACAGATCCATCTCGCCCCCGTGCTAGAGCCATCCCCCGCGAGCGAGCTTTCCGACCGTTGCCCGCATCCTCTCGTCCCCCTTCTTCTCCGGCGACAGCGCGTATCAACGCCGGTGGTAGAGGTATGTCTTCGAGCTCTGCTTCCGCCTCCCAGCGTAACTGGCCGCGCTACGGTCCAGTTCCGCTATTTAGTTGCCCTGAGTGCCCACGGACGGCGCCTCTGAAGCGGCGGGTCACCACCAGCGACAAGAACGGCAACGCCGGGCGTGAGTATGTCAAATGCGAGAGCAAACCAGAGCCGGGGAAGGTGAGATCTGGGTTTCCCCTCACCCAATTTTCCCAATTTCGTTTTATTTTCCTCAATTTTGGGTTTCATCCGATCTGGGTTAACTGCATCCTATTTTTCAGGATCTGCTTCCATGCGATCATTTCGAGTGGCTTGATCTGTATATCAAGAGGATTGAAAAGGCGGGCACAACCCTGGCCCCCAATTTGCCGTCGGCGGTGGAGCAACTGGGATCTGCTACGGTGCAGAATGCAGATCTCGCGGAAGTGAAGGCCGAGCTGAATAAAATGAGCAAACAGCTAAAGAAACTCGTCGATCTGAAGAAGCAGGACAATCAGATGGCTGCAATTTTCTATTTGTGTGCAATTGCTCTTGGAGTTGTCTATGTGCTGCTCATTTTTCTTTTACCTGTTATTCATCCATCGTTAGCTATTTGAGGGTTTAGTTGGTCAGTTAGCTCGGTATGTGACGGCAGAGGACGCGATCTGTGCGCCATGCCAAGTTCATGTAACTGAATCGAAGAAGTAATTTGGAAAGTTCGTCTGTTCTTCACGCAATTTTTGTTCTTCAGTTAGCGGGTGCCCTCAGTTAACAGAGTGTAGACCAAAGTTCAGTTTCGAGAAAAAAAAACAGAGTGTTGGGCCGTGAGAAAGTAATCAGGCTCAAATAGAAAAGCAGCCCACCCGCGTAGGGGAGCCCATAGAAACAAACAAATGGGCCCGTTTATTACGTTGCTTCGGCAAAATGTTCTTATTAGAATGCAAATAATATTACTTGTCTTTATTAGTTGTTCTTATTATGTACTTCTTCGAATGCAAAGAATATTTTTTGTCTTTATTATGTACGTCTTAGAATGCAAAGAAAGTACAATATTACTTGAACGAAACATAGATATATTAGCACGAACAATACATAAAAACATATAGTAGCACCCTTACATATAGTAGCACCCTTACAACTAATGAAAACACACTCTTACAACTCATTACTAATAAGTAGAAACTGGATGGAGACACGACACGACAGGACAAGGGAAAGTAAATGACACGAAGTAAATAAAACTTAAACGGGGCTGCAGCATCTTCTTGCTCGGGCGCCCCTTCTTGCTCACTCCTCGTCGTTGATGTTGTAGGGGAGCCTGTGCACATGGCGGGGGGTGGGGAAGGCCGCGTCGTAGTTGGTGTAGAAGTTGTAGATGGTGAATGCGATGAACTCGCAGCCGCACCACCAGACGGTCCCGAGGAGGAAGCGGGCGTCCAAAGGGTTGGCGAAGGTGGCCGTGAGCATCACGACGTTGCCGAGATTGTCACGGGTTTCGTCGAGGCTAAACATGGGCCGCATGCCCGCTGGGCGGTTGAGGTGGCGATAGCCGGAGGCGAGGAACTCGCGGGCGAGCTCAAACGGGGTCCTCCACCTCGAGATCACCCACACGCGGAGTCTGTTCTCCACGAACACGCCGGGGGGGTAGAGTTCCTCCGGGTAGGTGCGCGGCGGCCAGTACGTGACTCCGGTGAACTCCATCTGGCTTCTGTGGCTTTGTGCTTCGAGAGAGGGAGGAAGACGAGAGGAGATGGATCTGGCTGTGGCTTGTGTGGAGAGGGGAGAGGAAGAGAGATGTATAAATAGAGAGAAGAGGGTTGGCATGTGTATCGGCGTGCGATTACTCTCCCGTGTAATTGCTGCGGTGCGACGGGTCAAAGTCTGAAAAGAGCTCGGTTTTTGAGTCTGAATCAAAGTCTGACGCGTTTAATTGCTGCGGTGCGACGGCTCGGTGGCAGCGAGGCGTGCGTCTGAAACGGCGGCCGAAATTGCTGCGGTGCGACGTGGAAGGAGACATGCATGCAATCTGAATCGCTGACTAGGTCACGGGCGGAGAGGCTAGACGGGCGCGTAGCACAACGCACACGGTGGGAACCACGAGCCAGTGACTCAAATCCATTCCCCAACTGCCCACCCCCGAACCCTGTGCGTGTTGGAAAAAAGAAAACATTAGAAAACAGGCCAGCCAATCAGAGTACAGAACGCGAGTCTCGCGGATCGCCATGGCTCAGCCGATCGCAACCGTCCGTGCTAGATTCCTTCTAGAAGGCGTCGATCCAACGGCCAACGGCCAAAACGCGGGAGTCTGCGGGTTTGCTTGATCGGACGGCCAACGTAGGGCTTATCCAACGGCCAAAAATACGAGCTAGGGTTAGCGGGGTTATGCGGGGTTTCGCCTCGGTCAACGGGGTTTCGTGAGGGTTGACCAAACTAGGGTTGAGCATAACTAATTCAAAAAAAATCAAAAAAATAAGAAACCTGCGCACATGGTTTTGTAATGTTGTATAGTAACTAGAAAAAAATATAAATATGGTTTATATGCATTTTCACGAAAAATCCTAAAATCAAGTGAGAGACCTCGAACACTTTCAAATGAGCATAATTAATTAAAAAAAATCAAAAAATGAAGAAACCTGCGCACATAGTCTTCTTATGTCATATAGTAACGAGAAAAAAATATAAAGATGGTGTACATACATTTGCACGAAAATGCCTTCACTCAAATGTGAAATGTTGTACAGAGTAGTATGGATTTCAAAGGAGAGAGTAGGTGGATTGAAAATGTTTTTGAAAATGAAAATTGTGAAAACCCCACCAAAGCTTCATTTTTGAGTGACTAAGATAGATCTGAGCTTATTTTTTCATTTTCATGTTTTGAACTTTATTTATTTATGATTTGCAATTAAACCATTATTATGCAAAAGAAAATAATTAATATGAAGATTAATTCAATAAAATAGTGAGACTTCGGAATGACACTTTATAGGTAGAATAGATGTCTAGGAAATTTATTTGGCTCATTTAGACAAGGTGGAAAAAAACTTGCTTAGAAATGGGGCCGTTTACCCTACCTTTGGGGCTCATTTGAAACACATTTTTCAGGAGTTAGCAAAAGGCCTCGGATTGATGACCATTTAGATCAAACAAAGTGCATAATAGTTTGAAATCATTGCAACATCCAAGCTTAGCATAACACAAGTGGCATAAAAGTTTGAATTTTGGTTCAAATTTGAATTGAAATGACCAAGTGGCAAATTATTACAACAACACCATTCATAGTTATTACAACAAATACAACAAATCAAGTTTATTACAACAAATACAACAAATCAAGTTTAGTATAACAAATCAAGTTTAGTACAACATCATTCTATTTATTTTGCCTCTTCTTACCACGGGCACCACTCGGTTTCTTCTCCTTCTCAACTTGTACAGCAAGCAACTTGTTGATACTCTTTCTTTTCTTACCAAAACCACTAGGCCTACCCACAGCACGGCCAAGAGGTTCATTTTGGACAACATCAGCAACATCTGGTTCAGTTTGCACCACAGCAAGGTCCAGGACAGGTTCAGCTTGCACAGCCAGGTCCAGGACAGGTTCAGGTTGCACAGCAAGGTCCAGGACAGGTTCAGTTTGCTCCCGTGCATCCAGAACAGGTTCAGTTTGCTCCTGTGCATCCAGAACAGGTTCAGTTTGTGAACTGAAACTTCTCTTCTTTCTACTGCCACTGAGTCTTGCTTTTTTCTGTGGCCAGCATTGTTCAACAACAAGAGGTGGGCCTTTTTCTGCACGCTTCCTTCTGAAAAATAAATTATATCGCTTGGTTAGACTGAAAAAAGCAGCAAAATCAAAAACAACACACAAACAACAAAATTAACATACTTTGGCCTTTCCGGAGTGTAACGGCATTGTGTGGAACCAACTCTATGCCCAAGTTCCTCACACAACTTGCATCTGTTTTTGTTACCTTTTTAGGCCTTTTTGGCTTTTCATCTTGATCTTTTTTCTTTTTCTTACTACTCCCACCTTTCTCAAACCAAGCTTTGAATCTGCTCTGTTTGGGCCTCCCAGCCTTCCTTTTAGTGAGGGGTGGACACATAGAAAATTCAAATTCCACCTCAGGCCACTGCGATTGGTCTGTCAGTGCTGGAATTGGAGTTGCATATGCAGCCTTGAATCTTTGTACCGAGTAATAATCATGCAAATATGGGTGCATATTTAACTTGGGTTTAGATGCCAAAAAAATTATGGCATGCTCACATGGTTTCCCAGTGTGTTGCCACTCTAGGCAGGTGCATTCATGCAAATCAGTGTCAACAACATGCCTCTTGCCAGTCTTTGTATCTCTAACTTCAGCACCCCACAATGAAGATTTCTCAACAGATAGATGTGAAAGCTTTCTGCTCCTGTTGACCACTTGTTGTACCACTGCCGGAAGCTTATCCCCTTCCAAAATCGATCCAATTTTTCTTCTCAATTCCCACATGCGCATGATCATGATCCTGATTTGGTCCACCATGTCATGCACAGGCAAGTCTTTCAACTCCTTCACCCTGTTGTTGAAACTTTCTGCCAAGTTGTTGTTGATATGATCGCACTTGATTGCAGTATTAAAACCTGACCTATACCATAACAGAGAATGATAGGTGTTCAACCATGAAGCAAAATCATTCTCACTACATGCTGCCATTATCTTACCAAGGTGATAGGAATGTGTCTGTGATGTGTAGGCTCTTGCTGCCGGCCACATGCGCCCAAATTCTTCTCCTCTGAATTTTTTTATCAGATTCATCCACATATGGCCAAAGCACTCCCTCTGCTCAGCATGAGGGAAAGCAAACTTCACTGCATTTTCTAGCCCTTTACATGCATCTGTGTGGATGGCCAAAGGTGATACTGACCCTAGGGCTCTTTTCAACTGCATCATGAACCATGTCCATGATGCCTCTGTCTCTGACTGAAACATTCCAATGGCAACAGGAAACATCCAGTTGTGTCCATCAAGAGCATTGCATGCTGCCAACTGACCATTCCATTTTCCAGTCAAAAAAGATGAGTCGATGCTCAAATATGGACGACACCCTGCTTTAAATCCATCTACGCAAGGCTTTAAACACATAATTTTGCTGAAATAAACCTTGCCATCCTCTTTTACCTCAGTATCTATCTCCACCACACTGCCAGGTGACCTCTTCTCCACCTCTGCTTTAAAACTATACAACATCCTAAATGTATTTGCCCAATCACCATATAATTCTTTCATTGCCCTTTGTTTTGCCTTCCACACTGTTGTATATTTCAGCACAATGGGATACATCTTTTCCAGGTCAACTTGAAGTCTCTTTGCTGTAGTGTTTGGTGTCTTGGCTAAAATAGGAGTAATCTTTTGTGTAATCCAAAGCTGTGATGTCATCCTTGAAACTTGCTGTGAACTGCTCATACATGTATGCTCATGTGGAATTTGATTTACCCTGATTGTATGGCCATCAGGTTGTCGTCTAGCAGATATGTACCACTTGCAAGGTTTGGCACCTCCATCAAAACCTTGGCACCTAGCATAAAATTTCTTTCGATCAGTCCACAGAGTCTTGGACTCAAACTCATGTCTCACTGCATAGGTCTTGAAACACATCCTAAACTCTTCCATGTTTGGCCACATCTTCCCCACCGCAATGACAGGGTTCTCTCTGTCATACACATGCACCAGCTCATCAGCATGTGCATCATCTACATCATCTGCAGCATCTAACATCAACTCTCCATCCACTTCTTCATTGCCTGAATTTGTGTTACCATCAGTACGCAAAGTACAGTCATCCTTCTCCTTATCTCTGTCATCAACTGGAATTCCAAACATTTCGGCCATCTTAGTGTCAGCTATTGGTTCAATGACCAAATCTGTGCGTTCAGCTAATTCTACTTCATTCCAATCAACAACAACCTTCCTAGCATCATGGCATCCCTGTTCTGGGGTACCCCCTGTTCTGCATCTCCAGCAGCCCTCGTGTCCTCACATACCACTGTCAGTTCAGGGAGCATTGGCAACAACAGCTGCTTCTCTGCAGCCCACTCAGCATCTGCCATCTGTGAAGCCATCTTTGATGGCACATAACCAACCCTGGAATCTTGGTTCAAATCAATGAGCTCTGCCCAAAAGGTTGCTTTTTTCCTTGTCCAACCTTCTTGTCGATCAATTTCATCAACCATATCTTCTCCATCCTCAATTTGGACATAAGCGTTCATGCAATCATCATACCGTAGCAGTGATACCTCTTGTTCTGGACCCCAAATAACGCTCTCCCCAATTCTCTCCACCAAATTCTTCACTGCCTTCTCCTCCATGCTCTCAAGTTCTTGGGGATCAATATCTGTACATTTGACCTCCCAAATAATCCGTGTCTCTCTCAATGTTTCGAACGCTACCATCACCTAGCTTGGCCTTACAAGGAAAGAATTCAACTGTAAATTCGAAACTAGGTGCAGAATCTCCCCTGTCAATGGCGGGCGGGAAGCGGCAGTCAGCTAGGGGTGCAGGGGACGAAAACCAAATCGAGTTCAAATAAGCTAGAAGAGGGTGCGCATTACCGATTTGAACTCTCTCCGGGCTCCATCTCATTCAATCCACGCGCACCTCTCCACGCTTCTCTGATTTCAAATCGGCCGGGAAACAGGGGGGAAACAGATATAGGCCACAGACGCATCCAAAATTGAGGGGAACGAGACTAGGGCTGCGAAATTACTCACCAGAGAAAGCTGCGCCGCCGCCGAGAAGGCGCTCCACAGCTGGCGAGAAGAAATCGTTGCCGCCGCCGGACAAGGGGGCGCTGCCGTCGAGCAAGGGGGATCGAGCGGGAAGGGGGTTGGTCCGTGTGGTGTCGTGGCAACTGAGTGGATCCCACCAGTCGGACCACATAACCACCCATAACCAGCCAAGTCCTAACCTAATGTCAGCCTCCGTTAAGAGCCAGACAGCCGTTTTATCAGTTAGTCCTGTCTGAGCTATTCCCACGCTAAAAGACATCGCACCAGGGCTATTTCAGCCAACGTCGTCGCATGCTGGAGAATTGCCCGAAACGACGTCGCATAGGAGCTATTCGCCCCATAGTTGTTGTGATTGACATATCGATGTCTATCTTTGAAATTATGCTATCGGCCTTGACAATGGGGGATAGTATAGTGGATGGGGATCGTGTAATCACTAAAACGAAGCGAGGGATATTCGTTTTGAGTGGGATTTCTAGTAGTTTTATTTTATTAAAACTTGAACCCATATTTTATTGTGTGTGTGCTTGTATCTTCCGTGTGCGCTCCTTAGCGCGCTAGCCCTCCCCGGTTCCACCAGCGTCCATCGGCCCCAACTTAAGCCATCCTATGGCATCTGCTGTGATACCACCACGACAGTTGGCGCCCACCGTGGGGCCAGCAGCGGCGCTGGCTAGTGTGTTCATCCGGACGGGTTCCATCATCGCCTCCGGCGAGCGCGTGGTCAGTGGCCTTGTCCACAGACTCGGCACGCTGAACTTCATCAGCGACAACGCGGGCTGCTTCGGTAGCAGGCCGATTCCGAGGAATGGCTGCCTCGTCCTCTTCGGAACGTTCGAGATCTACGTCGCCATTGAGTTCTTTTGCAAGTACCTGGAGCAGGTGCTTGTAGCTGAGGATCCTCCTGCTGTCTGTGCGGCTCGTGGCCGGCGTAGTGCTCGCCCTGGGAGCTGCGCAGAGGTCATGATGACTGGCTCTGCGGGTCGTGCCAGTAAAGGAGAAACCAATAAAGGAGAACCCGACAAAGGAGATGCCGGCAAACCTGCCGCCAAGACCACCAGATCGGCGAAACTGCCGCTGGAGAGGAGGGAGAACCTCCGCGACCAGGCCGATACATCTGAGATACCGGTTAGGCCGGCTCCTCTCGAGGAGATAATCGAGAAGCTGGCTGTGCCGGTAGCTGCCGGTTCAGATGCAGCCCAAATGGAGGCAAAGTTGGAGTCGCGTCGTCAGAGCCTACATCAGGAGGCTCTCGCGATGGCCGAGGTGAGGAGAGAGTTCGGGATAACTCTCCGTGAGTATAACCAAGCACATGGTTTTGCCCCGGTAGCTGCTCACCCTAGTCGCATAGAGGATGTGTGTAAGAGGGGTAAAGGCCTCAATGCCGAGATTGCTAGAGATGGTAGATCTAGTTCCAGTAAGACTCCTAGTCACTTGTCGGTCGAAAAGCCGAAGTATAGTTCCCCTGCTAATACTCTTAGAGCTGCCGAGGCAGCAAGAGCCGAGTTGTCCAGCTTATCCGGAGAAGCTCTCCGTAGGCAGCAAGACCGAGTTAATGAGTTGATAACTATGGCTACCCGGCAGAATGAGGCCTATCTTAAGGCTAATGTGGTCTTTACTCGGTTGAGCATCAACTACTCGACCCGAATCTCAGGGACTGGGGATAATGTATATCTGTTATTTATTATAGAAGAAAAAAGCATTGAGCCGAGGAAGGTGTACCTCTGTGACCTTGCTGGTTTTGAGGACTGCAACCTGCAGCGTGTGTATGGACTGCGCAACGTGGCTTGGGACAACTGAGTGCCGGGCAACCGGATTATGGGAGGAAACCTCGCTGGTATCAGCGGCGTTCCAATCCATGTTGCAGTGCTTCACTGAGCCCAAGCTATTGCCACTTTGAGTGCGTAGACGGGGGAACTCCGAAATAGCTGTGCCGACTTTGGAGACTCTGGCAACTAGTTGCTAGTAGCTCGAGGAGTGGGTTGGAGTCACCCCCAGTCGCTTATCCGGAATAAGCGACAATTTTGCAGTGGCCAATTGGCTCGGCGGCGGATAGGGCAATTGGCATGGTAGTGCCGGATTTGGCACTGAGGCTGGCTTCTGGATGCCGGTGTGGGAGATGTCGGTGGTGGCGATGGCTGCTGCTATAGCTGCTGCTCTTGCTGCGGCTGCTATTGCTATTGATCTTGCTGCTGCTGTTGCTGATCTTGCTGCTGGTATTGCTGTTGTTGCTGCTGATCCAGTGCCGTCGGAGTGTCGGTTCGCTCTATCGCGGAGTCCTTGTTGCCGGCATCGAGATCAACATCTCGGTCAGGGGCCGAGATATCGGTGCTAACCGAGTCCATGACCTCGGTTTCTGGGGCGTCTTGGCCTCCTCCAAGTGCGGCATCAGAAGCCGGCAGCAGTATGATGGCTGGGGTTTTGTGTACCCCGGAGTCAGTTGACCGAGGTTCCGCTGCAGTCGGAAGGGGTGAGCGCATGGAGGATGCGCTCTGGTTAACCTCAAGGGCATCACTGCATTGAAACAAGAAAAAATGTTATCTCGGGGAAAGATTATCCCGGGAAAAGGAAGAAAGGGAAACGAGCGTATGTCGGCAAAGAGTATCTTACCCTTGAGTAACTGGCGGTGTCCTCTTGGCCTGTGATGGCTTAACCGCTGTTTTCTTCAGCCGCTTCGCTTTCGGCGCTGCTGGATCTGAGGATTTGGAGGTCCCGGTATTCGAGGTACCGGTCTCTGCACGCTTGCGAGATCCGCCTTGTTTGGTCGTGGTAGCAGGGCGTGTACTCGGAACAGGGCCGCCCGGGTTAGCTGATGCCGAGGATAGTGGGTGAGCAAAGGCGATAGGACGAACATCAAGTGCCTCTAAAATTTCGCAATCATCGTCATCTGACCAATCTCGGATTGAGGCTCGGGCTCGAGGCTTACCCGAGGTAGGGGCGCCAGCAGCCGGAATCGGCATGTGATCCACATCGTCCAGGTCATCAACCTCGGTGACGGCCAGGGCAGGTAAATCTTTACCCCATTTGGCGGAGGGATCCGCTTCATCTTCAGTCCTTTGTCGAGCAAACCTCTGCAAATCAGAAGCAATGAAGCCGGGTTATTTTAGGAGCTAAGTATGGAGCCGGCATAAGAGTTGTCTCGGCACGAAAAAATATGTCGGTCTAAATTGCAAGTTACTTACTTGCTCCGGAAGCCAAGTTCTATCATGAGGTTTTATACCCCATTCCCATTTGACATCCATCGTCGTTCGGGCAATTGCCTTGACGTGTCTTCTGACCTTGGGTTTGGTCAGCTCATGGGTGCTGATCCGAGTTGGATCGTATTGGCAACTCATGTGGCAAATCTTGTGAACCTGGGCTTGGAGGGGGAGACTCGGCGGCTGATAAAGGTCCTCAAAAGATCATTGCTCGTTATACCTTCCCCCACAAGCTGGTTGACGATCTTGTGAATCTGGTTGATTTCGAGATTCATCTCCTTCGGGTTGAACTGCCAGTTAAATTGCTCCGTGGGGGCACCGATACTGAATGTCGGCAGGTTCAAGAGATCGACATGGTCCGGGCTCTTCACGTAGAAGAACGAGCGCTGCCACTTCTGGCATGATTCCAGGCCTTGAACCCGAGGAAAGATGGTGGCTTTCCGAGGTATAATTGTGGCAGCGCCGCAAGGAGTCATTTCTTTGGGGAGGGTCTTATCCGGATTCGAGACACTCTGCTTCCGGAGTTGGAAGTACTTGGCCCAAAGCTCAACAGTGGGCCAGAGTCCGAGGTACCCTCAGAGAAAGAAACGCACGCCGAGAGGGTGGTGATGGCGTTCGCTGGAAGATGGTGGGGTTGAAGATGAAATTTGTTGAGGAAAGCCCAGAAGAATGGGCTTGCCGGGAGTCTGAAGCCGCGCTCGAAGTGCGCGACGAAGACCACGCATTCATTGGCTTGCAGATCCGGCTCGGCCTCTGTGCCGGGAATCCGGCATATCACTTGTGCCGGGATTCGCTTGGTCCGGATCAGCCAATCTATCTCGGCTTGGGAGACATCCGAGCCTTCCCATCCGGCGCGTTCGCTTTCCTCGACGGGAATTGTCATGGGTTTGTCACGTCAGGTGTCATAGATGACTTCGTAGGTGTGGGATTATGCGAGTCAAGCATCTCCGAGCTTGGGATCGCAGGAACAAAGATCAACACAGATTTACCCAGGTTCGGCCCCCTCAATGTGAGGTAAAAGACCTACTTCCTGCCTACCCTAGATTGGTATTGATATGATAATCGAGGTGTTACAATGGAGGCGATCCGATCTGGTACTCGCCGTATGAGCTAGGGTTTGGGCTTGATAGCTTGACCCGCTCTAAGTCCTGCGAGTCCTCTTTATATACACAGAGGCTCGCTAGGTTACAAAAGGAAACTTCCCCATAAGGAATACATCCACAGAGGCCTACTCGGAGACTACTTGGTCTTCACGTCCTCCGGGATATGTCTTCTAGATCTTTCCCCTTATGGCGGTTCAATATTGGGCTTGCTCCCAAGTGGGCCTTCGTCCGTGCGAGTAAGTTAAGTCGCACTGGGCCGCGGGTTAATCCAGAAAGTATTCCCCCGACATTAGCCCCCAAGCGTGGCCTGAACTTCATAGTATTTCTTGATCTTGAATGCTTAGGCCGCGCTTTTCCTTGTTTCGCGGCTTATAATTGTGCAAGTTTGGCCTTGACTCGCACCTGGAAGATCATCTGACTTCGTGAGCTTCTTTGTTAGAGTATCCTGATAGCTTCAGAACTTGATGACGACTATCTTCAAATTTTTGATGATAATATGATGTAGCCCCCAAGGATTGAGAGGATGTTATGTGGTAATCATCTCAATTCTTCTCAGAGAACTCTGAAGGTCATCACCTGTAACTTGATATCATGAATAAAACAATTGTTAAGTTACAAGTAATTGTAATTGGTGTTGCCGTACTATAAGCAGTACATCGACCTCTAGTTAGGCCATCTGAATCCTTAAGTGGGCACTCGCGCGACTCAGTATTTCCTAGGAACATGTGTGTTCAGGGTCGAGAGCGGCCATGATAGGCAATCAAGCTCGATTGACGCCACACCCCAGTACTTTGGCCACATAATGCGAGTAGCAATCCAACTTAAGGTAAATTTGATAATTGCCAATAAATCGGCTGTTTCAGGGTAACAAAGACCCCAAGAAACATAATGATATTGCCATGATAGGCTAAGCTATGATAAGCTTTGATTATGATGACACATAAGGTCGCGCCTAGGTGGCAACCGAGTGTTATACATAGGGTTGGATCGCGCGTAGGTGGCGATCCATGGTGATACATGGGGTCGGTCGCGCCTAGGTGGCGACCAGAGATGATACAAAGTTTACGGCCGCGCCTAGGTGGCAGCCGGTTTCTGATACAAGGGTCGATCGCGCCTGGGTGGCGATCAGATGTTGCATAGGTCGCGCCTAGGTGGCGACCAAAGTTGAAGTTCTAGCCCTGAGTGGCTGTGATGATACTCAGCTATAAAGCTGGAAAGGATGATGCTTGGCTCTGATTAGCCTTTTCTTATGTATAGTACGGTCGCAGGTGTGCGACGTTCCAAGGGCGAGGTGCCTCGAGACGATCCTCGAAATCATGGCGTTCGCTGCTTTCTTCCCTTACATCCAGCAGGTAGTACGACCCATTGTTTAGCTTCTTGCTGATGATGTAGGGTCCTTCCCATGGAGAGGACAGCTTATGCATTCCCTTGTGATCTTGTTTAAGTCGCAGTACTAGGTCGCCTTCTTGAAAGGTGCGGGTTTTGATGCGTCTGGCATGATAGCGTCGCAAGTCTTGTTGATATACTGCTGACCTTGATGCTGCCAAGTCTCTAACCTCTTCTAATGTGTCCACCGAGTCTTGCCGAGCTATCTCATTATCTGTCTCGATGTAAGCCGCAACTCTTGGTGAATCATGTATGATATCGCTGGGCATGACTGCTTCTGCTCCATAGACCATGAAATATGGTGTAAATCCTGTGGATCTGTTAGGGGTTGTTCTCAAGCTCCACAGTACTGCTGGCAGTTCTTCCACCCAACATCCTGGAGATGCTTCGACCTTTTCAATAAGGCGCGGCTTAATTCCATGGAGAATTTCCTGGTTAGCTCGCTCAGCTTGTCCATTGCTCTGCGGGTGTGCTACTGACGTGAGGTCCAATCTTATCCCATTGTCTGCGCAAAATATCTGTGTAGCCCCTTCAGAGGTGTTGCTCCCATTGTCTGTAATGATACTATGGGGGTAACCGAAGCGGAATATGACCTTCTTCAAGAACTTGACTGCTGTTTCAGCCTCGCAATCTCCCACAGGTTCTGCTTCTATCCACTTTGTGAATTTGTCCACCATGACTAAGAGGTGAGTTTTTCCGTTTGAAGACCGTCTGAAAGGCCCTACCATGTCAAAACCCCATACGGCAAAAGGCCATGTGATGGGTATTGTGCGAAGTGCTTGGGCTGGCATATGATCTTGCCTAGCGTATCTTTGACATCCATCGCACACTCTGACAATTTGCTCTGCGTCTGCTAATGCTGTTAACCAGAAGAATCCATGTCGGAACGCCTTTGCCACCAAAGATCTTGACGAAGCATGATGGCCACAATCGCCTGAATGAATTTCGTGCAAGATTTTTCGTCCCTCTTCTGGTGAGACACATCTTTGGAATGCTCCTGATACGCTGCGCTTGTATAATTCATTGTTGATGATTGTATAGGCCTTTGATCGTCGTATGATTTTGCGCGCCTCAATTTCATCGTCCGGCAGCACTCCGCGACTTAAATATGCCATGTATGGCTCTGTCCATCCTGGCTGTTCATGCAGGGCTGCGACTAAAGTTGAATCATCCTCTGGCTCTGCAATGTCAATTTGCTGGAGGTTTGACTGATGGATTGTGCAGTTCATCCAGGAAAACATTGGGTGGGACTGACTGTCTATTGGATCCAAGCCGAGACAGGGCATCCGCAGCTTCATTTTGTCTCCGATCAATATGTTCAACTTGGTATCCAGTGAAATGTCCAGCAATTCTGTCCACCTCTCTCCTATATGCAGCCATGTTCGCATCCTTGCTGTCCCACGTTCCGGAGACCTGCTGTGCCACCAAGTCTGAATCGCCAAAACAGCGTATGCGACTGATGTTCATCTCCTTTGCTATACGTAGACCATGAAGCAGTGCCTCGTACTCCGCCACGTTATTTGTGCAGTTGAAGTGTATCTGTAACACATACCGCAGCTTGTCTCCCTTGGGAGATGTCAGAACAACTCCAGCCCCCGAGCCTTGCAACTGTCTTGACCCATCAAAATGCATGGTCCAGTATTTGGTTTCTGCCATGCTAGGAGCAACTTGGATTTCTGTCCAATCGTTAATAAAATCTGCAAGGGCTTGCGACTTAATTGATGTGCGCGGCTCGTAACTGATGTGATGTGGTCCCAACTCGATCGCCCACTTAGCGACTCTTCCAGTAGCTTCTCGATTACGAATGATATCTGCCAATGGTGCTGAACTCACCACAGTTATTGGATGCTCTTGGAAGTAGTGCTTCAGCTTGCGACTCGCCATGAACACTCCAAACACCAACTTCTGCCACTGTGGGTAACGCTGTTTGGAAGCTGTGAGGACTTCGCTCACGTAGTATACTGGTCCTGGACAGGGTATTCCTTTCCTGTTTCTTGTCTCTCCACAACCATGACAGCACTCACAGCGCGGGAATTTGCCGCTATGTATAGTAGCATTGGCTCTTTATCTTTGGAGCCGCCAGAACTGGAGCATTTGTCAATTGATGTTTCAAGGCTGTCAGAGCTTCGTCGCCTCTGCGTCCCAAACGAAGGTGTCTGATTTTTTCAACAGTCTGTACAAAGGTAGTGCTTTCTCTCCCAATCTTGATATAAAGCGACTCAAAGCTGCTACGCAACCAGTAAGCGCTGCACATCTTTTATCTTTTCTGGCTTTTGGAGATCCATCACGGCCTTTATCTTGTCAGGATTGGCCTCAATGCCTCTTTCTGATACTATGAATCCCAATAGCTTTCCTGCTGGTACTCCAAAGACGCACTTTGTGGGGTTGAGCTTCATGTTGTATTTTCTGAGATTTGTGAATGTCTCTGCCAGATCACCAATAAGATCCTGGCTAACTTGCGACTTAATCACAATATCATCCACGTAGGCGTGAACGTTGCGACCTATTTGCTCATGTAGGCAATTCTGAATGCATCTTTGGTAAGTCGCACCTGCGTTCTTCAACCCAAAGGGCATGCTGACATAACAAAAAGCTCCGAAGGGTGTGATGAAGGACGTCTTTTCTTGGTCCTCCTTCATCTTGATTTGATGGTAGCCTGAATAGGCGTCCAAAAAGCATAACAGCTCGCACCCAGCAGTTGAATCAATTACTTGGTCGATTCTTGGCAAAGCAAATGGATCCTTTGGACAAGCTTTGTTAAGACTGGTGTAATCAACGCACATTCGCCACGTACCGTTCTTTTTCATAACCAATACTGGATTTGCCACCCACTCCGGATGGTATACCTCTGTGATGAATCCTGCAGCCAGCAAGCGAGCTATTTCCTCTCCTATTGCCTTTCTCCTGTCATCATGAAAACGCCGTAGTGGCTGCTTCACTGGTTTAGCCGCAGGGTTCACTTTGAGGCTATGTTCTGCTAATTCTCTTGGTACCCCTGGCATATCTGACGGCTTCCATGCGAAGATGTCTTTATTTTCCTGGAGAAAAGCGACGAGGGCCTTCTCCTGCTCTTCTTCCATGTGTGCTCCAATGCTAGTTTGCTTGGATGAGTCGCCAGGAACAAGATTTATCTGCTTAGTGTCCTGGGCCGCTTTGAATTTCATTGGTGGCTCGGCAGATGGCGTGGTAACCACACTCATATCGTTTGGGTCCACCTGCGACTTATAACCTTTTAGTTCTTCCGCGGCACAGGCGGATTCTGCGAAAGCCGCATCTCCTTTCTCACATTCTATTGCTTTTTCTCTATCTCCGTACACTGTGATGACCCCTTTTGGTCCTGGTATCTTCAACTGTAGGTACACGTAGCATGGCCTGGCCATAAACTTAGCAAAGGCCGTTCTTCCAAACAAGGCGTGATATGGGCTTTGGAATTTTACCACTTCGAAGCTTAGGAATTCACTTCTAAAGTTCTCTTCTGTTCCAAAAGTTACCCCTAGGGTTATTTTCCCCACTGGTCGTGCGGACCTTCCTGGGACAATGCCGTGAAATACTGTTGACGTGGGCTGCAGGCTGGAATCCTTGAGTCCTAGACGCTGGAAAGTATCGTAGTACAAGATATTAATGCTGCTTCCTCCATCCATAAGCACTTTGGTCAGCTTGTATCCTGCAACGTATGGTGCCACAACCAGTGCCAACTTGCCAGGTTCCCGTACCTGTGGCGGGTGGTCGTCGCGACTCCAGGTTACCGCGTATTCTGACCACCTTAACCAAGCGGGTGTTGCTGGTATCACGGCGTTCACCTGCTGACTTCTCCGGCTCAATTTCTCTTCTCTTTTGGAGGTATCGATAACTATTGTGTGATACTGCCCCGTCTGCCTGGGGTTACTCGCCGTGCTGCCCAATGTTTGTGTTATGAGCCGCACTAGGGTTTCCTTCATGGGAATTCCCCCCGTTGTGTTGGCTCTCTTCTTTCCACTTTTTGTAATAATGGCATTGCGCCTTGGTATGGTCCGCTGGCCGTCCATCACCTGTCGCATGAAGGTCGCATGGCCGGTTGAAAACTTCTTGCATATTGATTGGACGGGAGCCGTATCCTCGACCCCTTCCACGCTGGCCTCTGAATCCTCCACGCGTATTGGCGACGAGCCCTGAGTGACCATCTTCGCTTTTGCGTTTGTTTTGACTCGTGTTGTTGTGGCTCGTTTGCTGCTGCTGGGGCTTGTTGGAGTTTTTCTTTCCTTTTGCAGCAACCTCCTCTTCTTCTCCGTCTGACGCGTCTCTGGTTTTATCTGAGCTGGCATATTTGTTAGCCGCAGCCATCACCTCGCTGAGGCTCTTGACTTTATCCTTCATGCGACCCAGCTTATGAATCAGCGGCTCAAACTTGCAGTTTTTCTCCATCACCAGGACGGCTGAGCTTGGTGGTATATTATCTGAGGAGTGTATTATTTCTGCCACCCTTTTCATCCAATGGCGACTTGACTCGCCTTCCTTCTGGACACAACGCTCTAAATCTTCTATATTGCAGAGTCGCTTGCAAGTTCCTTGGAAGTTTTTAATGAAGGCATCCTTCAGTTCCTCCCAAGTATTTATAGAGTTGGGAGGCAAATTTTGCAGCCATATGTGCGCTGCTCCTTCTAGCATCATGTTTAGGTAGCGTGCGCAGATCTCTTCAGATGCGTTTAGGATGCTCATGCCCATCTCGTAATTGTTGAGCCAAGTGGTTGGATCCATGCTGGCGTTATAGTTTGCCACCTTGCGTGGCCCTTTGAAATCTTCAGGAAAAGGTTCCGATCTGATCCTCTCAGTGAAACACGCCGGTCCCTTGAGTCGCGAGGACAGGGCTGTGGTCGCGCCTGCGGGGTTATCTGCGGGCCGCTTTTGCATCAATGGCGCATTCGCCTGCGCTTCTGCGACTTGCTCCTGCCGCCTCTGTGCGACTCCTGACACGTCCTCTGGTGGCCTGCTCTGGACGCTTCTTTCTCTGTAATCCTGTGATTGGCTGGTACGAGGGGCAGCTGTGCTTCGGCTTCCGCCCTATTGGCTTGTTGCAGGACTGCCGTACTTAACATCTGAATCGCGCGCCGCGCCTCAGCATTGACCGGGTCATCGCCTGTTGGTACCATCTGAGTCAAGATATTAGCCGCAGCATACATATTATCGACAGGGTTCTGGTAATGGCCCTGTGGGGTGTGAAATCTCCTTGGTTGTTGCTGGGTCACTTGATTTGTTGGTACCCTTCCTTCCGCAGTCGTCTGGATTCCCGCTGCGGCTGGAGTGAGCGGGATTTCCACTGTTGGTTGAGTCGCGCGCAGCTGTGTTTGCGGGTCAACCTGTTGTTGAGTCGCAGCCAGCGCGGCTACTCTCTGCCTTCCTGTTGGATTCCTTGGTTTATCTGATCGAGCCTGCGGCTCTCTTCTTCCATCCTTCGAACCTCATACAGCTCGGCCCTGGCGGCCTCAATTTCTGTTGCACGGAGGGCGGCGTTCGTGGCTGACACAGGACAAGAAGTGGGTTGCTTGGGGGTGCCGATGCCTCGGTTTCTCCAGCAGTTCCTGATGCACCTGCTCCTCCGGCCATGTAAACCGCGACTTGTGCCATCTCTTGATCTGGTGATGATGTGATTTCTGGTGGGTAACCCCAGCAACTTTCTTCAAAGGCAGGTATGATGGACCCAAACTCTTGCGAGTCCATGCTTTCCACGGATTCTTCCCCGTCATCGGCGACTTCTTCTATTGAATCGCCTTCTTGGACCGATCTAACGGACCTGCCACCGATGAAGCCGACGAAGACGTTGATGGATCCGAACGGGATGACGTGGCCGGTCTCCAAATAATCTGCTTCCGGCCCCCAGCTTGAATCGTCGATGAGGGGTGTGCCATTGACCGTGATGATACGGCCAACAACAAGATCTTCAGCTCCCTTCATGGATCCTGCGCGGAACGTGACGCTCTTGACCGCAGGCCCCACGGTGGGCGCCAACTGTCGTGGGTTTGTCACGTCAGGTGTCATAGATGACTTCGTAGGTGTGGGATTATGCGAGTCAAGCATCTCCGAGCTTGGGATCGCAGGAACAAAGATCAACACAGATTTACCCAGGTTCGGCCCCCTCAATGTGAGGTAAAAGACCTACTTCCTGCCTACCCTAGATTGGTATTGATATGATAATCGAGGTGTTACAATGGAGGCGATCCGATCTGGTACTCGCCGTATGAGCTAGGGTTTAGGGCTTGATAGCTTGACCCGCTCTAAGTCCTGCGAGTCCTCTTTATATACACAGAGGCTCGCTAGGTTACAAAAGGAAACTTCCCCCATAAGGAATACATCCACAGAGGCCTACTCGGAGACTACTTGGTCTTCACGTCCTCCGGGATATGTCTTCTAGATCTTTCCCCTTATGGCGGTTCAATATTGGGCTTGTTCCCAAGTGGGCCTTCGTCCGTGCGAGTAAGTTAAGTCACACTAGGCCGCGGGTTAATCCAGAAAGTATTCCCCCGACAGGAATGTCGGCAGGCTCCGGAGTATTGCTAGCCAGCATCTCGGCGGTGCGGCGAGGAAGTGAGAATTCCGTGCCCGTGCCGGCGGCGGAATCTGCAAAAAAGGACATAAGTTCACCGGCGGTGAGCTTTCTAGCATTTGCACGGCGGAGGAAAGCAAATTTACCTAGAAACTAACTAGAAGATCTAAGAGAAGATCAGACAAGAATATAGGAGAAACAACAAGAGATTGCAACTAAGAAATGACCTAGAAGATCCGGGGGAAATCTAAAGAGAAAATCTAAAGCGAATCTAGAAGGAAGAAATTAAGAAAGCAATATACAGAGAGGATCTATGGAAGAACTATGGAAGAACTGCGGAAGAAATTGAATCCCAGCCGCGGGGAATGCAATGGAGGAGCACCTTACCGGAAATACGGCGGCGGCGAGGCGAGGAATGCAAGATGCGCCGACGGAGAGCTTGGCTCGGCGGCGGCGTGTAGAGCTCCTGTTGGTGAGGGCTCGTGGGGTCTGGCGTCGTGCGGTGGCGGAGTGCTCTGCGCGGAGCGCTCTGCGCGTTGGCGGCGAGGAAGAAGAAGGAGAGTGAGAGAAGAGGAGAAAAGGGTTGCCCTGCTCCCATATTTATGGGCGTGGGAGGTGTGCGGTTAGCGAATTTACCACGCACGATCCCCGTAACGGCCGAGCGGATTAACTGCGCGCATTGTGCGCGGTTGCGGTAATCGCGGCCGCACGATCGGCCACACGATGGGCCGCAAAGTGGTAACCGCTCACGGCGCGGTTAGTGGCGCAGTTACGGCGCGTGAATCAAGGAGCCGCATGGTTATCGAGGGGTCAAACGCACTCGAGTGCGCTCAGGACGTGACAACTCGTGGGCGGCATGCGTAGAGGCATGTCTGTCCACGCGCGGGAACCGAGGCAACGCACAGTGTCTCCCTGCCACGCGCTGCGGCCAGATCTTGGAGGAAATTGAGAGAATCTTCGTATTCGGAGAAACCGGTATAGGGGAAAGTGGCAAGAGCAGCTAAAGACTCGGCTCAGAGTTCTAGAGATTGAACCGACGTAAATATGTCGGATGATTGGTTTAAGTTGAGTTGGTTGTGAAAGCTTGACATGGTCCTTCAACTGAGTTCTTGTGTCGGAGAAACCGACACAGGGGCGGATGTCGGAAGGAGTTGGAGATTGGATGCTAGTTGATTTGACTTGGTCCGACTGATGCATGTAAAATGCATACATGAACTTTGCATTATTGTACTTCTATTCCAATCATATTTGCATCATATAAGGTTTATATCAATGTTTTATAATGATTTTGGGAATATTTCATAGTTTTCCCATTTATTTGGAATTAACCCCGTTTTCCAGAAAACGTCTTTTTTAGTGTTTCAGACTTTCCGGGAGCTTCGGGACTCTAAAAAGGGCAAGGCCAAAGAGAACGGTTCAGAATTTTTGAGACGAACGCAATGGGTTCAAAATGAAGGCCAGAAGCCCAACCAGCTGGAAATGAGAGGGCCCCATGCGGCCTAAAATCTTGGCCACGTGGGCCTACCTATTTTGGGCCTCGGAGCTCCGCCGCCGTTGATCTTTTCTCCACCGACCTAGTCGTGACCTAAAAACGCCTATAAAAATTGTCCCCCGACGTTCTCTGGAAGCAGCGCCGCACAAACACAGAAAACACCGAAACGGAGATCAGGAGCAGTAGATTGGAGGGGGGAAACTCCGGCGGGGCGCTGCCGGGGTGGTCTCCACCTTCTCCAACGACTTCTCCACCGTCTCCATGATGAAGGGGGAGTGGTCCACCCCCTGGATTTGGGTTTGTGGTGGTAACTTATGTATCTCTCCTCTCTTTGAGCTTCACTAATTAGTACCGTATGAGCTGCTGAACATGATTACGGTCATCTATGTAATTCCCATGGTGGATATTGTGGTGTGAGATAATATTTGTTATACATTTACTGTTGTGTTGGATCTTTTATGACTTGTCATACTTTGGAGATATTCTATGTTGCATGTGATGGTTTGATTTATGCATAATGCCTTGTTTATCTTTATCATGAGGTGATTGACACCACCAAGTGTAGATAGATGAGAGAGATGTGGTCACACACACGAAATATAAATCATTGCACTAGTGTTTAGAATATTATCCATTATGAAGTATGATGTATGTGGGTACTGGGTGGCCAATGTGACAGAAGGCATAGGTATTGAGTGACACAGTACCGTCAACATCCTTTATCTGGGGTAAAAAGGGAGGAGTATGATGTGGGTGTGACAGCAACCACGCTAGCCTTACGAGGGTGACACTAGCAACACAAATGAGTATTTCTTTTAACTATGTGTTTTAGGACATGTAGCCGTTATAAAAGCTACCATTAAAACATGACAATTATGTGTACTTTATCTATAACATGATAATCACCATAGATGAGAGAGAGAGGACTAAGTGAACCCATGAACCCATGTCCATTGTTCCTATAAGAGAAAACCTTTGTCTTGTCCTCTTGCATTGAAGAGGATTGGGACACTTTTACATTCTTGCTTGGTTACATTAAACTTCCATCCATCAAATCAACCACCTTGCTCCTTAAACTTGTTTAGTGCATAATCAACTAAAACTTGTGACACTTTAGTTGTAGGGAATAGATAACTTTTCCTTCTTGCTCCTGCGGATCGATACCTTACTTCCACATTGAGAGGTGCTATAGTAATCCCCTGCTCTTGGGGGTAATCACCGACATAGTTATGTCGGATACTTTGGTCAAGGTTGTTTGGTTTTGTAAACCTGGTGTGGCCCTTCATCCGAGGCTGCAGGACCGCACCAGCTTCGGGGACTAATGTCGGGGGGCTACCCCCAGGTAGGATCATGATATGGTATAGGCTGTGTCCAAGTCTGGACCGAGGTACAAAAAACCGACATACCCGGGCCCAGAGGAGGCCGAGTTATGATGTTGGCGGGAACCGACATATACTCACTGAGTTATACTGACCGAGATATGGGATCCGAGACATGCTGACCGACATATATATGTCAGTATCCTGTGTGTTTTCTTATGTGCAGGGGAGGCTATTCAGGAAAGGGAATTCGGCATATCCATGCCGGGTTATAGAGATGAGGCACCTTATGTCGAATGGAGGTCAGCGCTGCTGTCGCATCCCGTCTGACACGGGAGCATGGCGTGCGGTATGGCGCATGTTTGAGGTGACTGGGCTCACCTCTGCTGACCAAGGACGGACATGGGAACAGGAGAAGGACGCCGCTGACCGAGGCTGTACGTGGGAGCAGAGACATGGGACAGGGTATGGGCAAGCCACGTCGTGTCTACTGCAGAGGGTACAATCATGACGGTGCAGAGTGCGTGGCTACAGTGTCGGTACGACGGCTGACGCGGGCGTGCGTGGCCACAGTGCCGGTACGGAGCTGACCGTTGCACCCAGCTAGCTATAAAAGGAGGCCCTCCCCCTCCTGCGTGAGGGACGACGCCAGAGAGAGAGACATTTTCCCCCTTAGCTCCATCTTCTTCCTTAGAGCTCATTGCCATAGCTGCAAAGATACAGCTCAAGGAGCACCATTGTACTTGTGAGATACCGACATATAGAGAGAGGCAGGCAGGAGTAGGGGTTTTACCTCCTCACGAGAGCCTCGAACCTAGGTATATTGTGTGTGTGCTTGTATCTTCCGTGTGCGCTCCTTAGCGCGCTAGCCCTCCCCGGTTCCACCAGCGTCCATCGGCCCCAACTTAAGCCATCCTATGGCATCTACCGTGATACCACCACGACAGGTAAGTTTTATGAATTGTTTATAAACTATCGGCGCGATGGAAACCATCGGTACAAGGACAATATCACGTCGCATTACATTTGATGTTATGTCATTGTGTGCATCTTATATTGTATATATATAGTTTTATATATTAGTTACATGGCGGTAGTAATATAAGATGATCCCTCCTAAAACCATGTTGTGTTCTCCTATAGCGTACACCACCAAAAGTTCTCCGTTACGAGTCAGGCCATGACGATCGGGTGTCAGATGTATCTGCATTCGCATAACGTGGGTGTAAGCCACGTTGCACAAGCAATACGCTATAGGTTATTCTGGCGAGCCTAGAATGTACAGACATGGACTGGCCTCGGAACACAGTGACCAAAAGGTTAAGCACGAGTCACATAGTTGTTGTGATTGACATATCGATGTCTATCTTTGAAATTATGCTATCGGCCTTGACAATGGGGGATAGTATAGTGGATGGGGATCGTGTAATCACTAAAACGAAGCGAGGGATATTCGTTTTAAGTGGGATTTCTAGTAGTTTTATTTTATTAAAACTTGAACCCATATTTTATTCTGAACAAGGTCTTTATGTTTTGCAAAATCTTTGTAGATAATAACCTGTTTGACAGACCTTTTAAACTTAGGTGCTTTCCTGCGATTGAGAAACTTAAAAGGTTGGGTCCAAACTTCATATTTTTATACCGTAGCTTGAGGATACTCCTTGTTTAAACCATTAGCTCTATTTGATACAAAACCCGATAGGAGATAGACCCGGAGATTCAGCTAAACAAAAGGATAATTTGGATTATCAAGTTTTGTGCAGATAATTCTATCATAGTCAAGTGTATGCTATGATCTCTGTCATAGAGAATAAACTGTGGATGCGTGTAGACAGATCGCGAACATTTGGAATGATCGCTGAGACTGATGGTCTTTGTCCATCGTAAATCAGGTTTCTTCTCAACCAAGATGGAAGAGAACACTCGCATTAAAGGAGCACGTGGCAGTTATACTTGATGACATTAGTCATACTTGATGACTTTGGTCATACTTGATGACATTGAGATGCCTCGCTCAGCTCGATCACTGGATGACACGTTGGCAGATGCAAATGTTTTGTCATAGACTATGTCATGCAAGGGGAATCGTTCACCTTCATGAATTCTTGCTTACGTTGAAGAATCAAGAAGATGAAACAGATCGCCGGGAAGTCATCAATGATGATGGTATATATGATATACAAGTTATCAATGTTTTACCTAAACAAGTACTTGTAGCAGTGACTAAGCTTTGATACTAGTCATGTTTTATGAAAATAAGATTTTCTGCTTGAGTAGCTTGGAAGGATGAGGAGACAATGAGTGTGTTGACGATGACAGGCAATATGTTGTGAATATGTTGTGATGGCCATAGGCACTCTCCCTCTGCGTCTACCATTTGGATTAATTTTGATTTGAACAAATTCCATTTGATCGCTTGTTAGTATGATCGTTATAAGTGTGTCTTGCTTGTAGCGAGACGATTATTCATATATGTTAGTGACAAATCATTGTCCTATATTTATGAGTGATATCTTTAATGATCATACACCGATCATGAATGGAATGTTGTTATTTGAATCTAGATGGTAGCAGCTCTCACATTTATAACATTAATGCCAAATATACAAACTTAATAATGACACACATTATTGTGGCACTAACGTTTTAAGTCATGTCAATGTTATATGCATTAAGAAGCTCCATCCTGATGGATCTCCGAGTCTTTAGATTTCGATCTTATGACACTTGCAAAATAACTGAAACACCATTTTCTGGAAACGAGCATTTAACTTGTTGAGAATCATACATATCGATGTGTGTGAATCAATGAAGTGCTTCAACGTGTAGTGGAAATCATTATCTTGTAAATTTCACCAATGATTTGAGTAGATATGGGCATATCCACTTACTGAAATGCTGGTTTGAAAAGGTTTGATAAGATCAAACAAGTTCAGAGTGAACAAAGAAAAATAAACTTAACAAGAAAATCAAATTCCCGCGATACAGATCGAGGAAACAAGGATTTGAGTTATGAGTTTGGCATATCATTAGAAGACTTGTGAAAAGAGTTTCACAAATTACGCTGCATGGAACACCACAATGTTATGATGTGTTAGGACGTCGTAATCACATTCTATTGGATAGTGTGGGGGTAAATTAAATCTATTATCGAATTATTGTGATCATTGAAGTCACATGTTAGAAATAAAACATTCACGTTAGATAATAGGGAAACCATCTAAATCCGTGGAGGCAATACCATATGAGTGATGGCATGCCTTTTAGCCTAGATTGTCGTTTTAATATTTTAGTGTTTTGATATGATCAAACCTAAAACGGATAAATTCATCTTTGTAGTGTATCTAAGAAATCAGTTGGATACATTTCTCACGACAAAGACAAATTTGCTGTCGGAACATTCCTTGATCAAGAAATAGTTTCCTGTCCAAGGGTATAAGTGGGAAAGAGAGTAGAGCAAGGCGAAGTTAATGAACTTTCTCTCCAGTCATCAGAGTGGCGCACGAAAACCTTTCCGGTACCGTCGTCCACAACTGGAAGGAAGCTGATGATAATGATCATGATGCTCTGAGCTCATACTAAGATCGTAGGCATATGAGAATGTGTTCCACACTGTGTGGTTGGACAATCTTGTTATAAACGTCATGTTAATAGAACATGACAAAACTACGAACTAAGAAGAAGCGATGGTGAACCTAAGTTCGAGAAATGGCTATGAGCCATATATAATCCGAGATAAAATGCATGTACGATTACCAAGTAAAGACTTGGGTAAATCTTCTTGATGGGCTCCAGGCCGTTGAGAGTAAATGGAATTTTATGACAAAATAGACACTGACGGAAAGGCAACCGTCTATAAGGATCGATTTGTCATAAAACAGTTTCGATAAATTCAAAAGTTGACCACAACAAGATTTTGTCTCAAGTGGCGATGCCTAAGTCTATTTAGGATTGTAATAGCAATTATTTTCAATTAAGAAATTGATGGATGGAAAAAAAACCGTGTTCCCTAATGGCAACAATAAGGAAGAGTTGTAATCGGTACAACAAGTAGGTTTTGTTGATCCTAAGGATTTTGGACATGTATGCAAACTTCAGCTGACTATTCATGGGCTGAAACAAGCATATCTGAGCTGAAATCATCATTTTGATAATGTGATCAAAGAATTTTGGAGTCGTCCAAAATAGTTGAAGAAACCTGCATTTATAAAGTAGTGAGTTGGACTAAGTAGCTTTTCTTGATCTTATATGTGAATGGCATATTTGAGTGGGAGCTAAAAGACATTTCCTGGTCTTATATGCAGAAGGCATATTTGAGTGGGAGCTAGGTGTCATTTCAAATTTTATATGTAATGACATATTGAGAATGATACAGATCCTCTAGTAAAGTATAAATGGTTATTCAAGTGATTAAATTTTCTATGAATGAAGTTAAGAGTATTAGGCTTTAGATCTATAATTTGTATAGATCAAAAGGGGCTTAATAACATTAGGTCGGAATATAGTCCTAGGTTAAGATTCTGAAGTGTTTCAGAATAGAACAAGCGAAGAAAAGGTTCTTGCTTGTATGACTAGGTAAAATATTAAGATTATCTTGGCATTTCAGCGATAGTTATTGAAAGAAAAGGATGTCCGACATCCTCTATGCCTTAGCCATAGATTCTGTCAGGCTGAAAGCTCGACTTGGTGTGACGCAAGTTCTTGATTGAAGAACGGGTTCTAAAGTGATCCCTGGATGGATCAATGAACAACGTTAAGTATATCTGAAGATATGTTTTCTGGTATAGGGTAAGAGTGAAAATATAACTTGCCATAAAAGGAGTTACGATGATGCAAGTTATGACACTGACCCATACGACTAGAAATCTAATATAGGAGAAGTTCTTTGTTTTGAAGAACGACATGGTTAGCTTGCGATATGAATACACTATTGCATAATCTACATAGGTATAGGAATATATGGCTACTTCAGAAGTAGCAAGTGTGATTGGACTGAGCGGTTTTCCTGAGCATGCTTGGTTTCCTTTAACAGGTCTCTGATGGCGTGAAAGCACATGTTCGTTGGGAGACCCCAAGAGAAGATATGAAGCAGTGCAGCAGCAAGTTTTCCCTCAGTAAGATACCAAGGTTATCAATCCAGTAGGAGTAAGAAATCACTTCTGAAGGTTGTCAGTGACGCGCTGACATGGAACATGCACACAACACAATCAAACTACTTTGCCCCAATGAAACAGTGAGGTTGTCAATCTCACCGGCTTGCTGAAAACAAAGGATTAAACGTATGGTGTGGAAAATAGTATTTAGTTGCAGAGAATGAAAAGGAATAATGATTGCAGTTGGTTATATTATCAGTATAAGAGAATGGACCGGGGTCCACAGTTCACTAGTGGTGTCTCTCCATAAAAGATAACTAACATGCTGGGTGAACAAATTACAGCTCGGCAATTGATAAAATATTGAGCGCATAACAATGCATATATATGACAAGATGACTACTATGATATTCAATTGGGCATTACAACATGATACATAGACCGTTATCCAACAGCATTTATGACTAATAATCCACCTTCAGGTTGACATCCGTGTTCCCCGTTGGTATTAAGTTACAAGCAACATATTATTGCATTAAGTAAAGTGCGTAATGTAAATAATACAATTATCTTTAGACAAAGCATTGCTGTTTTACCCCTAGTGGCAACAGCACATCCACAACCTTAGAAGTTGTTGTCACTCTCCCAGATTACTGGAGACTGAACCCACTATCTAGCATAAATACTCCCTCTTGGAGTTAAAACCATCTACTTGACCAAATCATCTACTAGTAACGGAGAGCATGCATGATCTAAACATGATAGCACAAGGAGGAGAGATAACCATCTAGCTAGTGCTATGGACCCGTAGTCCAAGGATGAACTACTCACGCATCACTCCGGAGGCAGGCATGGTGATGTAGAGCCCTCCGGTGATGATTCCCCTCTCCGGCAGGGTGCCGGGAAGAGCTTCTGAACCCTCCCGAGCTAGGGTTGACGACGGCTCGGGTATTTATGGTTTTCGCGTCGGGGGGATTATATAGGCGAAAGGGCGGCGGCTAGAGGCACCCGAGGGGGCCACACAAGTCCCCGGCGGGGCAGGAGGTGGGCCCACGCCGCCCCATGGTGTGGCTGCCTCCTAGGTCGTCTCCGTCTCTCCTTTGGACTCCGTGTACGTGTTGGAAAAATTGGAGGTCCTGTCCAAGTTTCGTCCAATTCTGTGAATATTTCCAGAACAGCTTTTCTGGAATTCAAAAACAGCAGAAAACAGGAACTGGCACTGTGGCATCTTGTTAATAGGTTAGTCCCAGAAAATGCATAAAAATGCTATGAAGTGTATATAAAACATGTAGCAATTGGTATAATATAAACATGGAACATCAGAAATTATAGATACGTTTGAGACGTATCAGTCTCTTAGACTATTAAGGCCCATGCTACGCGAAGTTTCGAGTCTTACTCCATCGACAAACATATATTTCACCTTTATCATATGATACGGGATGATGTCAAATTAGGTGACATAGAAGTGTTGCAAAGCACATACATATCTTGATGTGGGAGATTTGTTGACTAAATACCTCTTCCACGAGACAAGCATGCACCATATTGCTATAGGTATTAAGCTTTTACCAAATTGTGAACTAGATTAATTGGTACTCTAGTGCAAGTGGGAGACTGTTGGAGATATGCCCTAGAGGCAATTAATAAAGATATTTTATTTGACATATCTCAATTGTTCATAATATGTTTTGTATCATGCTATAACTGTATTAAGCGGAAACATTAATACACGTGTGATACGTAAACAACCAGATCCCTAGTAGCCTCTATTTAACTAGTCCATTGTGCAATCCATGATCGAGATTTCCCGATCATGTGGCATTTATGCCAATTGACAATGGAGTCAATCATTAGGTGAATGATGTGATGGATGCACCCAATATTTGTAGGACGTAGTACTTACGCCTTCGACCGTGAGATCAACTCTAATTGCTATTTCTGAAAGATACTTTGATTGCATCAAACGTCATGTCTTATATAGGATGACAATAAAGGTGTCCCTCTCGGGTATCGGAAGGAAGTATGTTGAGGCGAGGGATCAAGAGCGGGATTTGCCAATCCGCATAGCAGGATAGATAATCTATGCCCACTCGGTGAGATTACATCAATGAGCTTGCAAGCATGTGACTAGGTCACGAGGATGTAATATCACAGACGAGTAAAGAATAGTATTGTTGGTAACGAGATCGAGCTAGGTATCGTGATGCCTGAGATCGAGTCTCGGACAAACTAAGTATCGCCTGACAAAAGGCTTGAGACTTGAGAAGTCAAGGTTCTAACGAGAAAGTTATTCGTGAACGCACATGGGCTATCATAGCCATCCAGGTATCCCTGATAGTCATTGATCGGAGAAGGGTTCTTGGAGAAGGGTTCACGATCATGTCTGTGTGTTCTCGAACCGCTAGGGCGACACACTTAAGGGTAGGTGACGTTTATATAAGATTGGATATCGAAGAGAAAATAGAGAAGGGTTCCGGAATGGTTCTGGGACAGTTCTGGAATGGTTCCGAGACATATCCGACGAAGTTCGGGGGCTGACAAAATGGTTTTCAGAGCCGGAATAAATTAGATAATATGTGTTTAATATTAATTAGTGTAATTAATAGTTAAATACATTTTTATTTAATGATTTTCAGAATTTTTAAAGGCTGCACATCTAAATGGGCCTAGACCAAAGGGAAAAGGCCCATTGGGGGGGACACCCCCCCAAGGTGCGAATTGGGAGGGGGCTGCCCTAGGTGGGCCAAATGGGGCCCACCTAGGGCCGGCACACCTGTATGGGGCGCGGCACCATGTGGGAATAGTTCCACATGGCCTTGCCAAGGTGCCAAGCACCCCTCCTCCTCCTTTATAGAGGGATGCCTGAAAAATAAACGATATACCATATGTGGCTGTGATACATAAAAAATTAATAAAATATCGAGTAATGTTTTGCACACATGACATTTTGTGGTTAGTATCTGTGTCATCTCCCGAATATTTTGTTAACATGTAGTTAACTTTTTTACAAGAAATGTTGTTTGTCCGTTACAACATGGCATATAACTTGAACCGTGGTTAGCGGATGACGATAAACTCTTCACGAATGAACGACGCTTCTGTCGTGTGGGGACCCCGGACTAGCTGTCTGAAATACCCGATTATGCTTAACACAACGATCCCGTGATCAGTCTGTCGTTGCACATAATCCCAATTGGATACCAAAGTTTACATCCATTACAGTACGAATAAAAGTCTTACATAAATGGTCATTTAGACCAAGTTCTTACATAGGTGCCTTCAAGGGCCAAACCAAAATATCAGCGGAAGCTACGGCGTAGTAGACATCATATTCTGACGATGACAACCCGACAGGCAGCTGACTTGTGGAGATCCTTAGTTGGCGTAGAAGTTGCCATACTCCTGCTCGGCGTAGTGCTCCTCCTCGTAGTCTGGCTAGGTCAATAGCCAGGGACGAAACCAATATGAGTACATTTGAATGTACTCGCAAACTACCCCAACATGAGTATGCAATAGTTTTATTTTAGTTGACAACTTTTATTTATTTTAAACATCTCTATATCTTTATTGAAAAAGGTAAGAAGAGTTTTATAACCATTTTTTTAAAGAAGTCACCATTTTTATCTGTTTCTCCAAAACTCCTCCTTTTTCCGACCATAGCCCGTCATGGTCCACTTTCATCCAACCACCTCATACCGATCCGTTGGTATAGGTGTCGGAAACAATCTCCACTTCATTTTTCTTTTAAAACTCAAAGTCTTTTAAAAACTTGCACATAGTCTTAGGACAGTCTCCCAATTCTCCATATCCGAGGACTCGGCTATTCGAATAGTTTTAACACTCTGCAGAGGTAGCACGCTTTTAGCCCACATCCATCCGGCAACTCATCGTGTCTGCCACGTCTCGCCATACCAGGTGTATGCGAAGTAAGCCGCCGGCCCTAGCCTCTTATTTGCTCATGCTAGTATAGGATCCTTCCCATATGACACTTTCCATCAACACCCAGTCCGGTTTCCCGTCAGAAACCCTAAGTGTGAGGACTCATAGTTTTGTCCGGCGGTTTATGGTGGAACCTTCTATCCTCCCCACCAACTTGTGTGAGGACCCGGGTCAGGGGGTAGGTCCTCGGACCATCCCCTCATGCATAACGGAGTCATCTCCGTTGATGAGGTATCCCATACTAATAAGAGCAAACTACATGACTAAGCCTTTTCCCATATATGGTAAATGTGGTCGCACAGGGTAAGATTGGTCACCATAGTACTAGGACACTGTGCATTTTTCATAAACATTACCACATTTCCACTTCTCCATTCCAACACCGACATCTCGGCATTTCATAAACTCACAAGAAATTTCAAAGGAGTTTTGAAATTAACAACATTGTTTCCCATCCTAAAGTTTTATATAAACTACTACATAGGGTGGCAAAATAATATCCATATACTTTTGAAATGGGTTTTATAAATCTTGCTTTGAGAGTAAAACATGTTATGAAAGTAGATGCATATGTTTGTAGTGCAAGCTCAGAGAATAGCTTGCCTTGCTTGGTAAAGTGATCTTGCTCTTGTTCTTCAATTTCAGCAAACTCTCCTTCCTTGATATAGCCAACAACGTTCTCGTCTAATTAATAAACAAACAATGCAAACAATCACTAATCTATACAAGCAATCAACTCAACCAAAACAATCATGAACATCACACATAGCTACTGCACACATCAAACCATACAATTTGGTTTCCAAATAATTGAGTTAAACATCATTTATTTATGTTCATAAATAAGGCAGAAACTTGTGGAACATGTTTAATTCAATACCTTGAGTTCTGATGGTCACAAAAATACAAACTAAAATTCTATGGAAAGCTACTGATGTGTAGAAGACAACACAATTTGATTTGGTTCAGTTGGAGTTACTAAACTCCCTACACATTTGTTTGAATCCAGTAACTTAATAATCAAGTTTTAGCTACCAATTAAGTTCTGTTGATCCTAAAATTAAATCCTTTTAGGGGTAAGTAAACATGGCTAAATGTCATCTAAAAAAATTGGTCCTGATTCATTTGGGTTAACCACTTAGCATAATTAAATGTTTGAGTGCAGAAGGGTGTTTAAACTTCAATTTAATACTAAACAATTAATAATACACAAATAATTCTACCAAAATTAGGAAAGCTAACACAAGGCAGTACTAAGCTAGCAAAATTGGTTTGGAATTATTTGGATAAACAGAGCATCAGAAACAAACAAGTTTAGGATTTAAACCTTCTGTAGTATTTTTAATAATATTTTTTAACTATTTAATTAAATGACATGAGACCAATTGGGTTGGTTAAACAATTTCATAAGCTTTTCAGAACAGTTGAGTTTGATTTATTTGGATTCCTAAATCTTGATATATTGAATTTCAAAGTTGGATCCAGTACTGATTTCATATTTTCCATTTTAAACAGAGAAATCCAGTTATGGATAATGTTTAAATCTCTGACCAGTGGGGCCTACTTGGCAGCGACACAGCGCGCGGGGGAAAATGATTAAAAACCTGACGAGCGGGGCCCGCCCGTCAGTCTCTCTCTCGCTTTCTTTTCTAATCGAAACGGTACGCTACCGTTGGATCGAGATCCAACGGTCCACGTGCGATGTGACGACGGCGACCAAATTTTGGCGGCGCTGCCGCGACGGCGATGGGGAGGTGGATGAATCTCTCACCTAGAGGGCTCGGGAGGTCGAGGCGATGATGCAGATCGACGGCAGTGGTGAGGTGGAAGCTCCTGGCTGAGTTGCACTTACTGGGGTGGAGTGGTTCGTCGGCGGTGAGGTCTCCGTCTTCCTCGGCCACGGACAGCAACTCCGGCGAGGTTCAACGGCCGCGTCTGGGCACTAATCAAAGGGGAAAAGGGATGGGGTGAGTGCAGTGAGCTCAGGCAACAGCGTAGAGGGGTCAGAGGGGAGAATGGTGCAGCGAGGCGCTGCGGCCATGACGGACATCGACGGCGGCAGAGCTTCGGCGAGGCACGCCCTCCTGGCGGCTCACGGTGAAATTGGAGAGGTGGAGTGAGGGAGTGGGGTGGTGTGCTTCTTTCAGAGGGGTGAGGGGTGGTTTTATAGCGTAGGAGGCGGCGTACGGTGGACGGGGTGCAAGCACATCCGCGGCTCGCCGGCGGGAACTCCTCTCGAATCCGAGGCAGTGGTGCACGAGGCGTGGCGCCATGAGGTCGAGCGGGGTCCGGGCACGTTCTAGAAGGTCTCGGCCAAGCACGGCGTGTCGAGGAGCAGCGAGCTGGGCCAATTTGGGTCGACGACGGCGAGCTCGCCACGGCGACACTGGAGTGGAATCGAGGCGAGGGACGGCGTAACTGCTCTCCTCTGTGGTGCCGCGGCTGCAGAGGCCCGGGAGCGAGGGAGTGCGCGGCCAGGGGGGCCTGGGGAGCGCGGAAACGGCGAGCAACACCATGGCGACACGGCGATGGTCGTCGGGGTCGAAGTCGACGACACTTTTGCAGAAAGCTCCCTGCTTCTTCTTTTCTTTTATTACTACTAGGTCCTGCTCTCCTTTTTGGAATATAATATTGATAATAGTTTTGGGATGTTACAATCCTTCCCCCTTAAAATAAATCTCGTCCCGAGATTTGCTAGGTTGGGGTTTTAAGGAGGTCTGGGAATTCGCTTCGAAGATAATCTTCGCGTTCCCAAGTTGCTTCTTCTTCAGAGTGGTTAGTCCACTGAACTTTGTAAAACTTGATCGCACGTCTTCGGGTAACACGAACATCTTCTTCGAGAATTTTGAGGGGTCTCTCATGATAAATCAAATCTTGGTTCAGGAACTTCAAGACATTTCCGGAGCAAGGAAATGTGGAAGACATCATGATAATCTCCTAACTCCTGGGGTAACTCCAGCTGATAGGATACTTCTCCTCGACGAGCAATGACCTTGAAGGGTCCAATATACCTTGGCGCTAATTTTCCTTTGACATGGAAACGCTGCATTCCTTTGAGGGGTGTCACTCGGAGATAAACATAATCTCCGACGTTGAAGGTGAGGTCACGGCGCTTGGTGTCAGCGTAACTCTTCTGACGGGATTGGGCAGTTTTGAGGCGTTCACGAATAAGCTGAACTTGCTCTTCAGCTTCACGGAGGGTATCTGGTCCGAACAATTTGCTTCTCCGGTATCGGACCAATTCAGGGGTGTACGACACTTCTTGCCGTAAAGGGCTTCAAAAGGGGCCATTTGCAGACTAGACTGATAACTGTTGTTGTACGAGAACTCTGCAAACGGAAGACAATCTTCCCACTTGGAACCATAGGATAGAACACATGCGCGAAGCATGTCCTCCAATATCTGGTTCACTCGCTCAGTTTGGCCATCGGTCTGGGGATGATAAGCTGTGCTAAATGCTAACTTGGTTCCGAGGGCTTCATGAAGGGATTTCCAGAATCTTGAGGTGAATTGCGTGCCTCTATCAGATACAATCTTCTTAGGCACACCATGCAGGCTCACTATTCTGGAAATATACAGGTCTGCTAACTGAGCTCCGGTATGAGTGGTCTTGACAGGAACAAAGTGGGCAACCTTGGTCAGTCGATCAACGATGACCCAGATTGAATCATGGCCTCGGTTGGATCTTGGAAGTCCGGTAATAAAATCCATTCCAATCTCATCCCACTTCCACTCGGGAATTTTCAAAGGTTGAAGCAATCCAGCGGGTCGCTGATGTTCAGCCTTAACTCGCTGGCAGATGTCACACTTGGCTACGAATGAACCAATCTCTCGCTTCATTCCATGCCACCAAAATCTTTCTCGAAGGTCTTGGTACATTTTGGTTCCGCCGGGGTGGATTGAATAAGGGGTCTCATGGGCCTCCTTCAGGATTAACTCCTTAAGTTCCGTGACATTGGGCACACAGATACGGTCATTGAATTTCAGCACTCCTTCAGCATCTTCGGTAAAACCGGGTGCTTTGCCGAGGGAAATCTTCTTCCTAATTCCCTCTATGCTTTCATGACCTTTTGGGCTTCTTTGATTTGATCCATCAGGGTTGGGGTTAACTCTAAATTGGCGAGATAACCATGGCTAACAAGCTCTAGTCCAAAATCTTGGAACTCTTTGAACAAGGCTGGCTGTTCGGCTTGGATCAGGGCATTCAGGGTGCAAGGTTTGCGACTAAGGGCATCGGCAACTACATTAGCCTTTCCGGGTGATAATGGATTCCAATATCATAATCCTTGATTAATTCCATCCATCTCCTCTGTCGCAGGTTCAGATCTTTCTGGGTGAAAATATACTTCAAGCTTTTGTGATCTGTATAGACCTCGCAGCGATGTCCCGCAAGATAGGGACGCCACTTTTAAGAGCAAAGACACAGCAGCTAACTCCAAGTCATGGGTTGGGTAATTCTCTTCATGCGGTCGCAACTGCCGGGACAGTACGACACAACTTTGCCTTCTTGCATCAGAACGCAACCAAGTCCGAGGCGTGATGCATCGCAATACACGTCGAAACTCTGGGTGACGTCTGGCATGATCAGGATTGGGGCTGAGGTTAGTCTCTTCTTCAGTTCTTGGAAACTATCCTCACACTTCTGAGTCCATTCAAATTTCTTGTCCTTCTTCAACAGTTGGGTCATAGGTTTGGCTATACTGGAAAATCCTTCAACGAACTTGCGGTAATAACCGGCAAGTCCGAGAAAGCTTCGGATTTCAAAACATTGGTTGGGGATAACCAGTCGAATGGCTTGATCTTCTCTGGGTCAACAGAAATTCCTCCGGCAGACACAACATGTCCGAGAAATGCCACTTCACTGAGCCAAAACTCACACTTGCTAAGCTTGGCATACAGCTGGTGCTCTCGGAGGTCTCCAAAACTAGACGCAGGTGTTCAGCATGCTCTTCTTCGGTCTTGGAATAAATAAGGATGTCATCAAGGAAAACTACCACGAACTTGTCGAGGTACTCCATGAAAATCTTGTTCATGAGATTCATGAAATAGGCTGGGGCATTGGTCAGACCAAAAGACATCACGGTGTATTCAAACAACCGTAACGAGTGGTGAAGGCGGTCTTGGGAATGTCTGTCTCTCGGATCTTCAACTGATGGTATCCTGTCCGAAGATCGATCTTGAAAAGACTCGGGCTCCGTTCATTTGATCGAACAGATCCTCGATCTTGGGAAGAGGTACTTATTTTTAATGGTCACGTCATTCAGCTTGCGATAATCCACACACAGGCGTGTGGTACCGTCTCTCTTGTCCACAAATATAATGGGTGATCCCCAAGGTGAAGCGCTTGGGCGAACAAGTCCTTTGCTGAGCATATCTGCCAATTGCTTCTTCAACTCAACCAGCTCTTCCGGATTCATCCGATAAGGTCTTTGGGATATGGGGGGTTCCTGGGATAAGCTCAATTATGAACTCAATTTCCCGGTCTGGCGGCATACCAGGCAATTCTTCTGGGAAAACATCCTTGAACAGTGAACAACACGGATCTCATCTAGGGCAGGTCGAGCTATGCTCTCATGGCAGCCTGGGTGATTGACTAGTTTCAGACACATACTCCACTTCTACTTCTTTGTCGGTGGTGATGGATACAGCTCTTCTGGCACAGTCAATTCGACCATGGTACTTGGCTAACCAATTCATACCGAGTATAACATCGATGCCTTGGGTTCCCAGAACAATTAAGTTAACTGGAAACTTTTCTCCTTTGATCTCAAGGGGTACATCGGAGCAAAACATCTTGGTCTCTACGGTGGATTCTGGGATTTGGATGACCATGGGTTTGGGTAAGAGGCTCTCAACTAAACCTCCCTTAGCAACAAATTCTTGGGTAACAAATGAATGGGTAGCACCAGAATCAAACAGAACAGTTGCAGGTACTGAGTTGACAAGGAACGTACCCAGCACAACATCCGGAGCATCCTGAGCTTCTTCAGCATTGATGTGGTGCAGACGACCCTTGGCAACAGCAGCATTTCCGCGGGTGCGGCATTCTTGCCATTTCCATTTCCATTGCGGCCTTGACCATTGTTCTGTGCCGGCGCATTGGGGCGCTGGACATTCCTCTTGGGATTGGGACATTCTTTGGAGTAGTGACCCTTGTTGCCGCATTCAAAGCAGATCACATTGGGATTGCGGGTGAAGTTGTTGAAGTTTCCTCCGGGACGGTTATTGTCATTGGGGCGGTTGAAGTTGTTTGGGCGGTTAGGGTAATTGGGGCGTGGAGCTTGGGGTGGACGATAGGCAGGCCTGGTGTTCTGCTGAAAGATACGAGGTTTCTGGCTGCTCGAACCTTCCTGAGCATTCATCCTCCTCTTGCGACCTTCATACATAGACTTGCGCTTGGTCTCCAGCTGGATGGCTTTGTCCACAAGTGACTCCAGATCACGGAAGTCATGGATAACCAAGCACACTGAAGTTCATCATGAGTCCACTCATGAAACGCTCCATCTTCTTCTCTTCTTTGTCGGTGTCATCAGGAGCATACCGAGATAAGTCGGTAAACTCATCCAGATAACCGACCACATCTCTACTTCCCTGCCTCAGCGGAACTCATCCTTCTTCCTCTCAATAAGTCCGTGGGAATATGCTTCTTGCGGAACTTCTCCTGGAACTCAGCCCAGTTGATGACATGACCAGCTGCTGGAGAGCCTTGGTAGTTTCCCACCAAGCTCTTGCAGGTCCAGCGAGATAGTGGGTTGCATACAACACTTTCTCATTTTCTCCCACAGCAGCAACTTCAAGATTATTGTCGATGGTGCGAAGCCAATCATCGGCTTCTAGTGGGTGAAGTCCCTTGGAGTAGGTGGGTGGGTTGGTCTTCTGAAAATCGCCTAAGGTGGATCGCTGGTTCTCATTGCCATTGCCACCATTGTTGTTGTTGTTGTTGTTGTTGTTGTTGTTGTTATAGCGGCTGCGAGTTGTTGTAAGGCAGCGAGATGAGCTTGGCGCTCTTGCCGGGCATTTTCACGTCCTCCATGATAAGTGCGAGAAGTTGGGTGGGGTTGGGTCCGGTGGTGGTGGTGCTGATCCTGATCCTTCCGCATTGCTGCGACGGGGCGGCATCCTGAAGCACACCGGGTATAAGAGACAAGGCAAGAAAAGTTCGACTAAGGGAAAAGACGATCTCGCAAGTGGTTGATTAATTTAAGATTATATGAAAATATTCACACAGATTTAAACAAGACAAACATACTTATATTTACAACATCACATCAAGGAGTTCACATCACAACAAGCTTACAACATCAAGCTTACAACATCACCTTACATCTAGATACATAACATCTGGTTTCCAAAAGAACCACTACTACGACTCGACTAGCTATAGGGGTCAACCTAATCCTGCGGTAGTGATCAAGTCACTCGCCTACTGAGGTGGAACCTCCAGCTCTAACACGTCAGCATCTGACTGGTAGGTGGCTCCTCGGGATCCTCCTCCTCGTCCTCGAGAACTGCTCGAGTGGCTCCTCCTCCTCGTCAACTAACTCCTCCTCATCATCCTCCTCCTCACAGTCCATCTCCTCCACGAAGTCATCATCGTCACTGAGGAAAGCGTCGTTCTCCTTGCGGAGATCCTCGCCCTCCTCCTCCATCTCGTCAGTATGGTGCTCTAGATCCTCAATCAGCCCGTCCTGCTCTGCCACCTTCGTGCGGAGCTTCACGATAGTCTTCCTCAGCTGGGCCCTCTTCCTGAGAAGAGCACCTTCTCCTCCATCAGCTTCATCTCGTTCTCGCGAAGCTCAACGAGCGACTCGCGGTCAAAGTGGAGCTGAATCCTAGTGCGCAACAGATCATCCTGAGTGCACTGAAGTAAGATCTCCATGTCCATGATGTAGCTCCCAAACATCGGGTGGTAAGGTGAAGGAGTAGGGTGTCCATCGCAGTTGCGCCTCCCGTAGAACCGGAAACGGGAGTCTACTAACTCCGCCTTGTGCTCCTCACAAAGTCGGGCTAGCATCCTCTGTGTAGCAGTACAGAGACCGTCAACCCAGGTGGCCTCCTTGGTGGTGAAGATGAGTGTCCTGGAACTGGGAGACTTGATGTTCCTGCGAACTGACGACCTGATGAGCCAGCTCAGCCTTCCGACACCGTGAACATCAATCTGAGCTCCCTCAAACTCTGGAGCGGGGCGACCTAACAGCTTGGTCAACTCGAACAAGTCCCTCTCAAACGTCAGCTTGCTGTCCTTCTCCAGCTGAACGAACTCGGTCCAATGGAGTGCCATCTACAGTTTTTAAGCAAAATTTTAAGTTAGTTAGGTGACAAGTATATCAAAATTTTAATATAGTAGGGCAACAAGTGAGTCAAATTTTAAGCTTAATGAGAGGTGTGCAAAATTTTAGGGATACAAGGAAAATGTAATATTTAATGAGAGTAAAATTTTGCATAAGTAAGAGGATTGGAGATAAGCATTTTCGAAAATACTTCATTCCTTTCTTTTTAGAAATTCATCTTTTGTAACATTTGACAAACGACCATGCTAACTAAGGTTTCCTAAAGTCAGGATGGCTCTGATACCAAGTCTGTGGGGACCCCGGACTAGCTGTCCGAAATACCCGATTATGCTTAACACAACGATCCCGTGATCAGTCTGTCGTTGCACATAATCCGAATTGGATACCAAAGTTTACATCCATTACAGTACCGAATAAAAGTCTTACATAAATGGTCATTTAGACCAAGTTCTTACATAGGTGCCTTCATGGGCCAAACCAAAATATCAGCGGAAGCTACGGCGTAGTAGACATCATATTCTAACGATGACAACCCGACAGGCAGCTGACTTGTGGAGATCCTTAGTTGGCGTAGAAGTCGCCATACTCCTGCTCGGCGTAGTGCTCCTCCTCGTAGTCTGGCTAGGACAATAGCCAGGGACGAAACCAATATGAGTACATTTGAATGTACTCGCAAACTACCCCAACATGAGTATGCACTAGTTTTATTTTAGTTGACAACTTTTATTTATTTAAAACATCTCTATATCTTTATTGAAAAAGGTAAGAAGAGTTTTATAACTATTTTAAAGAAGTCACCATTTTATCTGTTTCTCCAAAACTCCTCCTTTTTCCGACCATAGCCCGTCATGGTCCACTTTCATCCAACCACCTCATACCGATCCGTTGGTATAGGTGTAGGAAACATCTCCACTTCATTTTTCTTTTAAAACTCAAAGTCTTTTAAAAACTTGCACAAGGTCTTAGGACAGTCTCCCAATTGTCCATATCCGAGGACTCGGCTATTCGAATAGTTTTAACACTCTGCAGAGGTAGCACGCTTTTAGCCCACATCCATCCGGCAACTCATCGTGTCTGCCACGTCTCGCCATACCAGGTGTATGCGAAGTAAGCCGCCGGCCATAGCCTCTTATTTGCTCATGCTAGTATAGGATCCTTCCCATATGACACTTTCCATCACACCCAGTCCGTTTCCCGTCAGAAACCCTAAGTGTGAGGACTCATAGTTTTGTCCGGCGGTTTATGGTGGAACCTTCTATCCTCCCCACCAACTTGTGTGAGGACCCGGGTCAGGGGGTAGGTCCTCGGACCATCCCCTCATGCATAACGGAGTCATCTCCGTCGATGAGGTATCCCATACTAATAAGAGCAAACTACATGACTAAGCCTTTTCCCATATGTGGTAAATGTGGTCGCACAGGGTAGGATTGGTCCATAGTACTAGGACACTGTGCATTTTTCATAAACATCACCATTTTTCCACTTCTCCATTCCAACACCGACATCTCGGCATTTCATAAACTCACAAGAAATTTCAAAGGAGTTTTGAATAAACAACATTGTTTTCCCATCCTAAAGTTTTATATAAACTACTACATAGGGTGGCAAAATAATATCCATATACTTTTGAAATGGGTTTTATAAATCTTGCTTTGAGAGTAAAACATGTTATGAAAGTAGATGCATATGTTTGTAGTGCAAGCTCAGAGAATAGCTTGCCTTGCTTGGCAAAGTGATCTTGCTCTTGTTCTTCAATTCAGCAAACTCTCCTTCCTCGATATATCCGACAACGTTCTCGTCTAATTAATAAACAAACAATGCAAACAATCACTAAGCTATACAAGCAATCATCTCAACAAACAATCATGAACATCACACATAGCTACTGCACACATCAAACCATACAATTTGGTTTCAAATAATTGAATTAAACATCATTTATTTATTCAAATTATGGCAGAAACTTGTGGAACATGTTTAATTCATAACTTGAGTTCTGTTGGTCACAAAAATACAAACTAAAATTCTATGGAAAGCTACTGATGTGTAGAAGACAACACAATTTGATTTGGTTCATTGGAGTTACTAAACTCCCTACACATTTTTTGAATCCAGTAGCTTAATAATCAAGTTTTAGCTACCATTAAATTCTGTTGATCCAAAAATTAAATCCTTTTAGGGGTAACTAAACATGGCTAAATGTGATCTAACAAAATTGGTCCTAATTCATTTGGGTTAACCATTAACATATTAAATGTTTGAGTGCAGAAGGGTGTTTAAACTTCAATTTAATACTAAACAATTATATGCACAAATAATTCTACCAAAATTAGGGAAGCTAACACAAGGCAGTACTAAGCTAGCAAAATTGGTTTGGAATTATTTGGACTAACAGAGTATCAGAAACAAACAAGTTTAGAATTTAAACCTTCTGTAGTATTTTTAATAATACTTTTTAACTTTTAATTAAATGACATGAGACCAATTGGGTTGGTTAAACAATTTCATAAGCTTTCCAGAACATTGAGTTTGATTTATTTGGATTCCTAAATCTTGAGATATTGAATTTCAAAGTTGGATCCAGTACTGATTTCATATTTTCCATTTTAAACAGAGAAATCCAGTTATGGATAATGTTTAAATCTCTGACCAGTGGGGCCTACATGGCAGCGACACAGCGCGCGCGGGAAAATGATTAAAACCTGACAAGCGGGGCCCGCCCGTCAGTCTCTCTCTCGCTTTCTTTTCTAATCGAAGCGGTACGCTACCGTTGGATCGAGATCCAACGGTCCACGTGCGATGCGACGACGGCGACCAAATTTTGGCGGCGCTGCCGCGCCGGCGACGGCGAGGTGGATGAATCTCTCACCTAGAGGGCTCGGGAGGTCGAGGCAATGATGCAGATCGACGGCGGTGGTGAGGTGGAATCTCCTGGCTGAGTTGCACTTGCTGGGGTGGAGTGGTTCGTCGGCGGCGAGGTCTCCGTCTTCCTCGGCCACGGACAGCAACTCCGGCGAGGTTCAACGGCCGCGTCTGGGCACTAATCAAAGGGGAAAAGGGATGGGGTGAGTGCGGTGAGCTCAGGAAACAGCGTAGAGGGGTCAGAGGGGAGAATGGTGCAGCGAGGCGCTGCGGCCACGACCGACCTCGACGGCGGCAGAGCTTCGGCGAGGCACGCCTCCTGGCGGCTCATGGTGAAATTGGAGAGGGGGAGTGAGGGAGTGGGGTGGTGTGCTTCTTCCAGAGGGGTGAGGGGTGGTTTTATAGCGTAGGAGGCGGCGTACGGTGGACGGGGTGCAAGCACATCCGCGGCTCGCCGGTGGGAACTCCTCTCGAATCCGAGGCAGTGGTGCACGAGGCGTGGCGCTGTGAGGTCGAGTGGGGTCCGGGCACGTTCTAGAAGGTCTCGGCCAAGCGCGGCGTGTCGAGGAGCAGCGAGCTGGGCCAATTTGGGTCGACGACGGCGAGCTCGCCACGGCGACGCTGGAGTGGAATCGAGGCGAGGGACGGCGTAACTGCTCTCCTCTGCGGTGCCGCGGCTGCAGAGGCCCGGGAGCGAGGGAGTGCGCGGCCAGGGGGGCCTAGGGAGCGCGGAAACGGCGAGCAACGCCATGGCGACACGGCGATGGTCGTCGGGGTCGAAGTCGACGACACTTTTGCAGAAAGCTCCCTGCATCTTCTTTTCTTTTACTACTAGGTCCTGCTCTCCTTTTTGGAATATAATATTGATAATAGTTTTGGGATGTTACAATCCTTCCCCCCTTAAAATAAATCTCGTCCCGAGATTTGCTAGGTTGGGTTTTAAGGAGGTCTGGGAATTCGCTTCGAAGATAATCTTCGCGTTCCCAAGTTGCTTCTTCTTCAGAGTGGTTAGTCCACTGGACTTTGTAAAACTTGATCGCACGTCTTCGGGTAACACGAACATCTTCTTCGAGAATTTTGAGGGGTCTCTCACGATAAGTCAGGTCTTGGTTCAGGTCGATGGAGAGGTGGTCGATGTTTTTGAAAACATCAGGCTGGTCAGGAACTTCAAGACACTTCCGGAGCAAGGAAATGTGGAAGACATCATGATAATCTCCTAACTCCTGGGGTAACTCCAGCTGATAGGATACTTCTCCTCGACGAGCAATGACCTTGAAGGGTCCAATATACCTTGGCGCTAATTTTCCTTTGACATGGAAACGCTGCATTCCTTTGAGGGGTGTCACTCGGAGATAAACATAATCTCCGACGTTGAAGGTGAGGTCACGGCGCTTGGTGTCAGCGTAACTCTTCTGACGGGATTGGGCAGTTTTGAGGCGTTCACGAATAAGCTGAACTTGCTCTTCAGCTTCACGGAGGGTATCTGGTCCGAACAATTTGCTTCTCCGGTATCGGACCAATTCAGGGGTGTACGACACTTCTTGCCGTAAAGGGCTTCAAAAGGGGCCATTTGCAGACTAGACTGATAACTGTTGTTGTACGAGAACTCTGCAAACGGAAGACAATCTTCCCACTTGGAACCATAGGATAGAACACATGCGCGAAGCATGTCCTCCAATATCTGGTTCACTCGCTCAGTTTGGCCATCGGTCTGGGGATGATAAGCTGTGCTAAATGCTAACTTGGTTCCGAGGGCTTCATGAAGGGATTTCCAGAATCTTGAGGTGAATTGCGTGCCTCTATCAGATACAATCTTCTTAGGCACACCATGCAGGCTCACTATTCTGGAAATATACAGGTCTGCTAACTGAGCTCCGGTATGAGTGGTCTTGACAGGAACAAAGTGGGCAACCTTGGTCAGTCGATCAACGATGACCCAGATTGAATCATGGCCTCGGTTGGATCTTGGAAGTCCGGTAATAAAATCCATTCCAATCTCATCCCACTTCCACTCGGGAATTTTCAAAGGTTGAAGCAATCCAGCGGGTCGCTGATGTTCAGCCTTAACTCGCTGGCAGATGTCACACTTGGCTACGAATGAACCAATCTCTCGCTTCATTCCATGCCACCAAAATCTTTCTCGAAGGTCTTGGTACATTTTGGTTCCGCCGGGGTGGATTGAATAAGGGGTCTCATGGGCCTCCTTCAGGATTAACTCCTTAAGTTCCGTGACATTGGGCACACAGATACGGTCATTGAATTTCAGCACTCCTTCAGCATCTTCGGTAAAACCGGGTGCTTTGCCGAGGGAAATCTTCTTCCTAATTCCCTCTATGCTTTCATGACCTTTTGGGCTTCTTTGATTTGATCCATCAGGGTTGGGGTTAACTCTAAATTGGCGAGATAACCATGGCTAACAAGCTCTAGTCCAAAATCTTGGAACTCTTTGAACAAGGCTGGCTGTTCGGCTTGGATCAGGGCATTCAGGGTGCAAGGTTTGCGACTAAGGGCATCGGCAACTACATTAGCCTTTCCGGGTGATAATGGATTCCAATATCATAATCCTTGATTAATTCCATCCATCTCCTCTGTCGCAGGTTCAGATCTTTCTGGGTGAAAATATACTTCAAGCTTTTGTGATCTGTATAGACCTCGCAGCGATGTCCCGCAAGATAGGGACGCCACTTTTAAGAGCAAGACACAGCAGCTAACTCCAAGTCATGGGTTGGGTAATTCTCTTCATGCGGTCGCAACTGCCGGGACAGTACGACACAACTTTGCCTTCTTGCATCAGAACGCAACCAAGTCCGAGGCGTGATGCATCGCAATACACGTCGAAACTCTGGGTGACGTCTGGCATGATCAGGATTGGGGCTGAGGTTAGTCTCTTCTTCAGTTCTTGGAAACTATCCTCACACTTCTGAGTCCATTCAAATTTCTTGTCCTTCTTCAACAGTTGGGTCATAGGTTTGGCTATACTGGAAAATCCTTCAACGAACTTGCGGTAATAACCGGCAAGTCCGAGAAAGCTTCGGATTTCAAAAACATTGGTTGGGGATAACCAGTCAAATGGCTTGATCTTCTCTGGGTCAACAGAAATTCCTCCGGCAGACACAACATGTCCGAGAAATGCCACTTCACTGAGCCAAAACTCACACTTGCTAAGCTTGGCATACAGCTGGTGCTCTCGGAGGTCTCCAAAACTAGACGCAGGTGTTCAGCATGCTCTTCTTCGGTCTTGGAATAAATAAGGATGTCATCAAGGAAAACTACCACGAACTTGTCGAGGTACTCCATGAAAATCTTGTTCATGAGATTCATGAAATAGGCTGGGGCATTGGTCAGACCAAAAGACATCACGGTGTATTCAAACAACCGTAACGAGTGGTGAAGGCGGTCTTGGGAATGTCTGTCTCTCGGATCTTCAACTGATGGTATCCTGTCCGAAGATCGATCTTGGAAAAGACTCGGGCTCCGTTCATTTGATCGAACAGATCCTCGATCTTGGGAAGAGGACTTATTTTTAATGGTCACGTCATTCAGCTTGCGATAATCCACACACAGGCGTGTGGTACCGTCTCTCTTGTCCACAAATATAATGGGTGATCCCCAAGGTGAAGCGCTTGGGCGAACAAGTCCTTTGCTGAGCATATCTGCCAATTGCTTCTTCAACTCAACCAGCTCTTCCGGATTCATCCGATAAGGTCTTTGGGATATAGGGGCGGTTCCTGGGATAAGCTCAATTATGAACTCAATTTCCCGGTCTGGCGGCATACCAGGCAATTCTTCTGGGAAAACATCCTTGAACAGGTGAACAACACGGATCTCATCTAGGGCAGGTCGAGCTATGCTCTCATGGCAGCCTGGGTGAGATTGACTAGTTTCAGACACATACTCCACTTCTACTTCTTTGTCGGTGGTGATGGATACAGCTCTTCTGGCACAGTCAATTCGACCATGGTACTTGGCTAACCAATTCATACCGAGTATAACATCGATGCCTTGGGTTCCCAGAACAATTAAGTTAACTGGAAACTTTTCTCCTTTGATCTCAAGGGGTACATCGGAGCAAAACATCTTGGTCTCTACGGTGGATTCTGGGATTTGGATGACCATGGGTTTGGGTAAGAGGCTCTCAACTAAACCTCCCTTAGCAACAAATTCTTGGGTAACAAATGAATGGGTAGCACCAGAATCAAACAGAACAGTTGCAGGTACTGAGTTGACAAGGAACGTACCCAGCACAACATCCGGAGCATCCTGAGCTTCTTCAGCATTGATGTGGTGCAGACGACCCTTGGCAACAGCAGCATTTCCGCGGGGTGCGGCATTCTTGCCATTTCCATTTCCATTGCGGCCTTGACCATTGTTCTGTGCCGGCGCATTGGGGCGCTGGACATTCCTCTTGGGATTGGGACATTCTTTGGAGTAGTGACCCTTGTTGCCGCATTCAAAGCAGATCACATTGGGATTGCGGGTGAAGTTGTTGAAGTTTCCTCCGGGACGGTTATTGTCATTGGGGCGGTTGAAGTTGTTTGGGCGGTTAGGGTAATTGGGGCGTGGAGCTTGGGGTGGACGATAGGCAGGCCTGGTGTTCTGCTGAAAGATACGAGGTTTCTGGCTGCTCGAACCTTCCTGAGCATTCATCCTCCTCTTGCGACCTTCATACATAGACTTGCGCTTGGTCTCCAGCTGGATGGCTTTGTCCACAAGTGACTCCAGATCACGGAAGTCATGGATAACCAAAGCACACTGAAGTTCATCATGAGTCCACTCATGAAACGCTCCATCTTCTTCTCTTCTTTGTCGGTGTCATCAGGAGCATACCGAGATAAGTCGGTAAACTCATCCAGATAACCGACCACATCTCTACTTCCCTGCCTCAGCTTGCGGAACTCATCCTTCTTCCTCTCAATAAGTCCGTGGAATATGCTTCTTGCGGAACTTCTCCTGGAACTCAGCCCAGTTGATGACATGACCAGCTGCTGGAGAGTCTTGGTAGTTTCCCACCAAGCTCTTGCAGGTCCAGCGAGATAGTGGGTTGCATACAACACTTTCTCATTTTCTCCCACAGCAGCAACTTCAAGATTATTGTCGATGGTGCGAAGCCAATCATCGGCTTCTAGTGGGTGAAGTCCCTTGGAGTAGGTGGGTGGGTTGGTCTTCTGAAAATCACCTAAGGTGGATCGCTGGTTCTCATTGCCATTGCCACCATTGTTGTTGTTGTTGTTGTTGTTGTTGTTGTTGTTGTTATAAGCGGCTGCGAGTTGTTAGGCAGCGAGATGAGCTTGGCGCTCTTGCCGGGCATTTTCACGTTCCTCCATGATAAGTGCGAGAAGTTGGGGGGGGTTGGGTCCGGTGGTGGTGGTGCTGATCCTGATCCTTCCGCATTGCTGCGACGGGGCGGCATCCTGAAGCACACCGGGTATAAGAGCAAGGCAAGAAAAGTTCGACTAAGGGAAAAGACGATCTCGCAAGTGGTTGATTAATTTAAGATTATATGAAAATATTCACACAGATTTAAACAAGACAAACATACTTATATTACAACATCACATCAAGAGTTCACATCACACAAGCTTACAACATCAAGCTTACAACATCACCTTACATCTAGATACATAACATCTGGTTTCCAAAAGAACCACTACTACGACTCGACTAGCTATAGGGGTCAACCTAATCCTGCGGTAGTGATCAAGTCACTCGCCTACTGAGGTGGAACCTCCAGCTCTAACACGTCAGCATCTGACTGGTAGGTGGCTCCTCGGGATCCTCCTCCTCCTCGAGAACTGCTCGAGTGGCTCCTCCTCCTCGTCAACTAACTCCTCCTCATCATCCTCCTCCTCACAGTCCATCTCCTCCACGAAGTCATCATCGTCACTGAGGAAAGCGTCGTTCTCCTTGCGGAGATCCTCGCCCTCCTCCTCCATCTCGTCAGTATGGTGCTCTAGATCCTCAATCAGCCCGTCCTGCTCTGCCACCTTCGTGCGGAGCTTCACGATAGTCTTCCTCAGCTGGGCCCTCTTCCTGAGAAGAGCGACCTTCTCCTCCATCAGCTTCATCTCGTTCTCGCGAAGCTCAACGAGCGACTCGCGGTCAAAGTGGAGCTGAATCCTAGTGCGCAACAGATCATCCTGAGTGCACTGAAGTAAGATCTCCATGTCCATGATGTAGCTCCCAAACATCGGGTGGTAAGGTGAAGGAGTAGGGTGTCCATCGCAGTTGCGCCTCCCGTAGAACCGGAAACGGGAGTCTACTAACTCCGCCTTGTGCTCCTCACAAAGTCGGGCTAGCATCCTCTGTGTAGCAGTACAGAGACCATCAACCCAGGTGGCCTCCTTGGTGGTGAAGATGAGCGTCCTGGAACTGGGAGACTTGATGTTCCTGCGAACTGACGACCTGATGAGCCAGCTCAGCCTTCCGACACCGTGAACATCAATCTGAGCTCCCTCAAACTCTGGAGCGGGGCGACCTAACAGCTTGGTCAACTCGAACAAGTCCCTCTCAAACGTCAGCTTGCTGTCCTTCTCCAGCTGAACGAACTCGGTCCAATGGAGTGCCATCTACAGTTTTTAAGCAAAATTTTAAGTTAGTTAGGTGACAAGTATATCAAAATTTTAATATAGTAGGGCAACAAGTGAGTCAAATTTTAAGCTTAATGAGAGGTGTGCAAAATTTTAGGGATACAAGGAAAATGTAATATTTAATGAGAGTAAAATTTTGCATAAGTAAGAGGATTGGAGATAAGCAGTTTTCGAAAATACTTCATTCCTTTCTTTTTAGAAATTCATCTTTTGTAACATTTGACAAACGACCATGCTAACTAAGGTTTCCTAAAGTCAGGATGGCTCTGATACCAAGTCTGTGGGGACCCCGGACTAGCTGTCCGAAATACCCGATTATGCTTAACACAACGATCCCGTGATCAGTCTGTCGTTGCACATAATCCGAATTGGATACCAAAGTTTACATCCATTACAGTACCGAATAAAAGTCTTACATAAATGGTCATTTAGACCAAGTTCTTACATAGGTGCCTTCATGGGCCAAACCAAAATATCAGCGGAAGCTACGGCGTAGTAGACATCATATTCTAACGATGACAACCCGACAGGCAGCTGACTTGTGGAGATCCTTAGTTGGCGTAGAAGTCGCCATACTCCTGCTCGGCGTAGTGCTCCTCCTCGTAGTCTGGCTAGGACAATAGCCAGGGACGAAACCAATATGAGTACATTTGAATGTACTCGCAAACTACCCCAACATGAGTATGCACTAGTTTTATTTTAGTTGACAACTTTTATTTATTTAAAACATCTCTATATCTTTATTGAAAAAGGTAAGAAGAGTTTTATAACTATTTTAAAGAAGTCACCATTTTATCTTTTCTCCAAAACTCCTCCTTTTTCCGACCATAGCCCGTCATGGTCCACTTTCATCCAACCACCTCATACCGATCCGTTGGTATAGGTGTAGGAAACATTCTCCACTTCATTTTTCTTTTAAAACTCAAAGTCTTTTAAAAACTTGCACAAGGTCTTAGGACAGTCTCCCAATTGTCCATATCCGAGGACTCGGCTATTCGAATAGTTTTAACACTCTGCAGAGGTAGCACGCTTTTACCCACATCCATCCGGCAACTCATCGTGTCTGCCACGTCTCGCCATACCAGGTGTATGCGAAGTAAGCCGCCGGCCATAGCCTCTTATTTGCTCATGCTAGTATAGGATCCTTCCCATATGACACTTTCCATCAACACCCAGTCCAGTTTCCCGTCAGAAACCCTAAGTGTGAGGACTCATAGTTTTGTCCGGCGGTTTATGGTGGAACCTTCTATCCTCCCCACCAACTTGTGTGAGGACCCGGGTCAGGGGGTAGGTCCTCGGACCATCCCCTCATGCATAACGGAGTCATCTCCGTCGATGAGGTATCCCATACTAATAAGAGCAAACTACATGACTAAGCCTTTTCCCATATGGTAAATGTGGTCGCACAGGGTAGATTGGTCCATAGTACTAGGACACTGTGCATTTTTCATAAACATCACCATTTTTCCACTTCTCCATTCCAACACCGACATCTCGGCATTTCATAAACTCACAAGAAATTTCAAAGGAGTTTTGAATAAACAACATTGTTTTCCCATCCTAAAGTTTTATATAAACTACTACATAGGGTGGCAAAATAATATCCATATACTTTTGAAATGGGTTTTATAAATCTTGCTTTGAGAGTAAAACATGTTATGAAAGTAGATGCATATGTTTGTAGTGCAAGCTCAGAGAATAGCTTGCCTTGCTTGGCAAAGTGATCTTGCTCTTGTTCTTCAATTCAGCAAACTCTCCTTCCTCGATATATCCGACAACGTTCTCGTCTAATTAATAAACAAACAATGCAAACAATCACTAAGCTATACAAGCAATCATCTCAACAAACAATCATGAACATCACACATAGCTACTGCACACATCAAACCATACAATTTGGTTTCAAATAATTGAATTAAACATCATTTTTATGTTCAAATTATGGCAGAAACTTGTGGAACATGTTTAATTCAAACTTGAGTTCTGTTGGTCACAAAAATACAAACTAAAATTCTATGGAAAGCTACTGATGTGTAGAAGACAACACAATTTGATTTGGTTCATTGGAGTTACTAAACTCCCTACACATTTTTTGAATCCAGTAGCTTAATAATCAAGTTTTAGCTACCAATTAAATTCTGTTGATCCAAAAATTAAATCCTTTTAGGGGTAACTAAACATGGCTAAATGTGATCTAACAAAATTGGTCCTAATTCATTTGGGTTAACCATTAACATATTAAATGTTTGAGTGCAGAAGGGTGTTTAAACTTCAATTTAATACTAAACAATTATACTGCACAATTAATTCTACCAAAATTAGGGAAGCTAACACAAGGCAGTACTAAGCTAGCAAAATTGGTTTGGAATTATTTGGACTAACAGAGTATCAGAAACAAACAAGTTTAGAATTTAAACCTTCTGTAGTATTTTTAATAATACTTTTTAACTTTTTAATTAAATGACATGAGACCAATTGGGTTGGTTAAACAATTTCATAAGCTTTCCAGAACATTGAGTTTGATTTATTTGGATTCCTAAATCTTGAGATATTGAATTTCAAAGTTGGATCCAGTACTGATTTCATATTTTCCATTTTAAACAGAGAAATCCAGTTATGGATAATGTTTAAATCTCTGACCAGTGGGGCCTACTTGGCAGCGACACAGCGCGCGCGGGAAAATGATTAAAACCTGACGAGCGGGGCCCGCCCGTCAGTCTCTCTCGCTTTCTTTTCTAATCGAAGCGGTACGCTACCGTTGGATCGAGATCCAACGGTCCACGTGCGATGCGACGACGGCGACCAAATTTTGGCGGCCCTGCCGCGCCGGCGACGGCGAGGTGGATGAATCTCTCACCTAGAGGGCTCGGGAGGTCGAGGCGATGATGCAGATCGACGGCGGTGGTGAGGTGGAATCTCCTGGCTGAGTTGCACTTGCTGGGGTGGAGTGGTTCGTCGGCGGCGAGGTCTCCGTCTTCCTCGGCCACGGATAGCAACTCCGGTGAGGTTCAACGGCCGCGTCTGGGCACTAATCAAAGGGGAAAAGGGATGGGGTGAGTGTGGTGAGCTCAGGAAACAGCGTAGAGGGGTCAGAGGGGAGAATGGTGCAGCGAGGCGCTGCGGCCACGACCGACCTCGACGGCGGCAGAGCTTCGGCGAGGCACGCCCTCCTGGCGGCTCGGTGAAATTGGAGAGGGGGAGTGAGGGAGTGGGGTGGTGTGCTTCTTCCAGAGGGGTGAGGGGTGGTTTTATAGCGTAGGAGGCGGCGTACGGTGGACGGGGTGCAAGCACATCCGCGGCTCACCGGTGGGAACTCCTCTCGAATCCGAGGCAGTGGTGCACGAGGCGTGGCGCTGTGAGGTCGAGTGGGGTCCGGGCATGTTCTAGAAGGTCTCGGCCAAGCGCGGCGTGTCGAGGAGCAGCGAGCTGGGCCAATTTGGGTCGACGACGGCGAGCTCGCCACGGCGACGCTGGAGTGGAATCGAGGCGAGGGACGGCGTAACTGCTCTCCTCTGCGGCGCCGCGGCTGCAGAGGCACGGGAGGAGGGAGTGCACGCCCAGGGGGGCCTGGGAGCGTGGAAACGGCGAGCAACGCCATGGCGACACGGCGATGGTCGTCGGGGTTGAAGTCGACGACACTTTTGCAGAAACCCCCTGCTTCTTCTTTTCTTTTTTACTACTAGGTCCTTATCTATTTCTTTTTCTTCTTTTCAATTCCAGCAGCATTTCTGGAATTTAATTGGGGCACTTAAACATTTTAGAAAAATTTGCAAATAATTGTGGGGCCTCCCATAACATGTAGAAGCTCCACAAAAATTGGCTTTGCAAAATAAAATGTTTTGCATCAGTTTTTTTATAGGGTTTTGAATTTCGTAATTTGGTTTATTTTAAATTGATTTTACTTTACAATTTTAAAAATAGTTTTAAAAATAGCATTTGAAGAGGGAAAGTAGTAAGAATCAAAATGGGAGTGTTTACATTACAACTCCACTGACTTTGGTCTGAAAATAAATGAGTTTGTCACTAGAAGAATTTCATGTGACAACTTGTCACTTTTATTTTTCCTTCTTTATAACTTTATTTTGTTTTCTACTTTTTCTTCAAGTGTTCATTAGAGCAAGCAACACACAACATGAACAAACAACTTAAGTAACAAGAAGCAATCAACACACAATAAACAACAAAAGTTTTTGTTGGCTCTCCTTTTTGGAATATAATATTGATAATAGTTTTGGGATGTTGCATGTCGTGGTATGCCAATTTTCGATGCTTGCCATTTTGCATTGTTTTGGAGACAACCGGACACATGCTGCTTCACTGTTTTTCATACAAGTTTTCTAGAATGTTGTGCCCTCTTTGCATAGTAATATTTCCAACTATCGGAGGTTTAGTGATCTTGGGGATCAATGGGAATTATGCTAAGTTACATCCTTTGTTATCCCCACGCAAAAATAAAAAGATCCTTTGTTATCCTTTGCACCCTTTCTGCATTTCGAATAGGCAACATGAAAATCTTCAGCAACAAGATAGAGCCCATCTCTTTTTTTATTCGGTGTGCTGATGACCTCTTCCTTGGGCTCGCAGATAGAAAGGTTTCTCAAGCAAAGCTCTCACGTATGACTGACAGTCATTTTTGCACATCTCGCGGCCTTCCCATGAAACGGAAGTCGGATCTATCAAACTTTCGACGTGTAGAAAAAAATGTTTCAACATTTTTGACACAACCATGCAACAAAAATCAATAACGTATGCAACAAAATCCTAATGTGGTAGTAACAAAACATCAGTAAATAGTGTCACTTTTGCAACAGCAAAAAATATCTTGATCGTCCAACTCATCCAACAATACACCAACACGTATTCAACATTTGATCAATATTTAAACTCATAAATTATCGTAGCATTTTTCTCGGACGGCCATGATGCGCACCGGTAGCCTTGTAATGATGCGGATCAGCAGCGAGCAAACGAGATATATAGGTTCAGTAAAGAGCAGAGAGAAGAAGAGTCGTAAGGGAGGAGGGATAGGTGCATCATTGTAACGGAGCAAGTTGCATCAGCCGCCGGTTATGCTAAAGCATTTTCCTAAAAAACGAGTTGGCTTTGCTAGCCTTTTACCGTCTGTCAGAACGAGGGCGTGCTCATATCCTGGGCCACCTTTTGTTTCAGGTGGCTCATCGCGGCCACACCGAAGAAGGTGTTACGAATGAAGTTCAATTTGGGCCTACATGGCTTAGTTAAAGGCCCGTTGGCTAGTTTATAGACTACCTTTCAATATCTGATTTCATAGGCCAAGTAGCCTCTCCATCTGTCAAAAAAAAAGTGTTGCCTCAACCAAATTTGTTCCCGAGCAAACATAAAAAAAAGGTCGACCTTCAGCATCTCTTCCTCTTTGTAAGAGAAGGGAAAAAATATTTACAAGTCAAAAAGGGGGAGAAAACTCAGTGCAAGTGGTGTCTCTGAGGATGCAAAGAAGTTATGGTATCAATGGTAGGTCTGCCGTCTGCATATACATGAGAATCGATTTTTTTACAAATATAGTCCCTAGCCCAATGTAATTGCCAAAAGTAGCACCCTCTAAAATTTATTATCAAAAATAGCCCTGCCGGAATGACATGTCGACCTTCCGCCAATCCAAAAAAGCCACTTCCCGCTAAATGTACTGGCGGAAAGACACTTGCCGTCGTGTTTCTGCAAACTCAGCTGGCGACACGTGGCACCTCGGACGACTTTCCGCCAACTGGGATGGCGGAAGGTGGCTTTCCGCCGTTAGATTTGGCGGAAAGTTCACGTGTCCCTTTTTCACCTTCCATCAGGGTTATTTTTGACAAAAAAATTTAGAGGAGGCTACTTTTGACAATTAATTTGGGGGTCATATTTGTAAAAAAATCCATGAGAATCGCTGAATTTTCCTTACACGTGACCATGTACGGATACGGTGGTGCATGCATGCATCGTGTGTATTTTGCAACTTGGAGGGAGCGTGGCATGCATGCACGTACAGCAGTGTGGTTTCTTGTGCATGCGACCGCAGTACCAGAGAGACCATTGTCTTCACGCCGGTTGCAGAGCGGCGCCCGTACCCGGCCCGCGTAACCTCAAAATAGGCAAAGCTTTGTACTCCCTTCGTTCAAAAAGGATGACTTCCACTAGTGAAAAATCGGATGTATTTAGACATATACATGTCTAGATACATCCACTTTTTGACAAATGCAAGTCATCCTTTTTAGAACGGAGGGAGTAGTTACTTACTCCGTGTCAAAAATAAGTCGCACTAGTCACTTACCACACACATGTATGTAGACATGTTTTAGTGCAAGATTCAGACATATTTTAGTGTAAGATTCACTAGTCACTTACATGAATCTTGCACTAAAACATGTCTACATACATGTGTGTGGTAAGTGACTAGTGCGACTTATATTTTGATACGGATGGAATAAAAAATATGCTCAGGTTAGATCGTTTGAACTAAAAACGTATTTTGCGGGCCGCAGCGGGATCGCCGCCGACACCTTCGTTCACGCGCCACTTGTTTTTGGATCATCAGTCGGTGGCAGTACGTTTACACTTTACATGCACCTCTATGCATGCGTACGTTTTGTCGGCGCATGTGTACCTGCAGCATTGCCTGAATGAAAAGGTTGTGTTTTTTTTTTTGAAAGCAAACTCCCGGATATATTAACTAGGAAACCACGAGAATACAAGAAGTACCCAGAAGCAGCTCAGCTGTTCCCAAATTTACAGTAAAGACCCTGAAAAAAGAAAATTACAACGCTGTTCCCAAATTTACAGTAAAGACCCTGAAAAAAAGAAATTACAACCAAGACCTAGGGGCCTTCTCTGCACAGACAACTCCGCGCGCTCGATCTGCCGCCGTCGCACCACCGGAGATGAAGGCGAAGACGACCAAAGCTGCAGCTGTGTCGCCGGAACGAACTTGTAGAGGTAACCACCTCGTTGAAATCGCCGCAGTAGCCACCCGTCGCGAACGACGGGATCTAGGAGCAGAGCTGTCACCATCGGCGGGGGCGACGCCCCGATTCAGCCCGACGGTCAGACCACAGACGCCGGCCACGGCCAGCCTGCAAGTCCGCAAGCAATCTCCAAGGAACAGCAGAAGAAAAGCTCCTAAACCATCTCCTGCGCTCCACAACGACGCCGGAGCACACGCCGTCAAGATCAAGACTCGAGCACCAGATCCAATGGATGGCCTCCACACTCCGCCACCACGACGGCCTCCACGGATCCATCCAGGAAAATCTGGAACTCGCCAAACCCCGAGCTTATTACGGAGACACCGGGCTCGCTCCTCAGCTTCCCGCAGCACCTTGCCACTACCGCTAGAGAGCACGAAGCCACAGACCACCAGGCGCACCTCGGATGCGCCAGCGGCATGTTCAAGACCCTGTACAAATCCCTGGAGTCCTCACCGCCCGCGCCGGAGCCCGCGCGAGCGAAGCGGAGAAGAAGACCTAGGACAAAAAGCCCCAACTTGACCACCGCCACCGCCTCGCCGGTCAAGCCCAGGCACCAAACCACCTCCGCGGCCTCCCCGACGCGGACGCCGGAACGGGGAAATGAGGGAAGGATAAACGCCCTAACAACGATGCCACCGCCACCGTCTTAAGGCGTCGCCGGGAACCGAAACCCTAAACCTAGCTATCTACACACACGACGAGATCTCGGAGCTCCCCTCCACCTCACGGCGCCGAAACGGCGACCAGAGGTGAAGGGGAGCGGCGGATTCGCCGGGGAGGACCAGGAACTGTGGGTCGCCTCTTTTTCGCCTCTCTCAAACAGTAGCAGGGAGAGGGGAAAAACTCTCCAGCACAGCGAGCAAAAAGGTTGTGTTCAGTCTGACGCTAATTAAGAGGAGGTTATAGTCTTATAGAGCTAAGCCGGCAGGTACATCGGGACGATTGGCACTAGACAGACTATATAGGTTACTTGTGCGCATCCATCCACCTGTGGCACGGTAGCGGCAGGGCACGTGTACGTAAGATTCCACCCCTCGCCTACGTGTCGAGGCACCAGCAGCCAAAAATGCACTTGCCTTTTACAACAGGAGTGATCCTGTCTCTGCCTGCCTCTTGTTTTCCAATACAAAAAGTTGGGCATCTAGCTAGCTAGGCAGCCCTCTCTTAGATCTGGTTCTTGTTAGAAGCATAATACGTAGGGTTATTAGAGAATATTTTACAGTTAGAGATAAACTCGGTTTAAACCTAATACGATTTTCCCTTGTACTCCAATCTTCTACCCTTTTGTGCCTCTATATATATATACCCCATGACCGGTCGTGGCAATACAAAACCAAATATCAGACTTCTATAATTTCTACATTTCTTTCACATTTGCATTTATTTTGTTTACACCATCATCAAGGAAATATGGCACTATACATGTATCATGAAAATTAGCAAACATGTCGTGCAATAACTTTGTATTTTTCTTGAGGGCCTAGCTTTACGTTTTTTTATGCTCATCTAGATAAACTCATGTGAAAGATACACGTGGATGTGCGCCTCCTATATGTTATGTCTAAAGTTCCGTTTATTTCGTGTCTAAAGTTTCAATTATTTTGATACGTACGGATAGATAAATTATTATTACTACGTTAATTAGTTGATGTTGATCTAGATACTTCAGACATGTAGTGCAGGTCCGTTCTAGAAGCCCTTATGGAGGAGCATATGCTATTATGCAGCTACTTGGAATGGAAGAGGAGGAGGCATCATAACAGACAATTAGCTTTTGATCAGAAAGAAGAGGAAAGGCGGTATCCCTCCTCGTGGGCTTGCTTATTCCTCGACCCCTCTTTACTTCTCTAACCGCTTATCTATAATCGATGGCCTGCATGAATTGAAAGAGTGAAACTTGATACGACATTGTCGTTGATCAGTCAAAATATGCCAGGTAATTGTTTATAGCACAGAAATGTGTAATCGGTTTGCATCAAACATGAGATCGATCTCGATCGGTCGATTTGATCGGTGCCCTGTACTTAATTGACATGGCCAGCTAGCAAGCTAAGCATGGTGCGGAGATATGATGGATGGACTGGATAGAACACGACAAGAGCGAGTCATATGACATGCTGCGTGAGTTGTGAGTTGGATGTAGTGACCTTGTTGGTAGATATATGCGGAGAGCACCGCGGCACTCAATCTCTTTGGTGTCTGTGTGTGTCATTTCAGGCACCATAACTTTATCCTGAATATGCTAGCGCGTGTCTCCTAATCTTGCTATGGTGAAGGTCTATAGCTCTTCGTGACAATCTAGTTGTAGCATCGTGCTTGCTAGCTTAGTGCAACGGATGCAAATCAGCCAACAGGATACCCATGCATATACGACACGTGAAGACAAGTGAAAAAAACGACAAGCCGACAAACGAAGGACGAGAAAAAAGCATGAGACGACGAAGAAGATGCATGACTTGACGTACCTGTGTGATGACATGAGGTAACTGCATATCTAGGATTCTAGGATCAGCTAGTGCTGCCTTCTTAACCCTAACTGCCAAGCCAGATAAGAAAGAAAGAAAGTTGTAGAGCTTGTTGCACGAAAGCATAGGTAGGATCGATGAAGGGATCTAATAGGGCGCGCACTAGGAGCTTAGGGTTGGAATAATATATAGTGCACGGACGGATTCATCCGGGAGCTACCAGAAAAGGCATCCCTCCACCTCCCTCTAATTGGATGTTAAGGATCGATTGATCGAGTTCATCATGGACTTACGTCCTGACACCCACCACCACTTCCCCATGTCGATTGGTTGCTACTCACACAGAAAAGCATGTTTGTTTGTCGCCTTCTTTACACTATACAGGATCACTACCCCTGTTTTTACAGTGCTCAGAATAAGCGCGTTATATCACCATTGACGTTAAGTCACTGGTGGGCTCAAAACCCGTCTAGGAAGAAGGGTTCATGCGCATGTCCGTAAATATGATTCAAGAGTAGAACGTCTCATTTTAGAGTAGAGTGTCCCACGCTTGCGCTTTGTAGAAGGAAGGTGCTAAGGTGTCTACACGTGGGCCGTGGCGACGTGAGCGCTACAATGGTTTGAGCACTCATCCTACCGTGTGACGTTGCGTTGTATTCATGTGGAAACGATAAAGCATGAAAGCATATAGTTCAATGGATTTGTATAAAATCCAGAGCCTTGTACTTGAGGAAATACAAGCTACCAGACAAAAAAAAACTATAGCATGTACATTCACACATCTAAAGCCTACTACTGCCTCGATCTCGAAATAGATGGTGTATAAATTGTTAAAAAGTAAAAAATCTAACTTTGACCAATTATATATACAGAAATATGAAGGTCAGCAATACCAAATCAATATCAATAGATCCATCATAAAAAATATTTATTAATATTGCAATTAATTGTATTTTCTTCAATATATTTGGTCAAACTTAGAAAACATTAACTTTTTGACTAAGTATATACACCGCATATTGAGTGAGTATACATAAATGCTACCATTGGATTCATATTACAAAGTTTTTTATTTCTTATATTATTATACTAATTTTGTGGACCAATTATAAGTACAAATCATGGTCAAAGTTCCGCTGTTGACCGGCAAAATTTAAGGGCGCCTTATATTTTGTGACGGAGGGAGTAGTTGGCAACGTACCATGATAATGCAAAGGTGATATTTTAAAGAACGTAATAATAGTGCACAGATTCATCTCGGAGCTACCAGAAAAGGCATCCCCTCTAATTGGATCATAGTCTTGCAAAATTATCGAGTTGATGATCACTTATGTCCTCACATCCACCATAACTAGTCCTTTTGATCGGTTGGTACTATGACAGAAAAAAAACAAGTTTCTCGCCTTTTTCACCGTACATGCCTAGCTCTATTTTGATTACACAAATAACAAATCGATGTTTTGTGAATCCCATTTTCCTTCCTCGTTCCCATACAAGATGGGCATCTGAGATCTAGAGCACAAGGTGTATGGGTTTCATCGGCATGATTTCTTGTTGTGCAATATTTTGCTTCTGCATTACATCAACACCGATAGTCATATTTGGCCCATCAATAGTAAGAATGTTCAATGGTGAATGTCCGGTCACTGGTGGGCGCAAAAGCCTTGTAGGAAGAAGGGTTCATGTGCACGTCAATGACTTGTGATTTTGGAGTAGATCTTCTCATGCCGACACACTGCACCACGCTTGCGCTGTGTAGAGAGGAAGGTGCTAATGTATCTACAAGTGGCGATCTGCATAGTAACATCTAAAAGATACTTTGTTCAACCGAAAATAAATTAATTTGGCAACCATGGTAGGTAATGCAAAAGTTATACTATCTTTTTAAGGTAAATATTCGCGCAAATTCACATTCTTGAAAGCAAATAGGGACTCGGGCCGGCAGGTGGAGTACACACGGACGACCGTAGCCAGGGCCGAGCAAAGGTACCTACGTAGTAGGTACTCGAGTCATCCCACACCCATATCCTCCATCGACGGAAGCTGTTTTGTCTGGAGGAGGCTTGCTGTCGATTCCTAGATGGCTTTACCGCTCCAAGTACCATGGTAAGCACGTATCGTAATGCATGGCCATCTTTTGGCTGCATGTACGTCCATCGATGAGCCGCTGCTGGTCGTGGAGCAATCCAGCTTTTACGTCCCTTCCAAGCCCACCTGTCGAGTTTCTAGAGACGGAGAACTCTACTTGTGCCGGGCCCGCTCTTCTTCACGTGCCTGCCCATATGAGCCTGCACTCGGAGAAATGAAGAGGAAATCTCTTGTTTGTCGCGAGATGCATCATATGTACAAATCTATTTTTCTGAAATGTCTAATAAGCAAAACTTTCGACCATTATTGGCTCGTCAACAAACTTTCACCGTCCTTCCCCAAAAACGATATATTAAAAGGCGTTCTGAAAATCTCAAAAGTTCTGAAATTTTCAGAAAACGTCATTCACTTTGGCTTGTCTGGGACCATGAAACAGAAAAAAATTCTAAGTCATCATGAATAAGTCATTTTATTTGACGCTTTTCAGTCACACGGATTCTGAGAATCTCAGAGTACGCCAACTGATATGGCTTGGCGTACGCTGAGATTCTCAGAGTTTCTGTGATTGAAAAACGCCATTCAAATGGGTTATTTCAAATGACTTCGCCGTTTCTACGTTTATGCGGGCTCAGATGAGCCAAAGTGAATGACGATTTACTGAAATTTCCAGAACACCTTTTAATGTGTTTTTTTTAAGGGTCGGATCTGAAAGTCTTTTAAATGCCATGCATTAGTGTCTGAAAGTTTGTTTAAGGGCCATTTGGAAAGAAAAAAAAACTATGTACAACTACAGAGCTACGTACGGTTGCTCGTCTCTACACTCTTTACTCGACCGTACTAAGATCGGTACGATCGAGCTGGTGCCCATGCATACATAAGAAGAAATAAATTAAGACGATCATCAAGCTAGCTAGCCATGATATGGGGGTATGGCGCTGCCATGGAATGAATGAATGAATGAATGAATGAATGCATGAAAGAGCTGGCCAGCATTAGCTGCTTGATGATAATCCACATAATGTGATGGATGCATGCACATCTAGCTAGTTAATTATATATTAATCCGTCCGTCCAAGAGACGATCGATCCGACGAATCAATCGCCATTACATATGTGACGTTGACAAATGGAGAGAGATGGACATGCGTGTACACGAGCGCCCGATCCACAGTGCCGGCCCATACATCCGATGGACATAGATCGCTGTTTATGGATCGTGATGTACGACACGAGCTGCACATTAATCCACCAAGTCCTTTTCGATTGTCCAACAACAAATTAAGTACGCCGTACGTGTTTGTCGGTTGGTAACGAGAAAATATCAGGTGGAAACCAATTTTCAGTGAAAACCAATTAAACCACGAAAAAATCTTGCTTAAAAGTTCCAAAAATTCTCAAGAAAAATGTATTACATTGACAAGATAGAATTTTATAGACATACAAATTTAAGTTTAAACTCACAACTATTTAGATTATATGAAAATGACAAAATCATCAATGAATAGTAACGTTGCTACTATTCATTGCAGAATCTACTATTTATTGCCGAATTGTCTTTTTCGTAGCTCTTAAACAATTTTGAGTTCAACTTGCAAATTTGCATGTCTATATAATTTTTACCTTCCCAATGTAATGAATATCTTTTTTTAGATTGTTTGAGATCTTTTAAACATGACTTTTTTCGTTGTTTTCACTGAAAGCTAGTTTTCAGCATGTACTTTCTCTTGCTAGACTGTGCATAAATCGGCATGAAAAAAAATAGTTTACTAATAAAGTAAACACTAGACAATGCAAGATGAAGTTTAGAAAACAAAATAATCACAATCTACCCCAGAGCCGCGATCAACCAACGAACCAACCTTAGAACCCTCCCGCTTAGTTTACATGCATCGATCGATCTTGCATGTACGTTGCCATCGCCGGAAAAGCAGGGGCGGGGCCCGACCGGCTGGGGTGGCTGATGTGCACCGTGCTTCGTCTCTAGCGAGCAGAGAGACGGAGAGCTGTTTGTTCTCTCTAGGTAGCCGTCGAGCGACTCCCATGGCGACCTGCTTCATTGCCCAGCTAGACGACGACACACGCTCGCTGCCGATCGAATCCCCGACGATATCTTTATCTCCCTATCTATTAGCTATCGGGGTGTCGCCGTTGCTCACGTGGCCACCTTCATTGCTTGCCTCCCTCGTCCCTCCACCCTGTCGTCTTTCCTTCTCCACCGCTATCGACCGCCTGGCTACGTGACAACGGCCACTGTTTTGGCCTTCTCTGGGTCCAACTCCTGACCGTAGGATCACCATCCAGGGTTCAAATAGACAAGAGCCAGACTAGGTGTTACATGCAGCATAAAAAAACACAGTGCAAAACATCGTATGTAAGTTTCTTTTATTTTTTTCTAATCAAAATTAGCAATTTTATTTGCTATGACTATGTTCTCCTTAGTGAAATAGGAATTCTCAAATTATTAACATAAATAGCAAAAATCTCTGATGGAAAGTATCATAATCCCACTTGGCTCATTCATGCATGGGAAAAGGTAAGACCTGTGCCACTTAAACTGTTTGGTTTCATCTTCCATGTCTATAAAAGAGGTCACTACTCATCTGAGAGTTAACTCCCTGAATAAACTTGACTCGTGAAAGTTCTAATTCTTCTATAATTTTATATGAGTTTATTACTAATGCTATTTCTTCTATACGTTTAGCTATCTTTGGTTTATTCATAGTATATATATTTCAGGGATTCGCTTTTCTTTTTATGATTTAATAAATTCCTTTTACAAGGAAACTCTGAGCCGAGACAGGACCTATGGTACTTAGACTCTTCGGCTGCGACTTTAGATTGTTTGGCTTCACCTATCATGTCTATAAAATAGGCCTACAACAACACATGAGATTGGCACCTAGTTTCAGAGCATTCGCCCCACTCATTTCTTCCCCATCCCATCTTTCGGTGTGCCCTGCGACATGGGACTGTAGCCTCTGAAATACCACTTCTCATTAGTCTGTACGGGAGAGAGGCGATTAGTTTTTGGGGACCACACTCTCTTGACTACTGGCTCCTCGAACACTGACGCGGCCGAATACTTCCTAGCGTCAACAACATGTTCGGTGACATGGCTAGTATTGACAACATCTCCAATGCGAATGATTCTTGTTCCGTTGAATTGTACGTGTTTCTATGTCTTTTGTTAGGGATTATGTTTTGTCTACCAGTTTTCCAGATTGATTTGAACATATTATTCCTATCTAATTCACTATATCGGATCCATAGTTTACAGTTGATGTCCGCAATCCATTTACAATATCTGTTATAATTATCATGTTTCTATCTAGTATTTACGTATTAATTTATATGGAAAATTACTTATATTTTCAACAATTGGCCTTGATGCTACTCTGAGGCCTCCTCCCTTTGACGATGTACATTATAAAAGATGCGTACGAGAGAAACTCTATGGTTTGAAACCATGAAGTGCTTTAACACCTCTAAAGGCAAACCCGAGGGAATATTACGCATGTAGAAGAGAGCTTTCAGGAAGGGCATACCATTTTCAAGGGTGTTCTTCTGCGGTGACCCAACACGTTGTAGTGAGCAAGTCGTTGATATAACACGCATGGAACACCGTTCCACACATATTACATCCTTTAGATTACTACAACAAAAACATCGTGGATCCAAGGTAACACTATACAATGACAATTCTCTTCAATAAAAAATCTCGAGAACCTCCTTTAAATATAGAGAAGAAAGTCTTGTGCAAATGAAACACAAAAATATCCACATTCTAGCCCTAAGGTGGATATCAACTCTAACTCTAATTCCTAATCATCTATTGTTGTTGGCTCAGCCCTAACGACTCCATCTGAAATATCTTTATCCAGGGTTGGACTCCTTCTACCGGTGATGCAGCATGATACTTGGACCAATGGCACATCACCACTCCCGAGCTACTAGAACCAATTCACCGCTACCGGTGGGAAGTTTACGTGCTTCCACGTTGTCGGCCGCCGCAACGATCCGACCAGGTTTAGCCTGATGTGGATATGTGAAAGGAAGAAGATACTTATGACTTGCCCATCACATAGTATCTCTGCCCATTTACGCTATATCGATATGGCGCACAAGACTTTTGTTACATTACTTATTAATCCTAGGTGAATATACTTTCCTAGTACGATGGAACCTCCAGCACATCAATTAATCATTACGATGGAATAATATATATATAGCAATTCACATTATTCGAAAGTAGAAATTTATTTTAATTCATGTGATAGAGCTGTATAGATAGATTGCAAGTCATTTAATAAAAACACATCAAAATAGGACATGTAAGAATGAACTTGCCTTGAGACTGATATGTAGTGCAGTCTAAAGCTTCTGGTAACCCGTGCCCTCGGGTTCTCAAATTAGAATAATTGTCTATATAAGACAATTTTTAAATATCCAAGTTCATGCTATTGTACATAAGATGGGATGTTTTTTAGTTTTAACCCCAAAGTTTTGGGTTTTAGATGTCTTGGAATATCTTTGATTTATTTTGATGACTTTTATTGGATATTTAAATGTGTAACTAGCTAAATAATATTTTAAGTTAGGAATTCCATTTCCCGTTTTATTTCTTTCAAGAAAATATTTTAATTTGAAATATGAATAGAGGTTCTTTCCTTCAAGGAACCTTGAATTTTTCATATAAGAAATAGCTTTCAAAAAATCTTATAAAAATATATTTGAATACCTTGTTTTATTTTGAGTTAAGACCCTGTTTTTATGTAATTTTTAGGGCTGCCCAATGACTGTACAAAATTCATTTTATTTGAAATATTCTAGGTATTATTTGAATTTATATCCTAATTCTAGTTGTTGGGGCCCAACCAACTTTGGTTCAGCCCAAAACCTAGGTCTGGGTTTGGCCCAAAACCTAGGTCTGGATCGGGTTTAATCTCAAGGCTGAGAATCTTGGTCCATTTGACTGTAAGTGCCAAGTGTGATTCAATTATGTGGGTTGCTGCTTTTTATTTAAATTTGGCTAGACTTGAGGATATGTTAATTTGCATGGTGCCTTGAAATTGCCATTGCCCCTATTCTATTGACTATAAGATCAGAGCATGATCTGACCATTGGTGATCTGTCCCTTGTTGGCTTCCATTGAATTTGTATACTCTAGTCAATTTTATGGGCTTAATCCACTAGTACAAAACAACACATCGGATACCCCTCTATGGAAACGACACGAGTTAGGTAACAGTTGCGGACGAGGCCTGTCAGAATTGGGCCGCGGCCGGTCCATCAACATTGGTTACGGAGACTTTTCGATCTCCGTTACCAATATTATTGGCAACGGTCATAAATTCACCTCCGTTTCCAATACGTATCTCTATGGCAACGGTTGTTGATAAATATCCGTTTGCGATGTGCTTGGGAAATTGCAGTTGCAAACTGGAAGCGCGCCTGTTCAATGCGGCTTAATTCAGGAGGGATTGGAACCGCCTGCTCGCCGCTAATAAAATGTGACTGGAACCGCGCGAAGCCAAGCCGTTCTCACACTCTCACCTTCGTTCTCTCACACGTTCTCTACCACACTAGCACAACCGCCATGGAGGAAACCTGGTGGCAGAACGAGGAAGTCCCGAGCGACGACGCGAGCGGTGAAGACCGCGGTGAAGTCCCATGGTGGAATCAAGACGGGCTGCCGGACTCGGACCCCGACGACTCAGACCTGTCGTCTTCACGCTCTGTAGAAGAAGACTCTGACGACACGGAACCGCCGTGTTCACGTGAAGGAGAAGACCACTCCGACGAGGACGAGGCGCCGGAGGAAGAGGAGCCAGAGGACCCACTGGAGACGTATTCTGGCCAGGAAGAGGATGACTTCAATGAGGAGGAGGAACACGCGTCGGAGGAGGCACGGGAGGAGGAGGAGCACGCGCCTAAGGAGAAGGTAACCGGCAAGAAGCGACGCCGCGCTGCGGATGACAATGGCGCGGAGGCAGGGCGTAAGCAGAACAAGTAGAGTAGATAGTTAGTTCAATTCTACTGTATCGATCCTTCGTAAGTAGGACCAGTGTGTCACTGAAGAAATTAAAGGAAATGGTTGTTTATCGCCTCCGTTTGCGATGTTCTACTTTGAGCTATAAATGTGCCACTGCGGCAACCCCAACGCTCTCGCTCTCACTCTCACTCCACAGTCACAGTGTGGCGGCGGCTCCAAGCAGCACCAGACCTAACCCTTATCTCGCAGAACTGAGCGGCGCGTCAAGCCGGCACCGCCGCTGCGCATCTTCCCCCAGTGGCGCATCGGCGAGCCGCCGCGCATCTTCCCCTAGTATGTCGCTGACGCGAATCTGCTGGTCTATTGTCGCGCATCTTCGCTGAGTATGTCGCCGACTAGATCTTACACTTTATTTAAAGTAGCATAGAAAACTTGTCTAGTATTGAAGTCTAGTATTGTGTCTGTTTGTAGTACTGCCGATGATTAATATATCACTCAATACTAAATCTTGCACTATTTAAAGTCTAGTAGGGTAAATTAATTTCAACTCTTTGTAGTACTACTGATGATGAATAGATCCCTCACTACTAGTCACAACTTTTTGTCAATGTGCTAATCCTCGTTATGGTTTTGTGTAGCTAGTGTATGAAGTAATAGTATATTTTGGTGACAATGCATAAAAATGGTGAGACTCTTGAAGGAAACATCACCTATAAGTTCTGCATCCAAATCGTTTCGATCGGACTGCAAGCACACGGATATAGGAGCTTAACGCGTAAACAGTTTTCACATTAAATTGTGTTTCTGTCATGTAGCATCATATTTGGCTCTTTTCTAACTATCCATCCATGTATTTTTATCCAGAAACACAATGCTGATCCAAACAAGCTTTAAATGAGCTAAATACAAAGTGGGATCATATCCGTGAACCGTCGTTGTTGTGACGTTTCGCTGCACTGTACAAAACACTTTTTTAATTAAGAGTGTCTTGAACAGTGTGGCCGAAATGTCACAGCGGTGAAGTTATTATATTTCGGTGACACCGTCCAAGATGGAGCAAGCCTCAGTACGAAGAATTTTGCAAAATTAATTTGCCACGGAGGATATGTGGTTTATGGTTTTCATTTTCTCCATCAATTTTTGGGATGTGTGTAGGAATTTGGCTGCAGATGTGGTTTGGAGAAGCATGAAACCGCTACTCGAGTCTATTGCTAGCTCGAATACCATTTTCGGCGCTTCGGAGCAGAGGAAGAAGGTGGAGCTGGAGAAGAGTGGAGTACCATAAAAGTTAAGTTTAGGGAGGCATGAGATTGATAGAATTAGCGAGGCATATGTAACTCATCTTTTGATTCTATTTAATGGTGAAAATTATTATATACGTTATGAATGGATTTGCTAGCAACTTTGTGCTTCTACTGTGAGATTTTGAATGTCAGTTGGCAACTATACTGCTGTTGTAGGCTTATTAAAAAACCTCAATGCAAACGAGTAAAAGAAGAATCTCCGTTTCTGATGTCCCGATACATCGGCAACGGAGATTGGTAGGCAACCGTAACCAAAATCAGGCCTCATCGGTGACGGTTTTTGGCCTCCGTTCCCGATGATGGCGTCCACATCAGCCACGTGGGCGGGGACACGTACCCTTTTGCCATTTCCGATGTGGTTTTTGGCCCATTTCCGATGTGTCGTTTTATACTAGTGTATCAAGTCTTTATCTTGATTAGGTCATAGCTAATTTCGATTGTCAAATTGCTACACAATGTTTTGGCAAACATTCTAAGCCTAACACCGAAACATTTCTATTTATCTCTATTTGTCTGCATGTTTGGAAGAATGCAAAGAATATAAGAAGATAGAAGATATAGTTAGTCTTGATTTAGTTTTAAGATTTATTTTTGTAATTTTCACATTTTTGTAAGATTCCAAATGTAAAGACTAAAATGTCAGATTGTAATATAATTTCATTTGTTATTACTTGTTTTTCCGGGAAGAAATCCATGGTGTTAAAAAAATTCCCATTTTTTCAGTTAAGCTCCTTATTTATAATTCATCTTGAGTTTGAATTCAAATATGTTGAGAATGAGATACGAGTAAGTGAATAATTCATCTAGTGATGAATTTCTCGATTTTGCTTTGAATGTGATTGTAAATTGTGTTTGAAAATAGAAATTTGAATATACCCTGTGAATCTGGTTAAATTCATCTTGAAACTTATCGCACTTCTGATAACGACTTATTTCCATGTCCTCATCAGAAGAGAAATCTCGATCTCTTCATAAATTTTCACAAAAGCCCAAAAATTTCCCAGATTTTCCAAACTCATGGTTGCAAAACGCACATACCTAATATCTACCGTTTCAAATCCTATAACTAAGAAGTATTACTTCTTCTCAGTGTTATTAGCGATAATATTTTTGGTGTGTCAGACTTAGGCAGAGAGTAATAAGTCATGTAGTAATACTATGACTACAAGATGACTAATGGGGGCTCCATAGTTGAGTAGACTCATGAGATACATTCGCTTGCCATAGAATTTGAGCACTTCAATTGTATGTTATCAGACAAGTTTATTTCTGTAGGCATCACTGCCAAGCTTCCGCCCTTGTGAAAGAAGTTGCCATTTCTCTTAAGCATAGTAGACATGAGTTTTACGTCGCGGTTTTCATTGGGTTTCCTTGTGTGAAAGAAAAACCGAGGCCAAATTACACATGTGCTCGAGGTGTGTTGAGAGAAGCTCTGGTGCCCACTTAGTCACTACAGGAAAACGTATAGTTCTCGACGGCCAGAAATCGTCGGCAAAGGACCAAAAACCGTCGACAAAAGGGTATGCCGACGGCTGCCGTCGGCATATGGGCGTCGGCATCTTCTCGGTCGGCATTGATTGGAAAAGCCATCGGGAACGAAAAGCCGTCGGCATACACAGACATGCCGACGGCTTTACTGGGCCATCGGCAATAAAAGCCGTCGGCAACAATTAGGTAACAGACGGCCCCGTTTGACGGCGTTGGCAGATTTGCCGATGGCTTTCCCGTCGGCATAGTTCGCCACGTGTCATGTCTTCGTGCGTCTGCACACGCTTTGTTGCCGACGGCTTGCCGACAGCAAAAGCCGTCGGCATAGTTACAGACCAGAATAAAAAAAGACTTACAAAATGCCAGCTGTTTACAGACATGATTCCACAACCATCGATTTGCAAAAAAAGACGATACAAATCTTGCACAGTCCAAAACACTACAACTGGCAAGAATGCATTTTTTAGTTACATCACTAGTACAGAACGACACATCGGATACCCCTCTATGGAAACGGCAGGTGTTAGGCGACGGAGAATCGCGCTTTCCGCGCGGCCGGTGCGTACAAACCTGACCAGGCCCGTCTACATTGGCAACGGACCCTTTCCAATCTCCGTCACCTATTATATTGGCAACGGTTAATAAAATTGTCCGTTTCCAATAGTTGCCTCTATGGTAACGGATAGAAATTTCCAACCGTTGAAAATGTTGATACGTGGAGGCTAGCGAATGGGCAGATGGGGAGGTGGGCGGAGCAGACCCGCGAGTATAAATGGCGAGAGGTACCAGGCAGCGGTCTCTTTGAAGCCTCAGTCCATCGCCTATAGTTATTCAAACTTCGCTAGATCCCCCCGTCCAAATCCATGGCGAGAGGTACCAGCAGCGGTCGCAGCCGAGGACGAGGGCGAGGCCGTGGTAGGGGGCGCAGCGGCAATGCCATGTCGTCGGTGTCGCCCTCACCATCCTCTGAAGACATGTCCCCGGCGAGAGGTACCATCAGCGGTCGCGGCCATGGACGTGGGCGCGGCCGTGGACGAGGGCGCGGCCGTGGTAGGGGCGTAGCCGCACCACGCCGTCGGTGTCGCCCTCACTGTCCTCTGAAGACATGTTCCCGGAGCTGCGCGGCTTCGAGTTCTTGGTTATCCTGTACAAGGGCATCGAGAGCCGCCTGAGGCTCCCGAGGACGTTCGCAGAGAAGCTCCAAGGCATGGTGGCAGCTACCATGCATCTGAAGATGGAGGACTGCGAGAACAGCAGCTGGGCGGTGAAGACGGCCGTGAGTGCCGGGGGGAATTTGTACCTCAGCCAGGGATGGAAGTCATTCGCCCAAGCGTACAAGCTTGAGCAGGGGCACTTTTTGTGCATCGAGTTTGACGGCGACAACGGGTTCTTCATCAAGATCTTCGACGGTACCTTATGCCGGAGGGACGCACTCGTGTACAGCGACGACGAGCCCGAGTCTTCATCAGCAGCTGTTAGTAGTAGCATTAGCTAGTAGTAGCATATATGTAATCGTTTACTTCATTATCAAGTCCGTATGTAGTAGCACTAGCTGCTAAGTGGTCTCTCGCTGGTGTAAAATCAATGGAAACAGTTATATAAAATGTCCGTTGCCAATGTGGCGCTTATATATACTGCCAGTTCGGTCTCATTATCACTCTCTCACTTGTCTCTCTTCCAACCCTAGCCACCGCACACTGTGGCTTTCAACTCTCCTCACTCTCTCTAATGGCTTCCTCTGTCGGCGCTTCTAGATTCGGCCATCGCGCCGCGGCTCTAGCCACCGTGGCAGCACCTTTCTAGCGGCAGCCCTTCGTGAGTGGAAGGTCGATCTGGAGGCGGCCATGCGTCCGCTAATGATGCGGCAGCGCCACCATCTGACGCCCTCCTCCGGTGATGCCCGGCTTCTTCTGAGCCAGGCCGATGTGGAGGAGGTCATTCATGAGGTGGTGGTGCAGCACCTCCGGCGGATCTACCAGCAGAAACCCATCTGGAGGAGGAAGTGGCCGATCTGGAGGAGGAAGTGGCCGATCTGGAGGTGGGGATCGAGGATCTGTAGGTGGTGTCTGATCTGGAGAAGGAGGAGGAGGTGGATGTCGACGAAGGAGAAGGAGGAGGAGGTGATTGCGTCGCAGCGCGCTGGTAGCATCTCAGCGCATCTGGCAAAGGCCTGCACCTCCTCTCCCGCCGGGTGAAAGGTATAAATCTTTCTGTGACTGGCTGTGATGCCGATGAACTAGGTTCTACGTATGAGCATTTCATCACATAAACAAATTCCTAGTGCAAATTCACACATACATGTTCTGATAATTACAAACACTTATTGTTAAAGCACCTTGTACAAACTAGTTAAACACCCACATCCAAAGCCTATTGCAATTCACCTAGGGCATTCTTGCACCTAGGGCAGAGCATTTGCTGCCATGTTGGACGTAGCCTGTCCTTCAAGGTTAGGATCTTGCGATACAACTCGTAGGTCACGTACCCATCTATTGCTGCATAGTCGAGGTTAACTTTGTGCAGCGGCATCCACTCCCAAAAATCGTGCTGGTTGGATGGGAACTCCTTCTTCATGTTGGCGTATGATTTGTCGATGAGGTCTGCCGCTAGATCACCCATTCCGTCCCTCTCGTCTCCACCCTTGATTTTGTATACGAGTTGGATGTCCACGTAGTACTCCGGTGGAATGTGGAAGCCGGCAGAAGAAAGCACCTTGCTGTCGTTGGTGATGTCCACGCTTGCGAAGGTGATATTCTTGCGTTCAAAGAATTTGCCCAACTCTGGACAATTCTTCTTGGACTTGCACCAGTGGAACACGAGGACGCTGACGCATGGCGAGTTGCAGGACAGACATGTGCCGACGATTAGGGTGTACTCGATGTCAAGGCCGATGAACCGATGCTTCTCCTCTGCTAGCCATTCCTCGTACTTGTCGAGGATCTGCTCCACGGTATGCTCCTCGTTCGTGTACACCACCTCCAGAACGGTGTCGTGGGTACGGACGGTAGTTGTCTCTGTTGTTCTGTTGGGTCGTCCATGGCGGGTGGGGGATTGGGGTGGAACGAGGAAGAAGAGAAGGAAGGAATGCGAACTGTCTGCCACCGAACAGAGCAGTTCCTGGATATTTGTCGTCAATCTTAGCAGTTTCTCGAATATGGCAACCGAACAAAGCAGTTGCTGGAAAATAGCCACGGTTTTTTTATATCCAGATGTATTTTGTACATTTCGCTAATCTTTTTTTCTTTCACGCAGGAGTTTATTTCGGCAACACTGCATAAAAGTACCAATGTACCATTCCGAGAACCAAAAACCTTAAGGCAAGGAAATTTCGTGGATACTCTCTCGGAGTGGGTACAGCAACGACCGAGAGCTCATAGAAGGTGAGCTCCAAGTCAAAGATGGAACTCTGGCTTAATTAAGCCAGCCTTCCATCTTGTTAGGTTAGTTGCTTATAGGTTTAGAGTTCATGATTGTAGTCAAAGTGTAATAGGTGATATTACATTATGCCAATGTGTGATAGATATGATTGTAGTCAAATTGTAAAAAACGGTGATATTATTGTATAACAATGTAATGATGGCATTTGTTCTATGTTATGAATTGAATAACGTTTTAGTGCATTGTGCAATCAGCCTTTCATGTATTATGGCATATAACTGAAATATGAGAAAAGCTCAGTGCAAACGGGTAGATGGAAAACTCTGTATCTGATGTAGGAAAACTAAAGCAACGGAGGTCTGCGCACAACCGTTGCCAAATGGAGACCTCATCGGAAACGGTTTTTGGCCTCCGTTACCGATGAAGGCCTTCACATCAGTGATAGAGGCGGGGACACGGACCCTTTCTCCGTTGCCGAAGGGGTTTTTGGCCCGTTCCCGATGTGTCGTTCTGTACTAGTGCATACAACTCATCAGATTGGATGGTCTCTACCAATGATGCATTAAGCACTTCACTTGCACAGTCCAAAACATACGGAATCTTCAGAATTTTAGGTTACAATACAACTCATACATATATGCCGACAATCAGTTGGAACTATGCACGACAAGGGTAAGAGAGGTTGAACCTAGAGAGGGACGAGCTGCACCGTCATGGAGTTGTGCCTCCGTGGCCCATGTCGACATCTCCTCAAGCAACATGCAGATGATGCAAACCTTGTTCAAGGGGTCCCGGCGCTGCTCAGGTTGTCGTCGCTGGTGAACTTGTAGACGAGCTGTTGCATCTTCCTTCCATTGCAAAAAAAATTTGGTTGAGTTTAGATCTCCTATAAATCAGTGTTGTACTACTGCATAGAACTCTTGAAATAACTCTAAGTAAAATTTAACATGCATATATCATGTATTTCAGCTATAACCCAAAAGAAGTAATAAAGCATGCAAGTTCCAATTAGGCCAGTAAGCCAGCCAATTCTTCTTCCATTGGTTCGGGTTTCCCATCATACACATTTGCACAAACATACATATCGGAAACATTTAACTAGTAATATCCTAGTAGCAAAACAGGAAAAGAACAACAATGCTGACAGATGGCATAGTTAGATGAGGCTTAACAACTACTATAGGCAGCACATGATACAGGAAGCATCTTGCATACAACACAAATGACAGTACTTAACTATCAGAACTACTTCTGTCATTATTGAACATAGCCCATGGTCAGAAAAGAGAGAATAAAGGGAACTGAGAGCTATACCTGTTGATGATAACATCGACAATGATCTAGATTGAGTTGTTGTCGGTGAGGAGGTGGATGATCTCATGGTGTGCTTGATGATGCGCACACCCATGATCTTCTTGCCCTGTTGCATTTGTGCATCATGAACGAGTTGGTGAGGCGCTCGATGATGGGCAGTACTGCATCCTAGGAGGACAGAATCACCTGTCCAAAACACTTACTCATGTTAATGACCAACATATATAGATACAGATAAGTACAGGTTAATAAAACCACTTATCATCAAGAGTGGTAATTTAATCTTACTACATATCAGTCAACACTCTATGCTCTCTCTATATTGAGCCCAAATAACATTAACATATAAAAGCAAGCAGCATGCAAAGAAGCAGGAAGGGTACATACAAGTGAGAACAGTCAGAATATACTGGCCAGCAGTTCTTTAAGAACATGTTGCAATCTATCATATAGTTCCTTAAACTTTGGCTAGAGTAATCAAGATAACATTCCTAGTAGTTGCGTGGTACACCAAGGCAAGTATTTAGGCATTTCCCTTCGGATGAGGGTTAACTTTCCATTTTTATAAATAACTAACAAATGTTATATCATTAGCTGCTCAATTATTGCTGCTACAATAAGTGTCCTTACATGGAGGGACTTCACAATTTCACATCAGTTCTATGCTAGAATAGCTTGTGGGGCATCAGTTATAGGTTAATGAATCTAGCAAGTATAACATGACTTGTATGTGCAGCTAGTATTACGGCAACAGAACATTTATTTTCTTGAAGTTGAATCTTTACTACTTTAAGCAAGGAGGGGTCCTCGCTGGAACGTGGGAGTCGCTGGCGTTCCCCTTGGCGTCGGAGGCGGAGAATACGGTGTAGACAAGGACGAAGGTGCCGATGATCTCAGCGCCGAGGCCGTCGCCCTTGGTGTAGCCGGACACGATGGTGTTGGAGCCTCCACCGGCGGTCATGTACAGCCCCTGCTGGAACCTTGACCACGCCGGTGCCACAGATGGCGCCGAGGCACTGCATGATGATGTGGTAACACCGCCCTGGTCAGTGACAGCTTCCTCGCCAGGAACAGCCCGAAGGTCACTGTCGGGTTGATGTGCCTGCCTACGGTACAAGCATCCATTAGCACGCACGCAAAGAAGAAAACCAGAGGAGACCAAGAAGCAGATTTGGAGATGCATCCTCTAGAGGGGTGTGTGTGTGGAACATAACAGAAGGGTCCTAACCGGAGATGCATAGACGCAGGCAGTGGTGACTCGCTTCCGACGGAGGTGGACGTGGAGGCAGGAAGGGACTGGGGGCGGAGCCGTGATACGTCTCCAACGTATCCATAATTTCTGCTGTTCCATGCTTATATTATACCATTTGCTACATGTTTTTATACACTTCATATCACTTTTATGCATTTTCTGGGACTAACCTATTAACAAGATGCCACAGTGCCAGTTCCCTGTTTTCTGCTGTTTTTGGTTTCAGAAAGTTACTTCTGGAAATATTCTCGGAATTGCACGAAACAAAAGGCCAAGTCCCTATTTTTCCAACACGTACACGGAGTCCGAAGGAGAGACGAAGGAGAGCCACGAGGTGGCCAAACCACCTGGCGGCGCGGCAGTGGGCCCAGCCGCGCCAGCCTGTGGTTTGGGCCCCTCGGGGGTCCGCCGACATCGCCCCTTCGCCTATTTATTCCCCGAGACGTGAAAACCCTAAAACACCGAGCCTTTCATCCAGAACATATTCGCTGCCGCCGCCGTCGTCAACCCTAACTCGGGGGGTTTCTGAAGCTCTTCCCGGCACCCTGCCGGAGAGGGGAATCATCACCGGAGGGCTCTACATCGCCATGCCCGCCTCCGGAGTGATGCGTGAGTAGTTCATCCTTGGACTATGGGTCCATAGCAGTAGCTAGATGGTTGTCTTCTCCACTTGTGCCATCATGTTTAGATCTTGTGAGCTGCCTATCATGATCAAGATCATCTTATTGTAATGCTACATGTTGTGTTTGCTGGGATCTGACTTATATTGATACCTATGTGGAGCTGAATATTATATTATCATGTCTATGTCATTTGTGATCTTGCATGCTCTCCGTTACTTGTTGAAGCCTTGGCCAAGTGAATACTTGTGACTCCAAGAGGGGTATTTATGCATGATAGTTGGGTTCAACCTCTATTTAACCTGGGATAGTGACAGCAAGTTCTAAGGTTGTAGATGTGTTGTTGCCACTAGGGGTAAAACAGCAATGCTTTATTCAAGGATGAATGTATTGTTTACATTACGCACATTACTTAATGCAATTGTCTGTTGCTTGCAACTTAATACTGGAAGGGGTACGGATGTTAACCGGAAAGTGGACTATTTAGGCATAGATGCATGCTGGATAGCGGTCTATGTACTTTGTCGTAATGCCCAAATGAATCTCATAGTAGACACCACAGCTCACACATGCATGTTATATGCACTTATCAATTGTCAATTGCCCAGCTGTAATTTGTTTACCCAGCATGTTAGTTATCTTATTGGAGAGACACCACTAGTGAACTGTGGACCCCGGTCCATTCTTTTACATCTGAAATACAATCTACTGCAATCATTGTTCTCTACTGTTTTATGCAAACAAACATCATTTCCATTCGATACGTTTAACCCTTTGTTTTCAGCAAGCCGGTGAGATTGACAACCTCACTGTTAAGTTGGGGCAAAGTAATTTGATTGTGTTGTGCAGGTTCCACGTTGGCACCGGAATCCCTGGTGTTGCGCCGCACTACACTCCTTCACCAACACCTTCGAAGCAAACCTCGTTTTCCTACTGGTTCGATTAAACCTTGGTTTCATACTGAGGGAAAACTTGCTGCTGCACTCATCATACCTTCCTCTTGGGGTTCCCAACTGACGTGTGACGTACAAGCATTGTTTCTGCTGTTGCCGGGGAGATATTCCCTCGTCAACTTAGCTAGCAACACGTTTTCTGGCGCCGTTGCCGGGGAAAACCGAATTGCTTCTGCAAGGGGAGTCTCTCACACCCAATCTCTTTACTTTGTTATTTGTCTTGCTTAGTTTATTTTTATTTAGTCTTGTTTGCTCTCTTTATCAAAAACACAAAAAAATTAGTTACTTGTTTAATTCGTTTGATTTTGTTTTTCAAAATGAATGCTCCTGAAGTTGAAGTTCGTTCTTTTAGGCAACTAGGAGGTGAAAATTTGAAAGATGCTTGGTATAGAATTAGTGATGCTCATCATAGATGTACTAAGAAACACTCTACCACTATCCTCCTTAGGAACTTTTATGTTGGTATCTCTAGTTGGTATAGGTATGTTCTAGACACTCTTACAGGTGGAAATTTCTTGGGTACTCCTGCTTTAGAAGCCTGTAATATTATTGAAAGTTTGGTAGGAACACCACCCACTAAAGATATTAAAATTGAGATCACCTTGGAGGATGTTATAAATAAGTTAGACTCTATGGAGAATTTTTTCCAAATTTTCTTGATTGTATTGGTAAGACTAATGAATCAATAGCCACCATCAATGAAAGAATCACTGTTCTTGAGGATAATAATATCCATGACACCCAAAATCATAGAATTGATGAGTTAGAGGAAGCTATTGAAACCTTAAGTTCAACCTTTACTTCTCTTAAGTCTAAAAAGGAGAAAGTTTATGTGGGTAGAGAGCAAAAGTTTATGTATGTTCCTAAAGTGCCAAAACCAAAGACTCATTATGAGCTTAAAATTGATAAAACTTTTAGTACGGTTAAAGGTAATGAAACACCTCCAGGAACATCTAAGATACCCATTGTTACAAGCTGTGTGTTGGAAGAAGCTTTTGATGATTTGAATGATTTGCCACTTGACAACACTTGATTTTCACTTTCTGCGCCTAGCTGAAAGGCGTTAAAGAAAAGCGCTTATGGGAGACAACCCATCGTTTTTATTTGCTGTTATTTTTGTTTTCTTTGAGTCAAGGAGTTTTGTTACTTCTGTAGCAACTCCTTTGTATCTTTATTTTATCGCAATGTTGTGCCAAGTAAAGTTCTATATTGAAAGTTGATGCAAGATTTGGATTTCTGCGCAGTGACAGATTTTTAGCTGTCACGGATTTGAGCTTATCTCCCTGTAGAAAATTCAAAAAATTCTGAAAAAATCACGCATATTCCTGAGATATGTACGCAACTTTCATTATTTTAGGCCAGATCCATCTGAGCAACTTAAGTGCCTCGAAAAAATTCGTCATTCCAGACTGTTCTGTTTTTGACAGATTCTGCCTTTTGTTTTGCATTCGCTCTTTTACTGTGTTTGTGTGGATTTCTTTGCTCCACAAAGCATTGGTGGCTGTAGCTAATGTCCAGAAGCTTTGGGATTGATTGTATCATTACAGAATATGAGAATTTTTGATTATGCACTAACCCTCTAATGAGAACTGTCTTGAGTTTGGTGTGAAGAAGGGTGATATTATGTGATCAAGAAGAGTGAAAAGCCTAAGCTTGGGGATGCCCCCGTGGTTCATCCCAACCATATTCAGAGAGACTCAAGCGTCTAAGCTTGGGGATGCCCAAGGCATCCCCTTCTTCATCAACAAACTTATCAGGTCATCTCTAGTGAAACTATATTTTAATTCTTTCACATCTTATGCGCTTTACTTGGAGCGTCTGTGTGTTTTTATTTTTGTTTTTGTTTGAATAAATTCGGATCCTAGCAATCCTTGTGTGGGAGAGAGACACGCTCCGCTTTTTCATGTGAATACTCATGTTCTTCACTTATATTTGTTGAGTATTCTTAACTAGCTACTGCAGTGCTTTTAGCTCCTGTTTTTCATGCATCTCTTCGAGCTGTTAGCACTTGTTTATAAATACTCTCTTGCTGCATTATATTATCATTTGGAGAGTTTATGTTTAAATAAATTGATTGGTGTTTGTTTGGAAGAAAGAAAATGCTACATGTAGTAGTTGGTATTGGAAAAGACATATGCATTCTTGTAGATCATTGTCTTGTTTCGATTTGATGCTTTGCAATTGTTTTGAGCTCTCAAGTAGATCATGTTTAAGCTCTTGCATCATGTAGTTAAAGCCTAGTAGTGGAGAACTACCGTAGAGCTTGTTGAGACTTGGGATGCATATTTGTTCTCTCTAAGGTCTAGATATTTTCTGGTAAAATGTTTGAGCAACAAGGAAGACAGTGTAGAGTCTTATAATACTTGCAATATGTTTTTATGTGATTCTTGCTGTACCGGTTTATACTTGTGTTTGCTTCAAACAACCTTGCTAGCCTAAACTCTGTACTGAGAGGGAATGCTTCTCGTGCATCCAAAACTTGAGCCAAAACCCATGCCATTTGTGTCCACCATACCTACCTACTATGTGGTATTTCCTGCCATTCCAAGTAAATATTTCATGTGCTACCTTTAAACTATTCAAAACTTTATTACTCCTTATTTGTGTCAATGTTTTATAGCTCATGAGGAAGTATGTGGTGTTTTATCTTTCAATCTTGTCATTTACTTCTGACAGACTTTCACCAATGGACTAGTGGCATATACATCCGCTTATCCAATAATTTGCAAAAAGAGCTGGCAACGGGGTGCCCAGCCCCAATTAATTACAACTTTCATTAATAATTCTCTTCACATGTTTTGCCCTGATTTATCAGTAAGCAACTTAATTTGCAAATAGACACTCCTCCATGGTATGTGAATGTTGGAAGGCACCCGAGGATTCGGTTAGCCATGGCTTGTGTAAGCAAAAGGTTGGGAGGAGTGTCATCTATAAAGAAACTAAAATACATGTGTAAACAAAAGAGAAGAGGGATGATCTACCTTGCTGGTAGAGATAACGTCCTTCATGGGAGCCGCTCTTGAAAGTCTGGTTGACAAGGGGGTTAGAGTGCCCACTACCATTCGTTGACAACAACAAACACCTCTCAAATACTTATTTTGTGCTCTCTATATGCTTTCGAAAACTTAAAAAGCTCTAGCACATGATTTAATCCCTGCTTCCCTCTGCGAAGGGCCTATCTTTTACTTTATGTTGAGTCAGTTTACCTACTCCTTTCTATCTTAGAAGCAAACACTTGTGTCAACTTTGTGTGCATTGATTCTTACATGTTTACTTATTGCACTTGTTATATTGCTTTATGTTGACAACTATCCATGAGATATACATGTTACAAGTTGAAAGCAATGCTGAAACTTAATCATCCTTTGTGTTGCTTCAATGCCTTTTACTTTGAATCTATTGCTTTATGAGTTACCTCTTATGCAAAACTTTTTGATGCTTGTCTTGAAAGTACTATTCATGAAAAGTTTTTGCTTATATGATTCATTGTTTACTCTTTATCTATTTGTTAGCAAACTATAGACATTGCTTTGAGTCACTTCATTCATGACATGAGCCTTGCAATATATTGATCAAGATTGTGTGAAAGCATGTCTCCTCAGAAATTATTTGTTGTTATCGTTTTACCTACTCGAGGACGAGTAGAACTAAGCTTGGGGATGCTTGATACGTCTCCAACGTATCCATAATTTCTGCTGTTCCATGCTTATATTATACCATTTGCTACATGTTTTATATACACTTCATATCACTTTTATGCATTTTCTGGGACTAACCTATTAACAAGATGCCACAGTGCCAGTTCCCTGTTTTCTGCTGTTTTTGGTTTCAGAAAGTTACTTCTGGAAATATTCTCGGAATTGCACGAAACAAAAGGCCAAGTCCCTATTTTTCCAGCACGTACACGGAGTCCGAAGGAGAGACGAAGGAGAGCCACGAGGTGGCCAAACCACCTGGCGCGCGGCAGTGGGCCCAGCGCGCCGCCTGTGGTTTGGGCCCCTCGGGGGTCCGCCGACATCGCCCCTTCGCCTATTTATTCCCCGAGACGTGAAAACCCTAAAACACCGAGCCTTTCATCCAGAACATATTCGCTGCCGCCGTCGTCAACCCTAACTCGGGGGGTTCTGAAGCTCTTCCCGGCACCCTGCCGGAGAGGGGAATCATCACCGGAGGGCTCTACATCGCCATGCCCGCCTCCGGAGTGATGCGTGAGTAGTTCATCCTTGGACTATGGGTCCATAGCAGTAGCTAGATGGTTGTCTTCTCCACTTGTGCCATCATGTTTAGATCTTGTGAGCTGCCTATCATGATCAAGATCATCTTATTGTAATGCTACATGTTGTGTTTGCTGGGATCTGACTTATATTGATACCTATGTGGAGCTGAATATTATATTATCATGTCTATGTCATTTGTGATCTTGCATGCTCTCCGTTACTTGTTGAAGCCTTGGCCAAGTGAATACTTGTGACTCCAAGAGGGGGTATTTATGCATGATAGTTGGGTTCAACCTCTATTTAACCTGGGATAGTGACAGCAAGTTCTAAGGTTGTAGATGTGTTGTTGCCACTAGGGGTAAAACAGCAATGCTTTATTCAAGGATGAATGTATTGTTTACATTACGCACATTACTTAATGCAATTGTCTGTTGCTTGCAACTTAATACTGGAAGGGGTACGGATGTTAACCGGAAAGTGGACTATTTAGGCATAGATGCATGCTGGATAGCGGTCTATGTACTTTGTCGTAATGCCCAAATGAATCTCATAGTAGACACCACAGCTCACACATGCATGTTATATGCACTTATCAATTGTCAATTGCCCAGCTGTAATTTGTTTACCCAGCATGTTAGTTATCTTATTGGAGAGACACCACTAGTGAACTGTGGACCCCGGTCCATTCTTTTACATCTGAAATACAATCTACTGCAATCATTGTTCTCTACTGTTTTATGCAAACAAACATCATTTCCATTCGATACGTTTAACCCTTTGTTTTCAGCAAGCCGGTGAGATTGACAACCTCACTGTTAAGTTGGGGCAAAGTAATTTGATTGTGTTGTGCAGGTTCCACGTTGGCACCGGAATCCCTGGTGTTGCGCCGCACTACACTCCTTCACCAACACCTTCGAAGCAAACCTCGTTTTCCTACTGGTTCGATTAAACCTTGGTTTCATACTGAGGGAAAACTTGCTGCTGCACTCATCATACCTTCCTCTTGGGGTTCCCAACTGACGTGTGACGTACAAGCATTGTTTCGTGCTGTTGCCGGGGAGATATTCCCTCGTCAACTAGCGCTAGCAAGCCGGTCGACGCACAGACGCAGGCAGCGGCGACATCTCGGCGGCCTCCAAGCCTGTGGCCGTCGGGAGGACTGGCTAGGGTTCGCGAAGACTGGTGAGGGAAGATTGGTGGGGATTATTTGGCCGGAGGAAGAGCTGAGGAGGAGGGGCGCTCGCGATGCAGGAGAGAGGCGGCGGGGTTGGGGAGATGTGGTCGAGCTGAGGCAGAGGAAGGGATAAGATAAGGTGAGTTAGGGTTTGGGGTAGTTGGGCTGCGGGTGGGGTTTGGTGGCCGGCCCAATTCGTCTGCCTCCCCTTTTTTTTAACGTATCTCTTTTCTTTTTTATTTTCTGAGTAACAAAAATTGATTTTTTTTGTGTGAATCATTGTTGCAAAATTTGATCCCACCATTTTTAGAAGTTCCCATATTTTAAACATAGGTGATTCTTTGTATAGGAAACAATGGTGCAAACTGAGTTTTCAAATTATTTTTCGAAATATCATTTTCTATTTTCTAAGTCCCAAAAAAGACTTTTTGTGAAGCAAGTGCAAAAAATATGGTTCAAAATGGCAACCATATAATTATCACACAAAGTAGTCCATATTTGATGGATCAAACCCAAATATTAGAATTTTTCTCGCTTTCTAACTAATTTCTCCTATTTAAATGACTTTATGCCGATTTTCCGAAAGTAATTCAAATTTGAACTACAAGTGTGTGATAGTTTGCTTTGAATTTTTTTTTCAAAAATCATATTAAGGTACACAACTAGTGATTATATCATAGAACCATCGATAGTTTGTAAAAAATACGGCCTCATTCAATGAATAGCCTTGGCGACCATATTGACCATAGTTTCAAAAAAATCAAATAAAGTGAAAAAATACTAAAAAAAGATATCCTTTGGCATGGACTATATTTATGTGTACTAGTTGCTTGGAAAAATAATAAACTTGAGTTTTGACAAACTTTCCGAAAAAATTCTGCACAAAAATGTCTATCATCTATAAACATGTATAGGTTTCAACCCAAATGACCAAGTTATAGCCATGCTCGTGCCATAGTTTGTGATAAAGTGCTCATATTTGACCCATAGGTGTGTCGTCTTATAGGAACAATGGTGCAAACTGAGTTTTCAAATTATTTTTCAAAATATCATTTTCTATTTTCTAATCCCAAAAAAGACTTTTTTGTGAAGCAAGTGCAAAAAATATGGTGCAAAATGGCACCCATATAATTATCACACAAAGTAGTCCATATTTGATGGATAATACCCAAATATTAGAAATTTTCTCGCTTTTTAACAAATTTCTTCCTATTTAAATCACTTTATGCCGATTTTCCGAAAGTAATTCAATTTGAACTACAGGTGTGTGATAATTTGCTTGATTTTTTCAAAAAGCATATAAGTTACACAAGTATTGATTATATCATAGAACCATCGATAGTTTGTAAAAATACGGCCTCATTCAATGAATAGCCTTGGCGACCATATTGACCGTAGTTTCAAAAAAATCAAATAAAGTGAAAAAATACTCAAAAAAAGAAATCCTTTGGCATGGACTATTTTTTATGTGTACGAGTTGCTTGGAAAAATAATAAACTTGAGTTTTGACAAACTTTCCGAAAAAATTCTTCACAAAAATGTCTATCATCTATAAACATGTATAGGTTTCAAGCCAAATGACCAAGTTATGGCCATGCTCGTGCCATAGTTTGTGATAAAGTGCTCCTATTTGACCCATAGGTGTGTCGTCTTATAGGCAACAATTGTACCAAACTGAGTTTTCAAATTATTTTTCGAAATATCTTTTTCTATTTTCTAGGTCCCAAAAAAGACTTTTTTGTGAAGCGGGTACAAAAAATATGGTGCAAAATGGCACCCATATAATTATCACACAAAGTAGTCCATATTTGATGGATAATACCCAAATATTGAAATTTTCTCGCTTCTAACTAATTTCGCCTATTTAAAGCACTTTATGCCGATTTTCCGAAAGTAATTCAAATTTGAACTACAAGTGTGTGATAGTTTGCTCTGATTTTTTTCAAATATCATATTAAGGTACACAAGTAGTGATTTATCATAGAACCGTCGATAGTTTGTAAAATACGGGCTCATACAATGAATAGCCATGCGACCATATTGACCATATTTTCAAAAAATCAAATAAAGTGAAAAAGACTAAAAAAAAGAAATCCTTTGGCATGGATTATTTTTATGTGTACTAGTTGTTTGGAAAAATAATAAACTTGGGTTTGAACAAACTTTCCGAAAAAATCCTTCGCAAAAATGTCTATCATCTATAAACATGTATAGGTTTCACCCAAATGACAAAGTTATGGCCATTCTCGTGCCATAGTTTGTGATAAAGTGCTCATATTTGACACATAGGTGTGTCTTCTTATAGGAAACAATGGTGCCAAACTGAGTTTTCAAATTATTTTTGAAATATCATTTTTATTTTCTAAGTCCCAAAAAGACTTTTTTTTGTGAAGCAAGTGCAAAAAATATGGAGCAAAATGGCACGCATATAATTATCACACAAAGTAGTCCATATTTCATGGATAATACCAAATATTATAAATTTTCACGCTTTCTAACTAATTTCGCCTATTTAAATGACTTTATGCCAATTTTCCGAAAGTAATTCAAATTTGAAGTACAAGTGAGTGATAGTTTGCTCTGATTTTTTTTCAAAAATCATATTAAGTTACAAGTAGTGATTATATCATAGAACCGTCGATAGTTTGTAAAAATACAGCCTCATTCAATGAATAGCCATGGCGACCATATTGACCATATTTTCAAAAAAATCAAATAAAGTGAAAAAAATACTCCAAAAGAAATCCTTTGGCATGGAATATTTGTATGTGTACTAGTTGCTTGGAAAAATAATAAACTTGAGTTTTGACAAACTTTCCGAAAAAATCGTTCACAAAAATGTCTATCATCTATAAACATGTATAGGTTTCAACCCAAATGACCAAGTTATGGCCATTCTCGTGCCATAGTTTGTAATAAAATGCTCATATTTGACACATAGGTGTGTCGTCTTATTGGAAACAATGGTGCCAAACTGAGTTTTCAAATTATTTTTCAAAATATCATTTTCTATTTTCTAAGTCCCAAAAAAGAATTTTTTTGTGAAGCAAGTGCAAAAAATATGGTGCAAAATGGCACCATATAATTCACACAAAGTAGTCCATATTTGATGGATAATACCAAAATATTAGAAATTTTCTCGCTTTCTAACTAGTTTCGCCTATTTAAATAACTTTATGCCGATTTTCCGAAAGTAATTCAAATTTGAACTACAAGTGTGTGATAGTTTGCTCTGTTTTTTTCAAAAATCATATTAAGGTACACAAGTAGTGATTATATCATAGAACCATTGATAGTTTGTAAAATACGGCCTCATTCAATGAATAGCCATGGCGACCATATTGACCATATTTTCAAAAAAATCAAATAAAGTGAAAAAATACTGCAAAAAGAAATCCTTTGGCATGGATTATTTTTATGTGTACTAGTTGCCTGGAAAAATAATAAACTTGAGTTTTGACAAACTTTCCGAAAAAATTCTTCACAAAAATGTATATCATCTATAAACATCTATAGGTTTCAACCAAAATGACCAAGTTATGTCCATTCTCGTGCCATAGTTTGTGATAAAGTGCTCATATTTGACACATAGGTGTCTCTTGGTATAGGAAACAATTGTACAAAACTGAGTTTTCAAATTATTTTTTGAAATATCATTTTCTATTTTCTAAGTCCCAAAAAAGACTTTTTTTTGTGAAGCAAGTGCAAAAAATAGGTGCAAAATGGCACCCATATAATTATCACACAAAGTAGTCCATATTTGATGGATAATACACAAATATTTGAAATTTTGTCGCTTTCTAACTAATTTCACCTATTTAAATGACTTTATGCCGATTTTCCGAAAGTAATTCAAATTTGAACTACAAGTGTGTGATAATTTGCTTTGATTTTTTTTCAAAAAGCATATTAAGTTACACAAGTATTGATTATATCATAGAACCATCGATAGTTTGTAAAAATACGGCCTCATTCAATGAATAGCCTTGGCGACCATATTGACCGTAGTTTCAAAAAAATCAAATAAACCGAAAAAATACTCAAAAAAAGAAATCCTTTGGCATGGACTATTTTTATGTGTACGAGTTGCTTGGAAAAATAATAAACTTGAGTTTGACAAACTTTCGAAAAAATTCTTCACAAAAATGTCTATCATCTATAAACATGTATAGGTTTCAAGCCAAATGACCAAGTTATGGCCATGCTCGTGCCATAGTTTGTGATAAAGTGCTCATATTTGACCCATAGGTGTGTCGTCTTATAGGCAATAATTGTACCAAACTGAGTTTTTAATTATTTTTCGAAATATCTTTTTCTATTTTCTAGGTCCCAAAAAAGACTTTTTTTGTGAAGCGGGTACAAAAAAATATGGTGCAAAATGGCACCCATATAATTATCACACAAAGTAGTCCATATTTGATGGATAATACCCAAATATTTGAAATTTTCTCGCTTTCTAACTAATTTCGCCTATTTAAAGCACTTTATGCCGATTTTCCGAAAGTAATTCAAATTTGAACTACAAGTGTGTGATAGTTTGCTCTGATTTTTTTTCAAATATCATATTAAAGTACACAAGTAGTGATTATATCATAGAACCGTCGATAGTTTGTAAAATACGGGCTCATACAATGAATAGCCATGGCTACCATATTGACCATATTTTCAAAAAAATCAAATAAAGTGAAAAAAACTCAAAAAAAGAAATCCTTTGGCATGGATTATTTTTATGTGTACTAGTTGTTTGGAAAAATAATAAACTTGGGTTTGGACAAACTTTCCGAAAAAATCCTTCGCAAAAATGTCTATCATCTATAAACATGTATAGGTTTCAACCCAAATGACAAAGTTATGGCCATTCTCGTGCCATAGTTTGTGATAAAGTGCTCATATTTGACACATAGGTGTGTCTTCTTATAGGAAACAATGGTGCCAAACAGAGTTTTCAAATTATTTTTTGAAATATCATTTTATATTTTCTAAGTCCCAAAAAGACTTTTTTTTGTGAAGCAAGTGCAAAAAATATGGAGCAAAATGGCACCCATATAATTATCACACAAAGTAGTCCATATTTCATGGATAATACCCAAATATTATAAATTTTCATGCTTTCTAACTAATTTCGCCTATTTAAATGACTTTATACTGATTTTCCGAAAGTAATTCAAATTTGAAGTACAAGTGTGTGATAGTTTGCTCTGATTTTTTTTTTCAAAAATCATATTAAGGTACACAAGTGTGATTATATCTAGAACCGTCGATAGTTTGTAAAAATACAGCCTCATTCAATGAATAGCCATGGCGACCATATTTTCAAAAAAATCAAATAAAGTGAAAAAAATACTCCAAAAAGAAATCCTTTGGCATGGATTATTTGTATGTGTACTAGTTGCTTGGAAAAATAATAAACTTGAGTTTTGACAAACTTTCCGAAAAAATCGTTCACAAAAATGTCTATCATCTATAAACATGTATAGGTTTCAACCCAAATGACCAAGTTATGGCCATTCTCGTGCCATAGTTTGTGATAAAATGCTCATATTTGACACATAGGTGTGTCGTCTTATTGGAAACAATGGTGCCAAACTGAGTTTTCAAATTATTTTTCAAATATCATTTTCTATTTTCTAAGTCCCAAAAAAGAATTTTTTTGTGAAGCAAGTGCAAAAAATATGGTGCAAAATGGCACCCATATAATTATCACACAAAGTAGTCCATATTTGATGGATAATACCAAAATATTAAAAAATTTCTCGCTTTCTAACTAGTTTCGCCTATTTAAATAACTTTATGCCGATTTTCCGAAAGCAATTCAAATTTGAACTACAAGTGTGTGATAGTTTGCTCTGATTTTTTTTCAAAAATCATATTAAGGTACACAAGTAGTGATTATATCATAGAACCATTGATAGTTTGTAAAAATACGGCCTCATTCAATGAATAGCCATGGCGACCATATTGACCATATTTTCAAAAAAATCAAATAAAGTGAAAAAATACTGCAAAAAGAAATCCTTTGGCATGGATTATTTTTATGTGTACTAGTTGCTTGGAAAAATAATAAACTTGAGTTTTGACAAACTTTCCGAAAAAATTCTTCACAAAAATGTATATCATCTATAAACATCTATAGGTTTCAACCAAAATGACCAAGTTATGTCCATTCTCGTGCCATAGTTTGTGATAAGTGCTCATATTTGACACATAGGTGTGTCTTGGTATAGGAAACAATTGTACAAAACTGAGTTTTCAAATTATTTTTCAAAATATCATTTTCTATTTTCTAAGTCCCAAAAAAGACTTTTTTTTGTGAAGCAAGTGCAAAAAATATGGTGCAAAATGGCACCCATATAATTATCACACAAAGTAGTCCATATTTGATGGATAATACCCAAATATTAGAAATTTTCTCGCTTTTTAACAAATTTCTCCTATTTAAATCACTTTATGCCGATTTTTCAAAAGTAATTCAAATTTGAACTACAAGTGTGTGATAATTTGCTTTGATTTTTTTTCAAAAAGCATATTAAGTTACACAAGTATTGATTATATCATAGAACCATCGATAGTTTGTAAAAATACGGCCTCATTCAATGAATAGCCTTGGCGACCATATTGACCGTAGTTTCAAAAAAATCAAATAAAGTGAAAAAATACTCAAAAAAAGAAATCCTTTGGCATGGACTATTTTTATGTGTACGAGTTGCTTGGAAAAATAATAAACTTGAGTTTTGACAAACTTTCCGAAAAAAATTCTTCACAAAAATGTCTATCATCTATAAACATGTATAGGTTTCAAGCCAAATGACCAAGTTATGGCCATGCTCGTGCATAGTTTGTGATAAAGTGCTCATATTTGACCCATAGGTGTGTCGTCTTATAGGCAACAATTGTACCAAACTGAGTTTTCAAATTTTTTTCGAAATATCTTTTTCTATTTTCTAGGTCCCAAAAAAGACTTTTTTTGTGAAGCGGGTACAAAAAATATGGTGCAAAATGGCACCCATATAATTATCACACAAAGTAGTCCATATTTGATGGATAATACCCAAATATTTGAAATTTTCTCGCTTTCTAACTAATTTCGCCTATTTAAAGCACTTTATGCCGATTTTCCGAAAGTAATTCAAATTTGAACTACAAGTGTGTGATAGTTTGCTCTGATTTTTTTTCAAATATCATATTAAGGTACACAAGTAGTGATTATATCATAGAACCGTCGATAGTTTGTAAAAATACGGGCTCATACAATGAATAGCCATGGCGACCATATTGACCATATTTTCAAAAAAATCAAATAAAGTGAAAAAGACTCAAAAAAAGAAATCCTTTGGCATGGATTATTTTTATGTGTACTAGTTGTTTGGAAAAATAATAAACTTGGGTTTGGACAAACTTTCCGAAAAAATCCTTCGCAAAAATGTCTATCATCTATAAACATGTATAGGTTTCAACCCAAATGACAAAGTTATGGCCATTCTCGTGCCATAGTTTGTGATAAAGTGCTCATATTTGACACATAGGTGTGTCTTCTTATAGGAAACAATGGTGCCAAACTGAGTTTTCAAATTATTTTTTGAAATATCATTTTCTATTTTCTAAGTCCCAAAAAGACTTTTTTTTGTGAAGCAAGTGCAAAAAATATGGAGCAAAATGGCACCCATATAATTATCACACAAAGTAGTCCATATTTCATGGATAATACCCAAATATTATAAATTTTCACGCTTTCTAACTAATTTCGCCTATTTAAATGACTTTATGCCGATTTTCCGAAAGTAATTCAAATTTGAAGTACAAGTGTGTGATAGTTTGCTCTGATTTTTTTTTTCAAAAATCATATTAAGGTACACAAGTAGTGATTATATCATAGAACCGTCGATAGTTTGTAAAAATACAGCCTCATTCAATGAATAGCCATGGCGACCATATTGACCATATTTTCAAAAAAATCAAATAAAGTGAAAAAAATACTCCAAAAAGAAATCCTTTGGCATGGATTATTTGTATGTGTACTAGTTGCTTGGAAAAATAATAAACTTGAGTTTTGACAAACTTTCCGAAAAAATTCTTCACAAAAATGTCTATCATCTATAAAGATGTATAGGTTTCAACCCAAATGATCAAGTTATGGCCATTCTCGTGCCATAGTTTGTGATAAAGTGCTCATATTTGACACATAGGTGTGTCGTCTTATAGGAAACAATTGTACCAAACTGAGTTTTCAAATTATTTTTTAAAATATCATTTTCTATTTTCTAAGTCCCAAAAAGATTTTTTTGTGAAGCAAGTGCAAAAAATATGGTGCAAAATGGCACCCATATAATTATCACACAAAGTAGTCTATATTTGATGGATAATACCCAAATATTAGAAATTTTCTCGCTTTCTAACTAATTTTGCCTATTTAAATGACTTTATGCGGTTTTCCGAAAGTAATTCAAATTTGAACTACAATTTTGTGATAGTTTGCAAAGATTTTTTTTTCAAAATCATATTCAGGTACACAAGTAGTGATTATATCATAGAACCGTCGATAATTTTTAAAAATACGGCCTCATTCAATGAATAGCCATGGCGACCATATTGACCATATTTTCAAAAAAATCAAATAAAGTGAAAAATACTCAAAAAAAGAAATCCTTTGGCATGGATTATTTTTATGTGTACTGTTGCTCGGAAAAATAATAAACTTGAGTTTTGACAAACTTTCTGAAAAAATCGTTCACAAAAATGTCTATCATCTATAAACATGTATAGGTTTCAACCCAAATGACCAAATTATGGCCATTCTCGTGCCATAGTTTGTGATAAAATGCTCATATTTGACACATAGGTGTGTCGTCTTATTGGAAACAATGGTGCCAAACTGAGTTTTCAAATTATTTTTCAAAATATCATTTCTATTTTCTAAGTCCCAAAAAGAATTTTTTTGTGAAGCAAGTGCAAAAAATATGCTGCAAAATGGCACCCATATAATTATCACAAAGTAGTCCATATTTGATGGATAATACCAAAATATTAGAAATTTTCTCGCTTTCTAACTAGTTTCTCCTATTTAAATGACTTTATGCCGATTTTCCGAAAGTAATTCAAATTTGAACTACAGGTGTGTGATAGTTTGCTTTGAATTTTTTTTTCAAAAATCATATTAAGGTACACAAGTAGTGATTATATCATAGAACCATCGATAGTTTGTAAAAATACGGCCTCATTCAATGAATAGCCATGGCGACCATATTGACCATATTTTCAAAAATGAAATAAAGTGAAAAAATACTGCAAAAAGAAATCCTTTGGCATGGATTTTTTTATGTGTACTAGTTGCTTGGAAAAATAATAAACTTGAGTTTTGACAAACTTTCCGAAAAAATTCTTCACAAAAATGTATATCATCTATAAACATCTATAGGTTTCAACCAAAATGACCAAGTTATGTCCATTCTCGTGCCATAGTTTGTGATAAAGTGCTCATATTTGACACATAGGTGTGTCTTGGTATAGGAAACAATTGTACAAAACTGAGTTTTCAAATTATTTTTTGAAATATCATTTTCTATTTTCTAAGTCCCAAAAAGACTTTTTTTTGTGAAGCAAGTGCAAAAAATATGGTGCAAAATGGCACCCATATAATTATCACACAAAGTAGTCCATATTTGATGGATAATACACAAATATTAGAAATTTTGTCGCTTTCTAACTAATTTCACCTATTTAAATGACTTTATGCCGATTTTTCGAAAGTAATTCAAATTTGAACTACAAGTGTGTGATAGTTTGCTCTGATTTTTTTCAAAAATCATATTAAGGTACACAAGTATGATTATATCATACCGTCAATAGTTTGTAAAAATACGGCCTCATTCAATGAATAGCCATGGCAACCATATTGACCATATTTTCAAAAAATCAAATAAAGTGTAAAAATATTCAAAAAAAAGAAATCCTTTGGCATGGATTATTTTTATATGTACTAGTTGCTTGGAAAAATAATAAATTTGAGTTTTGAAAAACTTTCCGAAAAATTTATTTGAGCACAATGTTTTTTACTTATAAATGGCGCAATAAATAAATAGTTATGTATGCAAAAATATTTCAAACTGGTAATTTGTCGTCCTAAATAATTATTAGTACTGCCGTGTTGAGTTTTAGTAAAGGACACACTAACGTTCAGCAGGCTTAATCTATTTGTACGTTGTATTTTTTAATTTTTTATTACTACGGTGTAGATAATAGCCATATAATGTCGTAACTCATCCTGTACATCAAACTGCGTTGGTTAGTTGGTTAGTGCAGCTTTACCAATGCGAGGTGCAGGGTTCGAAACTCCGTTGCTGCGCATTGATTTTTCGGAGCGGAAAAATAATTAAGCCGACGGCTCCAATACACGGTCGTCGGCATACAACTACCGCTGTCAAACTTCCGTTTGTGAACAAACCGGACAGCCACGTGGCAGTCTATATACCGACGGCTTTGCCTACGCCAACGGCGGCCCACGGCAACTGTTTGGTGCATGCCGACGGGCTCGATATGTTGACGGGCGCATGGAGAAGGCCGTCGGCATAGCCTATTATATGCCGACGGTGACCGTTTGCCGATGGCTATTGCAAATGTCGTCGGGATAGGCACTGTATGCCGACGGCCTTCAACTAGAAAGCCGTCGGAAACTGGGCTTTTTCCTGTAGTGAGTACAACAGAAGTAAGTCCAATCCCAGGAGTTTAAAAACAAGAATAGATATGAGGACAAATGAAAGTTTGAGTTAAATTGTGCGGAACATCGTATAATTCTCGTGAGGACGTTTTTTACTCACCCTAGTCAAATGGGGTGGCTACAATAAAACCGCACTCTAACTGATTTGGTTAATTCACTGTTAGACATATCGGGTCTCTCCAATGCACGGCGGGAGAAGGGGCGATGCTCGATCAGTAGAGCAAGAGCTAGTATATCGCTTTTTCTTCCCTTTTGCAGGTTCTGAATAGTCGTTGACTTGTACTATATGTATTACAATGGGAACTTGCTTTACGCTATATATACAACCTGCACATGCATGTAAAAATTACGGTAAAGTCGCTGTGTTTACCTTGTTTGCACTAAACTTTTGAGAGGTACGTCATGGGAATGTCCATGGACGCACATACATGGTTCGTTGAGACGTCATGCTCCAAGCAAGTGGCTAATCACTGCAGAGATCAGGGATGGAACAGGAGAGCCCGGGCGCTGGGCTCGATCAACCAACAGTACCCGAAGATACTTTTGGCCACCATGTCCCTGTGTCGCCGAATATTGACGGTCGTGATCGATGCATGGCCTCCATGGATTCGCCTGTAATCCACATAGCATAGCATAGGGTTCCTCTCATCGTGTGGCTCTGTCTTGTTGTCTGAATCTTTCCTCTTCTCCTTTAACCCCACGTACGCACACACCTACGTAACCCATCTCTTTCTGCTGCTCGCCCACCATCAGATCAGATCGATCGGAGAGGATAATTAGCTGGCTGCCTATAGGTTACTACTACTAGGTTGGGTCAACTCCTGGACCTCCCTATTTTTGTTAACCTTTGCATCTTCTCATGCGGCCACTTTCCATGTAATAAGTGTACGACGGTGGCCCCCATATCATGAGCAGTTGAGGCATCTCTGTTGGTAAAAGAGATCCATATATCTTTCCAAAACAGAAACAAACAATTTGCCTTCATGAGAAATAGACAATACGTTGAGTAACGTATTTTGTTTTGACATTTAATTCATATTTTAAACGTTAGATTGCCATCATGAAACCACTCTTGAAGCCCCTCTCTAAACCTTCACCATGATACCAATTTCGCACCGGTTTCCCTTGGCGAAAAAGTACATTTAATCAACGAACAAGAAGTCAAGAAATTCTAAGTAAACATTCCGTCCGCACACAACACGGTTTGTGTCCTTGATCTGCCGAGAAAGACTGAAGCAGGGATATACTCACTGGGGTAGCTATATGTTACTATCACTGTTCTACCTGGGTCATCTTGCTAAAATAATCACTAGGCCGGTGTTCCATTTAGCGAAGAAATTGCTTATTTTCATTGGGTCGGCTGAGCCCAATGCCTCTATGCCAGCTCCGTCCCTTGACTGAAGCAATAGATAAGTACGCAGTAATTACACCCTGACTTGTGAATTGAGTTTGAAACTCATAAAATTCAAAATCACCGTTTATTGATAATAAGTGGTAGAACTAGTTAACTTTTTTATTGATAAATATTTTGAAAAAACAATACCCATTTGACATAGTTCTTTTAAGTTAAAAAATAATTTTCTTTCATTTTTTCCTATTTGAAATATGTAATTATAATAAAATTTGGATGGATGATCTTACGAGAATATTTTAATATGTATTTATTATATGTTTCAAAATTTATGTTCCCAAGATGTTTGTCAAATAAAATCTTAATTTTTTGAAATTTGCGTGCCCACTTCTAAGATCACGTCCCATCATACCTTTTTCTCCGCAAAATTTAACGGGTTTGATATTGACAGGCAGATATTGTCCGACCAGAACATGTGAGCAAAACTGATGCAACCATCTCGGGAGAATACGGATTTGTAGAATATGGATCTATATCTAGGAGGGAACTAAGGCGCGCACATCTAGAAAGAAGATGAGATTTGCATTTTGGCTAGAGGGACCATTTCGGATACGGCCCGGCCGGACCCCGGGCATGGAAACAGGGGGCATTTGTGCCAGCTGACCCATATATATATTAGGTCTCGTGGTCCTCCTCCTCCTCTTCATATATATGCCTCTCATCGATTGGATTCCATGCACCACGATGCAACTCTAACCAATCAAATTTTGGTTGCATGGATGGTCCTGCCAGCCCGTGACCACGAGCTAGTGATCAGTTACTCAGCTGTTCATGCGTGCAATTTGCGTGGTAAATTACTTATTAAAGTGCAATGTGGTGCATACATATGTGGCAACAAGTAGTAGATCGACCATCGTGTAGAAAATATTGAATTCCTAATATTTATTGTTGTATTGTCACGACCCTCATGTGGTATATAGTGGTACAAACTTGAGAGACAAGAAGCATATGGCTTAGAATACAATATGGACTCTAAATCCTAGCCTATCTCTAGTTGTACATGTATACTATTTTAGCATCCCCTCAGTCGTAGCGGGAGTGAAGCGGACGATTGTGACTGGATTTGAACTCTTGCGCTCCGTCGTCTTCTCCCCTCCGTCATCATCAACTGCGTCACTGATGGTCTCTCTTGTCTCCTCTCTTGCCTCCCATAGTCACGGCGGGAATGTCGCGGACGCAAGAGACGACGCGGACGTTGTTGACTGGAGTTGTTGCCGATGAGTTGTTGTAGACGTTACCCTTGATGTCGATGTTGAGGTAGCAAGTACTCCTATGTGGCAACAAGTAATAATAGATCGATCATCGATGTGCATACATGGATGCCAACATCACTTAGCTAGCTGGGCTGACAACATGCACCAGTACGCGATTGCTAGTACACGTGGATAAAACTAAGTGCACTGTGTGCCACGTAAGCATGCATAACACGTTGCCAGCTACGTCCACGTGTAGGTCGTAGCTAGCTCCGGCACACTGCGGTGCTACTAGCCTTCCACTCCCAGCTAGCTCGATCGATCGGCGAAAGGGAAGGAGTCAAAAACGATCAAGATCGAGAGGGATGTCGCGAAACGAAAGAGGGCCGGGTCCATCCATCAAAGGGAAACAGATTTCATAGGGAATTCCGCCGTTTGTCGTCTGCCCGGCCATCAATTTGGACTGGTACGTTGGGGGCGGGAGAGGCCAAGAGAGTTTTAGTGAGAGAGAGATATCTGATCTGGCTGGCGTCTGGTCTCTTGGCCGCATGCAAGGATCGATCAATAGGGGGGGAGTAGAAGGTGGCTTGGAATTTGAAAAAGAGGGGGAGAATGTGAAGAAGAAGACAACCCTCTCCGTCCGTACAAAATAATTAATTAAGGAGCTTCATAATTTGATAGGCCGTATATGAACTCTGGTTACGTCATCTCGGGCGCCCGAAATCCAGTGACACCTTTATTTTTTAAATTAGAAAATATGTTTATAAGTTTAGACAATAATATGAAATTTTGGATTTCCTTACTGATGTGTCCGACAAAATTGTAATTTTTTAATTTAAAATACTTTATATTCCAAATTATAGAGAAATGAAAAAAATATTGTTACAAGCATTGTCAACGGTGCATATTAATACAACTTCGAAATTTATGAACTTTTGTCATTTTTGTTTATATCATAATTAAAGGGATTTTGTGATTTTGCATACTTGTAGGATACATTATTGACTACATCTAGATTTTAATATTTTTCTCGAAACTTACAAATATTGTACTAAAAAAACTTAAATAAAAGAATTGCTGGAGCTAGGAACCTAAGAGAGTTTTCGACGCTTTTTGGTTGGTTTTATGTGTCCACAAACAGATAGGTTATTATTTTGCATGAGAATATGAGGGTAAGATAGCCCGTATCTTAAAAGCATCCACGGTCTGACCTCGAGAAAACACAAATATCACCCATTTCCCTCTTAGCATGCACCGTAGCTGCTTCTGCCGTTGTATGCGGTGCCTGTTTCTTCCGTAGTTGCGTGGCCACTGCTATCACCATCAACAGGTTAGTCCATTGTTTTTAGAAATGGGGAGTTGCCCCGGCCTCTGCATAAAGTCTTTATTTCATTAATCCGACATAAACTGGCAAAAACACTTACAACGAACAAACATACAAACCAAAACCGCCAAACAGTGAAAAACACCACAACTAGCACAAACAATGGAGAGAACGGGACTTTATACCCCGGCCACAATCATCGCAGGCTCACTGGCCAACTCCAGAGATAGCGCTTTGCGCACACACTCTGTTAGTCGTCTTGTTCACATCATGTGCTTACTGGCCAACTCCAGAGATAGCGCTTTGCGCACATGCTCTGTTAGTCGTCTTGTTCACATCGCGTGCTCACTGGCCAACTACCGAAATGTAATCGTGGTTGCCCAATTTGCTAGAGTCCACACGTCCGCTAAGGCTTTCGTATCGGTCTGCCTGGTGCTCATTCAAACGAGAATTAACTTAATTCATATTTTAGTATTGTCACTCACATGTGTTAACAAAACAAATCCAGCTACAACTATATAGTACGGAGTACAAGTGAATTTTTTCGAGAGTATGCCTTTGAGTATGCCAAAGGCATGGCATATTTTTATAGAAGACAGTCATAGTATTAACAAGAAACTAATCCTAGCTGCAAACAGTAGGCTCAGTGAACGCCAACGCACCCCTAAACATCTACGCCTACTCTCACGGCATTGTTCTTCTCCCTCCAATGCACGCAATCTCCCAAAGTCTCAACTCCTCTTTTATTCTGCTCACCTGCTGCTCAACGCTGCATTGGTCGTGTTCATTACAAACACAGGGGAGTTCCTCTGCTTTCGAAGCATCCAGTCGGTCAAGATGAAAATATGCAGTAGCAAAACTGAAAAAAAAAATCCATTTACAACCATTGTGCAACTGACCAGCACGAATCTCCGCGTCGACATCGACAGCAAAGGACGTGGTTGAGCTCTAAAGCTAAATCCCATTCGAATCTCCGCGTCAAGCCGTGGCTCTCCGGCAAACAAACAACCGTTCGGATATGCTGGTGCTCTCCAAAGCCCAACCACAAACCTGCAGGCAGTGTAGGGACCTGTGATCCATCATAAGAAGAACCCAAATAATTCAAGTTTGGCGAGCATGCGGCGGGGCAGAGGGCGCATTCGCAGGGGATACGGTGGAGGGATTCTGCTGCCGAATGCAGCCAGGCAATGGCAGCTGGCCCGGAGAGAGAGAGAACTCAGAACTGAAGGAACTCGTAAATGTGATTTGGCTTCTACGATGGCTGCTACCACCGGCTATGCTGACTCCTCACCCTCAATTCCAGTTCGTCGTCACTCTCTCCTTAATTGTGCTGCTGCTAGGCAGCAAGGTAGCGGCCGGATAGAACTGGATGGGGCATTTGGTCGCTTCCGCCCCTGCCCATGCCTCCCCTGTCCACCTCAATTTTCCTTTTAATCGTTTCCTCGTTCATTCCACCTAGCTAGCTATCTATCAACTTCACATTCTTTGCATCCATCCATCCATCCATCCATCTATATATCCTTCTTTGCTTATATCTGTTTATATCCGTTTTCTCTTCCTGGATTAGTACCTCAATTCTAATGCTTACTTGATAGTCATTTCATCTTCACCTACCTATCTTGATTGGTATGCTTGAATGGAATTTGTTCGTCCTCTTCTTATGTGCATGTCATGTCACTTGTGATGCAAAGATAATTTTTGCGACACCCAGTTATAAGAACTTAGCAATGGTTGGAACTATAGCGTAGCATGCATGGCAGTTGGCAGGCGACCGATATCCAGTCAACAGCCTACGTTGTCCGCCGTGCCCCTACCTACTACAACGCCTCCTCCTACATCTACATGGATGGCCAATAGAAAAGTCAGGGGAAACGCCAAAACAGAAACTAAATCTCATGAGCACAACGCCACGACAAACAACCTCTGAACCCCATGACACCTCAGCGAGTGACAAAGCAAGAAGAACTGGATCGATTTTTGGAAATTAATTACTATCAACTTGGAAAACTTGCCATCCGTTTGCATGCTAAGCAAAGTGTTTCGTCGATGATCCATGCATGCATCTTCCGAATTTTCTAGATCAATTATGCTGATGTAATAGCATTCGATCGAAGTGAGTGAGCGTCTTGCCTCATTCTCAGCTGAATCAATGGTGGAGCTACAACAAGCTAGCTAGAAGAAGCAGAGTGTACGTCCTCCTAGCAGCTCATGTCGTCGTCGTCGTGGCGGTGGGCAGGAGGGCCTGTTGCTGGACCCAGTCGGAGAAGACCTCGAGCGTCCGCATGTCGGCCCGGTAGTGCTTCTGCGTAAAGTCCAGCAGCTTCCGCCATGTGAAGTCGGGATAGGCCCGCGGGTTGGCCTCGTCCACCAGCGTCCCCGGCGGCGCCACCACCTTGTCCATCTGCGGGCAGAGGAAGAAGGCCAGCGACTTCCTCGGCACCCGGGAGTTCACCACGGCGCGGTGGAGGCAGCTCCGGTACCGCCCGTTGGAAAGCGCCATGAAGGTGTCGCCGATGTTGACGACGAAGGCGTTGGCCCTGGGCGCGATGGAGCGCCAGCGGCCGTCGGCGTGCACCTGCAGGCCGCCGACGTCGTCCTGGTGCAGGATGGTGAGCGACGTCGGGTCGCAGTGCGGGCCCGTGCCCAGGGTCTCGTTGGGCCTCTGGCAGGGCGGGTAGTAGTTGAGCCGCATTATGGACTCGTTGCCCTCGAAGAAGCGCCGGTAGTGGACCCGCCCCACCCCCAGGCTCTCCCCGAGCACCTCCATGATCTCCAGCGATAGCCGGCTCATCTCCGAGCAGTACCGAGCGTACACCTCCCTGCAAAAGTTCCAGCTTTGTTCATTAGCTACTCTGCTCTCCTTTATGCTCTCTTTCTTTCTGTACAAAAAGCTTTCATCTTTTCTTTTGGTTGGTGCTGTTGCTTACCCGAGACGGCGGTGGTCCTCGCCAAGGGTGGCGACGATGTAGTCGACGACGAGATCAGGCTCGGATGGACACGACCGGAACGACAGCGTCTCCTTCCAGGGGAGCTTGGAGGCGAAGCGGCCGGTGAAGCTGCTGGCGTAGCCGCAGGACTCGCCGGGACGGCGGAGCGCGCGCTGCTTGTCGCCGAGCGGCATCGTGAAGAAGGCGTCCACGCAGCGGTGTGCGTCCGCCAGAAGCTCGGCATCGATACCGTGGTTCACCACCTGGAAGAAGCCGTGCTGCTCGCAGGCCTCGCCGACGAGGCGGGTTACCTCGGCGGCCGCGGCGCGGTCGCCGGAGAGGAGCCCGCCGATGTCGATGAGCGGCACGTGGAGCTCCTCCGTAGCGTCCGGAGTAGGGCTCTCGTCAGCCGGCCAGATGAACTGCGACGGGATGTCCGACTGCGCACTCAGCACCGCCGCGTCGAAGACAGGCTGCACCATGGTCGATCGCTCAAGAAAGCAGAGTATGCTATGCTACAAGAAGCAGAGTGTGGATTGATCGAGCTCAGCGGCGCCAGAGATGATAAGACGATTGGTTGACGAGCAGGCGATGCAGTGATCTCGAGAGTGAAGCTGTCCTGAAGTGGAGGGTGGTGGCTTAGCTCTGCCTGACCCCGCTCTCCCCCTGCCGTTTTATACCCGGGGCGCGCTCTGTTTTTTTCTTCTCGCTCCCTCCTGTTTCTCTCTCTACTCTGTCTCCCTCTCTCGAACTCTGCTGTATTAATTCTCTATTGGCTTCTCTCTCTACATATTTTCTTTCTTTTTTCTTGAGAGAGAAATTCAGAGAGGGATGTTTGGCGCCAGGCAGAACAGAAGCCAAAGTGTGGCCGCCGGAATATTTTTCGGCAAACTCCACACGAGGTAATTAGTGTGTTATTTTCGCATAGTAAACGTGTGGATAATGGAAAACTTTTTTAGGCTGTTTCTACTCATTTGCATTTGCAAACTGTTCCGGTTTCCATGTAGATATATTCCACGAGAAATAATATTCCTAGTTTTTCACAAAGAAATTTCATTCGTAATTTTGCACAAGTGGAGACAGGTTAACTGGATTTACCTAGTTCAGCATAGAGCAGTTGTACGATTCAAACATGTAATGCATAGGCTGTGACTTGCACTGGAAGTCCATCCTCCCCATATAATATAATGGTGATTGCCGATTGTAAGCTTGTTTTCAGAATTATATGAAGCCAGTAAAGATACGAACAATCACATAGGTACGTAGTTTGTTCGTTTGATCGACAAATTGAGTTAGGAGTGAGTGAATTGGCATAGTTCAGCTAATCGTTGCCACGAGCCCTAACATGGTCCATCCGGGGCCATAAACACAAGCCGGATGGATCGGTATACGATGTTCGAAAACATAAGAACCGATGCTATTGTGTCACGCTGTCTAAGAGGGATATGGACGACTTAGTGTTTAATGGCCTAAGGTCGCTTCTAGAGGAGAAGTTGGAGGGCTTTCGGTTCCTTACTATCGGCCAAGTGTTATGGGCTTTGGTCTGGAGAGTGGAGAGGTCAAGGAAGCTCCTCGGCTAGGCCGATCCCGAGTGTATACAGTAACATACAGACCGGCGTCGAACGAGGAAGCCGATGTGTATTCATACGAATTCGTTTGGCAGAGTAGGCTAAGACCTAAATAAGTGACGACCTGAAGCCGATTCGACATAATCAGGAAGAGGAAGTCAAGTGCAGTTTTAACGTGGCAAAAAGCGACAAAATGGCAAGGCCAATGAAGTTCACCAACGTTTAGCTTTGACCTGTTCTTGTCCAAATATGTGCGCGAGTAAGCGGGTTCGAACTCTAGTCGGTTAAATTACGGGAAGAGGCCTAGATCACCATCAGCGGACAAGTTTAGCAGACTGGAGCGACGGCGCCATTCTCGAGACGAATGTTTCATGGAAAAAGCCGACTCGACCAGGTCAGTCGGCCAATTGAGCGTCTTCCAAGCTCACAGGCACAAAATATGTTGCGCGCCAGACCGCAAGGTACCCTGGTAACCAAGTCAGATAAGCCAACGGGTGAATCTCATGCCAGCTCGGTCATCGTCAGTACTCACAATCTGAATCTCAAGGAGCCGGTTGTTGATCCGGTTAGCAGTGCTGATACTAAATATCACGCCAAAGAGCGCGAACCAAGATGCAGAAGAGAAAGCTGTAAAGGTTGAGAAATCAGGAGACGGTAGGAAAATAAGTCAAACGACTCAGGCCGTAACTTTCAACAGGGAATGGCTAATGATACCTTCTCAAATATATGTGCCCAAGTCGACTTAGAATCTTCTGATAGAAACCCCAGTAGAGTCATCAATGGTTGCACCAGTACCAGGTACGCTCTTATGGGCAGATGAAGACGAAACAACCGACTAGCAGAGTTGGAGTCGGCTCAATTATCAGAGTCGGCAGGGGAGGTGTGAGCAATGTCTGAGTCAACAGGGGAGGTTGGATTACTTCCAATCTAGATTCTTTTGGCAAGGGGATAGTGAGAAGAAAAAATATCGGCTAACTAAGTGGAATGTGGTTTGTTGCCCTAAAGACCAAGGAGGGCTTGGAATTCATGACCTTGAGGTCAAGAACAGAGCTCTACTTGGTAAATGGCTCTCCAAGCTTCTGTCGAAAGATGGAATATGGCAAACCCTCCTTAGGAGGAAGTACGTGGGATCTCAAGTTGTATCTCAGGTTACTTGAAAACCTGGCGATTCACACTTCTGGGCAGGCCTTATGGCCACAAAGAAGTTCTTTTTCTCACATGGATCTTTCTCAATTAGGGATGGATCGGAAATTCGATTCTGCGAGGATAAATGGCTAGGCCAGTCAACTCTCAGAGAACAATATCCGGCTCTGTACGCAATTGTACGAAACAAGAGCGACACAATCGCTAAGGTTTTGGGTACCTCCCCACCAAATGTTTCGTTTAGGAGAAGTTTACTTGGAGCGAGGCAAGCATCCTGGAATGCATTGCTCAACCGATTGGATCACATCAATCTGTCGGAAGGCCCAGATAAATTTCAATGGAATCTCACGAAGAATGGTAAATTCTCGGTTGATTCTATATATAGAGCGCTAATCCTACCCGTAGGACCGGTCGATATTAAAGATAATAATAAAATTTGGAAGATGAAGATTCCACTAAAAACTAGGGTGTTTGCGTGGTATCTCCGTCGAGGTGTAATTCTTACAAAAGAAAACCTTGCCAAACGCAATTGGCACGAAAGCAGAAAGTGTGTCTTCTGTCATCGCGATGAGACCATTACACACTTATTCTTTCAGTGCGAATTAGCCAGGTCTATATGGTCAACCATCCAGATAGGTTCTACCTTACATCCACCGTGTTCCGTTGCAAACATCTTTGGCAATTGGTTAAACAGGGTGGATCTTATGTTTAAACTCTTCAGTAGGGTGGGAGCGATTGCCGTTATTTGGTCGATGTGCCTATGTAGAAATGACAAGATTTTTAACAATAAAAATGTTTTTTATGCAGGTTATCTACCGGTGTACAGCATCGCTACGGACATGGTCGGCCTTGCAACGTGTGTAGCACCGAGGCTTGTTTTTGGAGGTGGCGTCACGTTTGGAGGCTGCAGTCGGGGAGTTATTCTCCCGGCATGGATGGCAACATAGTCTCCGGATAGACTTACCAGCAGTTTAGGCGGATCTACAATTTCTCAATTTCTCATTCTGATATGTAAGTCGCCTTTTTATTTCTAGCATTGGGTACTTGTGAGTTCGTGAACTATTGGCTGTGTATCCTAGCTATGCATAGGCCGGGTGTAATGCTTAAAACTCTTAAGTAATAAAATCCCTTTATCTAAAAAAACAAGATGAGCTAGAAGAAGAAGTTGATTATCAAGAATCGCCGACTAGGATGGGCCTGGATATAAGTATGGATCGAGTATTATTAGCCTGACAACTTCCGCGGCATATTTGAGAAGCCTGGGGAACTGGTGAAGCATCTGAGACCGTTGTATATTAGAGGACACATCAATGGCTCACTGGTGTCTAGAAGGTTGATTGATGGTGGTTCGGTCGTCATTTTGATGCCCTATTTAGTCTCCAAGAAACTGGAAGTGCAAGAAGCCGACTTAATAGAGACAAATATGGTATCCAATGGTTTTGAAGGCACCAAGCGAGTGGAAGCCAAAGGAGTGACATGTCTCGAGCTTACAATCGGAAACAAGACTTTGCTTACAGTCTTCTTTGTTGATGATGTGTAACGCAATCACAATATCTTGCTCGGGCATGACTGGCTTCATGCTAACCAGTGTGTTCCATCTGCTATGCACCAACAGCACATACAATGGCTCCAAGACGAAGTGGATTGTCTAGGCCAATGAGTCGTCTTGTGTGGCTTTGGCCGACTTACTTGTTTGGTTGGCAGCATCCCAGCACTATGTGCCTATCATGACGCGACTTTACCGGGTTCGACCTTTCTGAGTAATACCAGGACAGACGCGTGCCCATATCGATTGCAAGTAATCGGCTCCGATTCAATTCAATGGATCCAACGATGAGTGTCTACAGAAGCGTTGATTAGTATCTTGTTGAGAGAAACGATGGTGCGAGGCAATTGAAAAACAAGATGAATAAGAGTAAAAGAGGAGTTTTTTCAGAATATTTTGGAGCTTTGAAATACCTTTTTGGATTTCGAAAAACAGGGTTCTGGCAGCTTGAGCTCGGTATGGCATTTTATCTATTCAAAAAATAGCAATATTTGGGATATCGCTTATCGGAAACTTATCGATGACACAAGATAAGGGGTAAATCGGCTGATTTCTCGGCATATCGGCCGAGTTATCGGCATATGGGCCAATTTATCAGCTGATTAACTTCTCGTTCAGACACTGGTAAGCGATAAAATCGGCCGGTTTATCGGAATATCGGAAGATATCTTGAACAGTGAAAAATAGCTTTAGTGATCCATGTACCCGTACACCAGAAGACAGAAGTTGACTAATACCTGCCTTGTATGACCAAAAAAAGTGGAGAATAACCGACACTTGTATTTCTTTTTTTATAAAGAGGATATATTAATACCGATGATACCAAATACATACAGACTCTCCAACAACATAATGTTCGGCTAGGAGCTTCCATCATTGGTCATTTGGAGAACACTTTTTGGATCTCTTAAAAGTCGCTGTGTTCTGTTTTCTACCTGTCTTTGTGCTCATCACCTTTCTATTTTTTGAACTTGCGGTGTGGCAGAGAAAGTTTTATACTAACTCTTTTTAATTGAAATTTGGTCTTGTAAGCTGTCTCGACCTAGTTTTCTCATTGACTTTGAGGTCTCCTTTTTTTTCCTATATTAGTTTGCACGTATAAATATGGCAGAGAAAATTGAGGTTTATGTAAATCATGTTTTACGTACTCTAATCTACGCATTTTCGTTCTTTTAAGCTGCATGGCTTTGGGCCTACCACCTTTTCTATCTTACAGTATTCTGTATGTTGTACACATATGTCAGAGCAGTCTTGTTTTTAAGCTAGATCTACTTTGTTTTCTATTTGAGTTCAAGCTAATGATTCTAATATAGCTTGATTTACATATACAACTATACGGTAGAGAATATAAATATGTTAATATAACCATATTTTTAAGGACGAAATGATGTTAATATAACCATATTTTAAGGGTGAAATGAGATAAATCATTTGAAGAACATCTACCGTAATAAAACTGCGGATGGCACATGACTATTAACCTTTTGTGTATATTAAGCTTCTCTGTTCTTATATTTTTTCCTCTCACTCATCATTATGTAATAATTGCTTCCACCATAAATTCGGCTTGTTTTCTAATTTTCTTACCAAGATATTGTACCTCTTTTGTTCACTCCACTATTCTAATTTTAAAATAACATCGAAAACTCTCCCGCAATCTCTCTGCATTGATGCACACATCCAAATTATTAGTTCACGTCTTAGCAATGTATACGAAAACAAATAGCACCACACATCAAGATACTCCGTGACACTACCCAGCTTGTTTAAATCAGGGTATGATCCCTTTCACCCAAAAGAGCTAGAGCTCGTTATTAACTTTAAAAGGCCGTTGAGTGCGCACTCCAAACTGGAATATTTTTGTCCGTTCGCATGTATATCCCAAAAGCTCCAACGCAACCTTTTATTCTTCTTAAGTGTACTTTTTGTTCTTTGTTTCCACCTATGTCTCATTTGCGAGACTAGGCGTGCCAATGTACATAAACACTCTATTTCTACCTAATCGAAAGGCAATACGACTGCCGGTTCCTCAAAAAAAAAAATTGTGTGACATTGTGAGGTGTTATATATGTACCTATGAATGTTCTGTTTCTATCAGTGTTGTATCGGTTGGCTAGTAAAATGTTAACTAAGATGGAGCTATTGTCATGATTACATCAATAAGCCCTGAACTAATTTGTCTTTCATGTGTGTTGTTGGCTAGCTAGCTCCCAAACAAAAATGTCAGATAGGTTTTGAGAGCTTAAAATACTCTACCCATAGGAGCAGTAGATCTTAAAATCAGAAGATTACAACTAAGAAATGTCGCCACCGATCGAACGGTTTTGGCGTGACCTATGTCGATCAACACCACACAACATCTACTCCTGATTAGCTTAATGAATTAACACAGCTCCGATCGATGGAGAAGACGACACCACTCCATAGCTAGCTTGTACGATCATCCATAATTAATCTCTCCTGCTTAATTCTTCCTTGATGTTCCTGTCAGGACATGCATGTGGTGATTTAATTATTAATTAGGTGCTAATCAAAATCACAAAAGCACAAGGCTAGCTAGAGGCCAAACTAATCGATCTAGCTTCTTCTCTCATGTGCAAAGATTGCATTGTGCTTCTGCGCTTTGGTTCCTGTCCATACATACTAAACAACATTATAAAAATATTTGAAAGAAAATTTTAAATTTTGGAGTCTGTTAGTAATGCGTGCAGATGGGTGCATATATGCATACAAAGGAAGTACAGCGCATAGGGTGCTAGCTAGCCGCATGCCTTGTTGTTTTGTGATATACATTAGAAATTGATGTCACCACTGACGGCACAAGCTTGGGCGTATGCATTATGACTATTTGTTTACTATTATTAATTACCTGGTGATGAGGATGAGGATGATGTTCTTGTCTGGTTAATTAGCATGATCTACTTGCATATTTTCGATCGGTGCTAACTACATTTCATCTTTGATCCTTATAGTTAGCTAGTAGAATCAAATGTGTCGATCTCGTCTCATCCAATGACAAGCTTGCAAGTGTAATATATGTGCTTGGATGTTTCTTGTTATAACTAAACTAATAGTGGAACCTTATCTTGATCTTCTGATTAATTACATAATCCTATCGATTGACACATCTCATTATTTAACCAATAAAATGAAGATAAGTCTGTCTATCTATCTAGCTATACTTACCATGCGCCAGCTGCAGATCGACCAATCTCAAGATGCACATAATTATGGATATAGACAATGCAGTACAATATATCTTGACACGTAGGCACCAATAGCCAATTATAGAGGGGTTGCGTTCGATTGCAGAACATAACCACAAACAAGACAAACGAACAATGGTATACTTAGCACATTGTGGCATTGGCTTTTAGAGGAAGGCAAATATATATGTATAGCACTATATATAGACTGAAAGAAAAATAAGATACTGATCTTAATACTACAGCTGGAAAGCCACCTTCCTTCCTCCTATCATAAACCATTTTTGTTAGAAGCTCACAGGAGTTTTGCCTATTCATTGAGAAAAAATAGTTTACCGCAAAAAAAAGGCTCATTTCTTTGGGAAAACGAGTACAAAATAACCTTGCATGACATTTTGCTACTCACAAACATAGAAAGAACGAAAATCCTATCACAGACCACATTGGGATGTCTTCATATGTGTATTGGTGAATCATTTCCCAATTTACCATTGTAAAAACATTTACCCACTTCACTTGATATTCAGTCTCAAGTTGGGTGTTCAGGGTGGTAGATTAGCAAGTGTATGGCTTTCTGGCTCCTAGGCATAGAGATAGTATGGAGGTCCAATTGATTATCACTTTCAGTAGCTTGAGGAGTGCGAGACACCGTCCCAGTGTCATCAACCGCACAGATAGATCATCGATTGTTAATACATGGAGGGCGTGTAGCAGAAGGTGAAGCTCGATGCAAGAGGATGTGAAGATGGCAAATTCGAATGCCAAACCCACCAGTGAAGAGGAAGAATGATGAGGGCAATAGTAAGAGGTCAAAAAAGAAAATATGTATGATGTATAAGGATACCCCACTTCACTCAAGATTCAGTCTCAATATAGGTTTTCGGGGTGGTAGGTTAGCATGTGTAGGGATCTCTCGCCCGTAGGTGTAGAGATAGTCTAGAGGTCCAATAGATTTGCACTTTCAGAAACTTGAGGAGTGCGAGATGTCATGAGTCAACTGCATCGATAGATCATCGATTGTCAAGAGAGGGAGGGCGGGTAGGAGGAGGGAATGGTCGATTATGTGAAAATGGCGATTTGGAATGCTAAACCCACCAGTAAAGAGGAATGATGAAAGCAATAGGAATGGATCAGAAAAGAGAACATGTCCGATGTACAAGCGGGAGGAGGGTGTGGTGATAGAGCGTGGTATTCAATGGTGTCGATGAGTCACACAACGCGTGCATGAGGGTGATGGTGAAGGTGATGGTGAAGGTGATGACGAAGAGAGGAAACTGATACAATGAAGATGGTACATCAGATGAGACCAACAACAAGAGAGGGTAAGATGGATACGACAAAGACCCACTGCACAATATGGTGGTAGCTACACACGCATGTGTTATACTGTGATACAAACCGTGAATACCCATTTTATCTTGTTTTCACGGTAGAACATCAATTTTTTATGTGCAAAGTTGGTTTCTTAATTTAGAATAGGGCAATAGGATGGGTCCATGCAAGAGAAGGAAAAGATAATTTCTAGAGTTGAATATGGTAGATCAAGCTGATAAACCTAACGACAGCGAGGATGAATGGTGAGCAATTTTTTATGTGCAAAGTTGGTTTCTTAATTTATAATAATCCCCCCCCCCCCCCCCCCCCCCCCGAAACTTGGGAAGACAGTAGGGCAATAGGATGGGTCTATGCAAGAGAAGGAAAAGATAATTTCTAGAGTTGAATATGGTAGATCAAGTTGATAAACCTAACGACAGCGAGGATGAATGGTGAGCATAGCTCCGTGTGCAAACTGACAAGCCAACGTGATGCTCTGGTGTGGAGGGACAAGCACGATGGAGAGGTTCTATCAATTCAATGGATGATAAAATAGGTAAGATGGGGGAAACTACATTACGCAACCAATTGAACCCACGACCCATGTCACGTCTTTCTCAATTGGTGAAAAAAATCATGGTCTTGGGTTATGTTGTTTCTTGTACACCTACAAAATTTCTTCCCAAAATATGGCAATGTGTGTCGTGCACAAAATACGAAATGATATGTGAATAGAATATGATACGCGCTTAGGTCTTTTTTTTCTGGCACGGGTCACATTTAGTCCTACGACATTTAAAGGAAAATGCACGGGAACCAGCGGGCCCGGGATCCTTCTAAGATGCAATTTTGTTTGGGTCCCTACTTTCTGGTGATACAAGATGTATTTTTTATACTTTGGCCCCCCAAAATTCCACCTTTTTCTACTCTGACCCCTTGATAGCTTTTTCTGTCTCCACCCTTGACGACATGGGACATTGGATGCGGATACAAGTAGTTGCAAAATATTAACATTTTATTAAAGGGAGACAAAATATTTGCCTCTATCCATTAAATAAGAGGAGAGTTTTTACAAGAGAAGGAAAATGAGCCAAATAGATGGCCTCAACAAAAGGGACTACTCCCGATAGTACATAGCCCAAATGGTTTGCCCCGGCAGTGACCCAAAGCTTAGCATCGCTCTTGATATTTGCGAGTAGATTTGGCGCTGATGCGGACTTGTTGTGGAAGACACTCTCATTTCTCTCGTTCTAGATCGTCCAATTAGTGCGCGCGGTGAGAGAGGCCATAGCTTTGCGGTTCAGGGTGGACTTGTTCGACATGTTGTCCACCACGACCTTTGAACTCATTCCCCAATGCAAAGTAATAGAAGGTTTATGTACAATATAGAAAAAACCAGAAAAAAAACCACCAAACCCAGTTGCGGGCTGTAGAAAAGAGGGGAAAGAACAAAATTACTTGGAGATTATCCAGTAGAGGATAAGTGAGCAAACATGACAGCTCTCATTCGTTATATAGATATGTATATTGTCGAGGCTTAATTTTGTTCAAAGCAATCGATAATGTATATTGTAAATTTTGCAAATAATGTTTGAAAGAAAAGGCTAAAATCCATCCGTTCTCTCGGTAGTCCGTCGAGTATTCGTTATTTCCGGTTGGTAGCTATCTGCTCCTGACGGGGTCGTTGTTCCCCAACCAGTTGTCGCCAGGGCATGCATACCCTTTTATATATAGCTAGCTAGCATCAGGACTGCGTGAAGAGTTGCGTGTTTTGTGTTTCGCCAACAATTTAGAAAATTTCCTGATGATTTCATGTCCTTCACACAACATAAAGCTAGCTAGTAAGTAGGCCAGGTGGAGCTTGAATTGGTAACGTAGAGAGCAACTTTATAAGCATGTGCTGATGATTCCAGATTAAGTAGGACAGTTGAAATCTTTTTTTGACGGGGAACATGCGCTCTGCTTTTGCATTATTAGAGAGAGAGAATCAGGTACAATCAGGTTTTGAAAAACCTTTACAACACACGCCCTAGAAGAGCAACTCACACACTTTATGTACTCGAGAACCCAACACCTGGTAACACACTAAGGAAAGGTGCTAGCAGGAATGAATAACAACTCTACATCACTTCTGATCAAGGTAGCAACCGAGGCTGCATCAAGGTTCTTGTCCTGGAAAATTCGCCGGCCTCGCTCTTTCCAAACATGCCAAAAGATGTAAATAGCAATGGAAATGTCTTTCTTCAACTGTTCAGAGACAGGGCGGCTCCGAATATAGTTGAAATCTTAAGCTTTTGCATATGGACCAGTCGTTGGGGATAAGATATTGAGCGTTCGTACACGAGTCTACTAGTGCATGCTTGTCAGGAGAAAAATGGGCCACAGCTGCTAGCTAGATACGTTCAACTTTCTTGGCCATATGCTGACCTGTACTGGCAACTTAAAAAAAAATTGTAATGGATTAGATGATGGCTCATCAGCATCACGAGCGGTGCTTTGTAGCTCAAGCTGCAAACAGCTTGGTATTTTCAAGAATTCAAACATGACATTTAAAATTTCCGATGAATAATTGCTTTCTTTTTCAAAAAGTTTACTACAGGTCAAACATGGAAAATTTTGGCGTAGCATTTTTGTTTTGTGAAAAGTAATGCGAGTACAGTTAAGTCATTTTTGAGGAATCTATGGCGGGCTAAAACGCCCTGAACCATTTTTGTAGTGAAAAGTTATTTACAATCTTTACAGCTGAATAAAAAACCAAAAAAAGTAGCAGCTACGAAACAAGACAGCTATAAATCCAGACCGGTGACAAAACAGCACAGGAAAGAAGCGAAAAATACAAATACAAAAGGGAAAAATTATCATGGGGAGGCCGTGAGATTGGCAAACATGACTGCCCAGTCCTGACATGTGAGTTCTGTTTGACAAACTGGTGCATCTGTGAGCCCAAGGAAGAAGTCGTCAAAAGACCGAATAAAAACATAAGAGATGGGCTCGATCTCGTTTATGTATACTTCTGCGTTTCGCATCTTCCAAATGTTCTGGAGAGCCCAACGGAGCACAGAGGATCTAACTTTGCATAATCTCCGCTGATCCCAAAGATCTCTAATCCTCTGACAGCTGGCAACATCACTATATCTAACGAAGTCACAACATTCTAGAAAACTGAATGAAGGAATAATGAAGCATCATGTGTTCGGTCGTTGCCGAAAGAGTGCAAAAAGGGCAAGCATCGGAAACTGCCATACCACGACGAAAGTGTTGTTGATACGTGAAGAGTCTGTCGTGGTCGGCTAACCACAATAAGGTATATGCCATGTCGTAATGATCAAACAAAATTTCTTGTAAAAAAGTAACTACAAGTTCCAAGTCTTCTAGAGATGACACATATACTAACCACAACTTTTATTCATTTATTTTTCTAAAGGAGGAAGATTTCTTACTTCCGGCTTTATGCACCTTGTAATGCAGGTACTTAACCCAGTGTAAAAAACATGTACTAAATCCCAATTGTTGGTCTAGCTAAGTTGTCTAACGATACAAGGAAAATAACTTAAGGCCACAGGTGGGTAACTTTCTCCAATTTTAACATCTATCTCAAGATCCATAGGTTGTGATCAGCTAGCTAGTTTATCAAACTGACAATCAGATTTTTTTTTTTCCTTTTTGTGTGTATTTTTTGAAACTATTTCTCTTGTTTCTAGTGATCTATCAGGTATTTCCATCTATAATACCGTGGAATATTTGGTGCGAATCAAGTCATGCCGTATCAAGAAGTCTCTAGATGTATACACGATGAAATCATGCATGCATGTTGCTGCAAGCTACCCAGCAGCTGATTGCATGTTAGTTAGGTTAAGCTAACTAATCAGGCATCCACCTCTAATAAATATATAGATATAGACCCAACAACAGGATCCCTTATCAAGGATCTGTGACATATTATGATCCAACATGATCCGATCTCTGGATGAATCCACCCATGTCTAACCTAATCGATCCAGTATATATGCGCGCACCAACAATAGAGTTAAAGGCAGCTAGCTAGGCCAGCTAGGGATATGACCGTCCAAATCAAATCGAACAATAGTAGGTATATACACGCGAAGCACGAGCCACCTTGTATATGCATATATGCGCGCGTTTTCCCGTGAACAAACCAAACAGCAACTATTCACTGATAGACATGCTAGCTAAACCAAGCAATGGTGGGTCAAGGTTCCTTTCTCAGCGTACCATGATAGTGTTGGCTCATCCAGGTCGCAGCCTGATCGCTACGGTTCCCGCCGCCCGGCCATGGCCAGATGAAGGGAAGCAGCATGCGATGGATCGGCCGAACATTGCCAATACATATATGCATGCAGATGCGTGGGTTCGCGACGCTAGATCGACCTGTGATAAATTAGCACAGGGCATATGCGTGCTATCTCTACATGCCTACCTCTAGCTAAAACCTGACACAACAAAAGAACACGCACGCACTGCTGGAACATGGCCCCGACCTGACCCAACAAGGCAACAATAGTATAAAGCGAGCCGCGCGCTCCTCTATGTCTCTCCTGTCACTACTAGAAAAATGACCTCTAGTCACGGTTCCAGAGGACCTTTAGTCGCGGTTGGGCAACCGCGACTAGGCTGGCGGGACTAAAGCCTCCACCCTTTAGTCGCGGCGGATTCCGAACCGCGACTAGAGGTCCCTCCACGTGGGCTTTAGGGGGACGTGGGGTGTTGGGACCTTTGGTCCCGGTTGGTAGCACCAACCGGGACCAAAGGGTTTTGGTTTTTTTTTCTTTTTTTCGATTTAATTGCAGGGTTTAGAGTTTATATATGCCGGGGTTTGGTTATAGCTAGGTTCCCGTGTCCCGTGGTAACGGTAACCCTTCCCGTTGCGATGACGGTTACGGTGACGGTAACCGTTACGGTAACCGTGACGGTTACCGTTACGGTAACCGTAACGTTTTCGATGTCGTAACCGTTCCCGTGTCGTATGAAGTCGATGCACATATTTATAACACATACAATTAAATTAAGTAATACTTAAAGATCGTAGACAAGAGTTCGTTGATGCGCCAAGAGTTATCGTAGTACAAGAGTTGAAGCAAAACAACAAGTTACTTTAACGATTTCATGCTTTCAGCATCGTAGTACTCTCCTTTCTCCTGTAAGGCCTCTGAAAGGTAAAATCCCGCCAATTCCTCTCCAATTGCTCTGAAGTGGTGGTCGAGTTGTAGCCTCTCGCGCTTTTTTGCCAACTCTGCATCATTTCTCATATTCCATTTCTCGGTGACTAATCTCTACTATATAATATAGCTAGAGGAGGTGTTGGTACGTCCTGGCAATTTTTCGTTTTAATCCCTCGAGAAGTAGGAAATCAACCCGCAGTACAGCTAAACCTGACGAAACGTTTTCTGTTCGACAAAAAGAAAACACGCGCAACTCCCAGCTCCACCCTGCCCCTGCAAGCGGAGCACGCGACGGCGACCCTGTACTGCGGCCGCCGACTGAGATGGGGAGGGAGGAAGGGGCCGACCCGCGCGACCCAGCGGCGGCGAGGAGACGAGGCAGATGGGGTGCCGTCCCTCTCCCTCCATGATTCGCCGCACATCCAGCAGATACGCGTCTGCGCCAGGGAGCGGAGGCCCATGGCCGTCCTGGTGCGCGCGCGCTGCTCGTGCACGGCGGCGGTGACGGCGGGGGCGGCGAGGTGGAGGGAGGCGAGGATCTCGGCGGCGGCGTCGAGGGAGTCGAGGCTGTCGCGGAGGCGGCCGAGGCGGGAGGCCGCGGCGCCGGCGAGGCGGAGGGCGCGTGCGACGGGGAGGGACCAGCCACCGTGGGCCTCCTGCAGCGGCCCGAGCGCCTCGAGGGCGAGGTCTAGCGCCTTCTGGTGGTCGCCCGAGGACTCGTGCAGCTCGGCGGCCTCGAGGGCGGCGGACGGAGCTGGGTCTGGAGGGGGTGGGGCGTGGATAGGGCTCGGTTCGAGAAGGGTGGTGCGGGGGGGGGGGGGAGGCGGGGGTCGGCGGAGGAGAGGGGGGGCGGTGGCGGGCGAGGGGCTTGGAGAGCGCGGCGGCGAGGAGTCCCTGATGCCGACGAACTGGTCAGGGTCGTCGACACGGCGGAGCGAGCGTGCAGAGACGGACGCCGCCGAGACAGGGGCAAAGCCGGCAGACTTGCGGAGTTCCTCCCGGTCGATGCCGTACCGAGCGCGGCGTTCGTTGACACCCGTGGTACGACCCAGGAGCGCCCGGACGTCGGCGGCGAGGGTGCGAAGCAGCAGCACCTTCTGGAACTGGTATCGTAGCCATTGCAGGAACGGTATGGGTCATCTGACGTAGATCCAGTAGATGTCGATGCAGTCTTCGGAGTCGTAGACGAGCTCGCGCACCTGCTTTGTCCACGACCGGACGAGGTGGTCGACGGTGCTCTGGTCCGCCTCGGAGAGCATGCGGAGGACAGCGTTGATGGTGTCCACCTCGTCCATCAGCTGGACAACCTTTTCGCCGACGCCGCTGATCTCCTGAAGTTCATCAACCAGCAGGACTCCAAACTTGGTCAGAACGGATTGTGCCACGCTCTCCAATCTCCCAACTTCAGCAGTCAGCAAGCTCGCCGTTACACGCTATGCGTCATGACAACAACGAATCCCCAGCGAGCCCTCTATCGCTCAATTCGTATACTGCGTGGAGGAGCTGGGTGAGGGACTGCGGCCAGGAAGTTACTATTGGGTGTCTTCAGCAAGACCCGGCCGATGTGTTAAAGAAACGAGGACTACGGCCAGGAAGTTGCTGATAGAGTGGTACGTGTGCTACGGCAGCCGCCCCTGCCGGCCAGGTGCCCAGGAGCACAGCCGCCCCCGTCACTCCAGCACGGCGACGACGACCGGTCAGGTGCCCAGGAGCACCGGCGCCGCCGCCATCAGACCTATGGTCTCAATGTTCCTGAATTTGACTACAGGGCCGGTGCTTTCTGTTTCACTTCCTAATTTAAATGGATGACATCAGCATATTCATCACGTTTGTTCAGGCATTGATTAGTTCTTCATAGTGGTGTTCGTGTGATTGCTTCAGTTTTTGTACCCGTGCATGTATTCGGATCGACTAGCTAACACAAAGATGGTTCTTAGAGCATCTCCTCTAGCACCTAAAAAATTAAAATACGTGAAGGGCAAACATGCCGTCGCTCATCAGAATTTCTGATCGATGTCTATAATTTGTGGAAGACAATGTTCAAAACATCAAATAGTGTATATAACGATTTATTGGAGCTTTTAGTTAGTCCTTCCACAGTAATCATATTAGATCAAACTTTCAGCATGTTCAACTGATTTTGATTTACTTATGTAAGTTTGAGTGATGGTAGTAAGATCATGGTTGTTGGGCACAACTTTGCTGATTTTTGATCAATCCAATCTCCCAAAAATTCTTATAAAGGTATACACAAATGGATAGATAGTTGGTTGGGCGATCATTACCGAGTTAACATTGCTAGACAATCTTATGTTCATCACTTTGCCGAGCACTATCGCATTAAACTAAAAAAAATTAGCCCGTTGCAACGCACGGGTACGTTTGCTAGTACATATATATACTCGCAAACGAAGAATCCACAGTACTCAGTTTCCTTTGGTTGCTCCATGCAAGACTATACAAGAATAGATTTCAGTCAATAATAATGAAGTATGCATGAGAAATGTTGTGTGGACGTAGAGGTAGCAGTACTTACTTGGTTTAACTTCCAATCCAGCTTTTGGCGCCACCCACCTTCAGGATCTTCCGCTCGAAACCTTTCCCAAACTCTGCCCGACAAAGAACATTCACAAATGAGTTATTCGTTAATGACTTGACATCAAGATATGAATGACAGAGGCGGTAAGAAATGAATGTACCTTGCTAGTAAGTCGAAACAACTCCTGTAAGTGTCAGGATGATACCTCAATGAGTCAAGTGAATGAATAAGTCCTTCGTGATGTCTAATGACAAGAAGAATCCAGTGGTAGCTGGGCACAGTCATGCATAACTCATCAGTTAAACTTAACATCGGGTGAGCAAATTAGAATGTGTAGAAGACACTAAAACTTACCCGAAGCCGTAAGGCCAGTATATAGTACTTTTGTCCTTGTATCGCTTGAACAACCTTAGCAAATGATCCTCTGTGTTCTTGTTATACAAGGGATTTACTACGGTTGCTTCGTTATATTTATCCGGGTCAATGAACCCAATGTCATGCTGGTTGATCTTCTTGAGCTCGAGTATCTTCATTCTGCATAATATAGCACACAAAAGATTAAAGTGAGAATAATTACAAACAATGAACGAGACTAGGTAAAGACTTAAATAAATCACTTACAGGCAATAGGAACTCATGATAGATTTGTCGAGTGCCCGTAGATTGTATAGCTGAAAAAGTTCGCTAAACGTAACAGTGTGATTGTAGTCTTCTAAGAAGTGCTCATCGTCTTCCATACATTTCAGAACGATAGCAGATGTCTTCTTTGCATTTTTCATGTACCATTGATGCAGAGTACGCATTTTTGTTGGAAGGCCCCTGATTTGCACCAAAGCTTTCCCCGGAACGAAGTTTCTTACTGGAGGAGCTGGTGGTGCAGTCTCAAAATTCAATCTCGAAGCATATTCATCTATAGGCATTTGCGCTTCGGCGGCAAGACGACGGATTACCTCTATGTCAAACACCATCGGCTCTTTAGGGTCAGATTGTACTGGTTGTTTTCCGCGCTGGGGAACTCGACTATCTTTGTTCGTCGGCGGCGGGACAATTAGCGGGGGGACAGAACGTACGGGTTGTTCTCCGAGCTGGGGAACTTGTTTACCTATCTTCGGCGGCGGTGGGACCGATGGTGCTGCTTTTGTAGCTTCCTTCGCCGGCGGGACCGATGGTGCTGCTTGTTTTTCGTTTGCCGCCGGCGGCGGGACTGACTCTACGTCTTGTTCACCTTTCTTCGGCGCCTCCGCCGCCGTCACCTCGTCATATGACTTCTGAATAGAACGGACATAGTCAGATGGCGGCTTCTCTGGAGGGACATATAAGTTGTCAATGACTTTATGACAAGCCGCTGCAGTATAGCCCTCGGTAAATGTTGGCGGCGGCACTTTCGGTGCGAACAATGATTTATTATGCTCCTCGATGGCTGCTTCGTTTTGGTCAAGAGTCTTCTGCCAAGGTTGCCTCAGATCAGGCGTTGTGGCCCTTTTAGCAGGTCGCCTCTTGACCGGGGAAGACGCGCGCCTTCTCCGTTTAAGCGGTACGGACACTTCCGGTGGGGGGTTCCGTACCGGAGATGGAGATGGAGATGGACTTTGCTGACTGAGATGGTCCTCTAGATTAATTTCCGGTGTGGGGTCCCTGTCACGCGGTGCCGGAGATGGATGTGTCTCATCGATACCCCGGCAGGGTGGGCTTTGCTGAGTCGGTGGCTTTGAGAACTTGATGTATTTCTTGTTCCACTGGACGAAACCACCCTTGACATCGCACAATGCCTCCTCACCGTTACCTCCAGGAATCTCAAGAGCCAATGATTCCGATCCCGGCACAATTTCATCCACCCCGACAACAGCATAGCCAGGATGAATGACACCATTATGGTAGCTTGCTGTGTCGACAATCGGTAAAGCATAGCCGACCGCCACCTTCATGGATATGTTGCTCACAGGCGTATGTAGCTCACATGGTGTCGGTTCCGTGATATCATCCACGGGGTAGCGAGCATCGAGTTCTAGTTGCGTGGAACCCACGCTGCTTCTAAGCTGAGATCGAGCATCCACGACTTCAGGATCTTGGGGCTGCTGCACCTGGCGTTCATTAATGAGTTGCTTCATCTGGCGTTCCAAATTCGCTATCCGCTCTTCACCTGCTTCTTCTTTCTTGCACGGCTTCTATAAGTGTCAGCGTGCTGCGGATACTGTTTTTTCAAGGTGGCACCGCCGGGTAAGCCTCGTAAACGTCCCCAGTGTTCAGGTTTCCCTAGGGCCCGTGCCAGCTCGTCTTCCTCTCTATAGGGTTCCCACGTACCCGCTAGAACTTCCTTTATTGCATCTTCAATTTTTGGGACCATGGCTACTACTGTTGCCTTGTATTTTTCAACCCTCGGGACAATCTTCCCTTCCTCGTTCAACGTTGCGCCATGCGCGAACAACCAGAATTTGGACCTTTCGGGCCAGCTGTATGTCTGTGGAGTGAAACCTGCAGCCACGAGTTTATCTTCCATGGCTAGCCACTTAGGAATGGCTGACCTGTAGCCACCTGGCCCCAAGTTATGGTGGTGTGTCTTACTCGCAGCATTTAGCTTATTTTTTTCCGATCGGGCCACAGCCGCAGCCGAGGTCTTATACGCCTTAAAGGCTTCCCAGTGATCTCTTAGCTTCACCAGTTTTTTTTGACTGAAATCTGGATCAACCTTTTCATATTTTGCCCATAATGTTTGCTTATATTTCCGAAAGGCGTCGGCCATCTTGGAGAGAGTCCAGTGCTTGAGTTTCAACTTCAAGGCGGGCTCAATATCATCCGGGAGGTTAAAATGCTGCAAGAGTGTGTCAAAGCAGAAATCTTTATAATGCTGGTGGACATAGCAAGGGTCATCCTCGGCAACGCCTGCTGGCTTATGCCATTCTGCTATGGAGATCGGGACTCGTCCCTAACAATAACTCCAGCTTGACTAATATATTTTCTGCGGTTCTCTATCGGTTCCACCGGATCGCCATCTACATCAATTTTATAGATTGGTAACTTTGCATCTTCGCTAGTCATTCTTTTCGCTGGGCCTCGAGGAGCTTGATTCTTAGCCTTTTTATGCAAGGTGGACGCCTAAAGTAAGAAATATAATGCGTTAATAAGTGCAATACAAATCAGTTAATGCATTTTGTGTTCAAGCAAATATAGAATTCATATATAAACCTCGAGGTGGAGGGTGTTCGAGGTGGAGGCTGTTATTTCTTCTTCCTCTATACCCTCACCAGACGGGTTTAAAAATTGTGATGCAAATTGCTCAAAATCTTCGTTTCGATCGTCGGCGGCGCCTTCTCCACCGGCAGCATTTGCATCGCGATGCTCAAAAATATCCTGCATGAATAAGTTTTCTCCTTCCTCGTCTCGCACAATTAAAGGGTGATCCATAGCTGAATGTTCCTACACGCAATAAATTTAACAAATTATGATAAACAATAATTTGATACAAAGTATCAAAGTGCTTGATACAAATTTAACAAATTATGATACAAAGTATCCACATGTGCTTGATACAAAGTATGACAAAAACAATAACAAATTTAACAAATTTGATACAAAAAGTTACAAAGTATATATGATAAACAATTACAAATTTAAATCCTTACTTATATCTATAAATTTACCTAGCTATATTGATCTACTAATAAAATGATTTCTAACTATATTGATATACTAATAAATTAACCTAAGTAAATTGACCTAACTAACTTATGATATACTAATAAAATGATTTCTAACTATATTGATCTAACTAAATTAACCTAAGTAAATTGACCTAACTAACTTGACAAATAATTCTAACTCAATTGAAAAATATTTCTACTAATTCTATTTCACTAAAATGTGACATATGACTAAAATCCTTACTTATTCCTGGGGACTCGGGCAGGGGATGGGGGCGACGCCGACTGCGGCGACGAGATGACGGGGGCGTCGACGACGTCGTGGGCGTGGGCGGGGCAGCACGGGCCGGGGCGGCGGACCACGACGGGGCGGCGGAGCACCACGGGCGGCGGGGCGACGGAGCAACACGTACGGGCCGCGGCGGAGCACCACGGGCCGCGGCGGGGCGGTGGATCGAGCACCACCACGGGCTGCGACGGGGGGCAGCACGACGGGGAGGGGCAGCACGACGGGGCGGCGGAGCAGCACCACGGCACGCGGGGTCGTCGGCGGCGTCAGGGGAGCCCGGAGGCGGTTCAATTCGTCGATTTGGGGGGAGTTTGCAAAAAAATCGCAAACTCCCCCACTAAACCGCGCGGAATCGACCTTTGGTCGCGGTTGTTGGCTGCAACCGCGACCAAAGACCCTTTAGTCGCGGTTGCAGCCAACAACCGCGACCAAAGGTCGACCTGGGCCGCCCAAATTCTGGCGCCAAGCCCGGGGGGCCTTTAGTCGCGGTTGTTTGCTGCAACCGCGACTATTGGGCTTTTTTACATTTTTTGCTGTTTTTTTTTCTTTTGTTGTATTTGTTTTCTTTTATATTTTAATTGAAAGGGAACTCAAGTTTATAATTTTTCCTAGAAACTAGTACACATAAGAGGACTTCATGCCAAAGGGTTTCTTTTTTTGAGTATTTTTTCACTTTTTCTCATTTCTTTCAAAAATTGGTCAAAATGGAGAGCATGGCTATTCATCTAAGGTGGTCGAATTTCCAAAAACTATGGATGGTTCTATGTTGTAACCGGGACTAAAGAAGCACACAGATCGTGTGTTTCTTTCAAGCGCTTGTGAGACGTTGGATCAGAGGTGTGTTTCTTTTGAGGGATTGTGAGCTGTTGGATCAGAGGTGTGTTTCTTTTGAGGGATCAGAGGTGTGTTTCGTGACCCACATGACCCGGTTGTTGTTACCAACCGGGACTAAAGAAGCACATGTACCCTATATATAGAGAGAGAGCACTCAGTGTCTACTCATTGTACTCACACGGGTAGCAGAGAGCACTCAGTGAAGGTTGAAGGTGGACCCTCCCCTCGGCGGAGGCATCTTTGGGCAACCAGCGGCAAGACGTCTCTGATGATCTGCGACCTTCCAAACGTTGCAGATCATCAGCGATGTCTTGCCGGACGGTTGTAAATCATCAGAGATGTCTTTCGAGCGCTTGTAAGCCCCCTCCTGGACATGTTCGACACTCTGTGTCTACTCCTTGTAATCAAAGCATTCGGATTCACGTCATGCAGCCCTACGGTGCATTTGATATGCAGGCACTCACGAGCCACCGTGGGGTTGTATGACGGTGAAACCTTGTGTTTTGTTCTATCTACAAAATACTCCAGTTCATTGACCGAATACAAAGAATTCAGATTCCCGTCATACGTCCAACAAAATATACTCCAGAAAAACAAATTAGTGTTTAGATCTCTCTTCTGAGTTTTCAGAACACAGTTACATAAAAGGTTTAATACATTATTACACATCACCAACAACATCCCTATGTATTGTTCACTTGTTCTTCTTGTGTGCCCCTTTCTTTTGAACGCGCCGTAACCATGGACAATCTTCTTGAAGTAACTTGATGGTTGGGTCAATGTTCACTTTGAAGGGCGGAATTTCATGAAACTTATTGTAATCTTCTGACATGTCTGTGTGGTCCTCCACTCCCACGATGTTTCTTTTACCTGAAAGAACTATGTGGCGCTTTGGCTCATCGTTTGATGTATTCGCTTGCTTATCTTTTCTTTTTGTTGGTAGGGTAGACATGTCCTTCACATAGAAAACCTGAGCCACTTCACTGGCTAGAATGAATGGTTCGTTCTCGTAATGAAGATTCTTGAAATCCACTGTAGTCATTCCGTACCGTGTGTCTACGGCTACACCGCCATCTAGGTTGAACCATTTGCACTTGAACAAAGGAATCTTAAATGAAGGTCCATAGGACAGTTCCCATATCTCCTCTATGTAACCATAATATGTTACCTTTTCCCCACTGCAGCCATCTATTGCATCAAAGCGGACACCACTGTTTTGGTTGGTGCTCTTTTTATCTTGGTCGGCCGTGTAAAATGTATTTCCATTTATCTCGTACCCTTTAAAAGTCAATATAGTCGAAGACGGTGTCTTGGCCAATAAGTATAGCTGTAGTTCATTTGTGGTGACATTCATCAGTCTTTTCTGTAACCAACCGCCAAAAGTCCTGATGTGTACTCCATCAATCTCATCTTCTGGGTATTTGGAGCGTAAATCATTCTTGTGTTGCTGGATATACGGAGCCACCAAGATGGAACTATGCAGAACTGTGTAGTGTGCTCGAGTGAAAGAATCCACGTCTTCACATATGATTGCTTTCTTTCCTAGCGTGCCTTTTCCACGCAGTCTCCCCTCATGACGCGATTGAGGAACACCAATCGACTTAAGATCAGGAATAAAGTCAACACAAAACTCAATGACCTCCTCAGTTCCATAGCCCTTGGAGATGCTTCCTTCTGGCCTAGCACGGTTATGAACGTATTTCTTTAAGACTCCCATAAACCTCTCGAAGGGGAACATGTTGTGTAGAAATACAGGACCGAGAACACGTATCTCTTCCACCAGGTGAACTAGAAGGTGCGTCATAATATTGAAGAAGGTTGGTGGGAACACCAACTCGAAGCTGACAAGACATTGGACCACATCATTCTCTAAATCTTTTAGAGTAAGTGGATTGATAACCTTCTGAGAAATTGCATTCAGGAATGCACATAGCTTCACAATGGGTACTCGAACATTTTCTTTTAGAAGTCCCCTCAATGCAACCGGAAGTAATTGTGTCATAATCACGTGACAGTCATGAGACTTCAGGTTCTGAAATTTTTGCTTTGCCATGTTTATTATTCCCTTTATATTCGACGAGAAGCCAGATGGAACCTTCATACTGCGAAGACATTCAAAAAATATTTTCTTCTCTTCTTTCGTAAGAGCATAGCTCGCAGGACCTTGATGATTATCAGAATGATCGTCGTCTCGTGAATGCATACGTCGATGGGCCTGTCTTGCTTCCGGTGTATCTTTTGACTTTCCATACACGCCCAACAAGTTAAGCAGGTTCAAGCAAAGATTTTTTGTCACGTGCATCACGTCGATTGCAGAGTGAACCTCTAGCATTATCCAATAGGGCAGCTCCCAAAATATAGATTTCTTCTTCCACATGGGAACGTGGTTCTGAGCGTCATTCGGAACAGATAGTGCTCCAGCACCCTTCCCAAATATTACTTTTAAATCCTTGACCATATCATGTATAACAGAACTAGAAGGTCGAGTAGGCTTCCGCCGAATATCTTCCTCACCTTTGTAATGTCGGCCTTCCTTTCTTCCTGCATGCCTCGGTACAAGCCATCGACGATGGCCCAGGTACACAATCTTGTTACCTATATGTTTACCTTGAGTCTCACCTAAACAATGCGTACATGCATTGTATCCCTTGTTTGACTGTCCTGAGATGTTACTAAGAGCAGGCCAATCATTGATGGTTACAAACAAGAGCGCTCGTAGATCAAATTCCGTTTGCTCGTGCTCATCCCACACACGCACACCTTCATCACTCCACAGCTGTAAAAGTTCTTCCACCAATGGCCTCAGATACACGTCAATGTCGTTGCCAGGTTGCTTCGGGCCTTGGATGAGCACTGGCATCATAATGAACTTCCGCTTCATGCACAACCAGGGAGGAAGGTTATATATACATAGAGTCACAGGCCAAGTGCTATGACTGGAGCTCTGCTCTCCAAATGGATTAAATCCATCTGTACTTAGACCAAATCTTAAGTTCCTAGCGTCATCCGAAAATTTCGGGAACACTCTGTCGATTTTTCTCCACTGGGACCCATCAGCGGGGTGTCTCATCATCATGTCTTTTTTACGTTCTTCTTTGTGCCAGCGCAACAACTTGGCATGCTCTTTGTTTTGGAACAAACGTTTCAGACGTGGTATTATAGGAGCATACCACATCACCTTGGCAGGAATCCTCTTCCTTGGACAACCTTGCTCGCCCTCAACTTCACCTGGGTCATCTCGCCCAATCTTAAACCGCAATGCACCGCATACAGGACAAGCATTTAAATTTTCGTGCTCGCCGCGGTAGAGGATGCAGTCATTAATGCATGCATGTATCTTCTGCACCTCTAATCCTAGAGGGCAGACAACCTTCTTTGCTTCATACGTACTAGAGGGCAATTCGTTTTCATTTGGAAGCATCTTCTTAACTATTTTCAGCAAACTTTCAAAGTGCTTGTCGGTAGTACCACTCTCTGCCTTCCATTGTAGCATTTCCAGTATCGTACCGAGCTTTTTCTGGCCATCTGTACAAGTTGGGTACAACAATTTGCTGTGATCGGCTAACATGCGCTCCAACTTCAACCTCTCGTTTTCACTTCCACAGTCCATTTGTGCATCATGAATGGCCTGACGAAGATCATCGTCGGGCTCATCAAAGATGGCATCCTCTTCAACTTCGTCTTCCCCCATTGTAGTATCAGCGTGTTCATTGAACAGAGGATAGTTGTCATTATCCTCCTCTTCTTCATTCTCTTCCATTATAACCCCTCTTTCTCCATGCTTGGTCCAACAATAATAACCAAGCATGAAACCATTTCGCAACAGGTGTTCGTGAAGCCTGTCTGTGGAAGAGTATGTATACTTATTCATACAGAGACTGCATGGACAACACATAAAACCATCCTTTCGCTTGCTTGTCTCAGCCACATGGAGAAAATTATGCATGCCAGTAATGAATTCGGCACAAACTCGGTCACCGTACATCCATTGACGTCTCATCTGCATTATATAAGTATATCAAAAAAATTATGCATGCCAGTAATGAATAGATAAGTGACCATAATAATTCAAGCAAAGTAGAGTGGCGACAAATGTAATACATTGTAGCATTAAATATCCATTAATTTAAACTAACATTGAACTATTTAAAAATTTAAGTCCAACAACAAATGCGATCAGAATCGCAACTAAGGTAACTATTGAACCAACAGCATAATGATACCAAGCCTCTTGACTAATGGCATATCTTCTAATTTTTTTAAGCTTCAAGCGCATCGCATCCAACTTGATCTCGTAAGCATTAACGACGTCGGCAAGCTTCGAGCGCATCCCATCCAACTTGATCTCGTAAGCATCGACGACGTCGGCAAGCTTGAACTGGTGTTCATCGATGATGTTGACAAGCTTAACCTCCAATTCCTTCTTCTCTTCTTTGCGGAGATCTTCACTTATTTTTAATTTAGCTTTCAAATCATCGTTTTCTTTCACAAAATATTCAACAATAGGGTCCACTGGAATTTCCGGTTCAACTACCTCCTAGACAAATATATATTTATGTCAAAGTTGGTCCGCATGATTGTCATAAACGCGAAACGAAACAAATATATAGTTATTAAAAGTCATACCACATCCGAATAATAGAGCGGACGAGAGCCGGTGGGGGTATTTGTGAAAACCATGGCACTATATATATATATATATAAAACAATTATACAAAAAACAAATAATAATTATGGAACAAAATCATACAACATAGATTTTTTTTAAATAAAAAAGAAAGCTCACCTAGGTGGTGTCGGTGACGAGACGGTCTATCGACGACGGTGAGGAGGTGAATGTTGTGACACTGAAATACAAAAACATAATTTAGTTTAAGATCAAATTGACAATACAAAATTGAGCTAAATAAGCAAAATGAGCTAACTTAGGCATTTCATCATACACCTACCTAGCACTACAAATATGAATTGAGCTAAATGAGCTAGACAACCAACGAAACGGGCGCCGAAAGAGAGAGTTTGCAGTTGCTAACCCTTGGATAGATGCACCACCGTCAATCTTAACAAATGGTGCAAAAAATCGTGGATGAAATCGAGCTCGGTGGAGAGAAAATGGAGATTCAACTCGAGCTCGAAATGGCCAAGGCTGGCTCGGGGTGGAAGATGAAGGCGACTGACCTTTGGTCGCGGTTGGTGGCTCCAACCGCGACTAAAGGTCCTCGCTAGGACAGGCGGCCTTTTTGTGCGGGACCTTTAGTCGCGGTTGGAGCCACCAACCGCGACTAAAGGTCCTCGCGCGTGCCCCGCGCGGCTCCGGCCGCAGGTGGAGGACCTTTAGTCGCGGTTGGTGGCTCCAACCGCGACCAAAGCTCCAGCACAAACCGCCACCTGTCCTAGCCGTTGGAGCTGTCGGAGCCGCGAGACCTCTAGTCGCGGTTCGAAAACGAGCCACAACTAAAGGTCCGCCTCTAAGGATACTTTTCTACTAGTGTGTAGGTCTAACTTTGTGTCCATGTTAGTTAAATCCTGTTGGGTTTGAATGGCCACTCGGTCCCTGTTTGTCTCCCCTGTAAGGGGATGTTGTATGGTATATCGTACTATAGATTTTACGGTGTAGTATTAAGTAGATCAAACGGATGATATGATTTGGGTCAGAATTAGGCTCAAGGACAACATGGTACTTTCCGATTGATTTAGATAAATCATGGTCATAAGATTGAACCATGCAAAAGAGCAGGTTGATCGGTCGCAAAAATCTTCTGGCCAAAATATGTGTCTTCACTACTGTAAAATGTATCGCCGCCGGGGGGTGGTCTGCTCTTTGCCGAGTGCAAAAACACAGGACACCCGACAAAGAGACTCTGCCGAGCAATAAAACAAAGCACTCAGCGAAGTGACGACCACACGGCAAAGAGGGTCTTCGCCGAGTCTCCCCTGATTAGGCACTATGCAAAATGCATTTTGTCGGCAAACGCATGAAAATGCACTCGGCGAACCTCACCTCTCGGCAAAAAGACTGGCCACGTGGCGCCTGACAACCGGCCCCATGCCGCCGTGACGGAGCAAGATCTTCGCTGAGTGCCCCTATCAGCCAAGCCGGCACACAGTGCGTTCGCGCTTTGCCGAGTGCCGGCTCTAAATACTCGGCGAAGGTCACACGCCTGACACACATCTGACAAGGGACGGGCGAGATCTCCTTTTCTTCGCCGGGTGTCGGGAAAAAGCACTCGGCGAAGCCTTCGCCGGCACCCCCGATAAAAAGCTCTTGGCGAAGATTTTTCGCCGAGGCAAAATTTTCCAGTAGTCTTCCTCGTGTTCTCGTGGGAGGTGGATTCCGGCCTTAGCCGAGTTTTTTTACCACCCGGCGGAGTTCCTTTTTTCAGTAGTCTTCCTCATGTTCTCGTGGGAGTGTGGGAAATTGAGTAAAGTAAAGTATTTGGGAGTGTGGGAAGATGTGAGTCATCGAATCAAAGCTGGTTGGATGAAGTGGCGCCAAGCTTCTGGCATCCTCTGTGATAGGAAAGTGCCACAAAAGCTAAAAGGCAAGTTCTATAGGACGGCGATTCGACCTGCGATGTTGTATGGCGCAGAATGTTGGCCGACCAAGAGACGACATATCCAACAGTTAGGTGTAGCAGAGATGCGCATGTTGAGATGGATATGTGGCCACACAAGAAAGGACCGGGTTAGGAATGATGATATACGTGAGAGAGTTGGGGTAGCACCAATTGAAGAGAAGGTTGTCCAACACCGTCTAAGATGGTTTGGTCATATAGAACGTAGGCCTCCGGAAGCGCCATTGCATACCGGACGGATAAAGCGGGATGAGAATGTTAAGAGGGGTCGTGGTAGGCCAAACTTGACATGGGAGGAGTCTGTTAAGAGAGATCTGAAGGATTGGAATATCACCAAAGAACTAGCCATGGATAGGGCTGCGTGGAAGTTAGCTATCCATGTGCCAGAACCATGACCTAGTTTCGAGATCTTATGGGTTTCAACTCTAGCCTACCCCAACTTGTTTGGGAAAAAAGGTTTTGTTGTTGTTGTTGTTGTTGTATTTAGGTTAGCTACACCTGGATTAGGTAATTGCATGCAGACGTGATGAATAGGCCAAGGCAGCCTTGGCGCGTGCTACTGCAGCCGAGCTTTGCCGGATGAACTCGTGCCCAAGCTTCTCGTACACGACCCCAAGGGTCAAGTCCCAAACGACTACACGTAGTGCCGCCGATAACAACGTCCGGTGAAGTGACGAACCCATGGGGAACGGCAGCGGCGGTGCCAAGGAAACCGCGGTTCCTGAGCGTGTCCGCCATGGAGGCCATCTGCTCCTCTCGGGGCCACGCTGTGCATCTACTACATATTGTTCTTCACTGCACTGCATCAAAGCACTGCCTTCAGCCTGCGTCAAACCTGCACCAATCCGACACTCCTACCAACACACACACAAAACGGATATAACTTGTTGTGGATAAACTGAAGGCGTAGTAATATACTATCTAAATTGTTTATATGTGTTGTTTATTCATGTCTGGTACTAGAAAATTTGTTAGTGTCGTCATTCACTAATTACAAATTTGTCTCGTGGTAAGTCTTGAAAGTAAAATATTGCCTTTATTTTCCAACAGCTTTGCCGGGTTAAGCTAGCCTCCAGTAAGCTCCAAAGCATTTGCTGTCCAATGAGACAAGCGTTTCTGTCATTACAAAAATCCATGGAGACAGGCTCTATTTGACCTTTCATCTCCAGCAAGGCGGGTGCACGAGACGCTAGGGGCCGAGAGATCTAGCTAATTAATTAATAAGCTGAGTGTGCCCCTAATTATTTCGCAGGGATTGTCTTGTGCACTGCCTAATTTACATATCCTCATGAATAATTAATGGTTGATTATCAGCTAGATGAAGACAAGGGGTGATCAGATTACTACGTACGAGAGATCAACACGTACGGATCAGTATTTCTACAAGTTGTTGATCTCTTTGTCTGGCTAATGATCCCTGTCGGTCACGTCCAACTAACCATATGGCTATATGTGTATAAACCGACTGAAAAGAAATCGTCTATTTAATTCCGGCAAAAATATACATTGTACACTCGATTACATTTTGTTATTTAAGTTACGACAAAATGGAAGGATTAGTAAACATTTTAGCTCCCGATCTTAAATAGAAATTACAAAGTTACAAAAAGCATGCAAGCCAGTCCATCTGGTTTTCTCTCTCTTACATGTTCCTTTTTCTTTTCTTGATTCTTTGGCTTCCCTTGCCTTTGGGAGGACAAGCTCTAGGTTGTACTTTGGGTTGTACTGCTGCTATCATTTGTGGATTAAGCATACATGATTAGTGCACAATCACAAGCACACCAACCAACCAAGCTCTGAAATTTTTGTTTAAGACCCAGTTGGAGGCTGGAATCTTAGCTAGAAGGCACTAATTAAGCTGCACAACTAGGCTTGCTGCTTGCTAAATATGGTAGGTATCAAAAAGGTACATGACATAAGATTTGGCAAGCCAGCTTACGACATTTGGAATATTACAGGACCACACATAATTATTTGGTCATCCATAACCTGTATAAATATGCATAGACAACCCAAATTATATAGCGTGCGTAAAATTTCATTTCATCTTTGCTAATCAATTACTATAGTGATTAGCCTACTATCTAGCAAGTACTCCTCTAACTTATCAACAGGTTGTCCATGACCTGGATCTGCAAAGCAATTGATCATGGTACACACATTTACCAGTATCATACTGGCCTCCACTGTGTGCACATATACTCCAACACTGTGCAAATGATTTGAGAATAAATTATGTTTACTCTGTCCTTTTTATCATGTACATTACAAGTCTGATTGGGGAAAACAACAAGCAAGAAGACAAGGCAGGCTTGAAGGATCGATCTGGTAGCATATGAGGTCTACATGTAGTTCCACATATGTAGACATATAGAGCTACATCTCATGTTCTACTGGACTCTGTTGAATCTTCCACTACTAATAATTGCAAGAGAGGAAAGAATAGGACAAGGGACCAAATACGATGGGCGATCTTATGTTTGGAGCAAGCACATGCATGCCTAGTGTATGTGTGTATGCATGCAAAGGAACCTTGTTTGTAGGATTGTATAGGACATTTTTGTTTCTTCCTGGCCATGTGCCTACTTGGCACAGTGTGTCCTTTCGAAGGAAAAAAAACTTGTATGCCTAAGTGACCAGTTGCCCTTCCGATAGAACCAAACTTGTGACTACTTGGCATTTAATGCCTCTACAAAATTACCTAATTACCTAACTATATTAAGTTGGAGCAAAATCGTGGCCTGAGAGCGCTCGGCGCTACTGTACTACGGTAGCTAACACTGTGCCCCGCTACAGTAGTACAGTAGCGCGATCCAGGCCGTCTGTCGCGGATCTGACGGATCAGACGGTTCACGTGACCGTTTTGCAGAAAACCCCCGCGTTCATCCAAAATTACGCTTCAGTCCCTCCCATTTTCTCCCATCCCACCTCCTCCACATCGCGGCCACCTCCGCTTCGCCCCCGCCGCCGCAGCTCGCCCGCCGTCCCGGTGCCGTCCCCGGCCGCCACAGCTAAAACGGAGGCCACCGCCGGAACGGCCGCTCCTCCCTCTTCTTCCCCGCCGACGATCGCGTCCTCAAACGCTCGAAATCGAGCGCATCGACAGCGCGCACAGTGCTCGGCCGGAGTCGGAGAAGAGGATTGATTCGGCCGCGATTTACGGCATCCAGGCACGCGGTTCTTCATAAGGATGGAGAGGAGACGGTGGCGCACCCGTTGCTCACCTTTGATTTGTCCGCCGTTGACCAGAGCGATGGGGACGTCGGCATGTTTCGCGCCGCCGCGGCAGTAGCACGCTAGACCATTGCTGACGTCACTATGACGTCAGCGTGGGCCCCATTAGTCAGACTTCCTCCTTTCCAAAAAAAAAGATAAACTGCTTACATGTGGGCCCTACAAAAATATACAAATTCCAGAAAAAAAATAATGTTACAAATTCAACAACTTTAAAACTATCGACCAAAAATATATATATATATATATATATATATATATATATATATATATAAAGAGCTAACTACTTAGGGCATATGATATAATTTCAAATTTAAATGTTTTCAAATTTTAAAGGACTTCCAAATCTCACCGTCTTATAAAGTAAATACTTTAAAACTATCCGCCGTGAAAAAAAACATACAAAATATATAAAATATATCACAAAAAAAGGCTCATTTCTTATGGCACATGAAAGAATTTCAAATTTAAAGGACTTCCAAGTCTCACCGTCTTATAAAGTAAATAATTTAAAACTATCCGCCGTGGAAAAAAACATAAAAAATCTACCAAAAATGTCACAAAAAAAGGCTCACTTCTTATGGCACATGAAAGAATTTCAAATTTACATATTTCCAAAATTTATAGGACTTTCAAACGTAGGTAATAATTCAAATCTAAACAATTTCAGACCGTAGCCTTTATTTGAATTTCAACAATTTTCAACCCAACGCGATTTTTTAATACATACATTCTCAAATTTGAATTATACCACACATCCGCAACATACAAATTTGCATATTTCGAAAATTTAAATGCCTTCCAAACCTAGCCATTTCATAAACGTCAAAATAATTCAAATATACATAACTTCCCAATTTGAACAACTTTCCGCAACTACACAATCTTTTAGCCATGCATTCCCTTTCAATTTCATTAATTTCCAAACAGTCAAAAAAAAACGCAATTTCAAATTTGAATTTTACCCACACACGCTGCGGCATCGCCGCGCAAACTTACCTAGTAACTATATTAAGTTGGAGCAAAATCGCGGCCTGAGAGCGCTCGGCGCTACTGTACTACTGTAGCTAACACTGTGCCCCGCTACAATAGTACAGTAGCGCGATCCAGGCCGTCTGTCGCGGATCCGACGGATCAGACGGTTCACGTGACCGTTTTGCAGAAAACCCTCCGCGTTCATCCAAAATTACGTTTCAGTCCCTCCCATTTTCCCCCCATCCCACCTCCTCCACATCGCGGCCACCTCCGCTTCGCCCCCGCCGCCGTAGCTCGCCCGCCGTCCCGGTGCCGTCCCCGGCCGCCACAGCTAAAATGGAGGCCACCGCCGGAACGGCCGCTCCTCCCTCTTCTTCCCCGCCGACGATCACGTCCTCAAACGCTCGAAATCGAGCGCATCGACAGCGCGCATAGTGCTCGGCCGGAGTCGGAGAAGAGGCTCGATTCGACCGCAATTTACGGCATCCAGGCACGCGGTTCTTCATAAGGATGGAGAGGAGACGGTGGCGCACCCGTTGCTCACCTTCGATTTGTCCGCCGTTGATCGGAGCGACGGGGACGCCGGCATGTTTCGCGCCGCCGCGGCAGTAGCACGCCAGACCATTGCTGACGTCACTATGACGTCAGCGTGAGCCCCATCAGTCAGACTTCCTCCTTTCCAAAAAAAAAAGATAAACTGCTTACATGTGGGCCCTACAAAAATATACAAATTCCAGAAAACAAATAATGTTACAAATTCAACAACTTTAAAACTATCCACCAGAAAAAAAAAATATATATAAAAGAGCTAACTACTTAGGGCATATGATATAATTTCAAATTTAAATGTTTTCAAAATTTAAAGGACTTCCAAGTCTCACCGTCTTATAAAGTAAATACTTTAAAACTATCCGCCGTGAAAAAAACATACAAAATATATAAAAATATCACAAAAAAAAGGCTCACTTCTTATGGCACATGAAAGAATTTCAAATTTAAATGTTTTCAAAATTTAAAGGATTTCCAAGTCTCACCGTCTTATAAAGTAAATACTTTAAGGGCTCGTTTGGCTCCCATCATTTGGAGCCAAAAGTGTGGAATTCATTTTACAATTCCATACCCACTTGTTTGGATGTACTGGAATTGGCTATAGAATTCAATTGAGGATTCCTAATCGATTGACAGGAAGCGTTACCTGATTCCATCCCACGACCCGTCATTCTCGTGGTTTTCTCCCGCAGAGCTCGTCTTCCTCCCCTACCCACGACCTCGCCGCCGCCACCACCCCGCCACCACGGTTCCTGGCCGCCGCCGACGCGTCTCATCGCATCGACTCACACGCCGTCAGATCCCACGTCGACTCATCTCCCTCGCCTCCTCTCGCACGCCATGGCGGCTCTTCCCCACCGCGATCTTGTCACCACCAGGCCGGGACAGTCTCACCGCCGGTGAGCCGCCGTCGACATCAGCTCATCCATCCCGTAAGTATCCTTCTCCCCATATCCGTTCCTCTCTTATCTCCCACTCCTCTTTTCCCGTATTGAAACCCTAACCCAACCCGATCTGTCGATCTGCAGCTCATCGACCCCAAGAACCGGTTCATCGACCTCAAGAACAAGCTCATCGACCTCAAGAACAAGCTCATCGATCTGCAGCTCATCGTCCCGCTGCTCGTCCACGACAAGTACTTTCCCTACAGCAAGGGCCGGCATCACCATCTACCAAGGTAATTCACCACTTCCGCCACCCACGTTGGATGTACTGGAAGCCAATTATCACCATCTACACCCACGCTGTCTATAATACTCCTGTTTGATTTTCTGTAATTGCTTATATGTGTTGCTTCGGAACAAATACTCACTGGAGTAGATGTTGCTTGCTTAGATACCTCAGGGCATTTGATGGTTTGGTCATGGAGATGTGGAACTTGGTAATGCAACATCATGATAATCGCCATTTGCGATGTCTCTGGTCTTGGAGATGCATACTCTTCTTTGCATATGTTCAGACAATAGTCTCTACTTGTTAAAACTGATGGAAATGTTCTGTTTGGTTAAATTTGGAGTCGTAGTCAATCAAGTGTAGCTAAGTTTTTATTTAGAACTTGTCCAAAAATATCTCTAGCTTGTATACTGTTACTACCTCAGTTAGTTCTCTCTGGTTTATTTGTATGCTCAGTTAGTTCTCTCTGTTTTATGTGTAGATGGCTGATCTACCTCTAGTGTTGTATCATGAGAGTAAGAGGAAGAAAAGGAAGAGGGCAGCAGCTGTGTTCTTTGTTTCTGTAGTTTCTATAGCTCAACATATGTACTGTAAGAGGAAAATTTTAGAGCTTGGAGATTTCAGTGAGGAAGAGACCGAGACTAGATATAGGAAACAGATGCTTAGGAACATTTATATGGGTCCTAATGAATATTGTTATGATACTCTACGGTTCACCAAAAGGTCCTTTGGTGACTTATGTGCTATCTTACGTGAAAGGGCTGGAATGAAAGACACCTTCTACATGTCTGTTGAAGAAGCCGTAGCCATTTTCTTGCTTGTTCTTAGCCATAACATCAAGAGCTCTATAACCTCCGACATGCAACTGCAAGGAATGTAGTTGAGAGGATATTTGCTTTCATAAAGATGAGATGGGCTATTCTTCGGACTAAATCATTTTTTGGAATAAGAAATCAGGTATCCTATATGTTAGTTGGGTCAATTTGTTTGGGTTCTTTTAGATTTGTATTAACATGTCATCTTAACCTAATGGCAGATTCGAGTCATCAATGCGTGTTGTGTCTTGCATAACTTCCTAATTGATAGACAAAGAGAGATGGATGACTTAATGTTACATGAAGTGGATAATCAAATAAATAATGCTGCCATGGAAGGTCAAGAGGATCCTAATATGATTAGGCACGTTGAGATGAGTCATGCGTGGAACAACAAGAGAATGACCTTAGCTAATCAGATGTGGGCAGATTATCAAGTTAGACGTGGGCAAGGAAATGTTTGACTTTGCTGAATGATGTACATTCTTCTTTACCTATGTTTGCTAGTTGGTATGTTTCATATATGTCAAATTAGTTATTTTCTTTGTCAAATTATCAAATGATGTCATATAATCTGATGATTTTCTTGTTGCTCTAGGTATGGCTTCCGGAAAAAAAGGCAGGAGCTACTGTGCTTGGACAGATGAGATGGACAAGGCTATGTTGGATGTGTTCATCGACCATTACAACAAAGGAGACCATGCTCAAAATGGGTGGAAACCTCACGTGTACACTGCTGCTGTGAAGAATGTGAGAGAGAAGTGTGATAAGCAAATTACGAAGGAGCACATTGTGTCCAGAAGTAAGACTTTTGACAAGTACTATGTTGTCATCAACAAGATGCTTTGTCAAAGTGGCTTTGGTTGGGACTGGGACAACATGATGATCTCTGTTGACAGTGAGGATGTTTGGAGGAATTATGTCAAGGTAAATTCTTCCATGACCTAGTGCTTGCAAGTTTTCTCTTGTTCTTTGTTGCTCCATGTTAATATTTCTGTCTGCTAAGATAACACAACCATCCTTGCTTGTTTCATGTACTGACGTACTGATTGCTTAGGAAAAGTTATTGATTAAATCCTTGCTACCAGTGGAAGTTGGTAATCACAAGCTGTCCTCGTTGTGATGTACTTCTCATACCAATTCTTGTTGTTTGCAGGCAAACAAGGACGCTGCTTCCTATAGGAACAAAGTTATACAGTATTGGGACATGATCAGTGTTATCTACTCAAAAGACCGTGCTACTGGAGCGGGTGCAAGGACTGCGGGTGAAAGTGGCGCTGAAATGGCAGAAGAGAATCCTAGCAACAACAAAGACAATGATGATGCATCCTCTACCCAAACCGGCGAAGAAAGAAAGAAGAAAAGGTTCAGGTCAGATGACTCAGTTGATATCATGCTTGGGGAGAAGCTGGACAGCTTCACTGCAGCCTTTAAAGCTGATGTTTCCGAGCCCCCTCCAAAACAGACATCTCCTGAAGACATACTTGCTGCTCTTGGTGCAATAGGATTAGAAGAAGATGATCTTTTAGCAGCGTACGACATTCTCGTCTCTGATGACCGCAAGTTCAAGTCCCTTCAAGCTCTGCCTGAGGGATTGAAGAAGAAGTGGGTCATGAAGCAACTGAAGCATTAGCCTCTTCTCTGTTTCCTTGCATCTGATCATAAGTTATTGCCTTTTGGCTTTTATGTACTGTGTAATATTGCTCTATGTAGACCTGGACATGGCCCTTGTGAACCTGGACATGGCACTTTCGTTTGTGGACCTGGACATGGCAATTTCGTTTAATCATAAGACATTGTCATTTTTATTCGATATGCTGCAGTGTAAATTAGCCCAGTTTTGGTAGTAATCTTTGAATTCATGCAAAAATGGCAGCCAAACATGTTTTTGGAATTCATTTCAGTTCAGGATTCCAAGTGTTTGCCAAACAGGAATATGGAATTCATTTCACTGGTTTTTGCAATTGAAATGATATGGGAATGTCATTTCAATTCATTTGCACCAAATGAATTGAAATGAGGGGAGCCAAACGAGCCCTAAAACTATCCGCCGTGGAAAAAAACATAAAAAATCTACCAAAAATGTCACAAAAAAAGGCTCACTTCTTATGGCACATGAAAGGATTTCAAATTTACATATTTCCAAAATTTATAGGACTTTCAAACGTAGGTAATAATTCAAATCTAAACAATTTCAGACCGTATCCTTTATTTGAATTTCAACAATTTTCAACCCAACACGATTTTTTAATACATACATTCTCAAATTTGAATTATACCACACATCCGCAACATACAAATTTGCATATTTCGAAAATTTAAATGTCTTCCAAACCTAGCCATTTTATAAACGTCAGAATAATTCAAATGTACATAACTTCCCAATTTGAACAACTTTCCGCAACTACACAATCTTTTAGCCATACATTCCCTTTCAATTTCATTAATTTCCAAACATTCAAAAAAAACGCAATTTCAAATTTGAATTTTACCCACACACGCCGCGGCATCGCCGCGCAAACTTACCTAGTATATATATAATCTTCTGCATAGTTGGCAGCGATGGGGACCTATAGCATACCTGCATAACTCCACTTAAAGGAACATCCATAAGTGTGGTGTTATCTTCTATTTTCAAAAGAAGTTGTTCTTCATCTCTTAGTGCAAAAATATTCAAAAAAATACACAAGGAACCAATGAACAAAATACGGAAAAATAACAATTCGGTTTCCACTAGAATCAAGAATTTTCCCGTGTTTCGGATAAATCTAGAGAATCTAATTTTTTTCTTGAAATGGACATCCACGAGGCCTAGTAAATTGTTTCCTCTCCTACCGTGGTGGATGCACCTCAGTCCTATACGACTTGGAAATCTACCAAGGACCAACTCAACGAAAACTATAAGTCGTCTCGCGCGGTGCTTCTCGCTCTAGTTCACCACGTCGTTCCAACCAACGTATGTGTTCAACCGGGACTGGATCAGGAAATTGGAGCTATTCCTCACGGCGCGAATCCGCTCATACCACATCGAGCTGCAGGCGGCGGCGGGCGCGTGGGGTTTATCGATCGTGGCCGAGGTCACAAGCAGCAACACCATGTCGGAGGTGGAGGAGCAGTTGATGTCATTCATCGTCCTTATGTGTAACTTCCTCCTCAGGCACCACAAAGCCATAAACGGGAGTGCGACCTGGCCGGCATCGTGCACGACCCGGTGCAATAAGGTGCCCACAGTTGACAACGGTCGCATCATAAAGCTGTTGCTCCATCGCCTCAATCACTTTTCACTACAAGGAAACTACGGGGTAATCTACGATAACCCCCCCTGGTCACTTATCTATCGCCCACAGGCCCCTCCCCGCTGCCTATGACATGTGGGGTTTTAAGTGACCGGGGGGGTTATAAGGAATTGCCCCAGAAACTGCTTATCATTGGCGTACGGAACGGCGGTGACCCTTCCTGTTTCTCCAAGGCATACTCCAACATTGCCGATATTCTGCAGGCCATCCCTTTCCGCTACCGCCTTAGGTATTTTCTGGTACAAAATAGCATCACATGGAAGAACAAAAGAACTATGTCACATCCCCGCCACACATGCATGATAACACATAAGGAAATATGAGGGGGTAAAGGATTTTAGAAACATACCATGACATGCCCGTTGGAGACATTTGTGTTCATCATGCTCTGTAAACTGGTCCCAGAATACCACCAGCGTGGGCTTGATGTGACCCACCAATAATGAGCTTCCTCCTATAAGCAGTTTCCTTGTAGTGTTTCTACAACTTGCTCTACCACGACATGCTCCGCATCAACACCGCGCTGGAGAAGGTGCTCGGGGGGAGACGATGGACAAGGAGAAACAGGCTCGGGGTCGCCCGTTTTAGAAGATACATTAGATCTAGATTACATATGCAGTATAGTAGCCTTTTCTTCTAGAGACCTAAGTAAAAGATTATAATTTAAAACAAGTATATTAAATTCCAAAATGTTACCATACCCACACTGTTCTTAAGTGTTTTTATCAATGGAGGAAAATAGGTGAGGACGAAGGCTTCACCTGCAGTTGTGAACACACATGATGTGATTATAAAGATAATATTAAGCACTTTCCGTGATAAAAGATACTTATGTTAACAGGGATATGTGAGACCGATGCATCACTGGGACACCATAGCCTACTTCTGCAGAACTATGGATACAATTTTCCAACTTTGGCCCTTTTTGTCGACGCGAGGTTATCTCATTTATTAAGATAAACGGACGAAAGCATTACATTATGTTACATAATTGTTTTTTTCCAGATAATTGCTTCCATCAATTGTACTCCCATTACTTTCACCAGGTTTCACGATGAGCCTTACGTTTTCCTCTATTCGTAACTCTACCTAGATCACTTTCGGCGTCTTGGGTGCCTAACAAGTCAAAGAGTAAGGCATATATAATTTAATATACATAAATACGATATCAAATCAATTAAACTAATATCCCATATCTAAATTATACGTGTGCTGCAAGATTAGGCCTCAGCCTTAACTGACTCGTCACACATTGCGATTGGATAAATAATAGAAAACATTGTAATGAACAGTACTTGAATATGAATGATTCATAGTCTTACAATCAATCAAGAAGAAACCAAGATTGCAAGTATGGATGTGGAGATGATAGCGGAATGTAGAAGGAGTGTAACGGCGGCACCACTTTGTTGAGGAATAGTGGATTGCACGTTGTTCCCCCTCCCTTATATAGAGGTAGTGGACAAAGTTACGTTTTCGGAAGCCTTCTGCTACGAATCTGACGGGTGGCCTTTGTTGAAAGTTTTTTAATTTCATTAGACGGGGCCTCTGAGATATGGTATGGTCCTCGGTACCGTCTGTTGTGACCGTACTGGTGCTCGTTAGGTCTTCTGAAAGCTACATTTGACGCTCCGTTGACTTGGGCAGATACCCCATCACGTGATTCTTCCCATATATGCTCATATTTCATCATTTAGACATTCATTTCAGCAAGGAAATAATTAGACCAAGAAATTTGCACATTCATGCAATAACAAGGGATTAGTGGAAGGTTATAGTAATAAGCATATCAATTTAATGAGAGATATCCGATTTAAGCGAGGATAAACAGTGAGTGTAAATCCCCTCATCAATTGTGTAATGGGCGCTGCCGAGCCGGGTTCATTGTCTTGGACGACGGTTTGAGGTTAGTGATATGTGATAATGTATACATTGACACATATGTTTTGAATGCACACCCGATATGTTGTGAACGTTCACACAAGATTTTGTGTGGTTTGCATGGCATATGCTATATTTGTGTTTTTTTTGTTGGTTTCGATGTTGCATACAGGTGTTCAAAATGCCAGCAAACACATGTTTGTTTTGTTGTATTACTATTTTTAAGATGTTGTGAATATTCTTTGCACGGTTTTGTAACATATTCCTGCCATTTTGTTGTTGCATGACCACCATTCTAGTATTACTATTTTTGAAATGCTGCGAGATTTTTTGTGCAAGTTTGTAACATGTTTTTAAAATAATTGTTGTATAACAAACCTTTTGTTTCATCCCTTCTTCGAAATATTGCAATTTTGTGCATTGTTTGTAACATGTTCTGGAAAAAAAATTAGGATGATTTGTTGCCGTACCATCTACTTGTATGGGGATTTTGTTGCGAAAGACGGACAATTGAGATACACTCTAGACGGCTTATCGGACAGTGTTGCGAAAGCAGAGCCAATGGTAAAATCCTAGGGGGGGTCAGCTTGTCTAGATAGGAGGATAAATATGTATAAATTGAAGGGGTTACCGGAAAAGCTGTGGGCCAGCTGACCCCACAGCTAACATATACTCCCTCTGTTCATATATATAATACGTTTTAGGTAGTGTACATGTTGACTAGGTGCAAACCAAAAAGAGTGAACGTACACACTAAGATGTGTCTAGATACATGTAGATGCAAAAGAATGTGTAAAAAGGCTAAAACGTTTTATATATTATATATATGAACGGAGGGAGTAGCTAGGTTGGTCACTGGGGAGACGACGGATGGATCTATCGACGGCTAGCATCGGGACAGCCATTTTTTACACTGTCTCGTTTGTCCTATGTATTGTGTACTAGTACTGTTTAGTGATAATACTCAGTTTGGTCATGGCCACGGTATGTCAACAAGGCTAGCTATCTCTATAGTTAGTTATTTCCTCGTGACCATGTAGTTAGCGTGTCAAAATGTGCTACATATATAGCTCGTTGGAAAAACCAATGGCGGCTATATAGCTAGCGAATAGATACGATGCATGTATGAAGTATACGTGCATGCATGAGGAAAAATAAAACGAATTCGTGCATGCAGTGGGGCATAAAATCTGGCTGTGATGCGTTACGTTCGATATGCTCGATCTAACTGGACCTACTGTTTATGCTCAAAAAAAAAACTGGATCTACTGTTTTCCCTTTTTTACTTTTGGCGTATAGCCATATGAAGCTGGCTAGTGAAATAGAATTTGATCGATGACTAATCCTAGACTCAACACATATATAAACATCGTCACGTGTGCAAAGAGAAGCGGGAAAATGACGTATATGCTCATCGATATCGACCATTGCATCTTTGGAGTACACCAACTTGACACCGCGTCTTATTCGTTTATTAGGTCCGGAGCGAGGATCCTCGAGCGTGCGTACTTGGGCCTCATCATTTGACACAGTCAGATAATGGGCCTCCTGCGCACAATGGGTCAAGAATTTTGGGGACGAGATAGTTTCGCGGAGATCAGAACAGAACAAAGGTCCATGAGACAGTTATGGTTGTAATAGGCCTGGGCTGTACCAGCACAGCTTATTTGCCGCACATGTAAGACTGACAAGGTTCTTAAAAAACATGACAGATTGGCAAGGACTACGAGCCTCAGCTTAATGAAGCTAAGAGAGAGAGGGGGAAAAAGAAATGTGAGACTGACATGTGGGACGCACCCACCTCAACCAACAATTTGTTTTTGCCCAAGCCACGTCAGACTGACTGGTGGGTCCCTCTATCAGTTTCGGTGTCAATTTGTGAACAGTGGTTATAGTGAAAACTTGCACAAATTGTGGTACTTTTCTGTCCGAAAAACATAAAGTGATATCATTCGGTAAATTTGAATTGAAAAGAGGTATTTTTATGCTAATAACTCCTTTTTTATGTACACAATGCTTTTTGACAAATTTATGTACACAATGTGCCGACAAAACTGATACTCCCTCCGTATCAAAATATAAGACTCTCTAGCTATCTAGTACACACATGTATCTAGACATGTTTTAGTGCAAGTTCATGAATCTTATATATTTGATACGGAGGGAGAGTACGTAGTACATAGTATCGTACGGTGGCTAACCTCCATCAGTTGATCGGATGGAGGAAGAGTCCAAAGGAAAAGGTAGCGCATGAGCAGTGACTGAGCGAGCGCCTGGGAGGATGCTCCCTTTTGATCTCACTTGGGAAATCATCAACCAGCACACCAGCAGCGTTCATCTCGTACATGTTGAGGATATGGCACAGCCCTTTAAACTCTTATATATCGTTGATATTTTTTCCGCGACAAGTCGAGGACACGAGTTTCAATCCGTCAGACAGATCAACGAATACACAGAAGAACAGACAGAGATCAGGGGACAGATTCTTCCGCACAAACTCTTTTGGTTGAGAATTTTTGCACGTGCAAGATGTTTTACATCCCCTGCAGTTCACATCAATGTACACGCCATCAGGTCAGTCGCAACAAGTCATTTACATACGTCTAAGAATTGTTCCATGGTGCAGAGCAGAATCAAAATGCAGAGCAGCATACCGGCTTGCTCGCCCTAAAGGCGTACAAGTCCTGGTCGTTCTCCAGCTTGCTCGAGCGCCCCGTCCACCACCATCAGCAACGCCATCTCCAACAACTTGGTGCGCACAACCTGCAGACAACCAACCAATGCCATCATCCACATATGAGATGGATACCATCAGTTGACTAATCTCATCGAATGCAGCAACAGATTATTATTTTTGAAACAAGTATGCAGCAACAGATATGATAATGAACTCTTGTCGCAATACTAGAATTTAGTTATTGACGAAAACGATCTGAGTTATAATATCGAGCACGACATGGTCAGCAGAAGGCGTATAAAAGCCAAACAATTCATTTTTCGACGCATCGGAAGAGATGTTTTTGTAAAGATGCGTCTATGATCGGTTACCTTGGTGTGTGAGGACGGTCTCCTCCTTCTCGGCTCCGATGACGTCAAACGGCAAGGTCCTACTTATCCTCGATATTCGGCTTCCTCAGAAGTACCGCCATGGATACATTGCGCACCTGGCATCGAGTTTATGCGTCAAGAGTCAAGTCCAGTGAGCCTGCATGGATTTAACAATCACCATGATTGCTTCCCAAAAGATTGACCAAGCAAATTTCAGGATAATGACATCTGAAGATACCAAGACGTGTATGTCCAATGACACCAAGTGTACAGACTTACAGTTGAGGGCCTGACTGGAACACAGCAACTTCACAGCTCAGTTCCCGCATGAAACCGGGAATACTATCGAACACGTCAGATACATGAACCGAGCCTTCCCAATTGCGATCATCTCCGCTAGTTATCAAAGCACCGTCCTATATTCCCTCCTGTACAGAAAAAGTTATAATGATCAGAGGCTTAAAGAGGGGCCATGCAAGGTGTCATGCTGTATCAGGCAAAGAATTCCAGCTGTTTTTTCTCCCCTAATTCATCGCCTTCTAGAGATATATTCAAAAAATAAGAATTTACAGACTGTATAACATACTTACAGAGATTTCATATGTAGCAGAGAGGCAGGCAACGGGCCCAGATGCATGGTTGCTCAACTTTGGTGGGTTGAGGATGATGAAGCAGCATTGATTGACAGATTTTGAACAGTCTTCTCATTAAGCCGAATGTATGGAACATGAGAAATCTTCGACCAATCTGACCCCCCAGGTTTAAAATTATCTTCCATATCAAAGCTTTCCATAATAAATTCTTGCAGGTTCTGTGGCAGAACTCCTTCCAGTGACACTGGTTTTTCAATCTGACCCCCCAGGTTCTAAGTACTTTTAAGGAGGAAAGTGTTTTTCAATCTGACCCCCCAGGTTCTAAGTACTTTTAAGGAGGAAAGTGCTTAAAGTAGAAGGGAGTCGCTCAAGAGAAGAAGTATTCAAACACGAGTTTTTCGAGAGAGCCTAACTGTTGAAACCATCCTTCCTGCTCTGGGGTAAATAGGGGAGCCACCAAAAAAGAGATTTGCAGAACTCGCACTGAGGGGAAGAAACAATGTCCATGCAACAAGCTGACATCTGTTCTTAGACTCGTAAGGTGAGGTACACACTGGTCATCTTGTCTACTTGATCTGTCTGAAAATTCAGTAAGAATGTCGGGACAACCAAGAACATCAACTTCCCTGAGAACTGGAAAGTTGCGTAACCCATCAATCAAATGCAGCCCTTCACATTTTCTAAGATACAGAGACTCCAATGACTTCAACTGATGCCCAGAGAGTAGGACGGGGTGATCGCAGTAAGACATACTTAATTTTTTTGAGACGTACCAAGAGTGTCACTGGAAAGTCGCTGCAAGGGAGAAGCTCGGGAGCAGGAAGACGGCAGGAAGAAAAGCAGGATAAATCCAGCGGCAGGGGAGAAGCTGAAGGAGCCTCGCATAAGGGGAGAAGGAGCAGGAAGAGGCCAGCAGCCTGAATCCTAGCCGGCGCTAAGAGCTTTACGTGTCTGGAGCCGACGATTGGTGATTTAATTTTTAAGAACTTCAAACGGGGAGGGGTTTACTGTAAAATGGATCGTAGTTTAAATTTAAACTCCCCCGAGTCATCAATTTCGGAACGAAGGGAGTACTGAGCATATTACACTTGAACATGAGAGATGAATCATCTCTTGAAGAAAATGAAGGCATGACAACACGAGTGTCAAGCAAGATTTCATCAATCGTAACCACGATAAGGTTGCACACGTACGCTGTCAGCAAATCACGATCTGAGCAGAGTAACTAGATGAAAAAAAACGCAACAATGAAAGAATATTCTACTCGACTCATTTAACACAAGTTACACAACAAGACAGTCACCATGGAAACCAGGACCATGGACCATACATCTCTCTCACTCTCGGTCAGTGATGCAAGGGGTTCGGGCCTGTGGGCACGAGCCTCTTCTCGGCCCCGTACAGTGGATCGCCGTCTCCAGTTTCCCGCCAGTTCCATTTACCATGGTGATGCCTCTGCTGCTCATGTTTTGGTGTCGACGCGAGAAGCATTTTCCTCGGGAGAGAGTCCACGGAGCTCCGCTCGCCGACGCAGCCGGAGAACGCCAAGGTGAGAAGCAGGAGGAGGAGGAGGACGAAAGCGGCGCGAGGTGGTCTCATGGCCTGGCCACCGTGCGGGCGGGCAGACTGCAGCTCTTGGAGATCGAGGAGTTGCTTTGCGATCCTTTGGGTTTATATTCGCAAAAAAAGATCCTTTGGGTTTATTTATAGGTGATCTGCCGCTGCGTGTGGCCTGCAAGGAAAGCTTTCCTTTTTTCCTCGTCCTGCTAGTCTGGCTAAGTAGTTCCTTTCCTATTCGGCTTGGATACCGTACGCGAGTCGGACTGAAGTTCGAGTCGCGTTTCCGACTTTTCGTCACGCCCGGCCGAGAGCTAGCCTACGTACGGCTGTGGTTAAGCGTTAGTTACTTTACCACATTGGGTCATTCCACCAACAGTCATGATTTGTTCCACTTGGTATGTGTTTTGTTCCATAGGTATTAGATCTTTGGTCCAGTTAACTCTATTTCTTTAATTAGGACCAACATTTTGTTCCACCTGGATATTTTTAAATTTTTTTTTTAGAGGAGGATCCGACGCATATATTAGGCAGCCCATCACACTTTTACAGAAAGGTCCAAAAAGAAAAGAGAAATACAGAAGGACCCAGAAAAGTGCAACAAGCACCCTGAGCCACCAGTGAAGAACACAATCGGACCCAAAACTCGCCCCAAGATCCTAGGCCACGCCGGCGCCGCCGTACCGCCTGCCGTCGGGAAGAAGGCGCCGCCCCACCTTGTAGAAAGCTGCAGAAGCCGCCCGCCGCCGAGCAACGGAGCCGAAACACGCTGAACGCGCACAGCCGCAGCACCATCTTCTCGCTTCCGCCTCACCTCCAGCCGACGTCGCGTCGCCCAGGACCACCACCAGCCGCACCACCGCTTCACCCGCCGTTGCTCCCCACGCCACCATGACTAGACGAAGCAGAAGCAGACGAAGAAAGCAACCACCAACACCTGCACCAAAAGCCGAACAACGACCACCGCCCGCTCCCCTCCTCGCCACCACGGCCGGCCAGAGGAGCACGAGCAGAGAGCCGCGCCGGATGCAGAAACTCCACACCTCTCCGGCGACGAGGCCGAAACGGGAAGAGGGGGAGGACGAAACCCTAAACAGCGCCACCGCCACCGTCAACGTCGGCGCCACAGGTACACACACCTAGCTACACTAGGACCTAACTACACACGACGGAGCCGAGGCTCCCCCCCCCCCCCCCACCTCGCGGCGCCGAAGCGACGGCCGGAGGCGGAGGGGAGCAGGAGATCCTCCGGCGAAACCCTGGAGAACGCGGACGCCGCGGTCGCCGCTCTCAAACAGTAGCTAGCCTTATCCCTTCGCGAGAGAAACACTGGACCGGATAATTTTAATTTGTTCGACCAATATATTTGTTTTGCTTGATAAACACTTAATTTTCTTCCACTCAGTGTTCACTAGTACTGATCGGTCAATTTAAAGCCGCCCAATTGTACACGGATGATTTCCCGTGTGTCATCCACTATCGCTTACCTAATAAACTAAAACTGTGTGTAAGGCATCAAACGGCGCTTGGCGGTCCAATATCCGCATACGGTTGGTTTTTTCAAACCATGTGAAAAACATCGCACACGTTTCTACTTAATAAACCGTTTGCACTATTGTGAAGTATCGCACACATATTTTGTAATAGAAACGTGTGTGAATGTATTTGTCTTCCAGCGTTTTAAAGAAATCACGATAAGTATGAAATCCCATAGTGTTCCTGTTGTTTTGCCTCCCTCTCGCTTGGGTATAAATTATTTCGACCGTCCATTGCCGCCTGAGTTTTAGAATCTATAGCATGCAGCCTCGCACGACGGAAGTCGAGCATGGGGTACCTCCAAGGACCTCGCACCGTCGGAGTCAGTGTTATACCAAACGCACGTCGCTAGGGGTAGCTCAATCGACCTCACACCGTCGAAGTCGCAGGGGGAGCTATCCCTATAGCACGAAAATGGGGTAACTTCATTGACCTCACGCCGACGCGGTCGCATGAGGAGTTGTCCCCAGCGCACGAAGTTGGGGGTAGCTTCATTGACCTCGCGAGGTGGAGGAGTTCACCCCTGCACCCCAGACAGTTATTATGCAAAAACAAGCCATGTGGCACACGGTTTTGTGCCAGAAAATCGTGTGTGGTGAGTTGTGACACCTTTTATCCAAAAGGAGGCGCACACGATTTAGCGTGACCAGAACTGTGTTCGTTAACTCGTCTACATGTCTAGATTTTCACACACGGTTTATGTAGAATTAATCGTGTGTGATACGTGCTAGCTCGTTTGGACCCATTAAGTGTAACCTGCCTTCAGTTCCAAGCTCGACCCATCCAAACTACACTATCCAGTTCCAAGCAACCGCATCCACTCCTTTACGGCCGCACTTTGCCTCCCCGCCGCCCCCGCCTCCTCCTCTACTGTCTGAGGTGCTGCAACATATGTCACTTAGTCATCATGGACTAAGCATGCATGTTGTTGACCCACTATTAACCGTGGAGCACACAGAAGGATGGTTTGACGACAAAAGAACAAAAAAAGATTAATACCAACTGACGAGAGCGACAAGAGAAGATTTGAGGACGAACAACGTGTTGACATATCATACACTCTAGCATGTTCTATTATTTATAACTAAGCTAGGAAACCTTACTCTAGAAGCCACTATTAGGATATTTTTGTTGAGCTTAGTACATTATAGTACCATCTATCTTGGTGCACCTAAGTGATACAAAATGCTACGCACATGAATGTCTTATGCAGGAGTTATGTACATGACTGTTATTTCAATTTATATATAAAACTTGCTACAAATTAATTTCTAAACAAAATACCCCAATCTAAGACATTAAGGAAAAACTTGACTTGAAATTAGATTTCTACTTTAGAACTAGTGTACAATAAAGATATACGTTTCCGCTCTATAAACATTGATTTTTTGCACAATTATGTGGTTGAGATTGTACAAAGGAAAGTAGAATATGCATGATAAATGTTATTTAAAAATGAGATTTAGCTAACAGAAGATGTAATAAGTAAAAATATTTAGTATAAAAAATTGTCGTCTTTAATAAAAATAAGTCCAAGATGTAGATAGTTATGACTTCTACAACTGTGAAAAAACCAATGCGGAATATTTTTTATTTTGAGCGATGTAAAAATGATAAAATTCTGAATCTATGGAAGAGAACAATGCAAATTTTGAAAACCTTCTGATTTATCAAGATTTTAATATTTGTTTTGCCCGGAATAAAAAATATTTCGTCTTGAGATTTTGTAGGAATACGTCCTTGTCAATATTTAGAATTATTTGTTTGATTACTTTAAAACTTCAAATAGTCAATTTTCAAATTTTGAAAAAATAAATCGAGGGAGCTAGACCTCCGAAACGTCTTTTTAGTGGTGGCCTGTTTTGTTGTGCAACTGGAAGGTAGGTGGTCGCCTGTTTATTCTGCAACTGGGAGGTAGATGGTTACTTTTTTGTTTAAATGGGTGTCTTTGCCTCTGCATCGTGATGATGCACGCAGCCATGGTAGGTGGTTACCTGTTTGACCAACTGGGAGGGAGGTAGACAAATAAAATTGCCGTTAGCTCAACTACTATGTTTAAAACACGGTTTGACTCCAATGCTGTCCATGTACGGAAGGTGAATGTATTCGCTGAACCCAACGCTAACACCCATGAACAAGCAGCAGCGGATAAGGAAGGACGGTGACGACGATGCCGGGAGCGGAACCCAGCGACTCCCGGAGGATTGCCTGGCGAAGGCCATCAGCATGACCTCCCCGGCAGACGCCTGCCATGCGGCCGCGGTGTCAGCCGCTTTCTGGTCAGCAGCGGACTCCGACGCCGTGTGGGAGCACTTCATGCCGCCAGACTGTAACGCCATCCTGGAACGGGCAGTCCACCTCGTGGATGCCTCCTCCAAGAAGGAGCTCTTCATGGAGCTCAGCGACGAGCACCTATCCTGCTTGATGACGGCAAGATGGTGACTTCTCTGTCCCACTTTTGGTATCTCGCAGTTAGTTTTGCTACTTCTTTTATTTTTAACGGCTATTAGTTTGCATGTACGTGCAACGCACGTCTTCACAATTAAATGGACAATTTACAAGTAGGGAAGATTTTACCAGGGCCGGCGATAGTCTCCCGGACATGTTCTGAGCAGTAGATTTATGCAGAAGAGAAACCATGAGTTCAAAACTCCAATTCAAGCATGTATGGACAGAACTTAATGTCAAAACAAAATGCCAAAAAATTGAATCTAAAGGTAAACCTGACAAGAAACATACACATTCTCTAGAGTTCCCCTCTTTCATATCTGCGCCCCTCAAGTTATCAACCAAAAAATCTTCCAATGCTCGATGCCAAAAATGAATAAAATAAAATAGTGTCGGATAAAAACAATGGTAAACACTATCTGGAAAAAATTATTATCCTACAGGGATAAGATATCACACAGACTTTCCTTCTAGTCATACATTGAGATACTTTGAAGTCTTCATAGTATGGCTTAAGTCTTCATAATATTTGTTCGCGATTTTGCCAAAACAAATCCAGCTTTTTCAACTGACAGTGCATGGCTTCTGAAGCGGATGCTTGTCATATGAGCCCGGGCAGCCGCCCAGAGTCGTCGGGTGCTGACTCCACCACTGAGCCACCGATCAACTTGTATCAACACAGAGGTGTTCCATTAAGGCAAATATTAATAACCACAACATGTGTATGTTGACCTCAGTGGGGTGCTATCAGATTCACAATGTCAAAAGGATGGACGGAACAAAGAAAACCATGATATAAATCCAGGATGCTTAGTTATCTATTTAATAAGAGAAACTATTTGGGCTCATCAGTCACGTATTATCTTCATTGGGAAAGATGAAATTCCAGTCTTATATACAATCCATTGCTATTGATATGAATTCAGTCTCACAATTAGACTATTTGAGTCATGCACTTAGACAATAAAGAAGAATAATATATTTCCGAAATGAATGGAACTCCATTGGTATTTGATTGAACCCATCTCGCTGCCAGCTACCCCACAATAAAAACATATGTATTTACCCAGAATTATAACTGAAACTCAGATAAAACGATAAAATCTTAGTACTTTGTTGACAAGCGTCGCATAATTAGTCGGAACATGGAGCATTACAGAGAAGCAATGCATCACTAATCCTTTTATTTCTTCAAGTTAAGTGGCAAAAATATTAAGTATTCAGCAGATGGTTGTTGAGGCCTAATCCTTATAGCAGAAAATGAAATTAATAAAACACTGGGCATGAAACAATTTTTAAAAAAACTAACTTAACTGTCTGGGAGCAGAAGATATGAACGCTATTACCGATGATGACCCCCAAATATATGATTACGGAAAAGAACAGCGGTGGCAATCCCGTAGTTTCTATGAAAACGAAAAAGCGTGTTGAGTTGTCAAACATTAGATCAATCTTAACCGTTGATCAGATATTGAACGGCACAAATTTAATGTATCTCGAACATGTTTGCTCTTTTAATAGTAAGTATAGATAGTCGGATTTTTCATGTGAAATTGTATCAAGCTGGAGTCTAATTTTACTATTGCTTTCTCTTCAAAATTTCTGTTCTGGTGCCTATTTTTTCTAGGCACGCTGCGTTTTCCTCTTGACTTCTAACGATTTTAGTTAAAATTTGTATTAGAGTTTTGGGCTCCAAAGATCGAATGGCGCCAAATGCTACATGATATCTATAACCCAACTGGGAATTACTTGGATTAATGTAGACCTTTACTGGAGAAAGAAGTCGGACCCAGATTCAAGGTATTCTATTCGTACTTCCTCTCATAAAATAAGATTTTTTTTTGTTGTTTTGACGATAGGTATACAATCATACAATTTCCGTTTCACCTAGCAAATTACTTCGGTTGTGTGCATGTATCTTGATTCTTGACGCGGAGACCGGGTCCATAGCATCGTTTTGATATGACATTTTGAATTAATAAAAACTCTATATAAAAACTATTAACCAAAATGTTGACAATAAAATTTTACAAGACATGAATTTTTTTACCAAGTATGTGTTATTGTACGATGGTTCTCCTTGTAGTGTAAATACATTATTCTCTCTAGGCAAATCCCTACTCATATTGCGGCAAAATCCCATGGTCCATATTATTTCATCTAGTGACCTATAAAATCAAAAAAGTGATAATGGGTTGCAGTTTGGAGACCTGAGATGGTTTATGGGGTTACTATGTAGTTTATACAACAAATCTATACAAATATATAAAGCACGGCTGGGTTATGTTTGATCGATCCAACCAATTCTCGAGTTAAGAAGCAACGAGAGTTCGAGACGATATAAATTTGGTCTTTTTTAACAGGTCACAATAACTTATATTTTTTAGGAGTTTTTTATATACATATTATGTAGCATGAAATACATCAATGAATTATGTCTCAGTTTCCAAAATATTTGAGAGATAATACGGAGTGCACAAACTACGTCGTACATAGTAGTAGTGAGAACAACCAACCTCAAGCCAGAACAAACACTGGGGCATCATGCTAACCTCCGCTGCGAGTTCGGAAAAGACAATTACAAGCTATGTATGACCGGTCCTGCGAGTTCTCCTCTGTGAGTGTTCAAGTTTAAGTTGTGTACCTTTTTTATCAACTTATGTATTATGTCCTGAGAGAATGTAACAAGCTAGCACATGTCTGGGCGGCTTTGGGTGTCCGTTATGTTCATAGCGACTACATGTCATGGACGATGAACTACCCAAGTGATGCAACCCGTGCAGTGACCGGCGATCTTACCGTGTATTAATTGAGTATTCTATGTAAAAATTTTGGAAAACACACTAACCTTTTTTATCCGATTAGGTTCTCTAAGGTGGCAGAGCTTCTGTCTGTCTGCTGGTTCGGCATCTCCGACAGCATCAGCAGCAAGGAGCTCTCTCGAGGCACCCACTACGCAGGCTACCTCGTCTTCAAGCTTTCTCGTGACGCCTCCGGCCTCGCCTCCCCGCGCCACCAATCGCTTGCCGAGATTGACGGGCAGCAGGTGGGGAACATCCACACGGCGTCTCTCCATCCCTGTGATCGTGCTCACTGTGGCCTCGGCGACAACAAAACGCTGCCTCATGACCACGAAAAGGAGGACAATGAAGGCGTTGTCATTGTCGTCAGGTACCCGCGACAAAGGGACGATGGGTGGATGGAGCTAGAGATGGGGGACTTCCGCACAAGCGACGATGCACATGCGCATGAGGTTGTCATTAGTGTGATGGTGCGGGAGTATGAGGAACTTTACTGGAAGAAGGGGCTCATCGTCGAAGGAATTGAGATCAGGCCTAGAAACTAGTTTGGTGTGACTGAATGGACATATGTGCATATATACGCTCAAATAAGGTCGCTATGTACTAGCTACAGAATGAAAGTTGTTTATTTAGTGTATGTACAATGGCGCTATCTTTGGACTGCCACATACTCCCTCCGTCCAAAAATAAGTGTCTTAGATTTGCACAAAAATGGATGGATCTAAACATGAATCATGACTAGATAAAACCACTTTTGGTCAAATCTAAGACACTTATTTTTGGACGGAGGGAGTAGTATAAATGTTGAGGTAAAGGAAAGAGAAAATTGGAAAAATATTTTACATTCTCTAAATTAAGAGATTATATCTTAGTATAAATACCTCTTACCATATATTTGACGATATATGGTTGCTGGACATAAAACATAACCCATGTACATGATGCTCTTATTGCCAACCGACCTTATCACCATCCTATACACGACAACTATGTAAGATGTGTTAGGGTAAAATGAGGGTGATACTCGAATGTGTGTGTATGAGGTTAACACCCGTGTGTAAGAGAGTGTGATGCCCCAATGTGTCTGAATATTGTAAGGATAGGTTTACAATTGATATTTTACCCCCAATGTGTGAAAGAAACAGAAACAAAAAAAAAATCAAAAACAGACCCAAAAAATCTGGAATAAACCAACTGGACCCGCCCGCCCGGGATGTGTGCATGGAGAGCGGAATCAGTTCCACGGTACGCGGCAACCAGATTTTGCCCAAGAAGTCCGACTAAAAATGTTTGAATTAAAAAATATTCAGATTTTAGAAATGTTAAAATTTGAAAAGTTCAGAATTTTAAAAATATTTAGTTTGTAAAATTAGATTTTGAAACAAAACATAAAAACGAAAACAAGGGGAAAATAAATATACAAAAAGTAAAAGAGAAAGAAACAAAAAACGCAAAAGGTAAGAAGAAACTGTGAATTGGCTGGGCCACTGCCCGCTGCGCCATATAGCACCTCACGAATAACCATCTGGGTCAAAATTCTGTTCACCAAAACCTACATCGCTTGGTTGGAGGCCCGTTAGCTGAGTTAGGAGGCAGCCCAAGTAGCCTCTCCATCTGTCTTGAAAAGCTAGTCTGACTGAGCTTGTTCATGACTCCTGAGCAAGCATGAAAAAACGGATGAAACGTAGTGTCAAGTGTTGTGCTTTGCAGATGCAAAACTCACGTACGACATACATCTGCATATGTACATAAGCTAACATTATATGATATTTTCTTTTGAAAAATTATAATCGGGAAATGTCTTCTCCCTTGGTTCCTAGTCCGTCTCTGCGCTCGAGGACGCATCATGGCGCACGTGGTCATCTCCTCTAAGCATGCCCACTAAGTGTTGCTTTTGAAAATTATAATCGAGGACGCATCATGGACGTGGTTTCTGTCCGCCCGGACAGAAATGAAGACGTGTGAGGACCAAATGATGGGCCGCGTTGGAGTTGCTCTAAGTGCCACCGTTGAGGGGGTAGCATTGGCACCCAAACGGTAAAATTTGCCAATTATACATCATCGGCATGTTCTACACTTCTAGTGCGCATATTACATATGAACTTGACAGATGAACCATCTCTTCAAGGAATTAAAGGCACGACATCCATTGGGGAAGTGGCGGCCAGAGTGGGAGGAGACGGCTTCCGGCAAGCATGACTCGAAGATGGTGTAGCTCTTGGCAAGACGGAGCTCCTGGTATGCTCGGACTAGTTCGGGGAGGCATCACGCGGTGGCAATTGACGGACGATAGTCGCTGCAGGGGAGAAGCTCGGGAGCAGGAAGGCGGCAGGAAGAAAAGCGAGATAAATCCAGCGGCAGGGGAGAAGCTGAAGGAGCCTCTCATAAGGGGAGAAGGAGCAGGAGGAGGCCAGCAGTCTGAATCCTAGCCGGCGCCAAGAATTTACGTGTCTGGAGCCGACGATTGGTGATTTAATTTGTAAGAACTTCAAATAGGGAGGGGGTTTACTGTAAAATGGATCGTAGTTTAAATTTAAACTCCTCCGAGTCATCAATTTCGGAACGAAGGGAGTGGTGCGCATATTACACTTGAACTTGAGAGATGAATCATCTCTGGAAGAAAATGAAGGCATGACAACACGAGTGTCAAGCAAGATTTCATCAATCGTAACCACGATAAGGTTGCACACGTACGCTGTCAGCAAATCACGATCTGAGCAGAGTAACTAGATGAAAAAAAAACGCAACAATGAAAGAATATTCTACTCGGCTCATTTAACACAAGTTACACAACAAGACAGTCACCATGGAAGCCAGGACCATGGACCATACATCTCTCTCACTAACGGTCAGTGATGCAAGGGGTTCGGGCCTGTGGGCACGAGCCTCTTCTCGGCGCCGTACAGTCGATCGCCGTCTCCAGTTTCCTGCCAGTTCCATTTACCATGGTGATGCCTCTGCTGCTCATCTTGTGGTGTCGACGCGAGAAGCATCTTCCTCGGGAGAGAGTTGACGGAACTCCGCCGCTCGCCGACGCAGCCGGGGAACGCCAAGGTGAGTAGCAGGAGGAGGAGGACGACGAAACCAGCGCGAGGTGGTCTCATGGCCTGGCCACCATGCGGGCGGGCAGACTGCAGCTCTTGGAGATCGAGGCGTTGCTTTGCGATCCTTGTTGGGTTTATTTATAGGTGATCTGCCGCTGCGCCTGCGTGTGGCCTGCAAGGAAAGCTTTCCTTTTTCGTCGTACTAGTCTGGCTATTAGTTCCTTTCCTATTCGGCTTGGATACCGTACGCGAGTCGGATTGAAGTTCGGGTCGCGTTTCCGACTTCTCGTCACGCCCGGCTAGTTGGCCTATGGGGGCTGTAAGTCTCCAACCCCACCTGTCAGACAACCCCAGGCAGAACTGACTGATTGAACCGAACCGTGAGGTAGCACCGCCAGCTCAAGCTTTTCCCCCACGTGAAACCCTACCGACCGTGCTGCCGCCGCCGGCACCGGCGCTGCCAGACGAGATTATCGAGGAGATCTTCCTCCGCCTCCCGCCGGATGATCCAGCGTGCCTCGTTCGGGCCTCCCTCATCAGCAAGCCCTGGCTCTCCCTCCTCTCCGGTCCTAGCTTCCACGGCCGGTACCGCGAGTTTCATGGAGCTCCCCCAATGCTGGGCTTCGTTTATTCCTGGCCTCTATACTCTGGCTCGTTGTCAGTCTTCAACTCAACCACGAAATTCGACGCGCGCATTATCGACGAAAAGGAATCCGATGTGTTGGACTGGCGCGATGGCCGTGTTCTCCTTGGGAAGAAAGGTGTGAAACCCATGGCGCTCGTTGTTTGGGATCCCATGACGGGCTGCCGGAGGGAGCTACACGCTCCCAAAGACTACAACTACTATGTCGGCCAGGCGGCCGCGGTGCTATGTGCCGTCACCGGCTGTGACCACCGCGCCTGTCACGAGGGCCCCTTCAGGGTGGTCTTCCTCGGCCTGGACAAGAGTCCTGCTGGTTGTGTTGCAAACGCTTACACCTCCTTGCCGGAGGTGGGTGGGTGGAAGAGCAAGCAGTGCTCTGATGTTCAACTTGTGGCTGAGTGGAGTGATCTCACCGCTCGCCTTAATCTTGCAACTCCAGATTCATTCATGGAGCCAACGCCTCCTGTTCTCATTCAAGACACCCTCTACTTCACACTTTGCTATGATTACGATAATCACATAGCAGTTCTCATGTACGACATGGGCTCTAATTGCTTATCACTGCTTCATGCGTCTTTGGCGGGAGGTGACTTCAATACCGCCGCTATGCTCATCGCGATGGATGATGGTAGTTTGGGGTTTGCACACCAGGACGGGTTAACCCTCAACCTATGGTCAAGGCCGATTAGTTCCAATGGAGTCTTGTCATGGATGTAACTTAGAGTCGTCGATCTTAAAGAAATTATCCACATTCAGAATCCCAAGCAAACACCATTTTCATGATCACGGATCTTGGCATTTACAAGATCAATCTCAAGTCACTGCAGTGGAAAAAGATATGGAAGAGAGAAAGGTTATCTACTTTGATTCCGTACATGAGTTTCTACACTCCACAAGGTATATTCACATCTCATCTTGTTGTGATTTGGGAACAACTCATAATTAATAATGTACTACCCCTTACTGGAACAAATAGAAGTCTAAATACAACAACAATTACATTTCATTTTTCACACTGGCTAATACTTTGCAGTTACGTCTACGTACCTTACTGACAATGTTATATAGTATCATCCCATCTCCTTCTTTTAGTCACGCTGAAAACTTAATGTTTGCAGAAAGGGTGAGCCCTTCCGGTGCGGCATACTGACAACATATGGTTGGAATATGCTTATTGGCAAAGGCCACTCTCATCAGTGGGAAAGATGACCACTTGGAGGCACCTGCCAGTTCCATTTACCATGGATGGAAGCAAATGTAACTGCTGCAACTACGCACCTCGTTCCTGAAGGAGTAGAAGCCGTGGTCGACGTTCTCTAGCTATGACACAGTACCCGAACTGCACAAATAGCCCGAAATGTAACTCTCTTCGTCTCAATGCATGTGGCACCCCTTGTTTTTTCGTGTTTAACCTTTGACGAAGTATACATGTGTTAAAAACTTTAGCCGAATAGAAATTCAGTGGTAAAACTTGCATGACATATAATCCTCGTCATATTGGGGATATATCTCGCTATGCTTCCAGATTTCAACGTCCTTGGGCTGCTGTTGCTGTGCTTTCAAATCCAATAAGCCACTGGCTTAACTGTCGTCTTTCCAGCACTTCTATACTTCCCCTCCTCACTCTCTTCAGGTTTTAAACCCTGACGGCAAAGTTAACAAATAGTAATAAGAGATGCTACTCTTCTATAGTTGCAGTAGGGGTGCTACTCCTCTGAAGAGGATTCCATATCATCAAACTTGTACTGCTTGAGAAGGTCAGTTCAGATCGGTATGCTTGAGAGTAGTATCTCCATGTCGTGTTGCCGCCAGTTTCGGTCTGGGCATGATGGCCTCAAATTAAGCATAATATGTTGTCTGATTTGGAATGAGAAGGCATATATATATATTCGCCTGGAGGATTAACATGTACTATTTTTTTATATAATAGTAGATCAGAAAGCGGCGTGGGATCATAAGCAGAGGTGTTAAATTTGCACACAAGGGCTCGGTTCCGCTTGTACACATGCTGCCTGATAAAACATGAGCAGTCGACACACATCAGAAAGCGAAACAGACAAATCAACTAACGCAGCTACACTTAGTGACTTAGTGACACCGAGAGGAGGAGGTCAGCCAAGCGATGGATTGCACCTTGCAGTTGTCCTTGGCGATGGTCTTCTTATCGACGTGGCCGTCCTGCTTGGGGATGATAAGCCCGAACCCTCCCTCCTTCCTCTTGTACAGGATGTTCACCTCCCCTGCAGTTCAATTCAGTGAAAGTTCAGTTCGCAAAAAAAAACAGTGAAAGTTCAGTTAAGTTGAGCTGCAAGCAATTAATCCAGTAAAAAGCAACTCTTCCATGGAGCAGATGCAATTTAATCACCCACCTGTCTGCTCGTTCCTGAAGTCGTAGAAGTCGTGGTCGATGTTCTCGAGCTGCTCCAGCGCTTTGTCCACAGTCAGCGGCGCCATCTCGACACCTTCGTGTACACAACCTGCAAGTCAACCAACCAATGCCATCATCCACACACCGATCGATCTCAATAACTATAATTAACAACTAGATTATTTCCCAACAAACATGCTGAACAAAATGCGTCTAAATTGACTGTTGTAACAATCATTTTCTGAGTAGTGGCACAACCAGCATCCACAGTGGTCTTCTCGTCCTCGGTGCCGATGACTTCCACCAGCGCATCCTTCTCCTCCTCGTCCACCTCCCACCTCCATATCTGACTCCGACACCACAGACGCATCATCAACCCACTCCTTGTCGCCCTTCTTGAGGTGCCTGACGTCCGTCTTCTTCTCCTTGATCTTCCTGAGTTTCCTCTTGATAATCCCAGCGGCAACGTCGATGCTGCCACAGATGGACTCCTCCTCCTCCTCAGCGCGGAACACGCCGTGCCTCCTGGTGAAGAGGCCTTAGATCTCCGTAGTATATTTCAGTTGTAATTAGTAGGACCTTAGGTCGAGATGCTGTTGAACTTTCTGTCTGAACATGCTCCATGTTAGCTCATTCCAGTGCTCTCTCTTCGGCTAGTTTCCCTTATGATATGAATGGTACGTGCATAGTTGAGTCGTTTTGCCATATTTCAGAGAAAAGGTTCACTGTGCAGGCTGTTTTTCTCTGTATGATGTATATGAAAGCTCTGTGCACAGCTCAGTCGTTTGCCACAATGATGGAAATGCTTGGGTTCTGAAAGTCCATTGCTGTTTTACGCTGTTTTTCTTTACTGTCGTAACAAGTATCAGGTAAGCATGATGTGAGTCAGAGCGACCGGCCGAGCTCTCCTCTCTCGCTACAGTAGCCAGAGAGGCGATTTTTGAGCTTTCCCCGTCCATCCACCTCGCTCGCCGGCGATCCGCGGGATCCTCCCCTCTCCGGCGTCGCTCCGGCGGCGGGAGGGTGGGGGATCCCCAGATCCCGGCCTGTACATAGTGTAGGGTGCGGTAGGGATCCCGCCGGCGGCGTCGTGGAGGTGGCGATGGCGTCGGGGGCTAGGTGGGGGTCGGCGCGTTCCCCTTCTGCGGCGGCGCTCCTCGGAGCTCCGGCGTGGCGCGCGGCTTTTGGTGGCCGGGGATCTGCCGGTTTCCCTCCGGATCTTCCTCCTCCTTGCCGGCCGGCGGGGAGGTCGGCCTCCACGCGGTGGAGCTACGAGGGAGGATTCGGAGGCTGGAACTCAGGGCCAGGCGAGGCTCGCGGCTTCTGCTAGCGCTGGGGACGAAGATGGATGCGGCAAGGTGGTGCTGCTGGAGAGGGAGGGTGCTCGCCGTGCACGTTCATCGGATGAAGCTCCGCCGCTGCGCGGCGGACGGGCTCTGCGGCGCTCTACAAGGTAGGAGGTGCCCTCAGGCAGTGGTTCGAAGGTGGTCGTCGATCTTCGTCTTCTTCGCCGGCGTTGTTGCTGGTGCTTGTTCTTGCTCTGTTCCCCTGCGTCGGATTTCTGTTCTTCGATTTGTACTTCATCTTTGTATGTAGTGCAATCTGGTGTACGCAGGCTTTCAAAAAAAGTATCAGGTAAGCATATACTGGGGAGTAGATCTCTGTAATTACTTACCTGTAACAATGATGATACCTCTCGCTGTGCTTCCAAATCCAATAAGCTCTGGGCTGTTGTTGCTGTGCTTTCAAATCCAGTAACCCAGAACTGCTATTGTGCTGCTCAGTTGTTGAACTCTGACGCCTAAGTTACCAAATAGTAATGGGTTTCATGGCTTCTGTATCTTGCCATTGCAAGGTCTCAAACAAAAAATTACTTGTTTAGCACGTCAGGTAACTCACTCGACGATGAATGCCAAATGCCCTGAATCCCGAGACAGTGACGATGTAAATGGTGTTCGACGAGTTTGCTACCGGAGAAGTTAGTTCACACTTGACAGGTCCAGGAGCTTGTTACAAAAATGTTCTGAATGATGGAAGATGCTAGGTTCCACATCAACCTGTACCACTATTTTTCAACTGGGCATGATGGACCTCAAATTAAGCATGATATGTTGTGTGATCTGGAACAAGAAGAAGGCATATTCTTCGGGAGCATTAAAATAGTTGATTAGCAAGTAGTGTGGGACCGTAAAAGGTGTTAAATTTGCATGGTACGCATACACTTAAGTTGGTTCAATTTCACCGTTGTTGTCTGAAACTCCAGCATTCGACAGACAGACATGAGAAAATGAAAAAACAGATCAACTAATGCAGCTACTGCTAGTGACTTAGTGGCGCCGGCATGCGAGGAGTCACTCAGCCGGCGATGGGTTGCTCCTTGCCGTTGGCCTTGGCGACGGTCTCCTTGTCGACGTGGCCGTCCTGCTTGGGGATGATGAGCCCGAAGCCTCCCTCCTTCCTCTTGTACAGGATGTTCACCTCACCTGCAGTTCAATTCAGTGAAGTTCAGTCAAGTTCAATTCAGTTTAGTTGCAACCAACCAGTCAGTCATGTAAACAAGAACTGTTTCATGGATGAACACAAATGCAAATGCTGTGCAAGTGCAATCACGCACCTGTCTGCTCGTTCCTGAATGCGTAGAAGTCGTGGTGGACGTTCTCGAGCTGCTCCAGCGCCTCGTCCACCGTGAGCGGCGCCATCTCGAACACCTTGGTGCGCACAACCTGCAAACCCAAACAACCAACCAATGCAATCCATCATCCGCACATCGATCGATCAATCCCATCTCGGCAAATACAACAACATTATTCCAATCAAGAACTGAATGTAGAACGTTCTTGCATAACAAACACGGTGAACAAAAAGGTGCAAAATTTAATAACTGTCGTAACAATCCATTTCGAGTTCTTTACCTTGGTGAGCACGGTCTCCTCGTCCTCGGCGCCGATGACCTCGACGAGCGCATCCTCCTCCTCCTCATCCTCCACCTCCACCTCCGCCTCCACATCGGACTCCGACACCCCGGCGTGGGCCCACTCCTTGGCGCCCTTTTTCAGATGCCTCACATCCGTCTCCTTCTCCTTGATCTTCCTGAGCTTCCTCTTGATGATGCCCGCGGCGACGTCGATGCTCCCGTAGGTGGACTCCTCCTCCTCCTCGGCGCGCACCACGCCGTGGCGCCGCGTGAAGAGCGTGATCTCGCAGCGGGAGGCCTTGGGGCCCTTGCCGAGGTCGCCGCCGCGGGCCGAGAGGCGCACGTCCACCTCGCGCACCAAGTGGCTGTGCTTGGCCACGGCGCGGCCCACCTTGTCCTCGATGTGCTCCTTGAGGGTGTCCGTCAGCTTCACGTTCCTGCCCTGCATGATGAGCCGCGACGAGGCCAGGGGGCCGTCCCAGGCGGCGCGCACGGACACGGTGGCGGCGGCGCGGGCTGGGTGGTCGGCGCGGGCGGAGGAGACGGTGAGGGAGCGGCCAAGGAAGCCGGAGCGGAGGGTGGCGCGGTGGTGGTGGGTGCGAGGGGTGGTGAGGACGGAGGAGGAGGTCGACGGCCACGCCGTCGCCGCCGCTGCCGCTGATGCCGTCACAGCCATGCTCATCGACAGAAACTGACCCACGATTGCTGCAGCAAGAAGAGGCAATGCTGTGACTGGAAAGGGAAGATGGATTGGATTGGATGGGCGGATTCCTTGAATCTTTGTAGTGAAGAGGAGAAGGAAGAAGTACTATCAGACGGACCTTGGACCGTATCCCTTCCCTGTCTACAGTGTTGAAGAGCGATTTGTGAGCGACCGAAGGAGATCCACCTCGCCGAATCGGCGGTTGCCTCGCCCTCCGCCGGCTGCTCCGGCGGCGGGAGGACGGGGGAACCCTGATTCGCGACGTGTACATAGCGTAGGGTTTCTTTCGTTTCCAGCCGGTGGCGCGGGGGAGGAGGTGGCGCGGCCGGTGTTGCTTTTGCAGGTGGAGGACTTCCTCTTCGGCGGCGACGCTCTGCGGAGTTCTGCGGCTGATCTTCCACCACAACCGCGCTCGCAGCTCTGCGGAGCTGCCGTGCGCGTGTTCCCCTTCGCCGGATGCCGTGGGACGGCGGATCTGGCGTCGACGTTTCTGTGCAGGTGGCTGGTGAAGTTCGGTTCGACGACGACGGCGTTCGCTGGTGTAGGTCCTCTGCGGCCGGCGATCGGCGACTTCCCGTCCGCTCGGGGACTGCTCTCGTTCCAAGGCGTTAAGGAGAGCAGGAGCGGCGGCGCGCCACCGACGGCGCCATCGACGACATCGTGGTCTGAGTTACAGAGAGGCTTGGATTGTATTTTTTGTTCTTTGTAGGGACCTTTCTGTAATTTGCTGAACTTGTTTCAGCTCCCTGTACCCGCAAAAAAAAGAGGAGAAGGAAGAAGGGTAGTGGGAGTGATGTGGATTGGTCCTATCCTATCCACTCTAGATTTTTCACCATTATATACAGCCAAAATAAACCAAACCCACAGGCGCGGCGCGTGGCCTTGCCGTCGCCTCCACTTGCTTGCATTTTCTTTCTTGCTGACAGCAACAAGCTTACATTGGCATCACCTGGTCACAGATAGATAGGCATTGCTCGTCAGACTTGTTTAGTAAAGATCAGATTCAGAATGCCAGATGCAAAGATGCCCAATGGATTATTCGAAGCAGACTGTTATATTACCAGCCCAGGGAAGGTGGACAATTGTGGTCAATGTACACTGGCGATCATGATCTACAATGAGAAGAAAATAACACAAGGTTCAAACAAAAGATGAGGTTCATAAATTGTACATCCCGAGTGACAACGACACCACATTTGCCGTCAAGTTTCTACTTTCCGCCTTCCCAGAACCTCGACAATGGAATCGCAGCGACATCTTCCTCCCATGGTTGCGCAGCTGCCCGCTGAAACACTTGTTCTTCGGTGAGCAAAAACAACACATGGAACTCGGACCACCGTAGTTCACTCTCTGGACCCCCAATTCTCTTTCATGCTAACATCATGTCTCTACTTACTAGACACAGACGGAATGGACCAACACAAAGAACCCAACTCTAGCTCCTCGGAGACTAGTTTCGCCAAGCAGCGAAAACAATCCAATAACAACTCTTTAAAAGAAGAAAAAAGTCACCAGGTATTTCGGTAACAGCGGTGAGCAAGAAAAAAAAACTTTACAGACCCTGAACGGCCATTATCGGCAAGAAGCCAGCCAGAGGTCTCCCTCCACAAATCTGTTTTCGCTACTCTTGTTAACTCTGGCAGCCACTGCACGGGAACAAAACAGAGACAGCCGCCTTCTGCTGCTAGCTCAGCAAGAACTTGAATATGTCGCTCAGCGACACTATGCCTTCCACGCGCTTGCTGCCAGCTTCCACGATGAAAACACGGCGCACCCCTGTTAAATAAACAGCATACGAGAATTTAGTGAATTACCAAACAATTATGATTCATGCAGGCACCATCAAACAAACAACAACAAACAACAAACAACAAAACACTTACCAGGATTAGCCAGTCTCTCCATCACCTTCAGCAGAGGATCAGACCGAAGACACATCTGGCACCTTTGCCCGTTGAAAAGGCCGAAAGGTGAATTCGCGTCTTGTCCAAGCTGCAAAGCCTGGCCCATAGCGAAACAAAATTATCCATACTGCTGTCACAGAATCTAAACAGATGCACAACTCTTGAGATAGGCTGTTCGAAACTATTTACTTATTTAGTACTACAGCAGAACCAGTTCTCCCCCTCATATTCTTTTTTCACAATTCGGTTCAGCTTCACCAGCAGTTTTAAATTTGACAAAGCACTCACCAGATATGTGGTACCAAACTATCAATTGACACTTGGACAAATGGGTATCCAACTATCTATACATCAGCGGCAAAAAAATAATCAACTACATGTAGCTCTTCTCACGGCCTGAATATCAGTCCACAATAAGATACAGAAAACAACAAGAGTTTCAAAAGAGACACTCCCTCCTCAGTCAGGGCCAATAAACGTACGGAGCACAAATTCACAGCCGTGCCAACGACAATTTTTTCGGACCGGAGGAAGTACAATATGCCAAGATTTTTTGTTCATTTCCCAAAATACCAAATTTCAATAGAAACAAGTTTCTCATACCAAACGTTCTAATTGTTGGTAGCATAAGTTTCCGTCTAAAACATCATTAAGATAGGCGTAAATATTTTTTTAACTAACATACCTGTTGAACAGTCATCTCATCTAGGCGAATATGTGTGTAGACCTTGTCTTTTGCCAGAGCTGTGATGTCACTACACAATGGAGGAAACACAATAAATAAGCTGCCAACATAAGTGGAACATAGCAAAGTAATACAACCCAAAGAACGATGTGTGCCGAAATAGTGTATACCTTCTGGAATATGTGTCGATCAGCGAGTCGTTCTCATCCACAATTGGTATTGAACTAACTCCAGCTGCATGTACAATTAGAGTAAAGAATATGTAAGGGATCAGTTTCACAAAATTGTAGAGCGAATAGTTTCACATCATATGGAAAATCAATGCAATTGTGTTGAACTTCAATAATAACATAGGACCTGCCTCCGAATTAGCAAATGCAGACAATACCACCTTTATTTTGTAATGCATTTCCCAAGTATAGGTATGCCTTTAGTTGCAACAAAGAGAAGATAAACATACCTTGTACCAACAAGTTAAGGGCAGAGCTAAGTGATGTATTATGTCGCAACTTAGCCAATGGATGACCATTTGGTTCACCTATTTTCGGAACCCAGGTACCCACCGGAATTGTGCATACTGGTTGGTTTAGAATAGGCAAACTACCAGTCGAGTTTTTAAAATATCTACAGATACCTGAAAGAAATAAGATATTCTGCTAAGCTATCTTGCAATAAGTCGATACAAGTTCCACTCATCATAAAGGAGGAAATACTTACATTTCAAAATCCCTGAAAGGGATGCAAGATGCAACAGCTGTGGAAATGATCCATCTGATGTTGATGAATGGATAATTGGAACTGTAGAAACACCAGTTTGCAGTATTTTTATGGCAACTTCCCTCAAGGATTCATAAGGGGTGGCCTAGACAACAGGTCAATTCCAATGTTAGCGCATTGCCACACAAAGCGTAATGAAACTGAATACTAGAGGGGCGTGGGGGTGACCGGGTGAATAAGAAAAACTGAAGCAAAAACGAACACTCAAAACCAAGCAGCTGATTAGTAAATGGGTCACAACGCTCACAATATCAGTTCACCTTGACTACTGCCAACTACGACTTCTCAAATGAAATGGCATGATGTCATCTTTACACAATACAGGCAAGCAAAGTTCTCAATTTCATAATTTCATGAAAGCAAGCTAATCTGTCAATTCTAGATGAAACATCAGTCCCAATAAGTCTGTCAACCCAAAATGCACGGGAATTTGCAATCCAATTCTCAACCAGAAATAGGTAGCAATTTACCTGCACTAGATGTTGATTTGATCTCCATTGTCCATCATTTCTTCCATAAGTTTGCTGCTTAGCCTCTTTCCACGCAGATATAGTGTGTGTTTCAAGCTGCTCCTCTGTCATGTTTGAGCCATGTGTCTCCAGCTGCAAAAAAAACAAGATATTACAATTCAACAAAAATACCTACCGAACTATTTCTAGGTAAAAATAGGATAAGAATGTATCATGTAAAACAAAATAGGATGGATGGATCTCAATTGGCAGCACATGGTGTTTCACTTGTTCAAAAAATTGTATGCAAAATTGTCATAAACTGTCACCAACAAACGAGGATTCCCCGACCAGCAGGCCTGGGGTGTACCATCCATACATGAGCATACACTAACCAGTTAGTGATATCCATTAGCAGTTCCGTACAACAACTAGTAACTAAGAAGGCACATGAAAATTGTAAGGAATTCGATAAGTGTACTACGGTACAATAAAACAGTTATACACAGATATACGCCGTACTGAGGGTGGTCAACGCTTACAGCAAGTAACGGCCATCCCCCTCCCCCTTCCCCAGATCAAACATGCAAGACGATAATAAAACTTGAATAATCCAGTTTAAAACAAATATTGATTCATAATGCTCCTAAATAGTCAGTCGCAGATTGTTTGAAATAAACAGTTAGGCATCACCCGCAACGACATATCAGTGAAAAGATATCTGGGACTATTTGCCTCTCCTACAGGGTGCAAGAATGAAACATAACCCAAGCTAACAAAACTGCCAACACAATCGAATTATATGACAAAATCTAATAACAAAGAGTAAGTGCTGAAATAGATTACCTCTCTCAATATAAGTATAAAATCCAGTGGGCTCAGAAGCCCAACAAACTGACCCCTGTATGAGTCCCACAGGGGAGCCACAGGAATCCCCTGCAAAGCGCACTATTTAATGTATGTTCTCACAAATTGATGATGACTTCAATATATGACTTCAATAATGTATGTTCTCACAAATTCTACATCCCAGTGCAACTATGGACAGTTAAGCATCATATGTTTACACGTGTTAAATTATAAGATAGAGCCAGAGATATTGTTAAAGAACAGTGCAGCAGGAATGAATTAAAAATTGTGCTTTATGTTTTGCAAACTAATTCGTGTCAATATAGGAAGGCAGTGTAAGGCAACAGGCTGAAGAGAAATTTAGCATGTTTCCTGAAATCCAACAATACAGCTCCAGAAGGGGAGAAATAAGAATAAGGTAAGAATACCTGTTCATGCAGAATATGGAAAGATTGCTTCACAGGTAAATTAATGTCCAGAGCAATAACCTGGATTGAAAAAACGAGAATGTTACATAAATGACGCTTTTCATTAGAAGCAATCATATAAGAGCAGATCGTCTTCTGTACCTTCCCGGAATCAGGTAGTAGATCATAGCCAGTATGCGCGTTCAGATACTCAGCAACACGACACCTAGAGATCTGTATAGCAGCCTCCGAAATTCTTTGAGAACCGTCCTGAAGGGCGCCATCTGACATCGGAACCTGTGATGAAGACAAGGAAGGCCAGTTTCACAAATTGTATCCCTGCTCAATAATTCAATTTTCTTACCTTCTACGAGGAACTTAGTAACATAACAAAACAGAAAACTAACTTATAACCACCATTCAAGGGGTACATGGAGTACCGGTAACAAGATATGTTTGAGCATATATTGCTTTCCTATCAATTATCCAATATAACAAAGAACAGATGACATTTGCCCCTTGTACAAACACAGTCCGCCCTCTTCTCCCACAAAATGGCATTTTTCAAGAGATCGTAACACTCAGATGATTATACATTTACATGGGCTTAACATTATGTCCTCATACCATGTAAAATTAAGCTTAAAAGAGCGGTTACAGAAAGAACAGGTATTACTACATAATGTGTTTGTTCACTCACAACTAGGCAAAATAAGTGATACTTACATTTCGCTGAAAATTCTCGTTGTCCACGTCCATGCTTCGAGGTGTACTAGGGCTCAGAACGTTATTTATGTGGTCAAATTCTCTTGTCAAGTATAAAGTGTTTACTACCCCATATTCTCCTGTTATAGTAGGTTGCCCCTCATCATGCTTCCACTCTCCGTCCACATAGAACTTGAACTGCATATCAAAAACCAAGCAAGGAGGTTATTACATTAGAATTGCATATATGCTATGCATGATTAATCAGACATGATCAAAGAATTAGCTAGTTACGTGTACAAATGCAGCAATACGCTATCTCGCATGAAAGTCAAGAACGCAGGAACTTAAATCACTATGCTGGACAGATATGCTAAAATATCATCCTTAGGAAGCGGAATGGAGATATTAACACAGGAATAAATCAAAGCATATATCAACAAAAGGCACACGACAACTGTCATTAGCACAGGATAAAGAAGGGCACCTGGTAAATCCCTGGAGATAAGGGGCAGATAGCTTGAAATACAGTGGGGCAACCTTCAACCGGAGACATTGGCAAATGCTCCGACCACCTAGGACAAAATGAGGCCATGAGATGCATAATAAAATAAAATCATGGGTTTGACAGAGTGAGTGATCGACTGAAAAAACAGAAACGCAAATTCCGTTTTTATGTGATTTTCTGAACGGGGGACATGTGCAATTTACTATCTCCTGGGAACAAAATTCTTTGTTTGCGTGTGCCAGTACTCGAACTTGGGTTGGTGGCTGGGCACTACCCGCGAGAGTCAAACACTGGAGCCAGGCCATGTCCCACCAAATTTACCCAAGTGTGAAGCAAAAACTAAGATAGCATACTGTGTAAGGAAGCTGCATTACCGGGGTAAGCCCAACACAGTCGAAACAATGCATGTAAGCCAGATGAATGACGGTAAAATAGTACATCCTACAACGCCCCCAGCACAAGAGAGCAGGGAGATAATCTACCCATCATTGATTACGGGCAAAACATAAGATTGGACTTGGGTCATCAAATTTGTATTTATGCATAGCCTGCGGGCATATTAAGTGAGCAAATTCCTAAATATTGCAGTATCTCTATCTCCCTTTGGGAACGAGACTAGAGCGTCACATGGCACACACACGGAGACCAGAACTAATGTTTGAAACGGTTGTGGGCAGTGAAGAACCCACCCATTCATTCCTAGCGCATAACGATTGCAGAGTAAATACCTACGCGGCGGTCAACGAGATGATATATAGAACGGCAGTCAGTAATCACGGGGACATGATACGTTATCGAGATAGAGAGGGAGGGATGGGATAGATAGCGGACCTGGAGAAGGAGCCGGTGACGAATACCCTCTTGCCGCCGTGGGGCCAGACGAAGCGGGCGTGGACGGGGGGGCCGCTGACGCCGACGCCGCCGGCCGCGGCCTCGTGGGCGGAATCCGCGCCATGGGAAAACATCTACCCGAGGAGATCAGGTCCGTCCCCCGAGCGAGCAAACTCTAGAACGGGGGAGGGGAGCTGCTGGTGGTGGCGGCGGATGTATTACTACCAGGGCGATTAGGAGGAGGGGTGGTGGTGCAGCCGCGATGGGATCCCTCCAGGTCACGAGAGAGGGCTCCCACCCGCGTGAGGTGAGAGGAGATCAGCCGCGTCCGCGTGAGGTCATCCCTCGGTGAGTCCGCGCGAATCGGAGGGGGCGAGATCGAGGCGGCGGGAATGGGGCGGGGGGCGGCGCGGCGGTGGTGGGATCTCTCCGGAGATGCGAATGCGGTGAGGGAGAGGAAAGGGAGAAAGGCCTTGCGGGCGAGGGTTGAAAAGGAGACCTAGCCCCGGATCTTCTGTGCCTATCCTCACACCCAAGCACCAGCTCACCTTCCTTCTTTTTCTTCCTCTCTTCCCCTATCGACTCCACTAATTCCTCTCAAGATTCTCTTTGATTTTAGGAATGTGATTTTGGTAAGGTTTTTGTGTGATCACCGCACCGATAACCGGTGCTCGGATTTCTAGAAAAGGGTATGCGGGGTGGGTGGTGGATTCGAGGGCGCGCCGGGTTTTCGGTGTTCTGATGGGCCGAGGGGGCGCGGGGGGTTTTATAGACGGTGTGGACGTTGATGATCTAGGTTAATGGAGTGGTGTCGGTTTTCCATGTGGCGTTGTAAACAAGAGTGGCGTGAATTATGGACGAACCGACAAAACCCGCCTCCCGGAGAAAAATATTGGAGATGGATGGTGACGGCGTGAGGAAAGAGTGATGCACGTAGGGAAGGTATGGCCGGAAACAGACGGGAGTGACGTTACTATGGCGTTGGGGCGGAGCGGAGAGGAAGGATCCAAGAAAGAGGTCGCATTTGTTGGAACAACATGTGTTGTTTAATAAAATCGGATACATGATTTAAGCAATGGAAGTAGTAGGGTTTCACTCACACATGAGTACTCCAATTTCCACCCATTTAAAAAGAAGGCTAAACAATGAAATCACATGTCGCACTAACAAAGTAGAGTCCAAAAATGTTCTAATGTCCGTCAAGGCAAGATCCCTGAAGAAATAGGTAGTTTTTGTGAAGCTATTTTAACAAAACATAATTTTTCTCTCGTTGCTTATAAAAAGAATAATCAATTTCGGAATAAAGGACAAAACCCACCTCTCAAGAGGGGAAATTGAAGAGATAACACAGACAACGACAAGAAAGAATAGTGCGTGAACAAAGTATCCTAGAGAACACCAAGAAAGGTAGAAACTGAGCATCTATGTATTACTACTAGGTAAATTTAGCGTGGCGTCACGCCGCGCCCGTAGTGTAAAATTGGGATGTTATATAATCTTGATGTATTTTTTTTCATGTATTTAAATTTATGTAGGAATGCAAGAGCACGACTGCATAAATATAGAAAGAAGTTAATGGTGTCTTCATCCTTTTTGCGAGTAGAGAAGGTAATATAGAGAGGTGTAGAGATAAAGCACACATTTCAGAAAATTTGATTAAAGAGTTTGTACTCTGTTTTAGTGTATGCATAAAGGCACTCAATAAGAGAAAACTAAAGAAAGGAGGTAGGACACGTATTGTAGTTTGGTAGCTGATCTGGAGACGGGTAGCTACGGAAGGCAGAATGAGCATGAAGGAAGAAGGGGTAAGCAATTGGTCCGCCCGCATGGGATTTGGTAAGTAATAAAAGATTAACGAAAAAACTGTGAAAAATAAGCGGAGGAAGGATATTATGGAGTGCACCCCGGATGGGCTTCCGTGGCAGTATGGAGCAAAAGAGGCCGGTCTATGAGGTACGGCGTATTTTTTTTTCGTGCATACAGGTCAGAGCTCAAATGGGCCTCAAACGGGCCTTCGCCGTAGCGAAAGATGTAAAATAGTGGGCTGCCAGCCAAATAGAAGCATGAAAAAAAATCGTTAGGCCAACAAATCTAAATGTGTCTGTCCATTACAGATAAAGGTGTTCCCCTTTCGACCGCTAAATAACAGAGTATCGGGAGGAAGAAGCACACCTAGAGCTCCGTGGGGAAGAGATTCACAATTCGTTGATGCTTCTTCTACAGCAGGGCCACCTTAACCGACGCTGGCGTGGTCAGCAACGTCGGAGAAGCGTATGCATCCTCGCCTACTGCTAAATAGTAGAAAATGGCGCCGGGCGGAAGTGTTAGCAAGAAGAACAGATAGCCATGGGAGCGTGATGCGACCAGATGCAGCCCCGACGGATGTGTTTCTGCCATGCAAGCGAGGCATAGGTCACGGTCAAGAGAGACCAAGGCTATGAAGACAAATAAACTTGGCATCTGATTATTCAGCGCAACGTAAATAGAAGGTATGATCTATTGGAATGGTCTATTACGTCATTCAATAATTTACATGTTGCGTTTCTACAAATAGCCTATTGAGCAAGTTTCTGAGGATACGCTTTTGTGCGGCAGGAGGCAACTGGAAAGTGAGCAATGTGAGTAGATGAACTGTGTTGAGAAGCCTAATAGAATTGCTGGGAGGAACATGAGATTGTGAAAGCTGATTGTAGATGGTGTATGTATTACCGTCAAAGCAAAATTTCGATAGCAGTAAGAAATCTGAGAGTAAGTTACTGAATACACTTTGTTGTTACATCTATTTTCAATTCAGCAAAAACATCGAAACGCAGTTTTGGAAATAAGTCCGCTGACAGTTATAGGAAATATATTCAGATTAGCTGTCCCTTGGATATGAAATTCAGTGACAACATATAATGATATATAACTTAACGGCTTTGTTAGCACATAAGTTTCGGACACAAAATAGAATCAGAGCTTATAGTCCCACAGCGAGTTGGTATATAGCAGGCAATATAGTTTTAGTGTTAATTCAAAGATTTAAATATGAAACGCTTTGTACATTGAACAGAGTTCAGTACACACGGGTTTTAGTGTTAATTCAAAGACTTAGATATGGAACGTTTTGTAGGTCGAACAGAATTCAGTACACATGGAATGCTTTGTAAATCGAACAGAATTCAGATCTGTTGCAACTATATGAGCTCTCTTATAATTCAGATCTAGTTGCATAGAAGCAAGGTTGTCCTGTAATGTAGCAGCGTTTTAATGTTGTTAAAGTAACAAAAATTGATAGCGTTGCCGCATAGATTGCAAACTGCTCGTTCTTTCATGTGGATACCATCATGTTTTTAAGCATGTTCAATAACCAGATTGAGCTGCATAGAAGCAATGTAACTCTATAATCTGGTAGGAACCTAGTGTTAGTGAACCAGCAGAAACTGGTAGCTTTGGTGTGGAAACTGTAATCTGCTCTCTAAATTCTGTCATGATTAGACTATATAGTTTGCAAGGTCTGTCGAAAAAAGAAAAACAGATGAGGAAGAAAATTAATATTTCAGCACGAGGTTGGTAAGTATATCTAGGAAGAAGTAAATTCGAAATTGCACGGCACAAAGTAAAGCGGCAACATTATATAGTGAATCCAATGCAAACACAAAACCAAACATCCTTAACATCTGTGATGCTAATATTAAAAGATTTTAACATGTAACAGACCAGATGGAAAACAGACAGGAAATGCAAACTTTGTTCAAACGCCACCCAATACTTCGTGGTAAACTATATTCCTAGTTTTAAGAGTTGGATGTCCGTCTTCATCGAGGGCAAGTACCTTTAGCCCTTCCTTGATGTCACTCGTGATGCAACAACATAAAATTGACCATGAGAAAATACAGGCTTTGGTAAGTACACACCAACCTTTTGGAGTGTTTGGCCTGGCTCTTATTAATTGTCATTGCATAACAAAGACGTAATGGATATTGGCGCCGTTGTAAAGTAAAAGGCCATTTTTTAGATGGTGCATATAGTATAATCCTTGGTATGCATACGTGAGCACCAACGTTGCTTCCGGTCATAATTTTAGCCTCAAGAACCCATTGACCTAATCTGGTAACCAGAAGACGTGTACCATTGCACAGGCCGATAGACTGATTGATATTTCGAAGCAACATAATTGGGACGCCAACCTTGAGAGCAATTCTATGACATGGAAAATTCGGAGGCTCAATATATGCAAAAACTGAGGAGGATACAGTAGGTCCGCATCTGCTACATGGTCCAAAGTCTTGCATATGGCATCGCAGCTTTCAAATATTGTTTCTTCTCCAGGAACTAATCCAAAGAGTACATCATTAATTGAATTGGCCACCTTATTAGTAGGACAAATAATTGCACGGTCAGCTAGATAGGACACATCAGAATAATTGACACTGAAAGAATTATATGTTGCGTTGATAATAGATAGCATGTAATCAGAAGTTGGCAGCAATGCAATATCGGATGGTAGTGTAATCCATGAGGGAACTGTCTCGCTTTCTCCTGTGTCCATTGGTACTCTCCCTTCTCCCACGGCAAGAACCCAATTTGCAAACTCTTCCAACTCAAACTTATCAGCATCTGACAAATCTGGATTAGACAGCCTCATGTTCCTATTTAACTTAAGAAGAGTTACATGTTGCCAAAGGGGAGATCTAATAAGAGATGCATTAAGAATTTCTTGTTTAGTTGCATCGTCGATGACAGGCAGTACTTGCCTAAAATCTCCGCCCAACACCACTGTCTTACCACCAAAAGGAAGCATTCTTCTAGAGCTGTCATTCATAGAGAGAACATCTCTCATACTCCTATCAACTGCTTCAAAACAACGCCTGTGAGTCATGGTGCTTCGTCCCATAATATCAGTGTAGCTTTTTCAACCAATTCTGCTAGATTTGTCCCTCGTGATATGTTGCACATTGTTTGCTCACCAATATCAAGTGGGATCCTAAATCTGGAATGAGCTGTCCTACCTCCTGGAAGCAACAAAGAAGCAACTCCTGAAGATGCAATAGCCAGAACTATATGATCATCTGCTCGTAATGCAGTAATAATAGCATTCCACAAGAAAGTTTTTTCAGTACCTCCATGACCAGAAACGAAAAATAGTTTTCCATCTGAACCTGTAGCAGCAGCTATAACTTGGTGAAAGATCTTTAGCTGTTCACTATTCAGTTTATGGTAAAGTGAAAAGCTGTAGATCTGAGGTCTTCCTTATCGTATTGCATCTCTTCCAGAACCAATCTATTACCAACAACTCTAGCACCATGCAAAGAGTCTGTACATATATTAAAAGATTCCAATGAGAAGCCATTTTTAGCAAACATGATTGAAAGATCTTGATGTGGGTTGGTCCCGATTTTCACGGATTGATGCGAAGGGAACGATGAACACGAAGAACAACGGATGAACTCAAGAACACACAAGAGGGGAAACACTCAAAACAAGGGTAAATAGCAAGTAGCAACTCGGCAAGACTCAATTGGTAACAAATCCCCGAGGGTAGCCCCCAATTCTCCTCTCCCAAGCACACCTTACTCTTAGTATTGTTTGTCCAATTGGTCAATCCAACCAACCCAATCTAGCCACCATAAGAGGGAAGATTAGCAAGTAATCGCAACTACAAGCGGAGCCTTGGTATCCACGCAGGGATCTTCTCCACAAGGGAGGCCTTGGTTCATCTCCACAAGGGGAGGCCTTGATTCATCTCCATAGGAGGAAAGAGACACTTTGAGAAGAAGGAGCAAAGCTCTACTTTAGTTCTCAAATCTTAGTCTAACCCTAGATCTGGAGGGGAAGGGTATATTTATAGTCTAAGTCACAAAGTGGGCGAAAAGGGGGGAGGTACAAGGCCACGTGGGCCCGTCAAGCGCGCAGGCTGAACTTATCAGGAAAACCGGCCTGGAGGCCGGCCGAGGCTAGCGTGGAGGCCGGCTTGGGGGCCGGCTGGAGGCTGGCTGAGGCCGGCTGGGAGGCCGGCTGCCTCGGGCTGGTGCCCGGCCCTAGGTCCGGCCTAGGCCGGCTGGAGGGCCGGCCGCGTCGGGAGGTGGACCGGCATGTGGCCCGGCCTAGGCCGGTCTGGAGGTCGGCCTTGTCTGGAGGCCAACCGGCCCTGGAGCCGGCCCTGGCCGGTTGGGAGGTCGGCCCTTCAGTCTTCTCCGCTTCCTCTTCTTCGTCTTGCGTCGTCTCTTGGCCATCTTCATCACGTCCTTGGAGATCTTCATAGGGGTCATCAGGTCCACCATAGCTGAGCACACACAAGGTATCGGAATGAAGTAGCAACCCATTCAAAGGAGTGTCGAGATCACACATAGATAGGAGTGAATTCACCTTATCATGGAGAGTTTTGACTCTTGCTCTTGTCATTGGTCCACTTGGTGGTGTGTGCCTAGGTTGCACTACATCAGATCTTGTAACAATTCTATCTGTAAATATTGTGGAGGGACAATCAGATCATTGTCATTCATAGACCGTCGAATTCGTGCAACTAAATCATCGACCATAAACTATGAATACTTATTAAGCAGCCTTTGAGCATCAGTAACTCCACAGAATAGCAAGACGGTCATAAATAAGTGCCTAAGCTGAAAAGAAGAAGCCCATAGAACTGCTTCATCGAATAGAAGGAACCACTCGTTGTCATCACCCACTAAGCCACGCGCTTGGCAAGCTTTTTAAATGAAGGAAACAATATACCATTGTATGTTTTTAAGTCAGCAAAGCTTGTAGCTCCGGCTACCTTAGTTAATAACATTCGTAGAAAGAAAAGCTCATTTGTTGTTGGGTGACAATTATAAATCCTTCCAATTGGCTTTCCAAATAAACAATCCTTCTCGACTCTCCTTTTCCATCTTTTAGTTTGCCCATTCCAAGTCCACTTAGTTGGGAAGTCAACATATGTTAGACACCGAGCATCGGGATGACGCTGGTTTGCAACGAACCATTCTGTCAACATTGTCTTGTATCTATTAGGATTCCCGACAATATCAGAGAGACCATCATTCTCGTCATAAATAACTCTATTCATGTTTGGTAAATGTACAGTCAACCTTTCAACAAATGGCTCTCGAACATGAATGTCATATGCAAATGTTCGCCAACAGGATTCACATGTCGATAAATACCTGCAAAGCACATTACCGCAAGCATATATATACCGTAAACATGCATGTGTAGCAAGTATAATGCACAAAACTGGACATGAAGAAACACTGGAGTGTATTAATAACAGCTAGTGAATATACCTGCACTTAGCATATTCATCTATTTCATTCCTCCCTTCTGAATGTGATCCTGAAACCTCATACATCGAACGTAGACGGGCCCGAGACATGTCAGGCCCCTTTGCAAGGTATTTAAATAAGTACTTAAGAAGATTAGTCTTATTACACCACTCAACATTAATATGAGCTTGAAATTTTTTAAGCAATTCCATATTGTATGGCACTATCCACCTATTGTCCAAACGATGCCCATTTTTTACGACATAACGCTGATTGTCAGGGCGACGATAAATTGGGAAACCCATACTGTCAATCATAGTCTCTTCACTGAATTCCTTTGGATAGTGTTTAGAACAAACACCGTCTTTCATACACGGTGAGTGGGGGTTGTACGCACCACAGGGGCCATGCACCATAAACTCCTCCACAAGCGCATAGCCAAGCACATCTTCCCGATAATCCGGTATCTCAGCAGAGATGTAAGAGTTTATAGTAGACGGCGTAGGATCCTGGGTATCAGCCTGAAGCCACACAATCGAGTGTATATGAGGAAGACCTCTTTTCTGAAATTCGACAACATATAAATCTGCAAATACAGAAAATAGCATAGTAAATAAGACAGCTGCGTAGTAAATAAGTCCACACTTGAAACAACAGAAATGAACAATCCAAACATATTTACATACAAAACCAGATAGGATAAGAGGAGACGTACATGCGTCAACAGGACCGAAAGTCTTTCCTTTTTTGACTCTACTTCTAAATTGATTAATTTTCATCTTGAAAACACGCGTCACAATATCGGGCCTGTCAGCAGGTGTTTGTCCAGGCTCAAAGACTAATGCTTCCGAAATCTCATCCCATTTTGGATTGCAAGTAAATGTGATAAATAAATCGGGAGCTCCATAGACACGACAAAGTGCCATTCCATCCTGGTAGTTTTGAATCATATATCGAGGCCCCCCAGTATAGCTAGAGTGCAAAATATATTGAACCCCAACATTCTTTCCAGTCGATGTACCTTCACCGAGAGCATCAGATAAACCTTGATATGTTTCAGAACGCAAAGTATCTTGATTCCAAAAGTGATAATTCAATCTGTGACTCAACACAAGAATAAGAGTCCACCATTATCTGATTAGACAGCCGACCACAGCAAGTAAATGGGTTTGGCTCCCCTCTTCGATAGTGGAACCTGTAACAATAGTATTCGAGCATAGAAACATCTTGTCTCCCACTAACAGGCACACCATTAACAGACTGGTATTTAATACCCAAATGGTAGCCCATAGAACCATAGGGAAATAAAAGGGGTACTGTAAAGCCATAAGGGAAGGATTGAGAGGAGAGACACGTTGGAAAAACCCTGCTTCTTTCTGCACAATGACGTCAAATCTACTTGCCTCCACAGAGAAATCATTAACAACCAAAGCAGCTAATTCAGGCGCAGCAGGAAGAGAGTAACGATTTCCATGGTCAGCTCCTTCATGGCCGAATAACTGAATAGCAACATCTGGACAGTCTGGCGAAAAAAGTCTTCTTTCAGCCATACGGAATGTTTGCACAAGAGGGTTACATTCATTCAGCATGATTCGCAGCGAGTCAACTGTTGCACGGTCAGGTTCCTCTCGATATAGACGCTGCCGACGGACAGGGCGGCTAGAACTTTCTTCCATATGATCAGCATGATGTGAATCTCTTGCACGACGACGACCATGAAATGGAGAAGGCACACGATCAGCCAACAGAGTAGGATCATTCCCATCAGCTTGATCAGTATGGAATATACCCAACCTATGGTCCAATTCATTAGTGGTGTCAAAAATATAGAGTGAGCAAATTTAGGATCTGGATTGTCAGGTGATGGAAGCAAAGATCCAATTTGATGGCAGACCACTCCACATATCTTGAAAACATACGGACCACTCCCGATATTAACGGTGTCATCAACATGAACGCCAAGAGACGTGAAAGCAAACATGGAGTTGTATTCACGAATCAAACGCAAGAAGCGTTTAGATTGAGGACCACCATCAAACTTAAGTAATTCTGACAACGGTGACGGCCAATCAGGATATATGGGTAGCGACACTTTCCCGTCGACAGCAACCAGTATATACAGACGTCTTTTTTCATAGCTGCTCGCTTGCAACGTTCTCGAAACCAAAAACAGGCGCTGCAATACACACATACATGATGTGGACCACCAAAATACGAACGACCAGGCCAGGCACCTAGAAAGCAAAATAAAAAAATAAGTACCAACCATAAATCGACCATGGAAAACATAAATGGAAACAGTTCTACTATCGAAGGCAAGAAATTAGATAAAATTTACGTTTGAGCACACTGATGAGGTCCTTCGGTAAAGGCAAATCGACACAGGTAGGCTTGCGGCCTGCACGAAGGAAAGCCCGATGCCGACGAATAGCCATACGCATCCGTCGGTTGGAATAAGCCGTACATCTAGGCAAATGAGGAGTAGCAGGAACTGAAAGAAAAGAGTAATAAACAACATCATTCATATTTGGCGTCAAAGGAATTTTGAAACAAAACGCATAAAAAGGAAAATCGATAGAGGAAACAATAAGATAGACGACATACCTTTTGACAGGTAATCCAAAGGATTAGCACCTGGAGGCAAAGGCGGAATAGGAATAGACGCATCAGCTTCAGAAAACATATCATCAGATTGTAAAATATGATCTGGGTCATTTTGAAGCTGGAAATCGCAAGGAGCAGACGATGGGCGGCGCCATCAGAAGCAGCCGGATCAAAACAACTGAACGTAGGAATCTGGACCTCTGACGAAGAAGCCCAAGTAGCAGCACCAGGTTGATCCGGCGTATACGAAGCATCCATAGTGGGCCGATGAGCAGAATCAGCATTGACATCATTGTATGGATTCCCTGAGGATGCTGTAGCAATAAATGACCCAGGAATATGTACATGAATAACCAAATTACACAGCCTTTGAACCACAGTAAAACAATAGAAAAAATAATAACATATATACCATCTGGAGACATAAATTGAATTTACTCTAAAAAAGAGAACCCACAAGTTTCAGACAGATAGAGAGTGCAGTCGGAAATAAACAGTGCATCAACCACAATGCACAGGGAGATCAATAGCACCACTTGCTGCATACTAATAAGCAAATAATCTAACACTCTTGGCCCTATGAAGAGCACATATAAACTTATAAATGTAAATACAGGAAGGCCTGCATAACAACCTAAGACAACAGATCCTAAACAAAATGGCACCATCATATGACCACACAGGAACAGTTGGACACGTGAGGAGAACAAACAAATTAATTAAATAAAACAGTGCGACCTCAATGTCTACAAAACGGGGACAGAGCTTATTAGTAATTTCTATTTTGGGTATGTCAGCTTGAAAGTTGCAAGAAGCACTCTGTAATATCACCTCATTTGATATACATGTCCTATGGGATAGGTTATTTTTTGTAGATAAAACCGTCTTAATAAGCTACTGTTGCAGTAACCCTTAACACTTTCTATCCATCGAATAAATCACCTGCATCTGTATGCTCAAATGTACTATACATTTATTTTTTTGTAGACGAAATAGACTTAGTAAGCTAATGCTGCAATAACCATCCGTACACTTTTTATATTAACCCAATAGATTACCAGCACCTGGATACTGAGTTGTACTATAAATATGAACCAGGAACCAGACCTTCACGGGCTGGACGTTTACCAAGACGAATCTCTCTTGTGCGCCCGTGGAGAGGCCGGCGATGTGCAGCTCCTTAATATAGTTAGTTAAGTTAGTGAGCGCGGAGAGGTCGGCGGTGTGCAGCTCCTTAATATAGTTAGTGATGAGTGAAGTGATGATGATTGTATTAGTCCAAAAATAAGAATGCAAACAATCTGATAGTCTTAAAGAAGATGACAATAAAGTAGAATTAATTGCTAGTCTAGACAGTTGCATCTCTGAAAGAACTAAAATGCCCATTCATCTACTAAACAGAAGTGAAATAAGGAGCACAGTGAACAAAAGAATTTTAAATCCGTGGTGTAACCATATAATTCTGAAAACCTATAAGTACTCGCAGCGAATTCCATGTATAGGAAGAATAATATACCCGTTTGGTTGTGAGACAAAAAAAATCTTTTCTCATTCAATCTGAAATATGTGATGTAACCATATAATTTTGAAAACCTGTTAGTACTCGCAGAAAAATCCCATTGGAAGTTCTATAGATGGAATAATCCTAATTTTAATTCAGTTCAGTAGCAGCTCCGTTATGCAATAAAGTAAAAAGGAAGAATCAACAAAAAGGAAATGAAATCGCAGGACAGGGAAGAAGAACAGAAGCACACATACCAGGAACATGGAAAACAGAGGAAACATGTTGCGCTGAACTGTCAACCGGACGTTTGCCAAGACGTATCTCCCTTCTGCGCGCATCCTCGTGAACCGGCACATCATCCTCAGCAGGCATAGCAGCAACAACAGCATCAACAGACCAATCAGGCTCCGTAACAGAGGCATGGCCGACAGGAGGCAGCATAGACTGATCGACATAACGTGACACCGAAGGAGAAGGATGAACAACACGTCGGAGCTGGGACGGACGAACAGGCTCATCGACCGAAAACAGGTCCGACTCACGGCGGCGACGACAGCCAACGACATCAGAGGAAGTACTATTAAGTTGAATTTCAGTTCCATCAGCAACACCTAATGCAGGCACCAGCGCTGAAGGAGGCAACACACCGGACAGCAGAGGAGCAGACGGAACATCATGCAAGAGGTGGTCGTCGGACTGGCCATCGAATTGATCAGACGTAGAATAAGCAGAGTCAAATCGACGACGACGGGACGATAGAAGCGAAGGAGCTGAAGACACAAGCCCTGCACGTACCTCCCGATCACAACCCGGAACCGGAGCAACCGTAGGAGAAGCAAGCAGGGCGTGACCCCGCCCAACAGAACCGCGACCCCGCCCGTGAGAAGGACGGACACCGGAAGGAGAAGTCGCATGGCCAGCAGGAAGACAGCGGCCCCGGGCACGGGAAGAACGGCGTCCCCGCCCGCGAGAAGGAGGAACACCAGAAGGAGACGACGGCGGCAAGGAAGAAGAAGAAGAAAGCGCACCGCTGACAACAGCGAGGGGATCGCGACCCCGGCCGCGAGAAGTGCGACCCCGCCCGCGAGAACGACGACCACCGGAAAAAAGCGGCGACGGCGGTGGAGAAGGAGCTGATTCCCCCCGCGCAGAAGGCGGCCGGCGGCGCATGGTAAGGAGGTGGGAGACACCGGCAGACCGAGGCAGGGGAAACAGCGAGGAAGCCGAGGAGGAAGGGAAAAGAAAATAAATGGCGGCGGCCGCCGAGACCGACAGGGAAGAGCCGAGAAAGGACTCATCGATCGAATAAAGGACCGTTCGATGAAGAGTCAACGGGTAGAACGGCGTATGGTACTTTTCTTTGAACAGTAGCTATTGACGTGGGTCGCGGTTAAGGCAACGATTTGCACGTCTGTAATATAGTTAGTGATGTTATTAACATATCATAACCTATAACGTAAGTTGAAGACTCTGGTCTCTAATCTCGGTGGTAGCACCTACGCCTCCGCCAAAAATATCTTGTAACGAAAATGATGAAATGCAGTCCTTGATTATACATAACTATATAACTATATACATATTATGCATCACAATTCTGGAAATCCAAAATGATTTTATACAAGACATATTTTTGTCTTTTTTACACAGGTCACAAAAAATGATTTTTCGCCACGACATTTTTTGTGCTAACACAAAATTCTCTATTGTATATCCAAAAAAAATCTGTAATTTTTTGACATTTTAAAAAAACATTAAAAATATTTTACATAATAGGTGCAGCACCTACTACTCAAAACGCCGCCTCCTCACAATTCAGCAACCTTAAACCAAGAGATATAGGACATAAAACCCTCCAATGATGAGATGAGGTGGACTGCCACGGTTGCGTGTAGTCAATCGCAAGGGAGCCCTTGTTTCCATCCCTGATTTCATCCATGCGTTCCATTCCACTGATACGGGCGGTCGATGGCGATCCCTATGCTATGCTATGCTTGGTGTTCGGTCGATACTACCGAGGCCGCCTCCCAAAATAAAAACGCACGCGCCCGCACCTCACTCCGCTCTCTCAGCCCATTCCTTCCTGCCCTCCTCTGCTCTAGGCTCAAGCTAGCTAGATGTCTCGAGCTCGAGCTCGCCGGCCGCCGTCCATGGCTTCCCTCGCCGTCGCCGTCGGACCGGCCGTCTCCCCGGCGTACCGGATCCAGGTAAACCCGCTATTGAATGCTTCTTTCAGCTACTTGGCTTCGGTTAGTGTTGTTGGGTTTCGCCCACAGGATCGATCACATCAAAGTATCACAAACACACGCGGATAAAATTATCGCCAAAGGCACATATCGCGCCTTTCTTCTTTTTCTTTATTTTCTCTCAATATCTCGGTACTACAACTCACGCAGCACATCATGTATATATACACGACCAAGCCATAGCTAGCAGACTCCACGTTTAATTCCTATAAACCTGCTCGTACGGTCGTACTAGGAATCATGCAACACATGGAAACTTCCTAACCGACTTAGACTAGTACTACTTGGAAACCCACTCATGTACATGGTATCCAACACGCCTAGCTAACTCACGGGCATGCACTTACCTAATTTGACAAACTTAACTAGACAATTTTGGATTATTTCCAACATTCTCCCCCTAATCTAAACTTGTCATCTCCTCATGCTTTTCGTGGTCTTGACTCGATGCAGCTTCACAACTCGGCGACTCAACTCAACGCATTCTCCGGATTACCAGTCCACGCTGCCGCATCTTAGCGTGCCACATGTAGACTAAACACATAGCCACATGCAGGAACACATCTTAACCGGTTCACATCCATCTTCACGTTGATTTTCATCTTCTCGTTGAGACACGCAGATAGCTACCCGCCATCTTGTCTCCGCGCACGTCTTCGCTCCTTGGAGATACACCTTCACTGGAACACCTCGACCGTGACGTCTCACGTCTTCGTCCCTTGGAGATACAGCTCACTGGAGTGCCTCGACCATGACGCGCTTTCGCTGCAACGAACTCCAACAGACCAGCACTTAGACACAACTTCACACCTTATTCTTGTTGTCGGTGACGCATCTTACCGAACAACACTTCGCGTCCGACGGCAACACAACTCTTCATGTACGCGTAACACATCTTTCCGTACATGAATTCGTCGGAACTTGTTATCTTTGCCCAAGACCGAACGCACGATCTCGCGGCAATTCACGGGTCCAGCGGCAACACAACTCGCCGTATACGGGCACCGCAACTTCCATATACGAACTCGCTGGAACTTCGATCATGAACGGAAACGCAAGGACACCACTTCCTTTTTCCGCTTGCTCCCTTCCGCTTACAATTTTCTCCGCCAGTAGCACAACTGTCGTAGAAAAAACTCACAACCACAAGCTCTTGAACGCATCTTGCAAGAACTCATGTGTACACCTTGACAATCTCCTTCATACTCCCCCGCATGACGATCTTGACGAGATTTTACGGTACCGCACCTCGGCACCACCGCTCTCTCCAACGATCATCCACCTCCAATGCCTTGCCGACGACAGCTCCCTGTCGCCTCCTCTGCGCCGTTCCACCAAACGACGGTCGCCCACCCCGAGGCGCTATTACGGGTTGCCTCCCCGGGGCAAGCGTGGCTTCAAATTTTCGACCTCGCTCTGATACCAATTGTTAGCTTTGGCCCGATCTTCACGTCGACGTGGCTCGTCGAGTTCTTTCTGACGACCACGACGCACGTAACAAAGCTAGCTCCTCGGTACAACTCCGGCAATACGCGCACGTAGCAAGCTAAAGCAAGCAGACACCCACCTCAATGGATACTATCTGCTGCTAGCTAATCACGTACGATTGATGGTATCGATCACAAAGGCAAACGCTGGAAAGACACGATTTGATTGCTAGAGGTGCGTATCGCACCTCTCTCTGGACACGGCGATTTGGCTATCGGGTACAGCTGCACCCGCTAGCCAGAAAAAAAAATTCTGAATGTCAAAAAATTCAAAAAAAAAAATTGCATGTAGTCCAACATATTTGCACTCAGCACAAAAATTGGCATGGTGAATTTTTTTTTTGCAACCTGTGCAAAAAAGACAAATTCGGACATACCGAAAAGTATATGTACGTGTCCGAAATTTGTCTTTTTTGTACAGGTTGCAAAAAAAGTTTTTTCACCATGCCAATTTTTGTGCTAACACATCACGCTGTAATTTGCATCCGGATTTTTTTTCGGAATTTTTTGACATACTGAAAAAAATTAAAAATAAAATACATAGTGGGTGCATCTAGACCCATGCACCGTTATGAATATCCGCCTCTCTCTCTCTTTCTTTATTTCTTCTCTCAAATCGGTACTTGAGATTACACGTTAGGCTAGCTATTTATACAGGTACACAGACCAACCAGCTATCCTACTCGATGTAGAACTCTAAGCCTATTCGGAGCCCTCACACGTATACTACCATATACGATGCACACGACACCGTGTCGGCTCCGGTCATGCTTATTTCCAACAAGTGTTTATTCGGTTGGCTGAGTGGAAGATCGTCTGCAGCTAAGCAGCAGCGGCGGGAGGAGCAGCTTCGCGGCGCAGAGAGCCGCCAGCTTCCCGTCGGGCCGGCTGCACTTGACGGCTGCGAGGAGATCTTCCCTGGTGGCCTGCTCGGTATGTATGTTGCCATGATCCGTCCATACGCATTCAGTGCCTGCCACTCCAGTTCTTGCTGCTTGTACTGCTACGACTGCTCGGTCATCTGAACGCTTATTGTTATTCAGTGGTACATTAGTGGTAGCAGCAGAGTACTTACATCTGGCTAGCTTCCAGTTTGTTTGGCGAGGTGTTTTTCCCGGCGTTAGCTCAGCTAGCTGCAATTTATATATGCTCTCCATGTGGCATCGAGGTTATAGATGTGTATTTCGCGACTGCAAACATGGATTCAGACATGCTACCACATACTCGCTCCGTTCGGAAAAGGATGTCACAAATATAGACCATTTTTGTGACATCTTTTTCCGAACGGAGGGAGTAATAGATTTGTATGAGCGTCCGCTTGTGCTACTACTCTTGGATTCACCTCCGTAGCAACATCATGCAGGAAGAATTCCATGAAACAAACTGTTAGTATGTTTCACCCTTGGTTTTATAGGTGACTAAAACACACCCTGAATTCCTACTACTTGCAGGGTTTCTGGGCTGGACTGGTGGACAAGTATGAAGAGATGATGGAAAACCACCACCCAGGGCTTGGGGATGAGCGGTGGCCGTTTGTTACTCATTTTGTGGGGTGCAAGCCGTGTGGAAGCTATGGTGATTATCCAGTAGAGCGGTGTCTCAAGAATATGGAGTGAGCATTTAACTTTGCCGATAACCAGGTGCTGCGACTCTATGGGTTCGGGCATAAGGGGCTGGAAAGTCCCAAGATCAAGAGGATCACCCGTCAGACAACCAAGCCTATTAACGACAAGGCTTTTCTGTTCACGGCTTTTTCTTGTTATGTGTAATAGTTAGAGATTGCACAAGCTATGTTTCTCATGATCTTAAACACGATTGTAACTCAAATCAGATGAAAATAGCATCACTTTTGTACTGTATTTAGTTTGAGTGCAAGCTTTTAGCCGGACATGCATCCCTAATGTTTGTAGGTGGTATCTGCTAATGATTAAATTATTTTACCTTGTCGTCCATGATACATTGAGTGCAGTTATGAAAGAAAGCTGACTGGTTAGCTAACTAAAAACAATCAGTCCTATAGCAAGCCCACCATGGTATATATGTTGCCTTCTTCATTCCGGTGGTATTTGCCGTCATTTTCATGCCTAAATTTGTAGTTTAATGAAAAATGTTCATGGTTTGGAATTTTTTGTATCGAGATCACTATAACTATTGAAAATTAAAAGAAATAATATGCCCGAAAAGTCAATTTGTAGCCCGGGCTACATGTAGCCCGGTTTTTTGAAAATTCGAAACCTGCAATTTAAATTTCTTAAAAAATCTGAAAAAAAATCCTAAACGTAGATAATGATGATTTCTACTTGTGTGTGAAAAAGAAATGTGAAACATTCTGTATCTTATCATGTGTAAAAATGACAAATTTCTATATCTGGTTGGTGATTCAAAATCTCTCAAAACTTTCAGAATTTTTTCTTTTTTTTGTAGGGTGAAATAGAAACTATTTTGAGTTGAAACTTTTCAGAAGCATAGATCAAGTCCTTGTCAATATGTAATATTTTTCCAGAATTTTTCAAAACTTTAAATGGCGATTAAAAAATAAATAAATAACCGGGCTACCCCTCTTATACTGAGTTACTTATTTTGAATAATTGAAGAACATAAGAAAGATGGTTCTTTTTTGTATCATTCTTCAGTTTCTTTATCTACATTTCTATTAAAAAAATAACATGGGCTTCCCCCGCCCCATTTCATTGCATGAAACCATCATGAGTCTGACCGATTACAACATCGCAAAACGCGTTCCAAGGATGAAACAAAAACAGCTAATGGCAACCCTATTACAAAAGCACTCATCCCATGAGGTCGAACACGTTGTTACGCTCAACGGAGCAAGGTTCATGTTTTACAACTTTTACCAAAACACGCGCCTGCCAGGAACAGCAAGAACTTCATATCCTTCAAGCTCTAAGCATGTTGGCGATCGGCTAGGGAGCGAAAGGTCACACCAGAGTAGACGTAGGAGTAGACCACGTCCCGGGTCCTGCCACCTTCTTGAGCTCTGGCGATTTCGGATCATCATTTGTTGGGCAATCTTCCCTCAGCCACTCTCCAGCTATGGGAGTGTGCGGACGAGGGAGTTCAGTCTTTGGCAAAAGGCACCAGTCATCATCCGGGTTTCCTCCTTCAAGATAGTATCCCGATTTCTCAGCGAGCTTAGGAACAATATCCAGACCTGTTTCATGCCCAGCCAAGTTTGACCGTCAAAGATCAAACCGTTACAAATTTTCAAAGGCTCCATAAAGCAAAAGCAAAAATTAAATTTAAAGCAGTATGGCGTTTGTTAGCAACCCTAAAACTTGCTACAAAGAGGAAATCGACACAGACTCCGACTCCAAAATGCACGGCAACCTCTCGCCACACATGCTTTGCAACTATGCACTGAAAGTAAAGGTGATCTACATATTCTTTTTCAGCACGGAAGACACAATCTTCCGGCTTGTTCATGTTCCTTTTCTTGAGGTTATCCCTATTCATGAGCTTATTACGTGCTAAGAGACCGAGAAAAATGTCAATCCTAGATGGGACGCTTAGCTTCCAAAGGGCAGGGATATGCTCAGGCTGCACAACTCTATGCTAACCTTGTCAAACGCTTCTCATAATCAAGTTAGCACTATACCCTTGCTATTGGCTTTCTTGACCGAGTGGATTACCTCATGCGCAGTGACCACACTTTCTAACATGATAAAGGCAGATTGATTAATTGCCGTAAGCACCTTGGTGAAAATTTTAAAGGAGTAATTAAGTAAACTAATCGGTCTAAACTTTTCATCGAAGAAGCCTCTGGCTCCTTTGGAATCAGAGTGAGCACAGCGAAATTCAGTCTATAGATGTGTAACTTCCCCTAAATTTCTACTTGCCTTATCCTTAATCTTAGCCAGCAATTTTAAGGTTGAAAGGACTACAAAATATAACTTTTGTTTATATATTTACTAATATGGTATTATTTTATGAAATTATAAATAATGTTTTAACAGGAACGGGGCCAAAAAAACCAAAGCTTCATTGATAGCGTTAGGAAACACTTACGTGCAGTCCGTCACAAAAAATAGAAATTACAACCAGACCCTTACAGTTTGCAAAAGGGACCTCACAAAGAAATCAGAAACGCAATCGAGTCTTGCCCACCGCCGTCGTTGCAAGGCCTCGCCGCCGTGGCCATCAAGTTCACCTCTGGGGACAAACCACTTGGTGGAGAGCTGATGAAGAACGCTGCTTCAGAACCCCAAGATCCTCCCGCTGAGGAAGAAGCCTAGAGCAAGTAGCACCAGGGTACAGAGTGACCCCCTTGGTCTTGGATAGCGGCGGCGCATCTCGCCGTCACTGAGGAAAGTCCGCGCCTGAAGCTTCGAAGGGCGCAGGCCAGAACCCATCCCAGGGCTCGAGCAATCGATGTCTTCCCCTCCTCCCTTCCACCACATCGGCAGCAAGAGAGAAAGAGCTCACCGATAGCCAAGCCCGACCAGAGCAATCTCATGTAAGGCTGAAACTTCCACGACTCAAACATGCTGGACGTGACCGACCAAAGAAATAGCAGCCTTGATCCGAAAAGCTCGTTCGGAGCGCGAGCACCAGGCAGCTCGCTATCTAGGCCGGCCTCACGCCCTCCCGATCACACCCATCGGCGTATAACTCTTTGGTATTTCGAATGTGCTGGGCATATTCTTCCGTATATGGGTTGTAGATCCGAGAGCGTGGCCCACGTCAGTTAATGCTCAGCTACTTACCGTTAAAAAGAAGGAGCTCTCCTTTCATGTACCTTATACTCCTATTGAACAATGGCAGAGTGTGTTTTAGCAAAGAAAAAACAATGGCACAATGTACCGGGTTGTATTATTTTAATTAACTGCGTGGTTTCTCTTAAAGATGCACTTTATTTTAGAACGTTATTTAATCTTTTTTGCTAGTCTATTCCGTGGGTACACGTGATAAGGGTATCTAATAGAATCAGTTAAATTCACTTTGGCGGTATTTGAAAAACATATTTTCAAATGTCGGAAAATCTAAAAATAAAATTTTGCGGATACATCTTCACATTCTATGTGTTCACAAAGTTGTTTCACCCAAAACCGATATTTTGTATCCTGTGTGATATGTCAAAAATACATTTAAATTAATGATGCATATGCACCTTAGAGTCAAAACACCACTCCAATAGAATCACATATTCTAACTGTGTGAGTTGTCTTGTTATTTCATAATTTATTGAGATGGTTTTCCACTATGAAGGAAAATACTATTCAATATTTTGTAACGTACCTGGGACAAATCAATGTTATCTTTCATTTCCAATCATACTATTTTATCTTTTTAACGGCAATTATTCTATTTTCTTACATTTATTATTTAACCCGAAGGAACGTCTCATCGTGAGCAATTATGTCACCAACAGTTCATCTTGCGCAGTAAATTACGTGCTACCAGATCTTCGTAACTGTTCATGGGCCAATTTTAAAAAGGCCAGTTAATGGATTATTCTTGTGCCAGCCCACTTGATGGATTTTATCTTGCAGCTGGACCGGACCATGTTCCACCTTGCTAGCCTAGTAGCCTACCTGTCCCATCCAAAACTGTAAGTAGCCGGTATAGATGTATTCCTTCTCGTATAGTTCAAGACTAGTTATAGTGGGAGTATCATATACTAGTATCATGCATATGATACTAGTATATGTTACTACATCCATAGTGAGTAGTAATATATGTGTGGTATCATATACTAGTGTATTTATTAGGTTATACACTCATCTTGTTTTGAAATCCGTTATGTTACGGTATCTACCTATGATACCACTACAATCTCTCTCATTATTAATTGCAGTGGCACATCATCTTTTTGCCAACATGACATGCATGATACTACCTATGATACTCACACAATGGCTAGTCTAACTGGATCACGATGGACATCTACACGTCCTCGATATCGCCTTGATCCCCGTATTTATTATGACGTCTCTCATTTTCAGATTGATGTATTGCCTTACAATCTCTGATGTGAATGCTTGATACATGGCCTTTTTCCCAAGTAGTCCCACGACCGTGCATGTTCAGGTTGAATTGGCTTCGATTTCAACATGCTAATTTGCCTCAGGTTATTTTTTTGAGCTGAAACTAATTTGGCACAATATTGTAGCCGCCACATCTCTCTTCCAACCATGTAGTTATCTGAGCAGCCATGATCCAACCAGAAAAAAACAAAATTGAGGTGTTCTTTGTTAGAATTTGGGCCCATTTGGGCATCCCAAAAAGAAATTCCTGAAAATCTCAAATTGGCCCATGTGCATGGCAGAATTTTGGAGGTGCAATGTGGTGCTAAATTTTAGTCCCACATTGCTAGTTGGAAGAGACAAACACCACCTTATAAGGTGGAGTGTTCTACCACTTGGTGTGCTAGTTGAGAATAGAAGGCTCTCTCGTGCGCACTCCTCCTCCTCCTTCGCCGCCGTCCGTCCGTCTCGTCACGACACGCCGCGGGTTGCGGGAATGAGCCGAGCGGGCCGCTATCCAACTCGGACGTGGTTGGCCCACGTTGTACCCGTTAGGGTTTCCCGAGCCGCACTATATATTGTCTTGCACTGCGTGCGCCGTCACAAACCGAACCAATCTAGGTTTTGCCAATCTCGTACCTTGCGCCGCCACCGTAGTCTACTCCATCCTGTGCGCCGGCGTGCACCGGCGAACGGGACAGCAGGTCTCCGGAACCACTTGTCCTTATGATCCTGTACGGGAGAGGGCGAATAAGGTTTTTGGGAAGCGCCCCGCGCGACTGCTTTAAAGTTTTTCATCACGGCTCGACTTCCTGGACGATCTCCGGGTCCGCGGGCGACTCGTCTCCAACGTCGTCTTCTTCGAGCTGCTACCGTCGCCGCTCAAGCTGCTGCCGTCGCTGCTCCAACGACTAATTCATCTACAATTGTTCGGTACGTTCGTCACGTTCCGATGACTGTGTTCGTAGATGTCTTGCTGATGTTCATGTTAATTAATACGTCTAGTATTTTTGAGATTAACATGTTAGTAGCTCTTGTGATCATGCTTTATATTCTGGAATTAATCATGGAGATTATGCCTAATAATCCAACAATCCAAAAACCTTATATTTGTTATAGGCAATTTCCTGAGTTAAACATGGGACATCTATCTGATGCGCTGAGGCCGGACAAGTTTACCGGTGTGGACTTTAAGAGATGGCAGTACAAGAGCACACTGTGGTTGCGATCTCTGAAAGTGTTCGACGCTAGTGAGGGTTTACCTGAAGGAACTATATCTGACGAGGATCAGAACTAGTTCAAGGAAACCAATACTGCCTTTGTGGGACTCGTTCTGAGTGCTCTTAGCAACAAGTTGTTTGATGTGTACATGCACATTACAGATGTCAAAGAGCTCTGGGAGGCACTGAACGCTAAGTTTGGTGTAGCAGATGCTGGCAGTGAACTGTACATCATGGAGAGCTTCCATGACTTCAGGATGGCTAACAACCGTTCTGTAGTCGAACAGGCTCATGAGATACAGTGCATTGCTAAGAAGTTTGAGCACGCTAAGTGTGCCTTACCTGACAAGTTTGTGGCTGGATGCATTATTGCAAACTTGCCCTCTTCATCAAGGAACTTCGCCATAACTCTCAAACACAAGAGACAAGAGATATCGATTGAAAACCTGATAGCGTCTCTTGTTGTTGAGGAGAAGGCTCGGGCTAAGGACACTGCTAAGAGAGGTGGTGAAGGTCAGTCTAGCGCCAACATGGTGCAGAAGAACTTTCACCACGACAAGAGCAAGGCCAAGGGAAAGCCCGTCTTTAACATGCCTACCAAGACTACTTCTTTCAAGAAGAAGAAGAAGATGCTGAACAAATCTGAGCTAAAGTGCTACACTTGTGGAGAGCCCGGACACTTCTCTGTGGACTGCCCAGATCGTGCAGACAAGAAAGGGAAGGCGCCAAAGCATGTCAACGTCGTGACCGCTAGCAATGCTGATGGGTACGGTAATTTACCGATTGTGCTTTCAGTATTTCAATCTCCATGTTGGTGGATTGATACGGGTGCTAATGTTCATGTATGTGCTGACATCTCTATGTTCACTTCTTATCAGGTCGCAGATTCAAGCGTCTTAATGGGGAATGGATCACATGCTTCTGTTCGTGGTGTTGGCACGGTAGATCTGAAGTTTACTTCGGGGAAGATCGTGCAGCTGAGGAACGTGCAGCATGTCCCTACTATGAACAAGAATCTCGTTAGCGGCTCCCTTCTATGCAGAGATGGGTTTAAATTAGTCTTGGAGTCCAATAAATTAGTTGTGTCAAAGTTTGGACAATTTATTGGTAAAGGGTATGAGTGCGGAGGCTTGTTCCGCTTTTCATTATCGGATTTTTGTAATAAGTCAGTAAACCATATTTGTGGCAGTGTGGATTCGGATGCTAATGTTTGGCACTCTCGTTTATGTCATGTTAATTTTGGTTTAATGAGTAGACTTTCCAGGTTGAGTTTAATTCCTACTTTCACCATTGCCAAATGTTCTAAGTATCACAGCTGTGTGCAATCTAAGCAACCTCGAAAGCCTCACAAGGCAGCCGAGGAGAGAAACTTGGCACCACTAGAACTCGTACATTCGGATCTATGTGAGATGAATGGCATGTTGACAAAAGGTGATAAGAGATATTTCATGACTTTAATCGATGATGCTACTAGGTTCTGTTATGTATATTTGTTACACACCAAAGATAAAGCTTTAGACTACTTTAAAATTTATAAAGCTGAAGTAGAAAATCATTTAGAGAGAAAGATCAAACGTTTTAGGTCAGATCGTGGTGGCGAGTATTTCTCCAACGTATTTGATGAATTCTGTGAGGAACATGGTATTATTCATGAGAGGACGCCTCCCTATTCGCCCCAATCAAACGGGTTGCCGAGAGGAAAAACCGCACGCTGATCGACTTGGTGAACGCCATGTTGGACACTGCTGGTTTATCTAAGGCATGGTGGGGGAGGCTTTGTTGACTTTGTGTCATGTCCTGAATAGAGTTCCTAACAAGGATAAAGAGAAGACACCTTACGAGGAGTGGTCTGGTAGAAAACCATCACTTTCTTATTTTCGTACTTGGGGATGTTTGGCGAAAGTCAATGTTCTAATTCCTAAGAAACGAAAACTTGGACCGAAGATAGTGGATTGTGTCTTTCTAGGTTATGCTCAGCGGAGCATTTGCTATAGATTTTTAGTGGTTAAATCTGAGTTACCTGATATGCATGTTCATACTATTTTGGAATCTCGTGATGCAACATTTTTTTAGAACACGTTTCCTATGAAGGTGTTCGCACCCATTTTTGGCACATGGACGGTTTGGCCCTAGATGTTCTTGGCTTAGGCGAGGTGCACTCGAGGAGACGCCAGGATGCGGAGAAGGAGGCAAGCTATCAACCGGCAAGTCGCCAGGCTGTAGGCCACCATGTCCCGGCAATCAAAGTCGCCGCCAATATTGGTCCAGCATCACCCAGAAGCCAGCAATCCCAGGGTCGAGGGCCGGCATTTCCCAAGAGCCGGCATTCTCCCAGGAGCTGGCCAGTGCCGCCATCATCCAGAAGCCAGCATCGCTCCAGAGCCGGCAATGCCCCTAAGAGCTGACGTCAAACCCGACATTCATGTCTAAGGAGCCAACCTAGGTGCCGCCATCGTCCGAAAGCCGGCATGCTCCAGTTGCTGGCCACCCACCATCAGGAACGTGCCTTCCAGAAGCCGGTGTTTATCATAGAGCTGGTCAGAGGCCGGCATTATCCAAAGAACCGGCGTTGCCTTAGGAGCCAGTCTCCAAAACCAGCAATGTCCCCGGACCCGGCATTTGGTCCTACGAGCAGGTCAAAGCACCGCCAAGCCAGCCAAGGCGCCGCCAAGGCGGCCAAGCCGCCGCCATCTCCCAGGAGCCGGCCAATGCGTCGCCAACATCCAGAATCCGGCATTGTTGCCGGTATTTCATGTCTTAGAAGCCGGCGTGCATGCTGCCATGATCCAGTCTACGGCTCAAGCCAGCAACAAGCAGCATACAGAGATCTTTCCAAAATACCATGAAGATGACCTCGGAAGGAAAAGTGCTTAACACAGAAGTTGTGCGTGCCAAGGTGCACAATATTGCTTTTGGAGGTGTCTTCATCCGAGTTAGTATGCGGCTTACAGAGTTACGACAAGAGTTAGGCGGATTCCTGTCACCTGCCATAATTGTACGTGAAGATGAAGACGGACCCGGCAAGTCATTAAGACAGGCTCGGATGGAAAAATGATAGTCACAAGAGTTGTTCGCCTCGTCGAGACGTACAAGTTTGGTCTTTGGGCCATATCCATCCGAGTTTTTATGTGACTTTGGCGGCCACAACAAGAAGCAGGTCAGGAGGTGCTGCGAATCTGGACAGGAGTTCGACTTGAACTAGGATTTTAGGACGGTTTTGATGTAATTTCCTTGTAAAGAAAGTCCTATGCTTGTACGGCAAGTCCAGCCGCCTCATATATATGTGAGAGGTGACGGCCGATTGAATAACACCAATCGAATCTATCAATCTATCATACATTTGCGTGTTCAATTTATCCTTCACCCTTGTACCTATGCTTCTCGTTCCTTCGTAAGCCGGTCATCATGCCGGCAAGCTGCAAGGCCACGAGGCTCTAGGGGCGATCAGGTCGACCTGGAGCAACCAATCGTCGCCGGCTTCCTCCGACGGGGCTTGTCCCGAGGGGCTGGGACGTCTGGTCTAAAAAGAGCCGGCTGGACTGTCTTGCGTATCGCGCTTCCAGCCGGCCTCCCGCGGTGCGAGTTGCGGAGCATCTCCCCCGGCGCCGCGGGTACACGAGGACGTGTTCGTGTGACGCGTTTATAACGCAACACACTTTTTGGCGACTCCGCTGGGGACGAAGCAAACGGTCTCCGGCCCGTTCATGCTACGAGGAGCGCATCAAGAGGCGGCGATCTACGAAAATGGTAACATGTATCATCAGTTTAATTACGTAGATGCCGGCATCCCGTATGATAGTTCTGTTGAGCATGCTTTATCGGCTAGCACTAGTCATGGCTACGAGCAGAGGCCGATAGAAGTATGCCTTATGGAAAAAGCTATGAATTGTTATCTTGACAAATTACGGGAAGATTTGAGTTCTCATACATCGGTTGCCCCATATCATAGGCCCGTGAATAACGTGGGTTACTCGACATATCAATATGTGACACCTCACGGGCAAGAGGATGTCTCACGGTTTTATCCATCGGCTGCCGACTCGCAATACGCGGCGTCATCCCCAAACATGCTGGTGGATGGGGGAATCGGCTTTGCTCCTACAAGCTATTTGGCCGGTTACTCTCAGCCGAACTATACTGCGCCCTACATAACCACTGAATCGGCAACTTATGCGACCGGCGATATTCGCAATTCGGCTTACCTTCAGGGTGATGGCCGGATTAGTGGAAATTCTGCGGGAGCACATGTGCCGGTTTATAAAACTGTGTCGTATGATACTTCCCCTTCGCAATTGCAAAATTTCGGCAACCCATGGCCGAAAGAAACCAAGAGTGCTGGGGGGCAACCCCGACCAGAAGATGAGAACCTGAAGCGGATGATTAGAGCCAATTGCAAAAGAATTGATGGAATCCGCCAAGGGCTAAACGAAAGTGGGCAACCTTGTGACTCTGCTACAGTAATGGCTATATTTAAGCAGGAGTCAGAGGCCAAAAGAGTCGGGGGGCAAGCCGGTAACTTTACTTCGCCAACTCTCAAAGAATTATCAGACGAGCAACGTCAAGGCTATGAAGTTATCAGGAGAAAGGGCAAAGAAGAGTTCCAAAGAAAGAAGCGTGATGAGGAAGACTTGCAGATGTTTTGCGTAACCCTTAAGGAAAATATTCCAGCATCTATTCCACCACGTGACAATCATGTTCAGCCCTCGGCGTTACCAATACAAGAAGACGAAGTTCTGCAGATTAGCCAACAAGATAGGGCGGACCCAGCCAATACAATCACGCCGGCAAAAGAAGCCGGATCATGCAATAAAGGCGGCGGGTCCAATCAGCAAAGGAAGACCGAGCCGGATATCACGACTGACTTTGCAGAAGCCGAACTTACCCATTCCGGCAAGTGCGAGTCGGGCGTTCATGCCGGATCTATCAAGCTAGCAGAGGAGATCTTCGTCAAGGAGGAGCACGGCAAGCAACATGAGCCGACCGTGTTCGACTTTTCTGGATGCAAGGGAGTTTACGTACTACCCGACGAGTTCCGCGCCAAAGATGATGAGCATCAAGAACAGGAGGATATAACCGAACCAAGTTCGGTTAATGATGAAGATCAAGAGCCAGAAAGCAAAGCCGAACAATGTTCGGTTGATCAGGAGCGTTTAAGTGACGCGGCGCGGGATCCAGAAGAGGAAAACGAGGCGTTGGAGAATTATTCAAAGATGGAGCGAAGCATTGCTCTTGATGTGCCTGTACCGCATTCTCCAGACGTCTTCAAAGAGGTACGCCTAGCCGACAACTTACTTGTCTTTAGATTTGGTCAAAATCATATTGTTGATGTATCTTCCAACACGATTCTGAATAATGTTGAAAGACCGGTCGAGAGGAGTAATTTGTTTGCTAGGAATAATCTTGTCACTAATCATGCCAGCCAACATATCATATCATACGTAGAGGTTAATAGTGGCAATTTACCGCAATCAAAGTTGTTCCCGTCATGTCGGCTAAGCTTAATATTCATATGGGCAACTTTGCTTGTCTTTGGACTGGCTAACATTTGGTCTCAGATGAGACGTATATTCTGTGATTATTTTGGTTGCAGAAACACTAAGCCAGGTTCAAAGTCCTTCAAAATAGCCGATTCAGAAGAATCGGAAAACGAGGGCGAAAGACGATGCATAGCCGAGTCGGATGACTTTAAGCCGGCACCACTCGGTTGCTTGATTCCGATGCCGGTATCCCAATATCGGCTAAGGGATGATCAGTGTATCATCAGTCCGGGCATAGGTGACAATATTGTCGGTGTATCGCCAACCAATCCAATTATCATAGAAGATCACCATGTCGAGCCGTCAAGCCAAGAGCGAATGCCCAATTCGTTCGAGCAAAATATTGAAGACTGCGATGTGTTTCACGAAGCACAATCGGCCTTTGAAAGACGATTGGAATTTGTTGGAGCACAAGCTGACAGTCAGCCGGCTAGCATTAATCTTGACGGCGATCAAGTGTTGGCTCGGCTACCTAAAGCCGGCTTATCCGAAGACGGACTGGTGCGCATTGGAGATGATGGGATTGATTCGTCAAGCAAAGAAATTATTCAAGCCGACAGTGCTAAAGACGAACGTTCCATCAAAGTTCCAGCAAGGACGCCTAACACTGGGGGGCAACACGAAAATCGAAAGACTGATGCCGACAAAGATAGAAAGGACAAAGGCAGCGATAAGCACTGGAGGAGGAAATCTAAAGTTACCTTCGCTCAGTTATTGGAGAAATATCAGAAGATGAGCGAAGCAAAACGTGCTTGTCGGCCAGTTGAGGAAAAGGCATCAAAGTCATCCCCAGGGCATAAATCCGACAACCAGGATTGGCGAAAGAAGAAGCTCAACACGCCGACTCTGCAAACTTGTTTTGGGCCGCCAATGCGAAAGTCATCCATGCCATCCCATGTCGGCTTATATTCATATCAATCACGGGACAGGTATTATTCACGGGCACACCATCCATCTTATGCTAAATCATCTCGCCAAGTTTATGCAGCTCCAAAAGTATCAACATGGCAACCTTATGTCAAAGACCGGGTCAACCAAGAGTCGGACAGGAGCTCATGGAGGAAGAAGGAGGTGGTCAAGCAAGTGTACATAGTAAAAAGAGATGGCCGCAAAGATGTTGTTTCAGACCCAACTCCAAGTAACCAAAAGCCAGCTGAGTCAAAGTTGGCTACAAAGGGCGAGGAGGTGAAGCGAGTAACTTTCAAGGACCCAGTTGTCGAATCTGAACAAGCCATGCCGGAAGTGCCCAAAGCCAAGAAAGAACTGCCAATGCATGAAATAAAGTCACAGCTGGGTTACTCACTCGGTTTATCATATTGGCAAGAGTGGCAGCTGAAGCGGCTTAGAGCCGAAGAGTTGGAGAAGATGAACATGGCGTGGGTTCCTAAAGGAAGATCTCAAGTCAAAAAGGATGCACCGGCTTCTGTTACAAAGCCGGCAGGAGTAAAGGAGGATAAGAAAGAAGTCGGCAGAAAAAGCCGGCGACCTCCATCTCACTATGGGAGACCTCAGACGGTGTATCGTCCATGTTCTTCAACCGTACCATCAAAGCCGGCAACTCGGAATATATCCCCAGCCGAAACGTCTGATCTATTTCGGCTATTCACACTTTGGTGGACGGGTTCTCCTGGTCCTTTATGATGAGGATGTATGGCCGATATTTTGCATATATCGCCCTGAGAATGCATTATGTTGGTAAAGCCGACATCTGGCTGATGGCGTTCTTCACGGTTTATCCATGAAAGCCGATGCTCACTTTGCCAATACTTGTAAGGGCGACTTGATTATTAAGTCGGCCACTAACGAAGGATCTAGTGCCAGCCAGACGGACAATTGGCAGAAGTATGTTTTTCTTATATGCAGGATCCAAGTTAGAAGACCAGGCGGGATACACCACGGAATGCACACATGAGAGATTATACCCAGGTGATAACCACCATGAACATATGGCCGATAAAAATTATCGTGCTCAGCATGCACAGCCGATGGAGTGTTAACATCGTGCTTACAACAAGACCCTAGGCAAATATTTTCTGGCACGCAAGCTCTGCCAGAAAACAGGGGGGCATATGTTCGCACCCATTTTTGGCACATGGACGGTTTGGCCCTAGATGTTCTTGGCTTAGGCGAGGTGCACTCGAGGAGACGCCAGGATGCGCAGAAGGAGGCAAGCTATCAACCGGCAAGTCGCCAGGCTGTAGGCCACCATGTCCCGGCAATCAAAGTCGCCGCCAATATTGGTCCAGCATCACCCGGAAGCCAGCAATCCCAGGGTCGAGGGCCGGCATTTCCCAAGAGCCGGCATTCTCCCAGGAGCTGGCCAGTGCCGCCATCATCCAGAAGCCAGCATCGCTCCAGAGCCGGCAATGCCCCTAAGAGCTGACGTCAAACCCGACATTCATGTCTAAGGAGCCAACCTAGGTGCCGCCATCGTCCGAAAGCCGGCATGCTCCAGTTGCTGGCCACCCACCATCAGGAACGTGCCTTCCAGAAGCCGGTGTTTATCATAGAGCTGGTCAGAGGCCGGCATTATCCAAAGAACCGGCTTTGCCTTAGGAGCGAGTATCCAAAACCAGCAATGTCCCCGGACCCGGCATTTGGTCCTACGAGCAGGTCAAAGCACCGCCAAGCCAGCCAAGGCGCCGCCAAGGCGGCCAAGCCGCCGCCATCTCCCAGGAGCCGGCCAATGCGTCGCCAACATCCAGAATCCGGCATTGTTGCCGGTATTTCATGTCTTAGAAGCCGGCGTGCATGCTGCCATGATCCAGTCTACGGCTCAAGCCAGCAACAAGCAGCATACAGAGATCTTTCCAAAATACCATGAAGATGACCTCGGAAGGAAAAGTGCTTAACACAGAAGTTGTGCGTGCCAAGGTGCACAATATTGCTTTTGGAGGTGTCTTCATCCGAGTTAGTATGCGGCTTACAGAGTTACGACAAGAGTTAGGCGGATTCCTGTCACCTGCCATAATTGTACGTGAAGATGAAGACGGACCCGGCAAGTCATTAAGACAGGCTCGGATGGAAAAATGATAGTCACAAGAGTTGTTCGCCTCGTCGAGACGTACAAGTTTGGTCTTTGGGCCATATCCATCCGAGTTTTTATGTGACTTTGGCGGCCACAACAAGAAGCAGGTCAGGAGGTGCTGCGAATCTGGACAGGAGTTCGACTTGAACTAGGACTAGGGTTTTAGGACGGTTTTGATGTAATTTCCTTGTAAAGAAAGTCCTATGCTTGTACGGCAAGTCCAGCCGCCTCATATATATGTGAGAGGTGACGGCCGATTGAATAACACCAATCGAATCTATCAATCTATCATACCTTTGCGTGTTCAATTTATCCTTCACCCTTGTACCTATGCTTCTCGTTCCTTCGTAAGCCGGTCATCATGCCGGCAAGCTGCAAGGCCACGAGGCTCTAGGGGCGATCAGGTCGACCTGGAGCAACCAATCGTCGCCGGCTTCCTCCGACGGGGCTTGTCCCGAGGGGCTGGGACGTCTGGTCTAAAAAGAGCCGGCTGGACTGTCTTGCGTATCGCGCTTCCAGCCGGCCTCCCGCGGTGCGAGTTGCGGAGCATCTCCCCCGGCGCCGCGGGTACACGAGGACGTGTTCGTGTGACGCGTTTATAACGCAACAGAAGGATATGCATAGCATTGCTAGAATTTCTTCTGAGATATTTGCTGAACCTAGTACATATGTTGATCATTCTGAACAACCACATGTTGAGGGAGTCCTTGAGAAGAATGACAATGAATCAGCTCCAAAGAGGAGCAAGAGACAGAGGACTGAAAAATCATTTGGTGATGATTTCATTGTGTACCTTGTGGACAATACTCCCACGTCCATTGCAGAGGCATTTGCATCTCCTGATGCTGATGACTGGAAAGAAGTTGTCCATAATGAGATGGACTCGATTCTTTCTAATGGAACTTGGGAATTATCTGAGCGACCCTACGGCTGCAAACCTGTGGGTTGTAAGTGGGTGTTCAAGAAGAAGCTAAGGCCTGATGGTACTATTGAGAAGTACAAGGCACGGCTTGTGGCCAAGGGCTACACCCAGCGTGAAGGCGAAGATTACTTTGACACCTATTCACCTGTTGCTCGACTTACCACCATTCGTGTACTACTTTCCCTGGCTGCCTCCTATGGTCTTATCGTTCATCAAATGGACGTAAAGACAGCTTTCCTTAACGGAGAGTTGGAAGAGGAAATCTATATGGATCAGCCTGATGGGTTTGTGGTAAAAGGTGAAGAGAGAAAGGTGTGCAAATTGTTAAAATCTTTGTATGGGCTGAAGCAAGCACCTAAGCAATGGCATGAGAAGTTTGACAGCACTCTTACGTCTGCAGGCTTTGCCATTAATGAGGCTGACATGTGTGTGTATTATCGCCATGGTGGGGGCGATAGTGTTATATTATGCTTGTATGTTGATGACATACTTATTTTCGGTACAAGCATGATAGTGATAAATGAGGTCAAGTCTTTTCTGTCAAAGAGCTTTGATATGAAAGATCTGGGACAAGCTGATGTGATCCTGAACATTAAGTTGATTAGGGATGAGAGTGGGATTACGTTAACGCAATCACACTATGTTGAGAAGGTCTTGAGCCGCTTTGGTTATATAGACAGCAAGCCTTCTCCAACACCCTATGATCCCAGTGTGACACTCAGAAAGAACAAAAAGGAAACGAGAGATCAATTAAGATATTCTCAAGTGATCGGTTCACTCATGTACCTTGCGAGCGCGACGAGACCTGATATCTCTTTTGCTGTGAGCAAGTTGAGCAGGTTCATGTCTAACCCGGGTATTGATCATTGGCATGCACTTGAAAGGGTCATGCGCTATCTGAACGGTACAATGAGTTATGGGATTCACTATTCAGGGCACCCTGCGGTGCTTGAGGGATACTGTGATGCGAACTGGATCTCAGATGTTGATGAGCTCTACGCCACAAGTGGATATGCATTTATTCTTGGAGGTGGCGCAGTGTCATGGAGGTCTTGCAAACAGACCATTTTGACGAGGTCAACCATGGAAGCAGAACTTGATGCTTTAGATACAGCTTTTGTTGAGGCAGAATGGCTGCGTGAGCTCTTGATGGACTTGCCGGTGGTTGAGAAACCATTACCAGCCATCCTTATGAACTGTGACAACCAAACGGTTATCATAAAAGTGAACAGTGCTAAGGATAACGCGAAGTCATCAAGACACGTCAAAAGACGCTTGAAGTCTGTCAGGAAAATGAGAAACTCCGGAGTAATAACTGTTAGTTATATTCAAACAGACAAAAACCTGGCAGATCCCTTTACGAAGGGACTATCACGTAATGTGATAGATAGTGCATCGAGGGAGATGGGGTTGAGACCCGTGAGTGTTACACCATAGTGGTAACCCAACCTATGTGATCGGAGATCCCGTGAATTAGGACCTGGGAAGAACAAGCTAGTGGTTTAACAGAGGAGAGTTATTTTATAACCCTCTCCGTGGAAAGATGCATAACTCTCAAATCCTGTAAGGCAGGTTGGCAATATGCCTTAATGTGTTTCTGTTGGCTATTCGTAGCAAAGGTGCTATCCTACAGAGCGACCTTGAAAGAACACACCTATATGAGTCCGACTGTTAAACGTCGCAGTCTATGAGATTTGGGTGATCTCTAGTAAGCTCATGAAGAGACCAGGGAGTATGACGCATATGCTCCACCCGCGGGGTAGGCTACTGGCAGCCACGTACTGGTTATGACTTTGAGTGAAGTCTATTGGCACCAAACTTGCAATTCAAGGTTCGTCCATTGTTCAAGTTGCTGGTAGATGTAGCTTGAAGCTCTAGGCGGAAGTTCAACTTAACAGTCTCTGCTGAAACACTGGTATATAAACAAGAAACGAGGTTTGGCAAAATCTCTAAATGGAAATTTGAGATCTGGTGGGGGATTGTTAAAATTTGGGCCCATTTGGGCAGCCTAATAAGAAATTCCTGAAAATCTCAAATTGGCCCATGTGCATGGCAGAATTTTGGAGGTGCAATGTGGTGCTAAAGTTTAGTCCCACATTGCTAGTTGGAGGAGACAAACACCACCTTATAAGGTGGAGTGTTGTACCACTTGGTGTGCTAGTTGAGAATAGAAGGCTCTCTCGTGCGCACTCCTCCTCCTCCTCCGTCGCCGTCGCCGTCCGTCCGTCTCGTCACGACACGACGCGGGTTGCGGGAATGAGCCGAGCCGATGCCTATATTTTTGCTGTTCGGGAAAAACGAGTTTTAGCGTACGCGTATAGTTTTGCCAGTTCGGGTCGCTCCCGGATCGTGGGCTGCTATCCAACTCGGACGTGTGCGACGTGGTTGGCCCACGTTGTACCCGTTAGGGTTTCCCGAGCCGCACTATATATTGCATTGCACTGCGTGCGCCGTCACAAACCGAACCAATCTAGGTTTTGTCAATCTCGTACCTTGCGCCGCCACCGTAGTCTACTCCATTCCGTGCGCCGGCGTGCACCGGCGAACGGGACAGCAGGTCTCCGGAACCACTTGTCCTTATGATCCTATACGGGAGAGGGCGAATAAGGTTTTTGGGAAGCGCCCCGCGCGACTGCTTTCAAGTTCTTCATCACGGATTGACTTCCTGGACGATCTCCTGGTCCGCGGGCGACTCGTCTCCAACGTCGTCTTCTTCGAGCTGCTACCGTCGCCGCTCAAGCTGCTGCCGTCGCTGCTCCAACGACTACTTCATCTACAATTGTTCGGTACGTTCGTCACGTTCCGATGACTGTGTTCGTAGATGTCTTGTCTTGTTGCTGTTCATGTTAATTAATACGTCTAGTATTTTCGAGATTAACATGTTAGTAGCTCTTGTGATCATGCTTTATATTCTGGAATTAATCATGAAAATTATGCCTAATAATCCAACATTCTTTTGTCCAAGAAACTAGTTGTATAGAATGTTCTTAAAAAAACTGTTAGTTTGGCTTTTGCATCCCCTAACATGCGTAATGATGTGGGCACGAGGGAGGAGGCTCTTAAGTAGTTGATATAGTTGTAGCTTGGGTCTAACATTCAAAAACTTCTAGTGCTATTAGTTTTAGATGCATGTAATGAACTTTGCGGTTCCGTTTTTTGAACCTGGGGAAAATCCGTACAAATCGGGAAAAAAAGTGTTCAGAGGTTCATGGCGCCATACTGATGTTCTTGCAATAATATTTAGGCCACAGTGGACACCAAAATTTAAATTATATGAAACAGACATCGTTCTCATGATACAACAATGGTTGCAAGGCTGTCTGAGGTGGAAGCCATCCAAACATGGACGGCACATATGTTATATCTGAAACCTGCACGCTTTCACCTTTTCTCCGATTTTTGATGGTCACTTCCCTATTTTTCGTGCTGCCATGTGTCACTTTCCTTCCGGGCCGTCGGATGGAGAGGTCACAGCGAATCTCAGCCGTGCCACCGCGTCATATAAAAAGGTCGAGCCCACGGTCGAAAACCCTAGCCGCCGCCCCCAATCCCTCGCGTGTTCGCTCTCTCCAATCTCCTCGAGAAAATGACAAAAAACCACCACATTTGAACACGAGACGACGCGAAACCACCACCTTAGGGTTTTTTGACACATAAATGCCTCTTTTGGGGCTACCTTGTGACGCCGAGCACTGATTTGCTTGTTTAACTCTGCTAACACGTTTTCTGGCAAGTGGGGTCCCTCGTCAGATCCGACGTGGCACGTATTTGATGGAATAACAGATTTTCTGACCAGGCTGGCCCACTGTCAGTCCTGCGTGGCAAAAAAACTGGATAATAATAAAAAAAAACCAAGTCAATGGAGCAGTGGCCCGATCCCCTTTCTCTCCGGCGAGGGCGAGGGCTCCGGCGGGAGCGTCCCCTCCTTGGCGCGACGGCTCGGGATCCTGCGGGAGTGCCGCCATGTGCAGCGCCGAGGCGCCCAGGAGGACTCCGCGCTGGCCAGGCCGCCCGCCCGACCTCGCCGCCACCGCGATGGCCAGGCCGCACTCCGTCTTCACGCTGCTCCCCTTCGACGCCGACCGCGTTAGCGTCCGCTTCCGCGCCATCTGCGCGAGGTGGACCGCCGTGGCCACCTCCTGGCGCCCGCGCCCATGGCTCGTCGACTCACGCGAGCTCTGGCTCGGCACGGGCGTCCTCGACATGCGGCAAGGCCCGGAGCAGTAGGATCTGCAGAAGTAGGCCCGGAGCAGTAGGATTGAGGAGAAGTAGGCGCCTTCTTGCTCGGAGACGGCGCGACGGAGGCATCCGCCACGCTGTACGATCTGCAGCTGAGGGACCGCACCCACGCCATCGTCATCGTGACTGACGGGCAACTCAGGCGAGCCAAGGGAGGCGGCGGGGCTGCAGGGCGTTCGGTGGATGGATGCGTCGGTCGTGCGATCTGCAGAAGAGAACCGGCCGGCGCGTGCCTTCTAATAGCTCGGGGATTGCACTCGGTGGATGGATGGTGGTGGCCGCGGGCGCGAGGCGGCGCTCCGGACGGCGACGAGCGGTGGCGGCCGGCGCGGCGAGATGGCGGCGGCGGACGGATGGGGCGAGCTCGGGTGTGTTCGTTGACTTGTGTGTGGTGCGGTTGCAGGAGGAAGAGAGGATGACAGGTGGGACCCAAGTCAATTTTAACGGTTTGTCCTCGGGGAGGACGCCGGGGACAGGAGGAGGAAGAGGAGGTCCTCGGAGCCTTTTGGGCGGGGCTCTATGTTCTTCGTGCAGCCAGGAGCGCCTTGCGTCGAGCTCTCAGTCTACGAGGGTGACAGAGGAGGCGTCCAGCTCCAACTCCGAGCTGCAACGACTGGCAGGTCGTACGACCGGATGATGTAATGCCTGCTCTCCGACAGCACCGAGAAGGAGAGTTAATTAAGTTGATTCCTCCATTGGATGAAGATGCTCTATTTTGTTTGGCTTGTGTGCAGCCGATGTCCTTCCGGTTGGTTGCTCCTGCTTAACTGATTAGAATCTCATGTGCATTTGCTTTGCAGGTTATATGTTGTCCTCTCTTCAGGAACATCTCAAATGGAATCCAGGTAACCAAAGTTTTATGTTTCTTCTGATTCGCTTCTCTCTCTTTCTCTTGATTTAAATCCCACGATCATGTATCAAGTTTGTTTTGGGTGCAGGTTATATTTTGTTTAGCCTATAAGGTGTCCGACAAAAATCCAAGTAGGTTATCCTCATATTTTCTTTGATATTCTTTTGATTTCTTGGTTGAACAGATAAGAAGAATCAGATGTGAGTTGTTTGCTTAACTAATTTAAACAGTGGTCACCAATTTTATTGATCTATATTGAACCTGTTACTTTAAATGACATAACAGTCTATCATTGCTTTACATTAAGATATGCAGTATTTGTTGATCCTATATATGCAATTTAACTTCATCTAATCACAGGAAAATCACAGACCCTCGCCGCCATAGAGACATAAGATGACATCGAACCAAGGTGAACTGCTCGCCTGCTGATTCGGTGCATAAGGTATTTCCTGGCCATCATTTTGACAGATAGAGCAGTAAGCACGATAACTGATGTATGTTCGATGTATCAATATATGATGTTTGAAATTGAAGTGGTGAGCTTGATTGATTTCTCAGTGTACTATTCTAAAATGAATAAATTGCTCAAAGGGCTTGCCTTCGGCCTAACAAAAATTGCTTTCCAGTTTGTGCTCAGAAACCACTTGATTCGAAATCAGGTTCTCATAATAAATTAGTAATAGGGCACCCATGCATCTTATCTTTCGACAACTTGAACTTCTTCCATTCCTCTATCTCTGTCGTTCAAGTCAACTGGCCAATGTAAGCAATCATTTTTATGGGACGGCAGAGGATGAACGTAGTTTGTTTATTGTCAGTACTAATATTTTTCCCCCTCCGTTGGCTTAAGCTAGATTTTTTTTATACTGCCATCACGAAGCTATCATTTTTTCTATGTCCTGAAGCTATCATTTTTCTGTGACTTATATTTTTTTTGTCGTCTGGATATGACTATTCACATCCAGACCATTCACTGTATGTGCTTTGTTTTAGTCCCCTGAATTTTTTCTTAGCCTTTGGTTCTTCCTGTATTTTTCTTCTCTCGGCCTTTCTTGCCATGCTTTTTCTCTAACCAAGGAACCTACATTTGTTACTCTTTGCTGACAACCCCTTATATATCTATAATATGCTAAATTCTGAGATATTGGCCAGGTGCTGAAAAAGGGGCTATGAAGGAGATGCTCAAAAAAGGCCCAGTCACCGGTCAGAGGAGTGCTGCTGTAAATGTTGTAGGTCAAGCGGACGGTTGAGATGCTGGTGTGGTTGTTATGCAAGTGAGAAAATGATCGCCATTGGCTGGTGTGGTGCATATGTGATTTTAATTCTTATTGCGGTCCTGCTCCACTACATACGTGCAATAATTATCACGTTCTACGTCTGTTCCATTTTAAATAAAGGTATGTATTTCTAAGATCTATGAGTTGTGTCTTCAGTATTGCAACTATTGAGCACAAAGTGCGGCCTTCGAACTGAAATAGCATAGAAATGACTAAAAGGAGCAAGGTTAGTGGCTTTTGCATGCCTAATGAATCAGTAGTACCTCCTATAGCGTATTGTAATTTACACTGTACGATGCACATAAATTCAGAAAGGACTCAGCTGAACGTTGCATTGTGGTAAATTATAATCTTCTCTGCATGTAATCCGCAATGGAACTCTGTTTTAACTGACTTATAGTGGCACACAGGCGCTCGGCATGTGCTACAATGTAGCCTTGCCTCATTTTTGCAGTGTGCGCTTTCAGTTCTGTCGGTCAGGTTATTTCTCAATTCTCATACATGGCACTCATGACTGATCAAGTAATCTAATCTTTTATTGAAATTGATATCGACAAAACTTTATGGAACAATCAGTTATCTTCTTAGTGCCTGGATTATATTTTATGATTAAATCGCCAATGAAATAACTTTTAGATCCTTGAAATTTTTGTGTTTCGTTGATGCCTTTTATATGGACAAATCTGTGTGTAGGTGATGAGTTTTTATGGAATGACGGGTGCAGCAGAGGAATGGCCTTTCTGTGCAATTTTCAGTTGGCTCTGCCCCAAATTTCAACATGCTACTGTTGTGTGTGGCATGCGAAGTCGCTCTCAACAGCTGCGACACATACAGTGAGCAGCCAACACAACAAAGGAAGATCGTTGTCGAGGTTGGCATACAAGTGCCCTCCTGTTTGCTTCAAACATTAGAAAATACGTGCATATGATGATGAATTAGAACTTGCGTGATTGCTTTGATTTTCGCAAAGTTGTACATAACACTTTCAGAAATATGTACGTAAGTTATTTGTTGTGCTGAATTTTATGAAGTTTTGACCCAATAAATTTAGTGAGCAGTTATGAATTTGACGAATGGAGTTAAGAAACTTCCTTGTGCCTCATGTTCCGCTACTCCTGGTGAATATACATGACCAAGACTTGCATTTGTAAAACTATCAGGTTGCATCTACACTTTTACAGGATTAAGCAGTTTCTTCCCAAATGCAGTATATAACAAGCAGAGCGCGGCGTGACGCCGCGCACGGGCCTGGCTAGTTATAGTTATACCATTACAATCTTTCTCTACATTCTTTGCAGCGGGCGCCCGCTGCTCACCTGACGTAGCCTACCCTGCAGTGCAGTCATTGACGTGTGGGTCCGCCGGGCGTGGGGCCCATAGGTCAGTGACCCCACGGCAGGGGTGACGTATGTGATGGCTGCTGAAAAACAGAGGTTGACTATGCTATGTTTAGTCATTGACGTTAAGATAGACATCACCTGATTTCCAGAATCCATTGGATACAATCCTGAAGCAACTCGAACTTTTGACTGATAGCAACGTTTAGGAAGACACGCATCTTGGTAAGGAAATATGGCGATTCTTCCTTGCAACGGAATGAGCCTCCACAGGAGCACTGCTCAGATACATGGGCCGCTTTCACTTGCCTGCAGCGGACGCACACCAAATCCTGCAAGTGGTAGAGCCTCTCTCGCTGGCGCACAACCTGTAGAAGTGCATTTTCCATCTGCTCACGGTGGTATGGCTGCCCACATTGAGGTACCGCGCATCTCCACTCATGACCTTGGAGTGCTGAATCACGGCAGAGATCAAGATCTCGGCAATCATTGCAATAGCTGCCAACATGATTGTATTTGTAAGATTGGGTAAAGCTAATATCGAGGGACACGAGAAAATAGGTGTGTATTCCATACTCTTTAACTTACAAAAAAATATATAATAAAGGGTTGCTACAGTTTAGTTCTGAGGGTGCAATACCTGCAAATCACGTTTGGGAGAGTGAATGATGAACGGGATCTTGGAATTGTGCCTCTGGAGCAAATTCCTTTACACGAACCAACTTCAATAAGTTCTTTCTCATTCTCTGTCAGAGATATATTCAACGATGAGAGGAATATTTACAATACGATTATGAATGTTAACATCTAACCAAGAAAAAAAAAGAGGTAAAGCAGTGGGACAATTTCCCACTGCATTTTATACATATAACGAAATGTAAAGGTGTTACAAAGGGTTAAATATGAAAAGAATTTGTGTTGATAGCCTAGCCAATCTGTAAGCTGGTCTGCATACCTACTTCTAGATCTGTGACCAAGTTAACCAAGTAATAAAAGAAATGTAATTATTGTTATTATTTGAAATAAAAAGGAGTTAATTTTCAATTCTGAACACATCACAGCATTCTCAGCTCTGCAACAAATAATTCAACACCAGGAAAGGAAAATCCTACATTTAGAGATTTAACTGAAATGGTCAGTACATATGTTATTAGACTGCATTTCACTTTATAACTAAGGTCTGACATAGGAACAGTACAGGCAGGACACTGAACCTCATTTACTATGTTTGTGAATAGATGAAGAAATAACACATAACATTAGTTTTAAGTTGTACGGACAAAAAGAAGTAGCTATAGATTGAGTGTGGGTTCAATAGAGATTTACCAAATATCATGCTGAACATTCTGATCGAGAGCAAGAACAGCACATATATGCTTTATGAACTCTAATGCAGCATCGCCTGTATGTGTGTGAGGATCAGGCTCTCTATTTGCAGATTCAACTGGTTCAGACTTGCCTTTTCCTTTGAAATGGAGAAGTATATCACTCACAATGTAAGAAGCTTCTCAGCAAAGTAAGTGCCGATCTGCCAAATCAAATAACAAATTCAGATTAGAGGTTGAGTTTGAGTTTGTCAGTTCCGGCATGGGATAAAAAATGGCAGTAAATGCCCCCGGTAATCAGACGTACCACCTTCACGGGTAAAAAGAAAGTATCCATCTAAAATGTTAAAGAAAAATCCATTTGGATCATGGAATGATGATACTATATGAGCACGTGGAGGCTAATGAAACCTACTACCACAAATGGGTTAAACAATTTCCATGATTACGGATTACCTATGAAGCCTAATATTAAAAAATGGTACTTCATTACCAATGTGTTCAAATTACACTTTCTGGATGTACTTGCGAATTTACTTTAAATATGTGTATAGTTTCATATTCAAACTCATTGCAAGCTAAGAGTAACATAGGTGAAAAATCTGACAAATGATAAATCAAAAGTAAATGAAAGGGCAGACATGCACAAAGTCTCATGTTCAAATTCACAGAGAGTTTTTTTAATGCTTCTTCTAGCATATTTTCAATATCATGTTGAACTTTGAAGGGTATGTGGACATCCCATGTAATACATTGCACAAGGACAAAAACAAATCATGTTGTGCCACACCATAAGTTTGTTGAAGGAGTGCAAAACAACTGCTATTGCATAGCATAACTGCCAGTGGTTACGCGTTAGATTAAACTAGAGTCAATGTCTATGTTATGTCTATGTTATGAGCAGAGGGAGTATTAAATGGAGCTACCTGTGCACGGAGGTAATCTATGACCTGGACCTCAAGATTCTCAGCAGCCATGATTGTTATAGACGGAGTACTTGAGGTATCATCCCTTATAGCTGGTCGACAAACTACTTGCTCTTTCATGTATTTCCATGGAACATAAAGGAACTCAGATACAATTAAGACAAAGTGATCCTGGATTTTTTTAGAGCAGATAGACCAAATACTTTAGTATCAATTGCGGATCAGTTAAGGAACATTTGATGCACAGTTGAGAATGACAGTGTCTGACCTGTGTAGCTTTGGGCAAGTATTCTGCTATATTCCAGCTTGACACAATGTCGATATCATCATCACCATCTGAACTGTCGGCAGATGTTACATTTTGCGTTTTAGCCTGAATCCCGCCATAGTTATACTGAAACATAAAACACAACATGAAATATCAAGGGCGTGAGCGTATTCTCAAGACACAGTTAACTAATTAATCCATCTTTGGTAACAATGAATTCAAACCTGATCCATGAACAGTAAGGAATGCCAATAGTGCAAAGGTTCCAGCTCTATCCACTCGAAAAGATCCCTAAAGCACGGATGCTCTTAGTTGCACTTAGGTAATAACACAAATTTGCAGAAGGAGGTCAAATAGTACCTTGTCTGTAAGGTTTTTAGCAAGCTATCACAGTATGCACGTGCTGATGGCAAGTCCACTTTTCCAGTATCTATGATTATCTTAGAGAAGTTTGCAAAGATAACATTAGCTCCAAGCTTTCGAAACTCAGCTAACAATAGCGCAAAGACCTTCTTCATGACCTGAGAAAGTTTGACAATCCAAAACAAAAGACAGATTAATGAAAGTCAAAGTCAGAGAAAAAATGGCCACATGGCATCAAGTGATACAGAAATATAAAAGAACACTTCTCGTTGGGGAAAACATTTAGTACATCCAAATGTACTAGCAAATGACGGACAACGTGTAACTCTTGTGGCGAATAATAGACATCTTGCAACTCTTGTGGCAATAACAGAAGTCCCAAAGAAGAAGTGTGAAACAGGACTGATAGGTAAGTAATATAGCTTACATTATGAAGGAGACGATGGAGAACTTGGTCATGAAGTTTCGATTGTGGGCTAAAAATGTAGACGCATGAGAATGTGGAAAGCGTGTATTAAAATTAGAAAATACAATTACTGAGACATTCATTTGCAAACATATGAATTATTACCTGCAAAGCCAACGGTAAAGATGTTGCAATATTGCATCAGCAAACACATTTCCAGAAGACACTGCATCTGAGATGCATCTTTGAATGAGTTGCTTCAGCACTTGGAAAGCAGGTAGACATAAGCTGGCATCAGTAAAGTCAGTTTCGGTGCCATTTGGACCAGGAGGAATGTCATTTTCAAAGCTTCCGATAGATCCTCCTTCAATTTCATCCAGTTGACTGCTTTTAAGGAGAGAATTAACCGCCAAATGATGAATCTGAAGATGAAATTTCAAAATGCAAAAAACAAATCAGGAGATATACAACCAGACATGCATGCAGTTTTGCAGGAGGCTAGACCACGGATCAACTCTCACATCTTCTTTGAGCTGTTTGCCTTAGTGACACTGGGTATTTGGACTCAAGCCCTCCAAACATGAAAGCATAGATTTCGAGAGATCTATCTCTGATAGTCCATAGGGTCAAAGAAAACCTTAGGCGCATATTATCTCCTTTCTATAGCACCTGTAATTTTGCTTTATTTGGATTCGGGCTCTCTATGGGGCCCTTTAAACTTTATAAATATTAAGAGTTCATTAATATAGCACGTATGAGCCTCTTACTGTTTTCCGAATAAAGAACGCAAATAAATTGCCAGGAGATACGGATGAGCTTATTACATTCTATGAATGCATTACAGACCTACCTTAAGCTCAACAGAAACCCTTCTATACGCGCCAGGATATGTTAGCGCGGGCTGAATGACCTGTAAAATGAGGTCATATTCAAGTCAAGCAGCATAAGAAGTTGCAAAGAGTAAAACACCAGCTAACTTAAGAGAGCCAAAGAAGGATTCTCACTTCATCAGCAAAGCATGTATCTCCTTCATATGTGCCTCCTAAATCAGGAATACCATCATCAGATATCCATAGTACCTAGCATGTACGACATGTCAGTAAGCAACTTAAGAATTAAAAGAAGTCAATACAACACCATGCCAATTGCACTACGTTCTGTAGAGAAAGATAAAGTAATTTTGAGAAAGCACACATGCAAAGGCCAATGAACGTGAAGGTAACGTGACAAAGGTCTGAGCCTCCATTCACAGGAAGAATTAACTGTCCAAGACTTGTTTCTGTCAAGTCCACCCCAAACTATCACAGAAGTACCATGTTAGTTTTGCTAACATTGATCCAAAAAAGAATGGTTTTGCCACGTCATCTGATTTTCAGTAAATGTTTGATAGTAGTTCCTGCTGCAATCGATTCCAGGCAAAAATACCTGAGCACTATGCCCCCTCCTCTGTGGAAGAGCTCAACCACCTTGCCATCACTAACCTCTGAACAACCTTGTCTCGTTCCCGCAAGATTGTTTCGCGAAGTCCTGGATCTCGTGCTCAAAGGTTATTTGCCTAACCAACATACATATTAAAGCTCTTCCTATTATGCGCTCTGCACTGGCTGTGTGTCCTGTCTCTGATGCTCCTAGCACAACATTGGCCTTGTAGGCTAGCACCATGGTCGTGTGGAGCTGAACGTGCTGGGAGAGGCACCATGTATGGATCGGAGGTGGAGAGGAAGGTCATAACGCTGGGATTGAACCAATTGAAGGAACAGTTGGGAATACCATAGTCGAGTGACAATTTTGGGTCTGACTGCACAGGGTGGCAGGCAAACGAATCGGTTCTGGAAAATGGGCAGAACAGGGCGGAGCACTTATCAGTCAAGGAGAAGACGATAGGGTAGATTTTTTCCGTTAACCATATCCATATCAGCAAAAATCAAATGACGTGCGGCAAACCAACGTTGATTTGGATCAACACAACCAAAACCACACTTTGAAACTTCCTCAGTGTAGTGGGAAGAAGATTCCTCGACTAAGATGAACTTGACCAGAAAGCAGTTCGTTCCTTGCAAAAATGTTCCAATTCACTAAGTCTTGTGTTTTGCTTTGTTCTTATAAAAGTAGAAAAAAGCAACTCTTCCATCCTGAAGTTTCAAACATTTTGAATTAAAAATTGAACAATCAAAACATTCTATGTTTTACCCTCAGGCAGTTTCACAAGTGGTTACTGCCATGTCATCAACTTCCCATTTGAATCTGTTTTCATAGGTGGATATTGGTTTAGAGTGTTTGTTCTTGTAGCATTTGTTTGCTTAGTCCCCTCAGAGTAAAAGAGGACAGTATCGATATTTTGGGGTTACAGCTAAAACGTTTTAAAGTTCAGGGTTTAGAGTGAACTTTGCCAGAGTTCAGAGTTGAAATTTTGATGTTGTTTTCAAACATTGAAATAATATGTTCTATTGAACAACCAACTTAGGACTAGGCAGGATTGCTCCGAATTGGCAATGATTTCGTATAATTCAGCTGATTCCCAGCTCAAATAGAAAGCTCAACTGAGCCAGACAATTCCTGGTTATTTTGTTTGTTCCATGGCAAAACATATATGATTCACATTATCTCAGAACAAATAAAGAAGAAATGGTAATAATGGTTATGAGAAGCTGACTAGTATGCCTTCACTATAAAACCTCTTATCATTTACTAAGCTGGGAATCTTGTGGTACAAAAAGAAGAGAGCATGAGGAGCTCACACAAGGAACAAAACAGAAATACTATGCAGTTGGCCAAATTAGAAAAAAAATACAGCCTAATTGCATTAACTCGACATAAAACAAACCTGCTGCTGGTCACGTAATGCCCTTGAGAAGAACACGTCAGCAGTAAAAAGAAGCCAATCAAGTTCAAAGTTTCCCAATGGCACCTATTTAATTAAGAATTGAGGGACAAGTCATTTTCCATCAAAAACTGTAGAAGTCATTTTCATATGATATGAAATATTTCACTACAATGACAGTAGAGAATCCTTACATGTGCATATCTAGCGAGTGAAATTCTTTCATTGAACCATTGGGTTGATGCGGCACAGCGCTGCATGCTTGTTCTACCAGCTGTCGCTTGCCAACCAAGAGCCTGAACAGATAGGTGTAAGCAAAACAACACGTCAAAGAAAGAAAAATTACAAGAAAATGTAATCACTACTGACCCATTACGTACCTGATAGTTGTTGTCCCGTGCATTGCAAGGAATGGCTACACATGGGAAATCATCAAGTGCGCGTACACATTCCCTTATAGCTTGGAGTTTAGGGCATTCTATGATGCCTATGACAGGTCCAGGATGTTGTTGTCTACAAAAAAAAGTTACTTAGTTTATCATAAGAAAATATTTGAAACAATAATCATGTCTTGGCTAGTTTTCTTTTGTTAAAAGCTTCAACTAGTATAGTGCCAACTGCCAAGCACCGTAACTGGTAGAGACAAATGTTTATCAGTTTAATACCATTTGACGAATAAAAAACTATTCCCTTCTTGGTGTATGTATATATAAATGATGATATTATTCATCAGAGTTCTGCCCAAATAATATTTTCTAAAAACAGAATAGTAAATTAAGATTATACTGGATATTATTTTAGCTAAAGATAGTTCTCTTAAGCATTATTAGCAAGTATATGAAATCAGTAAAAAGCATATATACATGTTCGTACTTGTCAGTGTCATTGTTTATTGAAGGAATTCGATAATGTAAACAACTCACCGGAAAGAACCAATGGACTATGATTGATGCTTGGTTTAAACAGAAAATGGGCATACCTGTACTCAAGTAACATTCTTTGCACATATTTGCTACCTGCATCAATAGACGTGTGATAGTCCACCTAAAAGAGAAAGCAAAGAATCAGAACATAGCATGCTAAAAGCATGGTCAAATTAATGTTTTACATGGAAAGTAAGATTTCATCGTACATGGAAAGTAAGATTTTCATGCAAAGGACCAGGAGTTTGGCAAGCATCCCGAAATTGCTTTTCAAGAAATGCCGGAGATAGTTCTTTATTGCGGAAAGGATTGACAACCACCGCATGTATTCTCAGAGATGTAGGAAAGTACATGATATATACAGCCCTTCCTTCAGACAAGCTGGAGATAAGAGAATCCATAAATCAGTCTCAAATAAAAACTAACATGTGTCATAAGAAGAGTACAGTGGCTTATCCACAAAACAATATTTGTACTCAAGTTGTCGCTTATCCAGCGTATATCAGTAGTCAAGATTATTAGTAATGGTAAAATTATAGGTAAAGGTCACTAATGTTCATCCAGCCATACAAATAAGAGGGTAAACATAGGTTTACAGGTCACGATATACTTTTCATGAGAAGCAATTCTTGGGTCATGGCAAGGAGTAGAAATAGTATTTTATTCTGTAATGTAAGTGCTTGAATGAATGAACTAGTCCTGCCTTTTCTACTTTAACAGAGATAAATAATGGCTATAAGTAATGACTCAAGGCAAAGTATATAACGGGTGAAGATTAGAAAGATAATGAACAAAAAGGCATTTACAGAAATGATAATATCTCATGCTGAACATCTTAAACTCTAGTGAGAATAGTAGTACCATAATTTTTACAACGAGCGACATATATAGCTGGTAATAAAGAACTGAAATCGATTTAGATCACTACTGTAGGTCTTATCATGGCTAGCGTCAGGCCTACCTGTGGTATAGATAGAAAAATGAGACTGTTTGTTCGAGGTATGAGCACTCTGCAGTTGTTTTCATTTGCAACTCAGCAAGATCCCATCCATCTTGTATACTACGTTTCTTTGCAGACTTGTCCACTTTGCAGACACAGCCAATTTGGAGAATAGCATTAAGCTCCAGTGGAATTTTGGTCTCGTATATGCCCTAAATGGAATTTGAATGTTTTATAAGGGGCGATATAATTAAAACCATATGCACAAGTTGGCAAATACTCACTTCGACATCTGGCTCTGCAAGATGAGCAGCAAGTTTTTTTCCTTCAGCCTTGAACTGTTCTTCACTAGTAACAACCTGAATGTGTATCCATTAGTATGTTATATTACGAAGAAACTGCGCCCCCAATTGCTTTTCAGCTAATGTTCACCATTTTCACCTCAATGAGATTAAAAGATGGTCTTCCATGAGGAAGAATCTTCTTTACACGCCTTCCTGGAAACTCGTCTGTGACAGGAGCTTTCGAGTTTAGGTAGAAAAGTCTAGGCACTTTGATAGGAATCTTGAACATGATCCCATCAGCAACAACCCATGCAAAAAAGCGGCCAGGCAATGTACTTGGAGCAAGCTGGATTATCTGATGTAGAAAGTATATACGGACTGTTAATTATCAATATAAATAACCCCATTAGCTAAGGAACTTAATATATGATATAACACAAATACGACAGAGCATAATAAGTAATAAATATAGGAAAAGTTACATGCCTGCCAATGTGATCTAAAGAGAGACAATTCTTGTTTCTGGAAGAATGTAGATCGATTCCTGATATTACCATGTAACTGACTGGTGTTTCTTGCAGAAAACAAATTATTAGTGGGACCCTCGGAAGAGGCTGCACCACCCAACCTGATAGAAGCAGAAGGAAACATAAGCATTTATTGATCAGTACTTAGTTTACTCGGTTTAGTCCTAATTAAATACCTCCAGCATAAAAGAAGAAAAATAGATGAGTTCAGGTAACGTAAGGTATCTATCTAATCCATACAGGACAAACATAGATGGTCCATTGCTTTAAACAAAATAACAAGAAAACTTGTTTTCAGTGGTATCTGGAACACTGGAACCAAGTGCAGCTATCATAGGATCTCAGTAAGAGTTGAACACTACGTCTTGATCTCAGAGGCACTAGATAAAAAGTATGGCCAGCAGGAGTGGTTAGGCCAGTATCGCCTTGACTCCGCATAAGGGCTAAACTAAAGTGCACCTCCCACATAGGAGCATCGCAATGTGTACACTGAATTCAGACCGGAACAGCTGTATTCTCATAAGGGAAAACCGAAATAGTAGATAAGCTGGTGTTGGCACTCATTTTATGCATGTGCGAGGTCTATTTTCCTTAATAAATTGGTAGGTGTCAAATATGGATGATTATTGCTGATAGGTAACCCTAACCCAAAATAAAAAATGTATCTTTACAACTTGGTTTCTATATAATTAATCCAAAAAATCTGGCAAGATCTCACAAAATCGAAGCGCGGAACTCAGACAAGTTTAATCTGGTGTCCACAGGAGTCGCTGTTGGGAATGGCACTGCAGTGACTCTCTAACCTCGAACAGGACGCAAATATGCCAGATATTTGACTGAGTTCAGCACCCGTCTGGTTCGTGGCTGCAGTTTTGGCGAAATCCCTTTTCTACCGTGTGGATCCATGTGTCAAAGACTTAGAAAAGTATGGCAAGATTTGCTTAGGCTAGCCAAAGCATGGCTCTGATTTTTATAACCTAACGTTACGCGTGCTTGGAAACAAAACCTGTGACAAGCTTAGTACATGAACCAAGCATCATAGGAAAAGCTACTGTTGACCTGTGTACTTGTTATCTTAGATTCTGCTCAGTAGGACAAACGGCAAGCTCCCAATATCAAAATAAAGGGCTCAAATCTAACAGGTAACAAACCAAGTAATTATGTATATAGAGTTTAGTTGTGTATCATTACCTTCGACGTTTCTTCTTTTCGCGAACATATTTCCATTTTCTCTTCCTAGCATCAAGCCATCCTTGATAATCTGTACTTCTATCAACTCTTTCATCAGCAGAGTCATCTCGGAGTGGCTCATTTGACCTCGTTGTGGTTTTTTGCTGGATTTCCCTATGATCTGAACCACCTTCTGCTGATAGAGACATATTCGGATGATTTTCTTTGCCTGTGTTAAAACCATGGGATGCAGTAGCTTTTGTCAAACTTTTCTCTGATGTCAATAGATCTTCTATGTCTCCAGTTCCATTCAAGTTCTGCATCACCCTGTCTTTATCCAAGGGACTGAACATATCATGGAGCTTGCGTTGACGAAATCGATCATCCTTCTCTCTGACTTTTTTATGTAACCAGTCAGGATGAAGAACTCGGGGAACAGGATTTGAAATCTGTAGAAGTTGCATATCTCAGAAAATGGTGCAGATATTTAACGGCAACAAGAAAGAATTATATAATACCTTTTGCATTGCTGCAGGAATAGTTATGATCTTCTGAATAGCCGAGCTTAGGCGTTGCTTGTAGTAGGACCAATCAAGAATAAATCTGATGTTTGCTTCTGTAGAGACTTTGCACCATTTTCTTAAATAAAACTTTGCAATTTCTGTCAAACAAGAGAGCAAGAAAATGAAGTAAGTTGAACAGTTTGGTTGATACAAAAGCAGTCATTTGCATGATTACCAGCATCTGTCTCAAAAATAGCCACCGGAACAGCACGCTCGCTCACTGGAGTGCCCTACACAATTTGGAGAAGACAATATAACCATAGAAAAATTAAATACAACAATCCAAACCACTCAAAATTACAGGAGCAAACTATTGCCATGAAATGAATGAGATCGTTGCTTAGATGATAAACGGATCACATGATAGATGCCAGTGTTGAAAATAGCAGGAAGAAAGTAATATTGGCGATTATCAATATTTAAATTATGAGGTAACTGCATGGTTGGTCTTAATTGCTTAACACTTAAGTTCTTACTTGTGGCTCTCGGGCAACTATATATTGGCAGTGCAGTCCTTTGTCTTTAACCATTGAGTCTCCAAGGAATTCAGCAAGTCTCTTTGCTGTAGTTACAGCACACGACTTCTGTTCTCCATAGTCAACTAGGGATTTACTCATTGTGCTCGACTCTGATATGAAGCCAAGCAACTCACTGTCAGAAATGTCAATTCCCTGATTCTGCAATAGACAAATATTGTCAGATAATACTGCATGAATTAACAAGGCAAGTGGGTTGGTTAAAATTAAAACATATCATTGTGAACTTTACAAACCACTTACGTCCAGTAGATCTAACCAACGGTTAGCAACAGAGGCAACAGCTGCATAGCATTCCTCTAAAGTTGAACCATGGAGAAATTTATCAAATACCTCCGCCTACAAATAAAAATAATAAACTTAGAAATTAAAGTGGCCATACTAACTGATACAGTAGTCCTTGTATTCCTGTTTACAACATAAACATTAGTAATTGATCCAACTGGAGCATATACCTGAAAAACTTTGATGAGCTTCAGCTCACCTCGACGCTTGATCTCAAAACCTTTCAGTTCTGCCAGGGTGCCATCTTCATTGAAGACAGCATACCTCTTCTTTATCAGAATGCCTTCCTCTTTAGAGGCAGGTAGAATCATTGCCTGTAATTTTTAGCATGCATTGTGGCATGCAAAAATTATTAAGATCAGATGAGTATTGGCCAAACTAACTTTGACCAGATAATGGAAATGCTAATCCCAACAAATCACTTCACCTTGTATGGTCCATCAACCTCAAATTCGATGGAGCATTCACTGTTTGTCGTATATAGCTTATTTACTGGATCTTTCAGTGTCTAATGTGACATCAAAGAGATCAAGCAATTAATAGTTTTCAATTGTTAGTAAGAAGAATATCAAAGATGAATGAACCTGAAAATTCCAAGAATAACTTGCAGAAGAACAAATCTTACTTGATACTGATCATTCGTGTTTGTTCTTGCAACATCAACATTAAGCATCACGCAGGGATAAGATATTGTGAGCTTCTTCTCTGCTCTGAATATCAGCAACAAGTGTTAGAATACAAAACTGAGTGTAATGACTTCACATGAGAGCGTTTATGTCTGATAAACTTAGTAAGGAAATCACTTTCCTGGATAGATAGTTGTTTTATACAACCTCTAATTCAAAATAAAGGTAGGTATGATTCACATGAAGTTAAGAGTTCAGGATTCTCTAATCTGGCCCACTCACTTATTAAGACGCATAAAAATAACAAGTAAAGACTGTCAAACCGAATATAGTATCAAGATTTCATAAGTTTAACTAGCATATTCTGATAAGTATAAGTAGTTTAAATAGTGTCTTGGAGAATGAGCAAAGTCAAACCAACTACTGCCTCAGCTCTTTGATACAACAAAAGTTTTTTTCAGTAATGCTAATTCTACATTCAATACCTTTCCATTAAATTATGTTCCTAACTCATTGTTTGAATCACAAAAGCACATATTCAGATGGAAAAGAAAACCAATTAATGATAATCAGGCAAGCACAATTTTTAACAGAGACGAATACTTCAAATCAAATACTCCCTCTGATCCGAATTAATTGACGTGGAAGTTGAACTACGGTAGTAGAAATGTGTACAGGGCGAGCGACAATAAAATCGGATCGGAGGGAGTAGTTATCTCGCAATAAATAGAGTGCAATACACATGCCGCCTAAAGAATTTATGAAAGAAAACCAATTGATTTTGCAGTGTCCTCACTTTGTCTTGAAAGTAAAATTCTCTGGAAAAGAACCGGGCAAAACACACCAAATGCCATCTGTGTCAAGTTCCAGTGGTCTTCCAATTTTATCTACAAGTAATCGAGCATTTTGGATGATCTTCGCACCAGTATAGGTTACAACACCAGCCATTTCCATAGAGTACCATCTTGCACCCCTAATCAGAAAGGACATATCACTGTTACATACCTTCCTTTTTATAATTAGTTTTTAACATAACTTATTGGAATAGATGAAGATAAAGGAAATATTACATGTATAAATAAAACTTACTTGCGCATAACATATCCATAAAAAGAATTCAATATGCACTTGTGAGCAAGTTGCAACGAATCATATAGGACAACCATGTCCTGCCAAAGTAAAGAAGACATGCCCTTAAAGAAAGCACAAAATGACTGAAAACATAATAGGCACCCAAACAAGCATCACCGAACCTGTGCTTCCTGAATTTTGATAGAATTTCCACTGGCTTTTGCTTCTGCCAGTTTTCCTTTCCATGTTTTATTCAGGCCTTTGTATTCATACCTTCTATCACGGAAGCTGCAATACCAACAAAGGGGAGACATTAGAGGATATGTACAAAAAAACACTAGCAGACAATAGTATGAAATTAACAAGAAAAAGTGCACTTTTCTTCACCACAAAATTATCATGTGAGACATCCAAGAAAAAGTTGCTGTATATACCATCAACTTAAACAAAACAAGAATATATTGAACATCGGGCAAACCTTCGGACTGTATCTACATAGAAAGAATTTTCACGCATGCATATTCCAGCTTCTCTAACTTCTGTAATTGGCTTGTCAACTACCCTTTTATACGCCTGCATTGTGCCACAAGTATAGCCGGTGAACGCTTGTCAAAAGAGTTAATCCATGAATTCCAATATACTACCTTTTGGCAGTATTTCTTCAAACGATCCTTCAGTTTTATTAAATGCTCTGGTTTTGAGAGGTCAAGAAAAGGCTTTGAAGACGTAACTCCACCAGCTTGAATCATCTCTGACTCAATTTGCCTCTTAATATGATGATAGTCACTACAAAATAGAATAACATTAGATCAGGAAACTCAAGATATCCTTATAATTTGTACACTATACCTCTTTTTTGCCGTGTAGGTTTCTCCTCGCCAGACCCATTCGAGCGTTCTAAGGCAATTCTTTCCAGGACGATTGAAATCACATGCTGTGCAGTCCACATCTGTAACTATGGATGGTGGCTACCATCAACAAGTAGGAAAGAAAAGGCTTAATTTAGTTGTTATAATCATGTAATATCTTGTATGATACTACAATCGACACCATAAAGCTAATGTGTTTTTGGTAAAATCTTTCATGATATAGGGTGATTGACACAAAGGCCACTCAGCTCATTTCTGTGTACAACCAGAAATCCTAACAAATCACCATTTCAAAGAATGCCAGAAAAGGGAGTTCTGACATGTCTTTAACTTGTTAGCCAGACAAAACTTTAAATAGATCACTACTAGAAATATCCGTTGTGATAAATAACATCACTGCAGCATTCAAATATGTTATTAAAGTACAGAAAAAAATACCTGGAGCCTATTTGTCAAAATGATATTTGGATACATTGCAGCGACATCCAGATGATATATAAGAGGACATTCTTCACGAGTTGGGTGGTCTCGCAACGAAACAAGCTGTGAATTTTACATAACAACAAAGGTCAATCAAGCTTGGTGCTGACAAGTTAAAACATTTAATGACACCATTTATGTAGTTATTATCTTCAGAAAGATCCTTCATAAGAAAATAATGACTATCCCCGATATTGACGATTGAGATTATAGCAGGATCTCACAGGGCAATGACTAACAAGCATGCTTTTGCCAAACCAAATGTTGGCAAGTTAAGAAAATCTGGCCTTCACTATGTTTGGTCCCCAAGGTGTCAATGAGGCATGTTTCTCCTCACATTGGCTTGCTCCAATTTTGTCACCCATTTGACTAGCTCTGATTCTGGCTTGAAAAACTTAAATGAATTTATGTTCCAGTGTACCCAACTTCGAAAATTGGCACTATACTTCAGTTTATCACATTGGTCTTTAAGAGAATGAAGACTAACACAAAGTGAGATTAAAGACCGCAGCAGGAAGAGGCATGATACCTTTTTCTTTATGGCATCCTTGACTTCATCATAATTCATGACAGAATGAATGTCCAATTTACCTTCTACTGCAATGGCATATTGCAGATCACGATCAAGATTTTCAATCAGTTGCTGAAAGATCAGTATGCATTAAGTTAATATACTATGCATATTTCACAAAATTTCTTGTATGAAACCCCATCAATGTCCAACGAATTAATAATCGAGCAAGGTACATAAATTGTTACGAGAAAATATTATTTTGAAGCTGAATTTAACACTCCATAATATTATAACTCAAGTTACCTCATATGCTGAGGGTTCGAGCTGAAACTTTGTAGGAAGATCGGATCTAAATACACCAGTTTCAAGACACTCAACATGACCACCGATGTATGTTTCACTTTCTACTAGGCGGTTATTGAAGAACTTCTCCAGATCAGCTTGGTGCTTGTTAGGACAAATAATATTGGCCTTGAATGCCTATACATCAGAAGAAACTGATGTCAGCAAGCATCAGAAAAAACAGAAACAGATGAGGAGGCGGTATTCCTATTATTGGGACTTGGGAGTCCGAAGTGCTTGGAGTGGGTTCAAATCCTGGGAGAACGAAGGGGCAAAAAGAATATTTCGAAATAATGTTGAAAAAGGCAGTATCTATTGACTTAACAACATATCGTTAAAACGGACAAGTTTTATGTGTCATACATAATTGTTCAACAACAAAATTAACAAAATGTTCATGAAAGATAACGGAAGCATATAACTTTTGCAAAAAGGATTAGCAGGCCATGTCACCAATTCATGGAAGTGTTTCCAATTTCCGTGAATGGAAATGTCCAGCTTTTAACTTAAAAAATAACCAGGGTAGCGAAAACTTGGCAGCAAAGTTTATCAGCACACCTGGACCATTAGCAGCATTTCACATAGTGTCCCACTTCCTTTCCGCAATACTTCGTCAGGTGACATAGGTATTATGGTCGCAAGAGAGAAAATAAATGGATGGACATAAGTCATGTACAAGTAGTATGTCGCAACAGCATCTGATACAGAATAAGAAGCCATTGTCTGAAAATAAGACAACGCAAGGAAAAATGAATGAGTGTCATTTTAGGATAAGCGGCGACAAAAACAACTCAAGCAACAATATAGGCAAGCAACGGTATTCACAGTTAGTTTCAAGTACTCCTCTCAATAACTAAAAGATACCTGTGGCTGCTCCATTGCAAAGCGAACCATATCTTCTGGATTGACCTCCAGAGGATCATAACCAAGCTTGGCTTTTGTAACAGCCTGTAAGTGTGAAATTGGAAGGAAAGTGACCCGGTGAATGCAAAAGCAGCATATTCAGAATAAGAAAGGTAACAGGCAAATAATGTCGTCTTCAATGGCGAGAGATCAGCTGGTGCTAGCTTTGTGGATATCATCCAGTCTAGGGGGCAGAGGTGAGGGCGTTGGCCGGGGGCTAAAGGGCTCCAGACAATTATACCAGCCATATTAGATTAGTGTGCATGTGTTTGTATTTGTAACATGGGGTTGGTCTTCCCATACGTTATCCTTCCTATCAAAGCATCGAGATGCAAGGGTTTTGCGTTTTCTCAAACAAAATGATTCTGGCAATATGAAAAGGTAAAATGACTACTTGCTAACCTTTTAATGCTAGTTAACTACCAAAATTTCAAAGAAGACATATCTATGATACTCATAAGGGCATGTACAATGCAAAGTGCTTATAGAGGTGCTTAGAAATATAAAGCGGTTTTTTATTAGGCACTAGTGCTTATTTACACAAGAAAAATGCTTAACTAGGCACCTCCCCTATATAGGAATAAGCATTGGTGCTTATGAAAATGTTTGGTTTATTTTTGTAAGCACCCCGTTAAGCACTTTGCATTGTACATGGCTTAACTGATCTTTTTATAACAGACTATAGAAAAATTGTAGCATTTTTAAAACTCAAGTTTAACAAATCATTTAGTACTAAAAGCAAAGGGCCCTTCACTTATTTAGAATATTTTTTCCTTCAGCAAATAAAGTATCACCTTTAGCCCTTGGCTTCCCTGTGGAAGGTAACTGTCTCGCTTCACCCACGCAAAACAGTCAAGATGACATGAGAATTTGGCTCGACATTCCCCTTGATTACTGTCGCATTGGAAACCAATCTCCTGTGAGAATACATAGGAAAGCGCACAAGATTGAGAAACGTAGTTTTTCATTTCAACTATTTTCTTATCTGAGAAAATCTACACAAAAAACAAAAGTAAAACAACTGTGCATTACATCCCTTGAAACATTGACAATACCCCTAGGCTTATGCATTTTTTCCCTTGGCTGCAGAAGTGCAGATAACTTTTTTCAGACAAAATTATCTGCATGCAACTGTTTGGCCAGAATTTTGATCGTCCTACTACATTGTATCATATCATACTACATGAGTCATACCAAAGGCAGCAACTGTCTGCCTAAATTTAGGACAAATTACCAACATACCTCATTCATTTTTATCCCATGATGAGCAGCTCTCTTCTCCAAAAACGGCCAGTCAAAAAAGTCACCATTATAGGTAACATAAATACCAGGCTTAACCTCTTGCATGTGAGAAAACCAAGCTTTAAGTAAACCCACCTAAAAAATAGCATACAAACAAAGAATGAGATAATTAGTTAAGATGCTTAAAATTCACACTGCTGAACATAATATGTAAAAAATTGCCCATACCTCATCTGCAACATTCTTAACTCTAAAATGCCCCTCGAATTCTGGTTTAGGTGTGTACTCCAAATCTTCAATATCTTCCCCTACACACTAAAATGAAGAAAATAATGTGTTGTGCAAACGCTATTTGAAGGGGGGAAACATATGCCTCCTGTAATTACAATCAAGAAAAGTAGGTTCAGCTAAGTTAATTATCTAACTGTTACATGTTTGTCGAAGTTGATTCTGAAGTAGGCATCTGGTCATCAATGCATGTGACAGATACTTGGTTTCCTCTTGGTAATTGCCATCTTTTTAAAACACATGACATTTTTAAAGGCTTTTTTTTACAGAGGAAGGAGAACTGCATATTGCTTCAAACGAACAAAAAGCGAACAGCATATAGACATGTCAGGTAACTGGTGCTGGCCAGGACTAGGCAGCAGAGTGATGAACAGAGAAGAATGTGAGCATGCAATAAACCAGAAAAGCTACAAGTAACTATAGCGCAAACAGCACAATTTGTACCTCTCGGTTGATTATCAAGTACCCTTGCCCATCAATCATGTATGAGATCATCATTACGCTGTCGTATTCAGCATCTGGGAACTTCAGGGGCAGCTTTGTGGTCTCAATATCAAATGCACATACATGAACTTCTGCACGCTGTAGCAGATCTTCCCTTCTTTGCAGCGAAACATCAGAACCAGATACGCCAACATTGTACCACTGTCCAGATCTTATATCTGCAATAAGTTGAGCATGAAAGTGTCAATGCCTCAGTATTATAGCACACGAGAAAAACAAGAGCTTGCAAACTTAAGCTTCACCATTATCTGTAGCAAAACGAACATGATAAGGAACATCATATTCACGCAAATCAATGATGCAATTTATGTAATCCTGTGGCCTTTCTACCCTGTCATAGTGCACAAGATCAACAAACCATAAGTTCACAAAAAAGCAAAAAAAATGCATATAATATGTAAAAATGGAAAGCATGGCACATTAAAATTCACCCCGTACAAACAAAAAATAATTAGGATATACAGTGAAACAAGGGTCATTTTGCACTCTATAATGTAGGGTACCTTTTTACACCATAAATTGATTCAAATGCATCCACAGCGTCTCGTTCTTCTTCATTCTTTTCAACAACATGCAATAGGTCATTCCTCACGCGCATTAATTGCTGCACTGTATCGAACTGAATCTTCAAGTATTTTCTCTTCAAACCAGAAAGGTGGTTTTTCTGCAACAGTAAGACAAGGAAAGATGGCGTGTTAAAATTATGTGCTACATTTGGGCCGGCAAAATCTAGATCACAGAATACATGCATTTATCAGAGCAATTGGGACCTTTATGGATTCATAACGGGGACAGTTGGACAGAAGTATAACACAATAACAAGCTTTAACACAATGATTCAACTTAAGTAAAATTACATGAACAATTTAGAAAGTGGACTTCACTCTAATGTAACAAGAAACCAAGGTAAGAAAAAGAGCCGCTATGAAATCTATATACAAAATAATAATTGTAAGGAGATCAAAATTCCAGGTAAGAAACATCTTAGATCTGAACATATAATCAAAATCGTCACAATGATACCATTTTTTTATCCATGCAAAATGACATAGCGAATTAAACATGCGCATTAAGGCACATACAAGATCCAGATCCTCTTTCTCAATTAGTTCTATATCAGCAATTTCTCCTTCATAACGTCGCCTGAGATACGCCTCAACTTCCAACTCCATCTTGTCCTGCACATTTTAATTCAACAAAATAGAATATCAGCAAAGGAACAGACTGCATCAGGAAAGTTTTTTTTTAGGGACAGGAAAGTTAGCATAATTGCTATGACATCTATCCTTTGAAGGATAAAAGAATAGATCCCTCAGAAACCTTAAGCTCACCTTAGTTGCAGCATAAAAATAAGGTGGAAACTTGTACTTGACTTTGAACGTAGAACCATCCTGCAAGAAAGCATAAACGTTTAGACATGGCAGGGTCAGACAGTGCTATGTAGTTGTGTTGTGTTTACCTGGGACACAAAGTAGAGGTCAACACAGCTGTAGATTTTCCCTGTATCCTCGTCCTCCCATGATGACTGCAGGTGTTATCGAGGTGTAAGAAACTCACAAACAAAAGTCACTCCTTCTCTAGACCCACATCAGGCATCCAATAGCTCTTGGCCATCCAAATAGGTTCTACCAGATCTTTTGACTCGAGCTAGATGGAGAGGGAACTCACGGGGGAGAAGGTGAGGAGCCAGCCCAGTCGGCGGTCGCCTTGGGTGTAGGGCGCGAAGCCAAGCCTGCCCTCGAGAAGCTCCTCCTCCCCTAGCCGTAGCCGCTGCTCCTTGGCCGCCGACGATCCAGACCTCCGACCGTCCCAGCTGCCGGCGCCGCCACCGCCTCCGACTGGCGGTCTCCGTCGCCTACCGTCGCCGCCGCTCATGTCGGCTCTACGTCGGAGAGAGAGGGGTCCCACCCACCCACCCGCGTGAGGTGAGAGGAGAGGCGAGGAGATCAGCCGCGTCCGCTCGAATCGGAGGGGGCAAGATCGAGGCGGCGGAAATGGCGGCGGTGAGATCTCTCCGGAGATGGAGGTGGGGAGGAGGAGGAAGAGAGGAAAGGTGCGTCCGCTTCCGGGCGAGGGAAGGAAGATTTGGGGGGAAAAGTTTGGATTTTGCCGGGTGATTTTCAAGTTTTGGGGGGAAGAAGAGCGGCGGCCTGAGCGGATGGAGGGAGAAGAAGCCGGAAATATCTCGATACAGGGTACGTGGGTCGTTGGGCTAGGCTTTAAATGGGCCAAATGAAAAGGAGCACAAGTTTTTTTTGTTGAAACTTAAAGGAGCAGAAGTTGTACCGCTGCTGGGACAGCCCATCTCGCCATATTTTTTTCTCTGTTTTTTTTCTCTTTTTCTTTTTCTTCTGTTTTTCTTTTCGTTTCTAATTTTTGTTTTTCTTTCGACAAATTCAAAGTCGAATTAAAATTTTGTTCGGATTTAAATTTTGTTATTTTCGAAAATTGTTTAAATTCAGAATTTGTTCATTTTCGAAAATTGTTCAATTTGAAATATGTTCATCTTTGAAATTTGTTCATTTACGAAAAAAATTCAAATTCAGAATTTGTAAATTTTCAAATTTTGTTTAAATTTGAAATTTGTTCATTTTCGCCTCCCTTGCGCCACAAGCTAAGCCCCTGCTGTGAGGCGCCCTACCCTGTTAAGATGTCGCCCTTCCTTCGCCCCTGGTAGAGGCCCGGGCCGCCAAGACATAAGAGGGACTGGAACATTGGCCGCGCTGCCAGGTTGCAAGGCGGGATGGAACATGGCCGCACCGCTAAGCTGCAAGATGGGCTGGAACCATTGCTACTCTATTTTCTAAAACAAAAACGGTGTGGTTCTGTTCCCCGCATCTATGATATGTCCCCAATAGTTCAGGTTATGTCCCCCACATCTCTTATACCACTGAAATTGTGTTACAGCCCCTATCTGCAAATGGCATAAGTTTTGAAAACTGCAAATTTTTGTTGCTATCCCTTGGATCGTGTACCAATGGTCAGATACAACTATGAAGTTCCACCACCATGATGATTGCTCTTCTGTCATTTAACACCCTATAATTATGGCACCTTTACAGTTTCTCATGTCTGTCATTTATTATTGACTGAGCGTTGACATTTTCAGATTTCCGTAAGAACGCTGATATAGCCATATAGGCGACTTTGATCCAATTTCTTCAGCATACCTCTGACGTTAGATTTGAATCACCGAAAAATACATACTGTGGAGGATATGCCGAACGGGTATACCTGTCACGGTGGACAAAACCTGGCCCATCATGGTGGCCCACCATAGACAAAGCCGGATAGCTTAGTGGGAAGGCCCAATGGGTGGAAGCACAAGGTGAAGCCCAAGGCCGGCTTAGTGAAGTCCAAGACGAAGGCAGGAGAGGTGTTCGCCTTACGGAGCAAGTTAGGGTTCCTGCCGTGTTAATCTAGGACTCGTGATCTAGATCGGTTAGTACTTTCCTTGTAGGGGAAGGCACGGCACCTTTATAAGCCGGCCTTCCAGGAGCCTCAGGGCTACACTTTACAACCTCATTGTAACCTATACACATATTCGCCTTAGTGAATTATAGCAGCACGTAGGATCTTGCCGCCGTTGTGAGATCCGAAGCTGGGTAAACTCGTGTGTGCAATCCCGTCACCGGAACCCTCTACGTTCTTCCCCACCATCTCTACGGTACGTATGAATACTTTCTATAGATCCGCGTTACCAATACCTCGACAGTTGGCGCCCACCGTGGGGCCCAAGGCGTCGGGAGTCTCGTTCCAGGCGGGAACGATGGGCGAGATCGGCAAAACCATGGCGGTTGGTCACGCCTGCATCTCCGGCAATTTAGGGTGCATCGAGGAGGACGGCTCCTACATCCCGGCAAACAACGCACTTGTGTCCGGCTTCGTCATCCCCTTCAGCACCGTCAACATATTCATGGGATTCACGGCTGAAGCATATGGATTCCCCAGAGGATCTGGTGCGTTTTGGCCCACCCACCACCCAATCGATCAACAAGGCGGATCGGATCTAGCTTTCTCTCCGGAGTTTGCCTATCGCGATCTTAGCGACTCTGACACCCAAAGCGAAACTGACTCTAGCTCCTCCGTCGAGCTCAGGGAGTCCGCCTCTCACTTTGTCGGCGTCATCGACACATCCGGCCCTATGCCGGCCGCATCTGACCCTGAGTCAATCCTTCCTGCCTTACAGATAGGAGCCGATTCGGAAGCCGGATCTCAGTCCACTACCCCAATGGTGGAGGGATCAGATTCTGATGAAAGCAAGGAGGACGCCTTCGCAGCACAGATCGGAGCCCGCGGATACGGTGCACCCGGCATCAATGAAGTCTTAATGAGTACTCAGACCGGGGCTCCCAAGGAAACTGGTGCTGCAGCGGCTAAAACAAAAGAAGATGAAGCCAAAGTTTCCTCCAGCATCAAACACCTTGATGATAAGGCAGAAAAGCCGGTGGAGGTGCTCAATCGCAAAGGATCCTCCCCGGCTACCCCCATTGAAGAAAAAGACCTTGAACGCACAAAGGAGGAACACGCTCGCATAATCGAGATGCTCAAAACACCTTTGGGACCAAACCCGACTGCGGAAGAGCTTGAAGAAAGACGAAAAGCACTCCTCACGGAGACTGAAGTCAACATCAAGTACAAGTTGTCCCTCCTTAACAAGGAAAAGGAGCTAATTCTGGCAGAAAAAGCTCGAGATGAGGAAGAGTATCGACGCACACGTGATGTTGAGAAATTCCGCAACGCAAGAAAACAACGTGACCCTCTCCTGTATCGGGATCTGGCGGAAAACTTTGAAAGACCTTCTGCCCAAAAGCCTTTAAAGGCTTGGCAAAAATACTCTTTTCGAGTAAACCCAGATGGAGTCATCTTCTTCTCCACACCGGCAAAAAAATTAGAAGCTGCCAGGGAGATCATGGGAGACGAGACTGTCCCGATTGAGGAGCGCCACCACTACTCCAAGATGCTCATCGACAAGGCGGCTCAACAGCAAGCCAGGGCGGATTCCGTCTCGAAATTGGCGGATGATATACATCTTTGCAAGACGGCTGCGGCTGATGGTGGAGGCCCAGAGGACCCGGCAGGTTCTAGTAGTCATGGCAACAAGGACAAAAATCCGAAGAAAGGCAAAATTCCTGACAAACACAGGGATGAGTCTAAAACCGGTTCTAATCGCCATAATGACAAGGCCAAAGACGACAACCAGCGCAAGGAGGATGCACGCCCCAAAAAGAATGATCCGCCTCATCGTGACAGAGAACAAGACAAGGGAACAGACGCAAGGCGGGAGAACGATCGGCTTAACATGCCGCCTCCGCCCGCACCTCGGGCAAGAGACGAAGGAAACAGGGGCAACAGGGATCCGCCTCCACGGCGATCTCGCTCCCGCTCTCCACCTCGCCAAAGTCGTCACGAGGAGCCAAGACACAGTCGATCGAACCAAGGATCGGCCAGGGAGAACACTCACATATCTGACGCCCGCACTCACATTGATGAGATAAAGGCGGCCAGAGAAGAGTCATATCTTGGCCCCAAATGCTTTGGTCCGGCAATTCGTGTCGTGGGGTAATCTCGGCAGATGCATTGCGATGACTTCGTGGACGTGGGGTTGTGCAAATCGAGCGTCTCCGAGCTTAAGATCACAGGGCACGAGGAAGACAATGTTTACCCAGGTTTGGTCCATAAATGTGAGGTAAAGACCTACTTCCTGCCCATCCTAGATTGGAATTGATATGAATATGGTGTTACAAGGGTTGGCGATCGAGGTAGCGAGTCGCCGTATGTTCTAGGTTTTAGGGCTTGGATCCCTGCTACGCCCTGCGAGTCCTCCTTATATGCACGGAGGCTCGCTAGGTTTACGTGGAAAGTCTATTCCCTTAGGAAAGTGCGAGCCGGAGTTCTACTCGGAAACTACTCATCTTCATATGCTCCAAGTCAAGTATTCTCCGTGCTTCTAGATTATTCCTTTGTCATCTTCGTAATGCCAGGCTGGCCCATCTTATCATAGGCCCATTTAGGTCGCAGCCATGCGGCTTATGCTGAGTCGCGCCCTGCTCCTACAGGTCGTGAGTTAACCGCTTAGTCATTTCCCGACATTAGCCCCAAGGTCGACTTGGATTTCTTGGCGGGCTGTGCATGACTCTTCATTGATCAATGAGCCACACTACAAATATCCTGGTCGAACTTCTCAATCTTCTTCTGGTCTCCCACTTGATGATTAGCCCTTCTAAGATTTGCGCGACTTACTCGCTTCGTTGACTTTGCGGCTTACTCCAAAGTCCGGCTTCCCCATCTTCCGTAAGTTTCGGGCTCCTAATCTTATCACTCCCACGTATCGCAGTCCTTCTGGTTAAAAGCTCTGCGCCGCCCTTAGGTCAAGTCATCATTTGACCTTTCTTCTCCCTCGTCGCGCCGCCCTTGCCTACTCTGCTCTATCTTCCTCACGATCTTGCAGACCTAGCCAAAGGAGATGCCTCGGCGTAGTTGCAACTGGGATGGCTCTTGGATTGACGAGGTTTTCCTTGAGTCCCTCACTTCTCGTGGGCTTCTGCCTCCGAAGAATGAATGTGAATGGCGGGCCTCAGATGGCGAGCTGATTCCCAATCCTCAACCCCGGGGAACTGGTCATGTTTGCGGAGCACGTGGAGCGTGGATTCAAGCCCCCAGGTTCTCTTTTCTTTCGCACCCTGATGCAACGACTGAACCTGTGTCTTCATGACATCGGCCCCAACTCTATGCTCCAAATTAGCAATTTTCACACCCTATGTGAAGATTATCTTGCGATCGAGCCATCCATAGATCTTTGGCTTTCTCTCTTCTGTTGTAATAGTCAACGCGAGGGCACTAGCCTCCCTTTCCTTCAATGCGGCGCCATCGCCTTTCAGCGTCGCCGGGATAGTGTATTCCCCAAACTTGCCTTAGCTAATAGGGTTAGAGATTGGCAGAGAACTTTCTTTTATTGCAAGGACACTTCTCCTAAAGAGGAAATCCATCTTCCTCCTTGGTCCCCGACTCCATTTGTTTTTTTCTCCTGCCTTGTCATCCAAACCAGACCCTTCTTCATCATCAACCATTAAGGTTCTGATGGATCGAATTGAGGCGCTGAATCTTCATGGCCTTACTGGTCTTGACCTTATCTCATGTTGGACCAAGTGGCATATCCAGCCTGTGAGTCGCCATCAACGGCTTATGGTTGATTATTCCAGTCGCAACAATGATCAGGATAGATTTTGCCCGAAGACTGGGACAAGGGCGAGTGGATCAACTTCATCAGACGCGTCACTGAAGAAGACGTCAGTTCGTATGACGTCGTTGGCCTGGCTCCTTTCTGGGAGGGTCACAAACCATTCGTAGTATGTCCTTGCCTTCTTGAACTATTATGTCTTTTCTTCATGGCATGACACTGATCTGCTGTTTTTTTATCTTCAGATTGATCCTGAATTCTGGACTCTTCCCTGTAGCGACCAGGCGATTCAATCGAGCCCCCAAGGCCACGGTGAGTTGTCAAAAATGGTTGTAGAGGAAGAGGAAGATAAACAACTAGTGGACAAGGACGCCTCCAGTTCTGAGGATGACATATCTGAGGAGGATCAACAAATGACAGACTTGCTCCTGTCTTCAGTTCCTTTTAATCATGAGTCGTCTGAGGGATCCCGCAGGTCTTCAAAGCGCTTGCTAAAGGGGAACCTTGAAGATCCAATATTAGCTGTAAAGCGCCGAAAGGCTCTTGCTATAATTGTGGACAAAAAGGCTCTCAAATCTTTGGAGACTAGCTGTGCTGCTAGCGATGTGGGCTTTACTAGTCCCACACATGCAACAGCACGTCTATAAGCTCAAGTACTGCTTCCTTAATTTTTGCTTGTTTCGCCACCATGTAGCTTGATTTAGGGAATAGCTTTATGTACTAATCCTTGCTTTCCTTTGCAGGTTCTGATCTGCAAGGACTTTCTTCACCATCTTCTGACTGTTTGATGAAGAATATCCGTGTGGCGCCAGGGTAAGATTTCGCTTCCTTTAGCCTGTTGCACGATTCTCATGATGATGAATCTTATAATACTCATTGCTTCTCTATAGATCGACGATTGATGCTGAGGTAAATCTGGCGACTTTAAACTCTTCTCCTGAACCATCCTTGAGTGGAGGTCGCGACGCGCCTGGAGACGCTAGTCTTGCTAGTGATATCCCTGGAGACGCTCCTAGTATTGATCCTGATAAGCCACAGGCTGGGATCAAAGATGCTGACATTGCACGACTGAAGGATCAGATGCTCTCATCTTCTTCTCTTGTCAACTCGCGGTCCCTTGAAGAGGCTATTATTCAAGCTGGAGAGCGACATACCGTTGTGCTGCGGGATTTGGTGAGACAACTTCATGACTCACATCAGGTATGTTGCCTTTTAAGATTTATCAGCGCCTATTACTCGGTTGTAGCCCGAAGAGTCAAAAGCTTGTTGCGGCTAAGAAACAAGGTTTAGAGTCTTCTTGCCAGCATATGATTACTATTTTGCGCATCTCCTTCAACATCTTCTTGATTGTTACTTCTATCTGCAGGTTGAGCTTCGATCTGCTACCGCAAAGGATAAAACTCCCATGGCCTCCACTGATGATCTGGCCGTCAAGCTGGATCTACTGCAGAAAGATAATGCCAGGCTTGAATGGGAGCGGGATTCTTGTGAAGAGCAATACTGAGAGCTGGAAACTGAGTCTACACTGCGGTTGACAGAGAAAGAAGACATCATAAAGTCCCTGAAAGCTGCTCTCGAGCAAAAAACACAGGCGCTAGACCAAATGAAGGCACAACATGTGAAGGAACTGGCTTCTCGTGATGAGAAAATTAAGTCCCTTCTTAAGGTTGTCGAGCTTGCGGGAACTTTTGTGAGGGGCATGACGGAGGAACTCATTGGTAAGTGGCTGACCGCCTTTGTCCATCACTTGTCACATCTTCCTTGCTATTTGGCTTATTTACACCTTGTTTCTGACAGGTCGCAATACCCCCCTTTATCTTGCCAACATTAAAGACCAACTGGAATATGTCAGAGATTTCAACCGGCGTATTCTAGTGGCGACTAAGCATCTGGTCACCAAATTTTCTCCCAAGGCAGATCCACCGGTGACTTGCGAGTATTGGTTGAGCAAACTTATAAAGGCTCCTCAGTATTTTGCCGGTTGGAAGGGCTCTTCTGCCCGTGCTAGTGCTGCGCATGTGCTTACTTTGGCCAGGGTCTGTTGCCCGAAAATAGAGATTAGACAGCTTGCACAAGGGAAGGAAGCGACTCGCGTTGACGGCACCAAAGTTTCACTGACGGAGTACACGGATGTTTTGAAAGGCGTGCTGGGCTATGCGACCCAGATTGTTGATGGTCTCGACCTAAGCACTTATTTTTATCGGCATTGCCTTGATGGCTCCGTTATTGAGAAGAAACCCAAGTCAGCTCGAGTCGGAACTTCGCAGAAACCTGGTCCGTCCACAAGCTCTGGTGGTCCATCGTCTGCAGCTCCATTGGTGAGAACGCCAGCGATTGTTATTCCTGGTCAGGCTGGAAGGCCACATGTTAGTTCTTCCCTGAAATCGTCAGAAGACGAGAAAAAACAGTAAAATGACCATGCATGATGGCCTGTCAATCATTATATCGTTATCACAACCGGGTTGGCACTATAATAAGTACAATGTAAAATGGTTGTGTATTATAAGCAGTACTGTATTTTTTGTACTGAAGCAGCACGATATATATATATTTTTGTTTCATGTACTGAGGCAGTACAATATATTTTTTGTTTTATGTACTGAAACAATACGATATGTTTTGTACTGAAGCAGTACGATGTATTTTGTATTGAAGCAGTACTGTTTTATGGCCCGAGGCAGGCTCATATTTTGATTTATTTCCCTTAAGCAGGCCCTTGCGCGGCTCAGTATTTCCCTAGCAAAATGTGTGTTCAGGGTCGAGAACGTCCATGATAGGCATTCAGACTCGATTCACGCCACACGCTGGTACTTTGGCCGCATAATGCAAGTCGCATCTGACTTAAAGGTAGAAGCCAGTAGGTTGGCTAGTTCAAGGGTATAAGCTGAGCTATGTAAAGCATCGAAGCCCCCAAGAAATTGATGATGTATAAAATAAAAAGACTCAACAACTCATGGAGGTGAAACGACAAACTCTTGGATACCAAGGGTGCCAGCTTTTATTTCATAACCATCAAACTGATACAAGAACGCATCTGAGTAGCGTTGATAAGATAGTGTAGACCCTTTATGCAGGTTTTCTGTTCCCCCGCAGGTCGTACACACTTGATACAATGTTGCAAGATTGTGAGGCCGAACCCTGAGTGGTTCAAATATTGAGTCGCTAGAGGCGACCCAATGTGAGCATGATAGCTCTGTTGCTGGTTGCAGCGGTTTTGTTGTCTCCACGAGGTTTTCAGCCACCTGGAGTGCCGGTTACGGCGATTTGGCCTTTTCTTTTGTTTTCAGCGGTTTTGTTGTCTCCACGAGGTTTTCAGCCACCTGGAGTGCCGGTTACGGCGATTTCGCCTTTTCTTGACATGAATTCTCATGGACAAGGTGCACTCCTTTTCTGACTGGCTTTGCGACTTGCTTTGGCTGCAGCTCAACTGCGCTCTTTTGGGGCTTCAAAGGGCTTCTGGCGACTTAAACTGTGCGAGGAGCCCACGATGCAGGCTGCTTCTGCCAGCGCAGAATCCTTTTCTTCGCACTCCAGGGCCTTCTGTCTGTCTCCATGTACTGTGATCACTCCATTTGGGCCGGGTATTTTTAATTGTAGGTACACATAGCAGGGCCTTGCCATAAATTTGGCGTATGCCTCTCTTCCGAACAGTGCATGGTATGAGCTTTTTACGTCGGCCACTTCAAAACTAATGAACTCTGTGCGAAAATTTCTTTTTGTCCCAAAGACGACTGGAAGAGTTATTCTTCCTACCGAGCGGGTTAACAGCCCATGCACTATTCCATGTATAGTTGCTTTTGTTGGTTGGAGTTGCCAATCTGGCATGTTCATCCTTTTGTAGGTATCGTAATATAGGATATTTATTCTGCTTCCTCGTCCATCAGTACCTTGGTCAAATTGTACCCTGCGACTTGTGGTGAAACGACAAGAGCGAGTTGCCCCGGTTCCTTTACTTCTGGTGGGTGGTCATCACGGCTCCATACGACTGGTTTTTCTGCCCAGTGGAGTCGCTGTTGTGACACGGGTATGGTTCTTTCCCTTCTTTTGTTTCGTGGACAACTTATGCCTTTTGCCTGTACTGTGACGGTATGAAACTGCCCCAGGTGCTTCCTGAAGTCACTGCACGGCTCATAACGGTGAAATTCGGTATTGAGTCACGTCTGTTCGTAAGGTGCTTCTTCCGCTTGCAGGCTTCCTTCTCTCCAACGCCTGTAATAATGGCATTCGACTTTTGTGTGCCCTGCCGGCCTTCCGTCCCTTCTGCGGTGTAGGTCGCATGATTCACCAAGAGCTAGCCTAACACGACTCGGGCGACTTGTTATACTTTCTGTCTTCCTCCTTTCTTGAGGTCGTCCGTTTTCCTGCCGTAAGGCTTTTCCTTCTGCGCGACTCAGCGCTTTGCTGTTAGCTTCTTCTATGTCCGCATATTTGTTTGCTATTGCTAGGAGTTTTTCAAAGCTGTTGATCTTGTGTTGGGCGTGTCCTAACTTATGCACCAGCGGTTCGAACCTGCAGTTTTGCCTCATCGTCTGTACTGCAAAGTCCAACGATATTTCTTGGGAGGAGGTTATGATGTTTGCGACTCTTTTTACCCAGTCGCGACTTGTCTCTCTTGATCTTTGGACACATTGCTCCAGGTCTCTTGCAGTGAACAGTTGATAGCCTTGGAAATATTTGATGAACTGCTTCTTTAACTACCCAAGTGTCTACGGATTTCGCCGACATGTTTCTCATCCAAGTCCGGCCATCTTCTTCGAGCACCATATATAAATATTTGGCGCATACTTCCTCTGTTATATCGATCTGGGCCATACGCGTCTCGTATTCTTCAATCCATAACATAGGATCTTGGCTCATATGAAAATTCTCTATCCCTTGAGGTTCTTCAAAATTTGGTGGATATCGTGCCAATCGTATCTTGTCTCTGAAACAAGCAGGTCCCTTTAGTAATGACTGTGTATTTGCTGGCTTGGCGATAATTATGTTCGGCTCAGAGGGAGTTTTGCATGGTTGAGTCGCGCTTGGAAGCGGCTCATCCGTTGCGATCTGAAGTTCCGCCAACTGGTTGACTATCATTTCCACTGGCCGCTCTTCCTGACTCCAAGTCGCTTCGGTTGGTGGTTCTCTAGGCGTGACTCCGTATAGATTTGCTTGTTGCAAAATCGCAGTGTTGAGTAACCCGATGGCGTGTCGTGCTTCTTCATCGGCTGGGGTGTTACCTATGGGCATCATCATTGATAGTATTCCGATTGCTGCGTGCACGTTACCCTCCGGATTATCCTGGTGTCCGTTTGGAGTCACGAACTTCTTTTCCTGGGATGATGGGGTCCTGTTAATATCTTCGAGAGGTATCGTTGCGACTTTGTTTTCAAAACTGTCTGGCCCTGATCGTGCTGTCTGATTTGTTTTTGTTCTTGACGAAGTTGTAGGCGTTCTTGGTGGAGTTGCTTGCGCTCCATGCCAAGCCTTTGCGACTCATCGGCGAGCTCGGCCCTGATGGCCTCGATCTCCCTGCTTGGGAGCTTGATTCTATGCCTGATGGCGGTGGCCAGATGATGTTTCGTACGTCGGTCATCTGTTTTCCTATGACTTTCGTGGCTTCCGTTAGTACAGAGATCCTGATGGGTCGCAACTCTTCCTCCGATTGAGTACTCCACGGCGTACTGAAAGAGCCACGGCTTATGAATCTGACGAAAAGCTTGGTGGGCCCAAAGGGGATGATGTATCCAAACTCCAGGTTGTCCGCCTCCGGGCCCCACTCCAAATCGTCGATGAAGGGTACGCCATTGATCTCCTTTACCTGGCCAACAACCAGGTCTTTGATTCCTGACATGGATCTTGCTTGGAGCGTGACACTTTTGACCGCAGGCCCCACGGTGGGCGACAACTGTCGTGGTGTAATCTCGGTAGATGTCATTGCGATGACTTCGTGGACGTGGGGTTGTGCGAATTGAGCGTCTCCGAGCTTAATCACAGGGCACGAGGAAGACAATGTTTACCCAGGTTTGGCCCCTCAATGTGAGGTAAAGACCTACTTCCTGCCTATCCTAGATTGGAATTGATATGAATATGGTGTTACAAGGGTTGGCGATCGAGGTAGCGAGTCGCCGTATGTTCTAGGTTTTAGGGCTTGGATCCCTGCTATGCCCTGCGAGTCCTCCTTATATGCACGGAGGCTCACTAGGTTTACATGGAAAGTCTATTCCCTTAGGAAAGTGCGAGCCAGAGTTCTACTCGGAAACTACTCATCTTCGTATGCTCCAAGTCAAGTATTCTTCGTGCTTCTAGATTATTCCTTTGTCATCTTCGTAATGCTGGGCTGGCCCATCTTATCATAGGCCCATTTAGGGCGCAACCATGCGGCTTATGCTGAGTCGCGCCCTGCTCCTACAGGCTGCGAGTTAACGCTTAGTCATTCCCCCGACAATTCTCAAAGTACATCTCCCATCCTCGTTGGGCAATGTCAAGAAGATTGTAAACAAGTATAATGGCACCGATAAGTCGGACACATGGCTGCCTGATTACATCCATGCCGTCGGCATTAACGATGGTGATTACAATGCAGCCGTCTGTTTCCTCCCACTCATGTTAGAAGGAACAGCCCGGTTATGGATTGCCACTTTGCCGGAAAAAAAGTATTCACAACTGGCAAGACATGCAGAGGAACTTTACGCAACACTTCTCCTGCACATACAAGCGTCAAAAGGCTTATCCTGATCTCCTAAAGTGCATTCAGGTAGAAGGAGTGTCAATCCGAGCTTTTATCTCCGATGGACGGAGACTAAGAACGCACGTGAAGGAGTCTCAGAGATCCAGGCCATACACGCCTTTATGAACAGCCTGAAGAAGGGTAACATGATGAGATACATGTTGGATAGTCAAAATATCAAGCACCTCGGGGAACTATTGGACAGCGCGAAAATTACGCTGCAGCAGAAGACGACGCCCGAGCAGATGATGGTGATGTGCGCATGGACATGGCGGTAAATCCGGAAAAGCGGAACAATAACCAAAGCCGAAAAAGAAAGAAGCCAGTGACAGCCGGGACCATCAAAGGAGATTGCTTTCGCCAACAAAAAAGGCGGCCAGGGCAATGCTAGCAGGTGGCAGAGAAAAGGTGATGACAGTCAGGGACCGAGAGCAATCAAGGTTACATATGATGACATCAAAGACGAACCTTGTGCCCATCACAGCAAGCTTGACAAATGCACTCATACTAATAGGCAGTGTCGCCTTAACAATGATATCAAGAAAGATCCCGATGCCGGCTACAAGGCAAAGCAGTTCAAGCGCAAAAACCGTAAAGAGAGGAAGGAACAGAAAGACAACGAAGAAAGTGCCTCGGAGCCAGACGAACATGAGCCTAAGCACAAGAAAAGCGGCAAGTTCCCAAGGGTTGAAGAAAGCCTTGTCACATTCCTTGCCACTCCATCGGCCAAAAACGAAAAGGCAGCCTAGAAGGAGCTCAATGCCACTATACGGCAGTTCCTTAGTATCTCAACTGGTCAGAGCATCCCATTACATGGGACCGTAGTGATCACCCTGATCAGGTTCCTCAGAACCCAGGAAACTACGCACTTGTTGTCAATCCCATCGTGCAACAATGCAGGCTTTCAAAGGTTCTTATGGACGGAGGAAGTAGCATCAACATCCTCTATCTTGAAACCTTAAAGCGCATGCGCCTTTCTGAAACACAGTTGTAGCACAGCACTGCCAAATTTCATGGCATTGTACCGGGAAGGCAAGCAAGCTCCATGGGAATGATCGTACTTGACGTTACTTTTGGCGATGAAACCAATTACAGGACTGAAGAAGTCGCCTTCGAAGTGGTGCCGTTCAAGAGTGCATATCATGCAATTTTTGGTCGCCCAGCTTTCGCCAAATTCATGGCCCGTCCTTGTTACATTTATAGCAAGCTTAAGATTCCTGGACCAAAGGGCGTCATCACAGTCAATGGTAATTTCAAGAAGGCGAAAGAATGCGAAGCCGGCAATGCCATCTTTGCCGAAGCAGTCATTAGCTCCGAGGAACTAGAACAGTACAAAAAGGAAGTAAATCCTGATGAGATGTCGGACGGCAAGAAGCCGCCTTGTGCGTCAGATGTTAACTTCAAAGCCAGCACAAACTCCAAGAAAGCCAGACTTGACGACGCCGATGCCAGCAAGATGACGAACATAGGCGCAGACCTCGGAGATGCATAGGAAGGCGCGCTCGTCAAGTTCCTCCGTGAGAACTGGGATATTTTTGCATGCTCGCCTTCTGACATGCCAGGAGTACCCCGGGAACTTGCCGAGCACAGCCTCAACATTTTCAAAGGCGCAAAACCAATGAAGCAGGGTCTACGTCGTTTTGGTCCAGAGAAGAAGAAAGCCATAGGAAAAGAGATAGCGTGACTTACTGTCGCTAAGTTCATTAGAGAAGTCATTCATAAAGACTGGTTAGCAAATCCTGTATTAGTACCTAAGAAGGACGTGAAAGACTTGCGCATGTGCATAGATTTCACCGGCTTAAACATGGGCCAATCGTTTATGTGCCCTACTAGCGTAGTTTTAACTGTCTGTGCCCTACCTGCGTAATTTTATCTGTCTGTGCCCTACCTGACTCTTTTGAGGCTTGGAGATGGCGAAGACAGACGTTTCCGTCCGGTCGAGCCCTTTGACCGTTAACGAAGCTGTGACATGTGGGCCAAGCGAAGTGCATGCACCCGTGCGCACCCATGCTGCTCGCCGTTTCCAACTTAAACCTTACAAGTGGGGCCAGCGGAGGAGGACTGCTTGCATGCAGCCGTACGAGCACGTCCATGCCTGTGCTCGCCGTCCTCGCGCCTTCAATTGCGTGCCCCCCTGGCCGGCAAAAAGCAGCCTCGCCGCCTACGCTGCCGGCCCGGCTGCTCAAAGAGTGCCATAGATCGCAGGTGAGACGTTCGCTGGTCTGCTAAGTAAAACAATGGTTACAGAATGCAATGATAAAAGAACATCAAAGATTGACTATGGCTAAGCTAAAAACCGGATGCTCGGGGGCTCGGAGTTATGTCTACGAGCAAGAAAGGCCATTATGCCGGCTTATGGACACAACTCGACATAATGCCCGGGGACTAGGATGTAGGCATTAAGACGGAACATTTACCTGCATCATGCTCTTTAGCGCTTTGTAGCTTCTCTTCATTGTGACGTACAATTCATCACAGTTGTCTTCCAAGTTCAAAGTCTGACCAACAGGCCTTAGGGAGGAAGGCGGCCCGCTCTGTTCCTTCTCCTCAGCAAGCATGGCGGCAATGTTGGGCATGATATAGCCCTCATCGTCAAATAGCTCCTTCTTCACCATGTTGCGAATGGCGTCACGAGTCACAGGCTTGTTCGGCTCACTCGTATCGATTACTGCCGCCTTTTCGGCAGCAGTGGCCCTTTCCAGCTTCTCAGCATCCGTCTTCTCAGACAAGACGGGAGTTTCCAGTTCCATCTGATGGTCTTTAGAATGTCCTTGGACAACTTCCGGCTGGATGGAAGGGGTAGGAGGAGCAACTGCTGGAGAAGGATTGGTACCTTTCTTCCGAGTGGATACCACCTTCTTCTTCTTGATAGGGGCGGATGGCTTAACCCTGTGAATCACACATACAAAATGAGAGTATATTTATACAGACAGGTATTTGCTTTATGACAGCTAGAATTCGGCTTTCTTCTGAACTGGCGTGTTGAAGGCGGCATCTTCGTCATCCTCAATATCATGCACTACAACATCGGGAGGAATGAGCCTTTATTTCGTCTCCGCCTTTCTGCGGCTGCGGTAGCTGCTGGGGTCCCTGAAGCCTTTCGTTTCCGAGTCTTTGAGGTCTCGGGCGGTGCTTCGGGTACATAGAATAAGGGCGCCAGCAGGTTGTCTGGTAGGAGGGCGAGCTGAATGCAAAAAAGAGCAGTAGTAAGGCATGCGTCATAAAGGAATGATTCTACAATGAAAGACGGTAAAAACCATACCGTAGGAGCCGGATTGGCGGCTGTGTACATGGGATGCTGCTCGGTGAGCTGAACCCTTTCCTTGGCAATTCTCTTGAAGCGGTACAAGAGGGCGTCATGGGTCAGGTCATTTTCGCTTATGCGAAGAGGATCCGTCTTCTTGGCCGTGTAAGTGCACATGAGGCCTTTGTTTTCCCTCAGGGGCTGGATTCGCCTTTACAACCAGCAGATTATGGTATCTGTGCCCGTAAGCTTGGGCACAACCGACATTGTCAGGTACTCAATTCGCCTTTGTATGCGACGGAGATTGTCAGGGAGGACCTTCACCGGCTTCTCGCCCCAGGAAGGCCACGACTTGGCTTCCGTGTTGGCAAAACGCGGAATGCCAATGGTCTTACCGGCTGGAGCCATATCTTTGCAATAAAAGAAGGTGTTGCTCCAGTCTTTGATCGATTCTATTTTAGGCGCTTAGGGTACCAGCTCCTATTTCTACGAAGATTAAGGCTAACTGTGCCTAAAGTAAGTAATTCTTCGTCTTCTGTTTGGCGTTTACAAGTGAAGCAGTATTTGAAAAAATCTAAGCTGGGCTCTATGCCTAAGTATCCTTCAAACAAAGCTAGAAAGCCGGACAGATAAAGAATACTGTTTGGTCCTATGTTGTGGGGCTGGAGGCCATAGTAGTCTAAGACGGCTTGGAAGAATGGATGAGGTGGCAAAGACAGGCCACGAAGGAGATGAGATGTGAGCATTACCCGCTCGTCGTTCTCTGGAGCAGGAATTGGATGGCCGTATGCAGACCTCAATGGCATTTTTTCCTTGGGAGGAAGAATGCCCTCCTTCGGCAACTCCATGAGATCGTTGTCGGAGATGGTCGATGTAGCCCAATGATGCGAAGAGGCCTCTTCTCCTTTTTCCTCCGCTTCCGCCGTATCGCCCTCCTCAGAGGGCTGGGCGATACTTGCCGTCGCCGCCGCACCGGAGGAAGCTACCTCCGCCGCGCCCGTATCCTTCTGAATGAGATATTGCGCCGCTGCCGCATCCGCTCCCGGAGTCTCCATGAGTTGGTGATTGGGGTGGATGGAAGGTTGGGGTTTGTCGGTGGTGGGGAATTGCGGCGAGCTCGAGGAAGAAGAAGGGCACGGGGGGAAATGGATCGAGATCATCGTTCAAACAGTGCATCCCTCTATATAGAGGAAGCTCCGTGATTAGTGCGGAAAGAAATCAACCGCGCGATCTTCGCCACGTGTCCCGTAACGGCATCGGTAGTGGGTATCTTCTCCCGACGCTTCGGGGCTCGTGCGCGGGAAAATCGCAATGATGGCGCCGCTGTGTTTGCATTTGTCCAAACTATCGTGGACTGGCATGGACTGCTGATACATCTCAAACGTATCTATAATTTCTGATATTCCATGTTGATATTATACCAATTGTTACATGTTTTACATACACTTCATAGCATTTTTATGCATTTTCTGGGACTAACCTATTAACAAGATGCCATAGTGCCAGTTCCTGTTTTCTGCTGTTTTTGTATTTCAGAAAAGCTGTTCTGGAAATATTCTCGGAATTGGACGAAACCTGGACAGGACCTCCTATTTTTCCAACACGTACACGGAGTCCAAAGGAGAGACGGAGGCGACCGAGGAGGGCACACACCATAGGGCGGCGCGGCCCCCCTCCAACCGCGCCGTGGTGTGGGCCCCTCGGGTCGCTCCAGCTGCCGCCCTTTCGCCTATTTATTCATCTTCACGGGAAAACCCTAGACACCCGAGCCATATCCACGAAAAGTTCCAGAGACGCCGCCGCCGTCAACCCTAGCTCGGGAGGGTTCAGAAGCTCTTCCCGGCACCCTGCCGGAGAGGGGAATCATCACCGGAGGGCTCTACATCACCATGCCTGCCTCCGGAGTGATGCGTGAGTAGTTCATCTTTGGACTACGGGTCCATAGCAGTAGCTAGATGGTGGTTGTCTCCCACTTTATGCTATCATGTTTAGATCTTGTGAGCTGCCTATCATGATCAAGATCATCTTATTGTAATGCTACATGTTGTGTTTGCTGGGATCCGATGAATATTGAATACTATGTCAAGTTGATTATCAATCTATTATATGTTATTTATGATCTTGCATGCTTTCCGTTACTAGTAGATGCTTTGGCCAAGTAGATGCTTGTAACTCCAAGAGTTAGTATTTATGCTAGATAGTGGGTTCATGCCTCCGGTAATCTGGGAGAGTGACAACAACTTCTAAGATTGTGGATGTGCTGTTGCCACTAGGGATAAAATAACCGATGCTTAGCTTAAGGGTGCGCCGTTAGGTCTAATGCATTTGTTTACATTACGCACATTACTTAATGCGATTATCCGTTGCTTGCAACTTAATACCAACGGGGAACTCGGTATGACAACCTGGAGGTGGATTATTAGTCATAGACGCTGTTGGATAACGGTCTATGTATTTTGTCGTAATGCCCACATGAATATCATAGTAATCATCATGTCATATATATGCATTGTCATGCGCTCAATATTTTGTCAATTGCCCAGCTGTAATTTGTTCACCCAGCATGTTAGTTATCTTTTATGGAGAGACACCACTAGTGAACTGTGGACCCCGGTCCATTCTTTTACACTGATAATACAACCAACTGCAATCATTGTTCCTTTTCATTCTCTGCAATTAAACACTATTTTCCACACCATACGTTTAATCCTTTGTTTTCAGCAAGCCAGGAAGATTGACACCCTTCCTGTTTCGTTGGGGCAAAGTAGTTTGATTGTGTTGTGTGCAGGTTCCACGTCAACAGCCGAACTCCCTTCCACACGCAAGTACTTTTTGGCACCGTTGACAACCTTCAGAAGTGCTTCTGCTCCTACTGGATCTGATAACCTTGGTATCTTACTGAGGGAAACTTGCTGCTGCACTGCTTCATACCTTCCTCTTGGGGTCTCCCAACGAACGTGTGTCCCACGTCATCAAGCATTTTTCTGGCGCCGTTGCCGGGGCAAGAGGATTTCTGCAAGGGGAGTCTCTCGCTTCCAATCTCTTTACTTTGTTATTGTCTTGCTTAGTTTATTTTTATCTTGTCTTGTTTGCTTAATTATCAAAAACACAAAAAAATTAGTTTCTTGCATTAGTTTATTTCGGTTTGTTATTATGTCTAGTTATTTATTGCTATCAATGGTTTCTCTCTTTGAAACAAAATCTTATTGGCTAAGTGGGTTCACGGAACAACAAAATTATTATAAGGAATACCGCTTGTCTCAAAAAGGGAAACATTTATGGAACAAATAAGTAGATTGAATTATTTTGCTAAGAACTTGTGCTCTACTTATGATGAATCCTACTGCTTTAATGAATCATTATGTTGTAGAAGGCATAAACACCTCCCTTTCCAATGTGATTATAATGATAATGAAACCTTGGCTGCTTATGCTAAAGGAAACTATGACTTTGGTAATCTTGAACAAACTGAAGTTTTTTGTTTTTAAGGTGCCTATGAAATTGCTGGTTATATTCACGATGATGATTCTCCTTATAAATCTGAAATTTTGCTATACTTGGTTATTGCCTTGAATATTACAATGATAATCCTTATATCACTGAATTTCTTGAGAAAACTTATTCTCCAGAACAACTTGCTACCTTTCAGGAACCTGTGGGAGAAGAAACTGCTGAAACTGAAAGCTCATTGATGAAAAAGAGGAAGAGAGTGATGATCAAAAGGAGGATCTACCTTCTAATGATAGTAACTCTTTAACTCTTACATTATATGATTACCCTCCATGCCTACCTAAGGAGGAAAATGCTATATTGTTGAATGTCATGATTCTATTGAAATATCTCCTTTTGATAAATTTGAAGTAACAATCCTTGACTCAAGAAAAGGAAATTGCAGAAAGTAAAAATGTGCTCCCTAATGTTATATATAATGCTCTTGATGATGGTCCTATATTGCCTAATGATATTTATTATACTATTATTGTCAAAAGTGGGTTTAATAACCCCACTGTTTTTTAGCTTAATAAAAATTATGTGTTTGTAGATCATGAAAAGCATGCTTTATGTGATAGTTATATTGTTGAGTTTGTTCATGATGCTACTGAAAGTTATTATGAGAGAGGAAAATATGGTTGTAAAAGTTTTCAAGTCGCTAAAAACCTCTCTTTATGTTGAAAGTTTTGAATTTATTTGTTTCATCTTTCTATGCTAGTTGCTTTATGCTTCAATAATTTATTTTGTTACAAGATTCCTTTGCATAGGAAGTGGGTTAGACTTAAATGTGTTTGATATTTGCCTCTTGATGCTCTCTTTGTTTTTCAACTCTTATTCTTATGAGAGCATCATTAAAATCTTATAGCCTAGCTAAAAGGCATTAAAGAAAGCGCTTTTGGGAGGCAACCCATTATCTTTTGTTTTCAGTTTTTAGTCAAGGAGTTGTTTACTTCTGTAACAATTCCTTTGTATCTTTATTTTATCGCATTGTTGTGCCAAGTGGAGCCTCTAATAGGAAGATGATGCTAGATTTGGATTTCTGCGCAGGAACAGATTTCTGCTGTTCACCGTTTTACTTCTGTAAAATCACAGAAAAATTATTTAAATCTGCAAATTTTTGTGCGTGATCCTCAGATATGTACGCATCTTTCGTTAGTTTTGTTTTTCGATCTGAGCAACGTAAGTGCCTCGAAAAAATTCGTCTTTACAGACTGTTCTGTTTAGACAGATTCTGTCTTTTATTTTTCGCATTCTCTCTTTTACTAGTGTTGAGTGGAATTCTTTTTTAGGGTGAAGAGCTTCACATAACATCAGTGGCAGTAGTTAATGTTAAAAGTAACGGTCATGTTTGTGTCCTTATAGAACATGTGAGTTTTTGATTGTGCACTAACCCTCTAATGAGAATTACTCTGAGTTTGGTGTGGCGGAAGTTTTCAAGGGTCAAGAGAGAAGGATGATATAATGTGATCAAGAAGAGTGAAGAGCTTAAGCTTGGGGATGCTCCCATGGATCACCCCAGCATATTTCAAGAAGACTCAAGCGTCTAAGCTTGGGGATGCCCAAGGCATCCCCTTCTTCATCAGCAACTTATCAGGTCATCTCTAGTGAAACTATATTTTAATTCTTTCACATCATATGTGCTTTACTTGGAGCGTCTGTGTGCTTTTATTTTCAGTATTTTATTTTTCTTATGGTCAACTTGATTGGACCCTAGCATTCTTGATTGGGAGAGAGACACGCTCCGCTTTTTCATATGAATACTCCTATTCTTCACTTATACTTGTTGAGTATTCTTATCTAGCTATTGCTATGCTTTTAGCTCCTGTTTTGCATGCATCTCTTATTCAGAGCTGTTAGTTCTTTTAAAGAAAGTACTCTCTTGCTTCACTTATAATTGTTTGGAGAGTTTATGTTGAAATAAATTGATTGGTGTTTGGTTGGAACAGAAAATGTGCATGTGGTAGATGGTATAATGGAAAAAGCTTACATATTCTTGTAGATCACTGTATTGGATAATTTGATACTTGTCAATTGTTTTGAGTTATCAAGTAGTTCATGTTTAAGCTTTTGTATCATGTAGTTAAAACCTATTAATGAAGAACTACCGTAAAGCTCGTTGAAATTTGGTTTGCATGATTGGTATCTCTAAGGTCTAGATATTTTCTAGTAAAAGGGTTTGGTTAACAAGGAAGACAGTGTAGAGTCTTATAATGCTTGCAATATGTTTTCATATAAGTCTTGCTGTGTCGGTTGATATCCTGTGTTTGCTTCAAATAACCTTGCTAGCCTAAACTCTGTACTGAGAGGGAATGCTTCTCGTGCATCCAAAACCTTGAGCCAAAATCCATGCCATTGTGTCCACCATAACTACCTATATGTGGTATTTCCTTGCCACTCCAAGTAAATTTTTCATGTGCTACCTTTAAACTATTCAAAAATTATTACTCCTTTTTGTGTCAATGTTTACCAAGCTCATGAGGACGGGGTGGATGTCTTTATGTCAACTGTCAAACAGACTTTACCACCGGACTAGCGGCATATACATCCGCTTATCCATTAATTTTGCAAAAAGAGCTGGCAAATGGGGTGCCCAGTCCCAATTAATTACAACTTTAACCGCTTAATTCTCTTCACATTTTTGCCCTGATTTATCAGTCAAGCAATGACAAACAGTGAAATATCTGCATGTGTAAACAAAAGAGAAGAGGGATGATCTGCCTTGCTGGTAGAAATAACGTCCTTCATGGGAGCCGCTCTTAAAAGTCTGGTTGGCAGGGGTCATATTGTACTTTCCATTTTCTGATTCGTTGACAATTAACAAACACCTCCCAAAACTTATTTTTACTCTCTATATGATTTCAAAAACTTAAAAAGCTCTAGCACATGATTTAATCCCTGCTTCCCTCTGCGAAGGGCCTTTCTTTTACTTTTATGTTGAGTCAGTTTTCCTACTTCTTTCTATCTCAGAAGCAAACACTAGTGTCAACTTTGGTGCAACAATTTTTATATGCTTGTATATTGCACTTATTATATTGCTTTGTGTTGACAAATATCCATGAGATATATATGTTGAAAGTTGAAAGCAATTGCTGAAGCTTAAATCTTCCTTTGTGTTGGTTAAATACCTTTTACTTAGAATCTATTGCTTTATGAGTTAACTCTTATGCAAAACTCTTTGATGCTTGTCTCGAAAGTACTATTCATGAAAAGTTTTTGCTTATATGATTCAGTTGTTTGCTCATTATCTACTTGCTAGCAAACTATAGACCATTGACCTGGATCACTTCATTCATAACATGTGCTTTACAATACTATTTGATCAAGATTATGATTGTAGCATGTCACCTCAGAAATTATTTTGTTTTTATCGTTTTACCTACTCGAGGACGAGTAGAACTAAGCTTGGGGATGCTTGATACGTCTCAAACGTATCTATAATTTCTGATGTTCCATGTTGATATTATACCAATTGTTACATGTTTTATATACACTTCATAGCATTTTTATGCATTTTCTGGGACTAACCTATTAACAAGATGCCACAGTGCCAGTTCCTGTTTTCTGCTGTTTTTGTATTCAGAAAAGCTGTTGGAAATATTCTCGGAATTGGACGAAACTGGACAGACCTCCTATTTTTCCAACACGTACACGGAGTCCAAAGGAGAGACGGAGGCGACCGAGGAGGGCGCCACACCATGGGCGGCGCGGCCCCCCTCCAACCGCGCCGTGGTGTGGGGCCCTCGGGTCGCTCAGCCGCCGCCCTTTCGCCTATTTATTCATCTTCACGGGAAAACCCTAGACACCCGAGCCATTATCCACGAAAAGTTCCAGAGACGCCGCCGCCGTCAACCCTAGCTCGGGAGGGTTCAGAAGCTCTTCCCGGCACCCTGCCGGAGAGGGGAATCATCACCGGAGGGCTCTACATCACCATGCCTGCCTCCGGAGTGATGCGTGAGTAGTTCATCTTGGACTACGGGTCCATAGCAGTAGCTAGATGGTTGTCTCTCCACTTTATGCTATCATGTTTAGATCTTGTGAGCTGCCTATCATGATCAAGATCATCTTATTGTAATGCTACATGTTGTGTTTGCTGGGATCCGATGAATATTGAATACTATGTCAAGTTGATTATCAATCTATCTTATATGTTATTTATGATCTTGCATGCTTTCCGTTACTAGTAGATGCTTTGGCCAAGTAGATGCTTGTAACTCCAAGAGTTAGTATTTATGCTAGATAGTGGGTTCATGCCTCCGGTAATCTGGGAGAGTGACACAACTTCTAAGATTGTGGATGTGCTGTTGCCACTAGGGATAAAATAACCGATGCTTAGCTTAAGGGTGCGCCGTTAGGTCTAATGCATTTGTTTACATTACGCACATTACTTAATGCGATTATCCGTTGCTTGCAACTTAATACCAACGGGGAACTCGGTATGACAACCTGGAGGTGGATTATTAGTCATAGACGCTGTTGGATAACGGTCTATGTATTTTGTCGTAATGCCCACATGAATATCATAGTAATCATCATGTCATATATATGCATTGTCATGCGCTCAATATTTTGTCAATTGCCCAGCTGTAATTTGTTCACCCAGCATGTTAGTTATCTTTTATGGAGAGACACCACTAGTGAACTGTGGACCCCGGTCCATTCTTTTACACTGATAATACAACCAACTGCAATCATTGTTCCTTTTCATTCTCTGCAATTAAACACTATTTTCCACACCATACGTTTAATCCTTTGTTTTCAGCAAGCCAGGAAGATTGACACCCTTCCTGTTTCGTTGGGGCAAAGTAGTTTGATTGTGTTGTGTGCAGGTTCCACGTCAACAGCCGAACTCCCTTCCACACGCAAGTACTTTTTGGCACCGTTGACAACCTTCAGAAGTGCTTCCTGCTCCTACTGGATCTGATAACCTTGGTATATTACTGAGGGAAACTTGCTACTGCACTGCTTCATACCTTCCTCTTGGGGTCTCCCAACGAACGTGTGTCCCACGTCATCAACTGCAGTGACGTCATGACAAAGACTGGACGCTGACAGAATCTCTCTGACGAGCGTCTCAGTTGTGAAAGGGTTCGGCTTATTACTTAAGACGAACGAATCGTCTTCTTTGGGAATGCTCCAAGCTCTTCCAGCAGCCTTCGGATGAAGATAAGTTGACCAGAGAACCGGCTTCTTCTAAAGGCGGCAGATGGAGAACTTGAACCTTTCCGAGGACTACTGTGGAGGATATGCTGAACGGGTATACCTGACACGGTGGACAAAACCTGTCCCATCAGGGTGGCCCACCATATACAAAGCCGGATGACTTAGTGGGAAGGCCCAATGGGCGGAAGCGCAAGGTGAAGCCCAAAACCGGCTTAGTGAAGTCCAAGACAAAGGCAGGAGAGGTGTTCGCCTTACGGAGCAAGTTAGCGTTCCTGCCGTGTTAATCTAGGACTCGTGATCTAGGTCGGCTAGTACTTTCCTTGTAGGGGAAGGCACATCGCCTTTATAAGCCGGCCTTCCAGGAGCCTCAGGGCTATGCTTTACAACCTCATTGTAACCTGTACACATATTCACCTTAGTGAATTATAGCAGCACGTAGGATCTTGCCGCCGTTGTGAGATCCGAAGCTGGGTAAACTCGTGTGTGCAATCCCGTCACCGGAACCCTCCATGTTCTTCCCCACCATCTCTACGGTACGTATGAATACTTTCTATAGATCCGCGTTACCAATACCTCGACACATACATATATAATCTACCGAGGTCATTTTGCAAGGAAAATCATTAGAAAAAAAATCCTTTATTCTCGATACTGTTAACTTTATACATTCAGATGGGATTGTGAACACGTAACACCCATGGATCGATGGAAGGATTAATAGCCAAGTTGGAATAGTTCACATTTGGGCAGATTTATTAGGCTTGTGTCGCGACGAGTGGATCCGATGGCGAAGAGATTTGTGGGCGCCAGATCGGCATGTGCTAGCTTTGTGAGAGAACTGGACCTAACCAAAAAGGCAAGAACGTAGTCCCACATCTGGCTAACCACAAGAGTTTATGTGTCCTCCACCGATGCCGCTTTTCTTATTTGAATTTGAGCAGAGATTGTAGTAAAAGATTAGGCAAAGAGGGTGATGCAGAGAGGGAGAGTCGTTGGTTGCTGGGGGTGGGAGAATGAGAAGATGAAGTGAGTCAAGGGGCTTTTGCAAAACGTACAAGGTGGGACACGAGTGGCAAATCAAGCCGTTGGTACATGATCGAACGGTTACACTCGTGATTTTCAGATTTGCAGAATCTGTTCAGTTTTCACATGATACGTTCCCATAGTGATAGTGCATGTTCCTCACTCGATGCTGAAGTCCATCCCTGCTCAATATGTTTTGTTTTGTTTCAGGTTTCCTTCAATTAAAAACCTTTCATGTGAAGGAGATATGCCCTAGAGGCAATTAATAAAGTTATTTTATTTGCCATATCTCAATTGTTCATAATACGTTTTGTATCATGCTATAACTGTATTAAGCGGAAACATTAATACACGTGTGATATGTAAACAACCAGGTCCCTAGTAACCTCTTAGCTAGTCCATTGGGCAACCGATGATCAAGATTTCCTGATCATGGACATACCCTTGGATCATATACAAAAGGAGACCTAGCCACCCCCGGATCTTCTGTGCCTACCCACACCCCCAAGCACCTTCCTTGTTTTTCTTCCCCTCCTCCCCGCCCTAGCGACTCGACTAATTACTTCCCGAATTGTCTTTTAATTTTTGGAAGGTGTTTTTGATTATGTTTTTATAGTCACCTCACTGACAACCGGTGCTCGGATTTCTAGAAAGAGGGTATGTAGGTGGTGGTGTCTTCGAGGGCGCACGGGGGGGGGGGGGGAGGCGGCGGCACCGTGGTTTCATAGCCGGCGCGGACGTTGATCCAAAGAAGAGTGGCCCAAATTATGGACGAACCGACAAAGGCCGCCTCCTGAAGAAAGATGTTGGAGATGGAGGATGACGACACGAGGGAAGAGTGATGCACAGGGAAGGTATGGCCAAACTCCGGCAACTATGGTGTTGGGGCAGAGGCAGAGGAGAAGGATCAAAGAAAGAGGTCTTGTTGGATAAAATAATTTGTTCCACATTAATCTTCACGATTGAAAGTGGTAGGGTTCCACGGACTCATTAGTACTCCATTTCTTCCCATGTAAAATGAACAACAATAAAATCATATGTTGCATTGATAAATTAGAGGCATGTCTCCGGCAATGCAAGGAAAGGAAAGACATACACCGACAATAAAGAATAGTGCATGAACAAAATATACCCATATAACACCAAGAAGAGTGATATCTTGTCGTGGTAGTAGAGGTGTGGGGAAGGATTGAAGATAAGGGCAGCAGTGTCTAGAATAAAATGAGGTGTTTTGAGAATCACACGCATTAGTTGTCCAACCGCGCTACCCTAGAATAGTTATCGGAGTCTCGACCCTCTTCTCCTATCGTCGGGGAAAAACCTAGAAACCGTGGAACTATGGATATGATTGCTTTATTAACAAATCATAACCTAAGTTCAAGACTCCGATCTACGATCTCGGTGGTAGCCGCTGTATCTCTTGCGATTCTGCCAAAAAAATAATGTGTAATGAAAATGATGAAATGCAGCCCTTGATTCCAAATATCTATATACATACATATTATGCAACAGAATTCAGCAACCTTAAACCAAGATATATAGGACACAAAACCCACCAATGATGAGATGAGGTGGACTGCCACGGTTGCGTGTAGTCAATCGCAAGGGAGCCCTTGTTTCCATCCCTGATTTCATTCATGCGTGCCACGGTCGATGGCGATCCCTATGCTATGCTATGCTTGGTGTTCGGTCGATACTACCGAGGCCGCCTCCCAAAATAAAAACGCACGCGCCCGCACCTCACTCCGCTCTCTCAGCCCATTCCTTCCTGCCCTCCTCTGCTCTAGGCTCAAGCTAGCTAGCTGTCTCGAGCTCGAGCTCGCCGGCCGCCGTCCATGGCTTCCCTCGCCGTCGCCGCCGGACCGGCCGTCTCCCCGGCGTACCGGATCCAGGTAAAACACCGCTTCTTCCAGCTGCTTGGCTTCAGTTAGTGCTGTGTGTTTGGTGGGCTGAGTGGAAGATGTCTGCAGCTAAGCAGCGGCGGCCGGAGGAGCAGCTTCGCGGCCAGCTTCCCGTCGGGCCGGCTGCAGTTGGCGGCTGCGAGGATATCCCTGGTGGCCTGCTCGGTATGTTGCCATGATCCGTCGGTCCATACGCATTCAGTGTATGCAACTCCAGTTCTTGCTGCCTGTACTACTACCACTACTCGGTCATTTGAACGCTTGTTATTATTCAGTGCCACACTAGTGGTAGCAGTAGCGTACTTACATCTGGCTAGCTTCCAGTTTTGTGTTCTCCATGTGCGCGCGTGGCATCGAAATTACAGATGTGTATTTCGCGACTGCAAAACATGGATTCAGACATGCTCAGATGCTACCACACATAATAGATTCGTATGAGCGTCCGCTCTACTCTTGAATTTACTTTGAGCGTCCCCATGTACTACTACTCTGATTTTTGGCCGTACGCGTGTAAATGCAATATATCCTCAAATGCGATTTCATATCCCTTGGAGCAGTTACACGATTGCTTTTTTTGTCTTATTGTGCTTGTAACTGCAATGATGGGTCGCAGAACACGGTAAAATGCTCCGAATGCCTCCCAGCGTCCCTAGACTCAGTGCTTTAAATTAGTACTTTGTTTGATGAGATCTATTAGTGAAGATGCTTTCGAAACATCCAATTCTTCAATAGGCCAAACAAGACACCATCGACAAGGTTTGTGGGATAGTGAAGAAACAGCTAACCGTCGACGAAGACACGCCTGTGAATGGAGAAACAAAGTTCGCTGACCTTGGGGCTGATTCGCTTGACACGGTAATTAATCTCCTCCACTAAAGGGTGATGATCCAACATCATGTATATGCCTTTGACTACTTTACTAGTGTACTCTAAAATGATTTGGAAATAATAAGATGAGTACAACTTTTGTAGCCTTGCGTATTATTCGATATTGGGATACATTGCTTATTTTCTTCTCTGATGAGCATTGAGTGCTGCTACAACTGTTCTAACTATAATGTATGTACTAAAATGCACGCAGGTTGAAATTGTGATGGGTCTTGAGGAGGCATTCAGCATCACGGTGGACGAGTCCAGCGCCCAGGAGATCAAGACGGTGGAGGACGCCGCCACTCTCATCGATAAGCTCGTGACGGAGAAGGAAGGTTAAAATGGCGGCATGGTTTCGTTTTCCTGTCCTGTCTGGAATAGTTTTGTGGGGTGCCAAGCTTAGCCTTTGTTGTTGTTGTACTCTTTTAAGTGTAAACCGATGTGCTCGATATGGTGATTCTCCTGGTTAAAATTAGTTAGCCAGGGTCTACACGGAGGTTGTATTATCCCGGATTGAATAAATAATGGGGGGTGGTAGTTATTCCCTGAGGCAAGAATTTTATTGTTCTATTGTATCACTCAAGAATGCTGAGATGTGTATTAGAAGTTAGTACTGATTTTTTCTGTCAGTCAAGAAAAGGAAATCTGGGACATGTACCAGCAGCTTGGGACATGAAGGATTTCTGAACGATATACATTGAATTTTCCCTTCCAAAACAGTCGCGAAAGATACATAGTGGGACTCCAAAACCACAGCTTAGCTTGCTAGTTTGTTTGTCGAAACTCATGTGACACGCTATCATACCAGATACATGGACAATGAGCCAGGCTAAACTAAACTGATGTTAGAACCTTCAACCTAGTGCTGGTGATGGCTTGATGTTCTTCCGGTTCGCAGTTTACCTGGCTTCCAGGCCTTGACAAACCAAAACCATGCTACTGAGAGGATGCTTCGGTTTTCACCAAGAAGCTTCTAGCCATCTCTTCGGTCACATCACTGCGTGAACATAGATGGGGAAAATTAATGGTAAAGAATAGGAAATGTAAGATCATGTTACAGAATTTCTACAGTGTATATGCAAGAGTTTCTCTACCTGTCAGACGCTTCTTCTTTGCTTATAAGCAAAACATTCTTGGATGCAAGAAGCTGGAAGAACTTAACAACATCATCGTTCTCCTTCAATCTCTCGTAAAGCCCAGTCACCAATTGGTTGAATTCGTTCGGCTCCTAAGAACAAACGACAGATTAGAACTAAGCAAACATACTAAACTAGCCATGTCCAAGTGGTCTTACTCTTAAATAAAACATTGGACCTTTGCTACAACCGACTACTATACACTGAAATGGAAGCAAATAGATCTAAAAAAAATGGAAGCAAATACCCGTAAGTAGTATTACCTGTTCAATTATACAGGCCTTCCGCAGAGCAACAAAACACTCGAGCGCCTTTTGGTAATAGCCTCCTTGAGGGGAATTTTGTATCAAAGCGGTTGTGTACTTCTTCATCTCTTCAATTGCCTTCAGTACCCATGCTGAGCTAGACCTCTCTGCCAGCATAGCTTCAAAATCTTGAACGGGATTTAGATCACCAATCTTCCCAGACATCTCTGTTGAAGGAATTATAGCTTTTATCGCCTTAGCCTTCTCTGCATAAGGGTTTTCTGACTTTTTAGCTTGACCGTCTATCGCGCTAGCCTTCTCAGGAGGAGGATCTTCCGACTTTTTAGCTTGATCGTCCAGACCAGTATAAGGCAATCTCTCCTGTGTACGGGCTTTCTTTCTCTGTGGCCAAACAAAAAAGTTAATGCTGAAGTTAATTACCAAATTACTGGATCAAGACTACAACAGGAAATGACAATCTTTAACCTTGGGGTTCTCCTTAAGCTCGAATGCTTTACTTAAATTTTGGATTAATGGTGCTTGATAATCAATTACATCAGGATCTGGCTCGGTTATCCTCCTTAGACAAGTATGAAGTGGCGGGGGATTTGCATCTGGCTGGTTTGACTTCAGATCAAGGTAATTGTAGAACCTCTGAAGGGGGACAACAGAACCGTAGTCAACAAAATAAGAGATTACACACACACAAAAAAAGGAGCAGAAACATAGGGAGTACCAAATGTGTGATTCAGAATCTGATAGTACAACTTAGAAGCAACCGATAATGCAAAAAGGAAAGAAAATTGCTAACATAGGGTCACCAATTTGTACCCCCATGGTCATCAAAATATAGGTCAGCCCACATGCAAAAGATAAAAATGACATCACATATACGTAAACTTGATAAAATTGTATTTCAAGTCTTCTATTAGTCAAATTTTTTTTGCAACCTCCCAAAGCTCTAATGTTGCTCATACTCTCTTGTTGATTACACTTTGATGACTAATGATACTGGACCAACCAAAATTCAGCTAGCATACTAAGTAATTCACAGAAACCTATATGTCGTGTATCACTAAGCATTTATTAAGCGTAAACCAACCAACAAAAACGAAAACAAGATGACGGCAAATTGTAAATAACAAAATATAAAAAATGTATTTTAGTGAGCTGCAGTATTCGACCTCCAACATGGGATTTGGTGTGAAATCAGGCCTGAGGATCTCTTCTCTCCCAGGTGGTGCAAGGTCTAACATCTTCACCAGGTTATCTGCAGCTTCCTGCTGTTCTTCAGTAGGCTGTGATGATGGTGGCAGTCTGCTGAATGAGCGAAACTGGAACTCTCTGACGTCCTCAGCAAATGGAAGTATATTGAAGTGAAAGGAATCTGGCTGCAAGGCACAGTAAAGAATTGCTTGAAAATGTTCATGGTAACCCATCAATTGCTTCAAAAAATAGTCACCCATCAACTGTAAGTTATGAATGAAGCACATACAACATTATTCATTGATGAGATGTTTGGTGTCAGTACACCAAAAGCAACACTCGATTGACCTTGCCTCCACACACATCGCAGAATTGCAACCTTGTCCATTTCTTCATTGCCCTAGCTATGGCAGAAGCTGCAACAATTGCTTTTGTGTTTCCCGGTTCAGGTACAAAGGAGTTCACGTCTTTCATAAAATAGTGCCTGGTAAGTAGAAAGAGGTTTTTGTTACATTACCAGTATGTGGCCTTTAAGGTTAAAACTGCAGCACAACAAAGACATTTGCTGTGCAGCTCATTGACAAGTTGAGACTTTTTCTCAGATGTACACCGGTAGGGATTAAGAGCAACTTGTTTTACTCAATGAGATATTTTCAGAAAGGGGCAATTATACTAGATAGAACTTGACTCCGGTGGCATTCCTATAAGGATAAATTGTGTTTGACCCAAAACACAGTCTGGGTTATGTTGTAATCTGTTCCTATACACACATAAGTGAAAATAACTATTGACCAGCCATGGAAATAACTATACAATATAAAGGCAAGCTGAAACCATCGGCAAACCAGGCCACAACCATCAAAACTTTGGGTTCACCAGCTGTTTCATGTTTCAAAATGATCAGCAACAAAATCAGAACAACAGAATTGTTGGTTTGCAAGGTCTTCAAAGTAAGTGACGTTAACAAACTTGCAATCATAAAATAATAACAAAGCATTGCACACGTTTCTTCAAGTTAGTCCTCAAGATTGTTTTTAAGCATGTCGTTCTTATAATATGCAATCACCAAGGAGGCAAGGGTAGTAAGAAAGATGTATTTATGGGCTACAAGGAAACGGGATAAAATGGTTGCAGTTTATATCTCTCAAAACAATGGCATAAAAATAAGTTTCAGCTTATTAACTGGTAAAGTAGTACTCTATAACTCAATGAGACAAGGACTAGGTGTATCACTAGTTTCAAAGCTAAGAACAATGCCAACATCACCTTAGTAACTGCAAGTGCCAAAGAAAAAAAATCTAATGCCAGATGCCAAGTTGAAGGATATTCGATACCGTGGTATGCTGGATCTATCTGCGAAACCCAGAAGCTTCACACCTTTCTCTGGTTTGAACTTCACAGCCTCCCATTCAGCGTTTGATATAGGAACAACTTGAGGACCATAAAGATAGCCCTTGATTCTTTGCTCTGGTGGAACAACTGTGTCTGGTTCTAGAATGCTTTTGTACTCATAATCCACTTTGACTTCATGTGACGCAAATTTATCACTTGGAGGAGCCTTATCAGAATACTTCTTCAAAGTGGGGAATTTCTCCTCAGATGTTTTCTTATAGACCCACACCTGTTCACAAGGCATCAAGCAGAAACGTTATTGTAAACCAACTCGACACTAATGAGATAGCAAAGTAAAAAAAAATACAAACTCAATCACTAATGTTGGAATACTGGAGACTTTGTTTTAACTGACAGAAGTATAACATAAGTTTTCAAACATCTCACCTTGATTTTAAAATTAGAGCTCACTTCCAGGTCTCCCCTGAAGACAGTAACTGGGAGTACATTTCTAGTCTTGAGAGCACCTAAGAGTGATGTCGGGGTGTCAACCTGGACTACCTTTGCAACTGACCTATCTCTGAAGTGATACAATAATTGGTCATTTTCATCCATCACAGAATTGTGAGGAACTCCAGATTCTCTGAAAACAATGCAATCCATCTTAATATCATGTTTCTTCATCTGGTCTGCAATAGTGTCCACCTGATCTTCTTTCGTCCCTTGGGGTGGATCTCTTAATGGATGCTGTGCATCAGTGATTAGACACAGACGTTGCTTTGCTTTGGTATTTCCGAATCTCTTTATCAGCATATCTAAACCAACAACAATAGCATCCAGAACTGGCTTTGGTCAAGGAATTATAATGGCTAATTTTGGTCATACTCCATAAGAACATAAAACGAGGCTACATTCCACACATAACAAATATGGTAAATGAAATAAATAAAATTCATGTACAAAACAAAGGGGGGAAACAACAGTAGATATATAGGAACGTAAGGGACCTGCTACATAAACCAAGTTATAATTATGATTCATGGATGGCAAACTACAAACAAAGGGAACTATTTTAACTTTTTAAGTTCCATCGTTGTGGATATGAAGTGGCACATACGGAGTACAAATGTAGGCGGCAATACAAAAAATGCTTAGATTGAAAAGAGATATTTATAGAAGTAAAAGGAAGCGAGTGCAAAAGATGTGTTGTTGACTTCCTCGAAAAGAAAGAGGTGTTGTGTGCTTGCCGTGTTAGCTTTTAGGTACAGGCGTACAGCAAATATAGTAACAGATGGCTCTTTAACGTTAGATTGAAAAGAGCTATTTATGGATACAATCACCAGGGGCAGTTCCTCTTGGAAGATTTCGAAGAGCATCTTTTGTTTGTTCCTCAACAACCTTGATATCATGCTTAACCACCACATGCTTATAGCCCCCAAGTTCCTTTGCGAGGTCATTGCACGTTTCTGCATAGATAAGTTAAAGTTAAGTAGACCAGTTCTTAAGTTTAAGAAGCACAAAAAAGGAAAGCCATTCCCGGATAATGTCCTTGTATGGTGTTCAAGACCCAAGCAATGAATTCAATAACTAAACCTTTTGGTGCAGTAATGACTTCCCCAAAAGTCTAGATACAAGCCAAGGAAAACAGCAATTTGTTCGATTGTTTTCCATTTTGAAACATACACTTGTTCGGTGTAAATAAATGCATGATAAGGCTTCCTTGAAATGGCACTAATCAGGACCATACGTTCACTTTTAAGAAGAAGTGACATTCAGTTTCATCATCACACCACAGGTTCACAGCATATACGCAGCAAGAAAAGTAACGAGAAAACAGTTTTCTACGTCATGACTTAGTAAAAGCAAACACTGATACTACATAAAAAGCTAATGACATGATAAATGCACAAGTTTTGAAGTAAAACAGTTTCGCAGTACATACCTTTAGTTCCAAACAGGACAACGCCAACCTCGTCGCTCCTATTGTAAACCAGCTGCAGGGGTTTAAAAAATGCAGAGTCGGTTAGCTAGTCCCACACATACAACGGACCAAAACAGAGAATTCGCAGAGTTTGGGATGGGAATAGCACGTGTGCTTGCCTTCTTGCGCACGAGGGTGGAGCAGACGTTCTCGACCTCCTGCAGCGCCCGGTGCATCGACGGCCCGACGTCCAGCAGCAGAACCAGCCCTTCCTGCAGACAAATTAGCAAATGCTGATGAAATGCAGTGTCTATCTGTCTACATGTCCGCAATCGAAAAAGAGGTTCCCCCATCTCCCCCTTTCACCGCTCCGAAGGAAAATGCGCTCCAACCGTGGGCTTTGATTCCATTTTGTAATTGACTTTGTCCGCAGCTCATTTCGCTAGTCTAGTCTGACATCTGCTACTCGTCATGTCACTGCTGTGCTATGTACGCGAGTCAACTAGCACCAAATCCATTCAAGCAGAGCGAAAATGATTTCCACCAGCAATCAATCGCGCGGCACCAGGGCCTAGAGGCGTCCGTGCGAATGCCGAACCCTAAGTAAACTTGCCAGGCCAAATCTATCAACCCGCATCGCGCGCTCGTTCGGAAGCGAGCGGGGGAAATGGCCCCCGGCGTCGCGAGTAGACTAGTACGCGAGCACCCGCGGAGATCGGGGAGAGGGTGGGGGGAGGGAGGGCGGAGGCGTACCTTGTTGCGAGCCATGGCGCCGGCGGGGGAGGGCGGGGGGGACGACGAGGGTTTATGCCGGCGGCGGGGCCGGGTTCCTTGCTTTGGAAGGAGGAGCCACCGCAGCGACGGTCAGCTGGGCCCTGTTTGATGGCGCGGGTCCGGCCTGGTTCCATTGTTTATTTATTTGAGGTGCTCTCCAATCCAAAATAAGTGTCGCGGTTTTGAACTGATCTCATTTATCCCAGTTCCAAACTGTGACACTTACTATTCACGCGTGACTTACTATGAATCGGACGGAGTAGTAGGATTTGATCGTTTCCAGTGCATATATTCGTATGTATACACAGCAGTATCTCGCTTCACTTTTATTTATACATCCAGATGATTCTTGGTAAGGACGATGATCATTTAGTTAGATGTGGTTTTTACTACGAAATATTGAGTTAGTTGTTCAATAAGATGTCATAAAGAAAACACTTTATGAAAATGAGTTATCGTAACGATGAAAAATGCAAGCCTAACAAAGAAAAGCATGAGAAAAGATAAAGTTGAGGAGAAGGGGAGAGGGTGCTCATCTAAAAAAGGAACCTCGAAGAAAGATAGAGAAGGGAGCAAGGTGGAACGAGCGGAATGCCATCGAGCAAAGATAGGTTTTCGTATTAGAGGAGAAGTTGAGTATCATTGTGAGAAGGGGGCGATAACCAATGCAGAAGATAGCGTTTACGAGCAACGATGACCTTTAAAATCAGCAGCTAGCATGTTTGAATGTTGTGTGTGGGCGGATCTTCATCAATGGTGAGGGGGTTTATGAGAGGAAGTGGAGTAGCTGATGTGTATGCAAATACGATATGGTTTCTTGATGATTTATGTTGACCTACTAGAGGACTGCTGAGATATCACTACCTAGCTACCATCGACATCTTATAAGGAGCAAGGCTTCCCTACGCATAACATGAAAAACTAACTACCTACTTTATTTCTATCTCAAAATTATCCGATCCCATTTAAAAAAAGTCGTCCTTTTTCAGTAATGGACCACAAAGTTGGGCTCATTTATTGAATGCATGAGTTGATCTTCACAAATGGAAGGAAAGGGTTCTCTTCGTAGAAGAGATTTGGACCTTCATCATGCTTTATATGAAGAGGCTCCCCGAGTTCATATTGTCGATTCTGCTGAGGATAAGAAAAGGCATGACCTAAAAGCAATGAAATGGGAGAAGTCGAAGCATATTTTTCATTCCTGAAGAATAAAATGGACAACTTGGACACCATTTTATTTCCATGTGTGATTATCCAATCCCATCTCACGTATTAGTTATTGTATCTCTGACTACCAGGAATGTGAATTTGTCAGGTCTAGGCATAGAAGGCACCGGAAATTACCAATGCATAACAAGAAGAAACGAAGGGAGGGGTATGTCAAAGTGAATCTCGACAGAGTATTCTTTAAGGAGCAGAAAAGGAGAACAATGTTTGCTAGATGCATTTAGACTAGGGTGACTACATCATATGACGTGTCAAAAAGCCGCAGCTAGCACATGACCTATGCAGTACAGGTTGAAGCTAACGCAGATGTTATATACTAACTATATGAAAGACCAAGGATTTGACGCTCTCTCCGCTGCCCTGCTTAGCTACAGTGGTTACTGTAGGAAATCTACAGTACCCGCTGCGCTCGACCCCGACCGTTCGCTGGAAATCCGACGGTCCACGGAACGCATCCGTGACGTTTTTATAATAAAATCCCTCAGGAATCGAAAAAATAAACCCGCAGTCCAGATTTTCCCGAAGAAGAGGACCTTTACCAAAATTACAGAAAAAACGAGGACTATTTTGCAAAAACGTCCAGAGCCCCCCTCCTCTCCCCTCTCCTTCTCTCTCCCGCGACCCCGCCACCGCCGCCGCCGCGCATCGCCGGCGCTCCGCTGCTCCTCACACGAAACGGAGCTCATGGAGATCTTCGCCGTCCCGTCCTCTCCATCTCCGCCCACTATCGCGTGCCGGGACACCGCACCGCCGGCGGAATCGACGCCGTCATCCGCTGCTCCGTCCGCCGCGTTCGTGCTCGCCGGCGGCGGGTCCGGCGACCATATGGTCCGGCCCGCCACCCGACCGGCTCCCCGCGTCGCCCCCTCGCGGATCCGCGCGTCCCCGGCCTCGCACGCGCGTTCCCCGCTCGAACACGAGCTCGGCTCTCCCCTCTCCTTCTCTCTCCCGCGACCCCGCCACCGCCGCCGCCGCGCATCGCCGGCGCTCCGCTGCTCCTCACACGAAAACGGAGCTCATGGAGATCTTCGCCGTCCCGTCCTCTCCATCTCCGCCCACTATCGCGTGCCGGGACACCGCACCGCCGGCGGAATCGACGCCGTCATCTGCTGCTCCGTCCGCCGCGTTCATGCTCGCCGGCGGCGGGTCCGGCGACCATATGGTCCGGCCCGCCACCCGACCGGCTCCCCGCGTCGCCCCCTCGCGGATCCGCGCGTCCCCGGCCTCGCACGCGCGTTCCCCGCTCGAACACGAGCTCGGCTCTCCCCTCTCCTTCTCTCTCCCCGACCCCGCCACCGCCGCCGCCGCGCATCGCCGGCGCTCCGCTGCTCCTCACACGAAAACGGAGCTCATGGAGATCTTCGCCGTCCCGTCCTCTCCATCTCCGCCCACTATCGCGTGCCGGGACACCGCACCGCCGCCGGAATCGACGCCGTCATCCGCTGCTCCGTCCGCCGCGTTTGTGCTCGCCGGCGGCGGGTCCGGCGACCATATGGTCCGGCCCGCCACCCGACCGGCTCCCCGCGTCGCCCCCTCGCGGATCCGCGCGTCCCCGGCCTCGCACGCGCGTTCCCCGCTCGAACACGAGCTCAGCGGCGCGGCTGTGTCCGCCGCCGGCTGACGTCATCCGATGACGTCACCACGGGACCCGCCTGTCAGCTTCGGAAAAAAAATGCAGAATATTATAAAATTCATACCTTCCAGTTCATAATTCGAAAAAATACGTAAAATATACCGAAATTTGCAGAAAAATAAAACATTCACACCTAACACATTTCCATACAATACTAAACAACTTTAAATAATTGCAACTATAAATATCTTCCGGTTAATAATTCAAAAAAATACGAAAAATATACCGAAATTTGCAGAAAAATAAAACATTCACACCTAACACATTTCCTTGCAATATTAAACAACTTTAAATAATTGCATCTATAAAATCTCCGCTGCCCTGCCTACAGTGGTTACTGTAGGAAATCTACAGTACCCACTGCGCTCGACCCCGACCGTTCGCTGGAAATCCGACGGTCCACGGAACGCATCCGTGACGCTTTTATAATAAAATCCCTCAGGAATCGAAAAATAAACCCGCAGTCCAGATTTTCCCGAAGAAAAGGACCTTTACCAAAATTACAGAAAAAACAAGGACTATTTTGCAAAAATGTCCAGAGCCCCCTCCTCTCCCCTCTCCTTCTCTCTCTCCCGCGACCCCGCCACCGCCGCCGCCGCGCATCGCCGCCGCTCCGCTGCTCCTCACACGAAACGGAGCTCATGGAGATCTTCGCCGTCCCGTCCTCTCCATCTCCGCCCACTATCGCGTGCCGGGACACCGCACCGCCGCCGGAATCGACGCCGTCATCCGCTGCTCCGTCCGCCGCGTTTGTGCTCGCCGGCGGCGGGTCCGGCGACCATATGGTCCGGCCCGCCACCCGACCGGCTCCCCGCGTCGCCCCCTCGCGGATCCGCGCGTCCCCGGCCTCGCACGCGCGTTCCCCGCTCGAACACGAGCTCAGCGGCGCGGCTGTGTCCGCCGCCGGCTGACGTCATCCGATGACGTCACCACGGGACCCGCCTGTCAGCTTCGGAAAAAAAATGCAGAATATTATAAAATTCATACCTTCCAGTTCATAATTCGAAAAAATACGTAAAATATACCGAAATTTGCAGAAAAATAAAACATTCACACCTAACACATTTCCATACAATACTAAACAACTTTAAATAATTGCAACTATAAATATCTTCCGGTTAATAATTCAAAAAAATACGAAAAATATACCGAAATTTGCAGAAAAATAAAACATTCACACCTAACACATTTCCTTGCAATATTAAACAACTTTAAATAATTGCATCTATAAAATCTCCGCTGCCCTGCCTACAGTGGTTACTGTAGGAAATCTACAGTACCCACTGCGCTCGACCCCGACCGTTCGCTGGAAATCCGACGGTCCACGGAACGCATCCGTGACGCTTTTATAATAAAATCCCTCAGGAATCGAAAAAATAAACCCGCAGTCCAGATTTTCCCGAAGAAAAGGACCTTTACCAAAATTACAGAAAAAACAAGGACTATTTTGCAAAAATGTCCAGAGCCCCCTCCTCTCCCCTCTCCTTCTCTCTCTCCCGCGACCCCGCCACCGCCGCCGCCGCGCATCGCCGCCGCTCCGCTGCTCCTCACACGAAACGGAGCTCATGGAGATCTTCGCCGTCCCGTCCTCTCCATCTCCGCCCACTATCGCGTGCCGGGACACCGCACCGCCGGCGGAATCGACGCCGTCATCCGCTGCTCCGTCCGCCGCGTTCGTGCTCGCCGGCGGCGGGTCCGGCGACCATATGGTCCGGCCCGCCACCCGACCGGCTCCCCGCGTCGCCCCCTCGCGGATCCGCGCGTCCCCGGCCTCGCACGCGCGTTCCCCGCTCGAACACGAGCTCGGCGGCGCGGCTGTGTCCGCCGCCGACTGACGTCATCCGATGATGTCACCACGGGCCCCGCCTGTCAGCTTCGGAAAAAAAAACGCAGAATATTATAAAATTCATACCTTCCAGTTCATAATTCGAAAAAATACGTAAAATATACCGAAATTTGCAGAAAAATAAACATTCACACCTAACACATTTCCATACAATACTAAACAACTTTAAATAATTGCAACTATAAATATCTTCCAGTTCATAATTCAAAAAAATACGAACTAAAAATCGTTGACCGACTAAAAATCAAAGTTTATATATTTTTTAATAACTATGTCATGTAAGTAGACCATGTGCGCTGGTTTTATATTTATTTGATTTTTTTTGAATTACTTATGCAGTTATGCTCAACCCTAGCTCATTCCATCGATATCGTGAACGTGTGAATGTTGGAATTGAAATGTGGATATAACAAGTTTTATATTTTTAATAGCAACTTAGTTGCATAAGTAGACCATGTGCGCTGGTTGTATGTTGTTTTGATTTTTTTTGAATTAGTTGTGCTCAACCCTAGCTCATTCCATCGATAGCTTGAATTGTGTGAATGTTTTTCATTTAACTGTGGATATAACAAGTTTTAATTTTTTTTAGCAACGTAGTTGCATAAGTAAACAGTGAGCGAAAGTTTCATATTTATTTGATTTTTTCTAAATTATTTATGCTCAACCCTAGCTCACTAAAAACCCTAAACCCCGGAAGCCCTAAACCCCGTCCGAAACCACCCTGCTTCAGAGCCGTTGATCGCTGGTTAGTGAACAGTTGGATCAGAAGGAAACCAAATAGTGTACAAGTTTGGGCTCAGAATTTATGCTCAACCCTAGCTCACTGAAAATTCGTAGGAAAAAAAAACCAAATTTGGGCCCAGCAGCAGGATTTGGCCCGCTGGTTAGTGCACAAGTTTTTTTAGTGTTTTTTTTTCTATTCTCACCGCCTCGCCACGGCCGGACGGCATGGCCCAACCAAATAACGGGCCACGGCCCTCCCGTTCACTTTCCCATGCCACGGCCCACCGTTTTTTTCCCGACCGCCTCCCGTTCCCCTTCTTATCCACTCAGATGTGTCGTACCCTAGCTATTCAGATCTGCGCCGCCTCCCACACTCCCTCGCCGCCGGCGACCAAATCCACGGGAAACCGCTGCCGCCACATACAGATCCAGCTCCAGCCCACGAAGATGATGAGGCGTGGGGGTTCCAGCTCCCGCGGTGGCCATTCCGGCTCTGGAAATCGCTCCGACGAGGACCGGAAGGCGCGGAAGCGGCCGGCTGACCCCGAACGCGCGAGGCGGGTTCATTCCAACGTCGGTCGGAAGCGCGGCGCGTACAAGTGGCTCCACAGGGGCCTAACCCGTCGTGAGGTCGAGGAGTATGACCGCAGCGTGGCGGCGCGCGGCCACCGCTACGAGCACGGGAGCTCCTCCGGCGCGGGGAGCTCCCGCATGGCGGCACGGGCGCCACAGCTGCCACCGCCGAAGAGGGAGGAGGAGCAGGAGCAGCAGGACCGCCCACCGCGTCGCGGCCTGCTGCCCGGGGACTTCGCCGCCGACGAGGACCTGGACTGGATCACCGAGGAGGTGATCCAGCGCAGCATGCAGTAGGAACAGGACGTCGAGGTGCGCCGTCAGGAACAGGAGGAGCTCTACAAACTCCGCCTCCGAAGCGCTATCGACGCTTCCCTCAACCCCATCATCGAGGTCAGCTCGGACTCCGACTCCGAGTTCGACTGGTCCGACTGAGCGGCGCCGCCGCCTCGTCGCCGCCGCACCCCTGGGGCTCCGTGTGTGAGCCCAATTTTGGATATGTGTTTAGGCGTATGAGCAGCGGTTCGATCCCCAAATGTAATTAGTTTGATGAACTACTCGTGTGGCTTTTGATCAGACGAGCCATTGACGAACTACCTGTAATTCAGTCTAGTATGTCAAATTAAGTTCAGTTTATTATGTGTAATTCAGTTCAGTTCATCTGCTTTTCTGTTAGCCTGTAATTCAGTTCAGTTTATTTTATTTGACTGAGACGGAGCTCGCATCTCTCGCCGGCGTTGCCGCGCTTCGTCGCCGGAGAAGAAGAAGAAATGGCAAGGGAGGATGCGCGCGCAGGGGAGGAGCAGGAGGATACAACGGTCGTCGTTGCTGTGTGGGTCCCATCAAGCTGACGTGGATAAGTTGTGGGTCCCATCCGCCGGCTCTCCATAATCCTGATCCTAACTAACAGACTGCGCTTAAGGGCCAAGTCGCAGCAGAGCAATTTGTGCAAACAGCGATGTCGCAGCAGAGCTATTCCTGCCAACGACGTCGCTGCCCATCAATTGACTATGAAAAACGTCGCATAGGAGCGATTTGCCCAATATAAGCATGGAACAACAGAAATTATGGATACGTTGGAGACGTACCAGCGACCAGCCCTAGGCGGCAGACGGACGAGCGCGCTGTTGGGCCGAGGTCGGCTGCTCCGGTGGAGACGGGCCATGGAGCTGCTGGGCCGAGGTCGACTGCGCAGGTGGTGACGGGCCATGGAGCGCCTGTTCCTGGGGCGCACGGGAGGCTGGGTGGCGGGCTGCTAGCTACCGCCCATGCGGCAGACGACGTCGGCGCCGCGACCTCTTTAGGTTCCCCGACGGCCCAGGGAGCGACCCAGCTATTGGTTGGCTCGTTGGGCTGCCCGTTGGAGGACATCTGCGCGACTCCAGCAGTGCTGGATGGTGCCAGTGGGGTGGAGGGCTCTACTTCACCGATGCCCTCCCCCATGGTGGCGCCGGCTTCTACTTCTCCCCCGACAGCTTGCACAATGGTTGAGAGGGCTGCTACATCACCTTTGCCCTCTCCCATTCTGTCGATGCCAGTGAGGGGACGTCCGTTACCTATGGTCACACCTAGGCGGAGTGGACGTCACCTCATTGGGAAGGATGGAGCATCGGCGACGGATGAGGACACGATGACCAAGGCGATGCGTCGCAAGGCCGAGTCTTTTTCCACTCCTATTGCTGGTATGTCACAAACTTCAAAATCCTTTTTGTCCTTTCCAACGTCTACTTTATCTACTAAATTGTCAGCGGTAGGCGTCAGTTTAGGGAAAAATGAAAAAGAGATAGTGCTTTCGGCTAATGTTATGAAACATGTAGAGTATGATCGCCGTAGGGTGTCTCCTAGTGTTTCGAGTAGGCCGGTAACCACACCTGTAGATGATGATGATGCGAATGCCACAATAGATGGACAGCTTCTATCACATCTTGTTGGTGAGGTCACTGAAGTGGACATAGACGAGGCTCAGCTGGGATCTTTTGATGACCTGTATGCTACCGGCCGGAGATCTAAGTCCGCTAAAAATAAAAAGAACCAATCATCGCGTAAAAACGCGAAAAAGTCAAAATCTCCAATAGTTTCCCGATGAATGGCATATTTGAAAATAGCAGAGGTCTAGGTGACTTGGCTAAACATTTGAATATTGCGCATCATGTGAGGGATCATAAGTTGGATTTTCTGGCTATTTCTGAGACGGGTCGACGAGATTGTCCAACTACTATTCTAGACCGCCTTTCAGGTGGAGTGGATTTTACTTGGCATTCTTGTCCCCCTCGAGGAAGATCGGGTGGCTTGTTACTTGGCATTAAAACTGATACCATGGAATTGTTGGACCGTTCGGATGGTGAATTCCATATTAAATTTCATATCCGCAACAAGTCTGACAACTTTATATGGAGTTTGGTTGCTGTGTACGGTGCCGCCCAAGAGGAATATAAGGCTGCTTTTCTTCGAGAACTGGTTAATCTAGCTAAGGATAACCCGCACCCTATTATTATATGAGGGGATTTCAATATGCTGACGTACCGTCACGAGAAAAGCAGGGGTAGATTCGACAGTCACTGGTCTCTCTTGTTCAATGCTGTAATTGATAGCTTGTCCTTAAGAGAGGTTCATATGATAGGGAGACAATTTACATGGGCTAATAGTCTCCCTGAGCCAACATACGAGAAGCTGGACCGGGTTCTGATGGACTCTCATTGGGAGGATAAATATCCATTGGTAACGGTCCGTGCTTTAGAGTGTATAGAGGCTTTCTCGGATCATGCCCCCATACTCCTATCTACTGGATCATTGCAACCGCCCGTTAAGCCTCAATTCAAATTCGAATTAGGTTGGCTATTGCGGGATGGTTTTGATGATTTGGTTAAAAGGATATGGTCTCAGCCGGTTGTGGGCAACAGTGCTATCCAACGATGGAATAACAAGATGCGCAATTTGCGTAAATTCCTTCGTGGGTGGGCGCGACACACAACTGGTATGCTTAAAAAAGAGAAAGAGCGCCTATGTTCCATTATCGATGAGCTTGATAAACTAGCAGAAATACGACCCTTATCAGCGAATGAGAGTGACCAAAAACGGCACTCGAATGAACAGGTGGGTCGTATGTTGCGGGAAGAAGAGCTCAAATGGTACCAAAGATCTAAGGCTCAATTTATCCTGCAATGGGATTCGAATACGAAGTATTTCCATAATGTTGCTAATGGCAGACATAGGAAGAAACGTATTCATTCTCTTCATCGGGATGAAGGCTTGATTGAAGGACAGGCTCAGCTCAAGGAATATATCACGAGCTACTACAAAGGTTTGTTTGGGGCTCCCGAGGAAGGAAACTTCACTCTAGATGAGTCTCGAACGGATGATATTACCCAAGTTAATCCGGAGGAAAACAACTTTCTTACCGCTCCTTTCTCTGAAGAGGAGGTTAGTAAGGCAGCTTTCCAGATGGAGCATAACAAGGCGCCTGGACCTGATGGTTTCCCGGCTGAGTTCTACCAGCATTTTTGGGAAATCATTAAGTCTGATTTGCTTGAGTTATTTGGCTGTCTTCACGCCGGACAACTTGAGTTATTTCGCCTTAACTTTGGGGAAATCGTTTTGTTACCTAAGATTCAGAATGCAGAAAGGATACAATAGTATCGGCCCATATGCCTTCTAAATGTTAGTTTCAAAATCTTTACAAAAGTGGCGACCATCAGGTTAAATTCGGTGGCTGATCATGTGGTAAAACCTACCCAAACAACTTTTATGCAAGGGAGGAATATCCTAGACGGGTCGTGGTGTTACATGAGACCGTCCATGAGATGCATACGAAAAAACTAAATGGGGTGATATTTAAAATCGACTTTGAAAAGGCTTATGATAAGGTCAAATGGCCGTTCCTCCTACAGACTCTGATAATGAAAGGTTTCTCAGACGAGTGGTGTGCCTTGATCCAGAATTTTGTTTCTGGGGGTAGTGTAGCGATAAAAGTCAATGATGAAGTCGGTCGCTACTTCCAAACAAAAAAAGGATTAAGGCAAGGTGATCCTCTATCGCCAATACTATTTAATATAGTGGCGGATATGTTGACGATCATGATTGAACGTGCAAAGATGGATGGCCAAATTGAAGGTGTAGTTCTGCATCTTGTTGATGGCGGATTATCTATCCTTCAATATGCAGACGATACAATCCTCTTTATGGAACATGATCTTGATAAAGCAGCAAATCTGAAATTGATATTATCAGCATTCGAGCAATTATCGGGATTGAAAATTAATTTCCACAAGAGTGAATTGTTTTGCTTCGGCGAGGCTCAAGAAGCAGCTGCTCAATATGCCGATTTATTTGGCTGTGAGCAGGGTCAATTTCCAATAATGTACCTTGGAATACCAATACATTATCGGAAACTGACTAATGCGGAATGGAGACATGTCGAGGAACGTCTTCAAGCAAGGTTATCCAGCTGGAAAGGAAAATTGCTGTCTCTTGGTGGGAGGTTGGTTCTCATTAATTCGGTACTGACAAACATGGTACTATATATGATATCCTTCTTCCAAATACTAAAAGGGGTCTTGCATAAATTGGATTATTTCCGATCAAGATTCTTTTGGCAAGGAGATGGTGAGAAAAAGAAATATAGTCTGGCTAAGTGGAATGTTGTTTGTCGACCCAAAGATCGGGGAGGGTTGGGTATTCATGACCTTAAAGTCAAGAATTCCGCCCTTCTAGGTAAGTGGCTTTTCAAGTTGCAGACCGAAGATGGGATATGGCAAACGCTCCTTAAGAGAAAATACATTGGTACAAAGGCGGTATCACAGGTGTACTGGAAACCTGGTGACTCCCACTTTTGGGCCGGACTGATGGCGACAAAGAAACATTTCTTTCGGTTCGGGGTATTCAATATTAAGGATGGTTCGGAGATTAGATTCTGGGAGGACAAATGGTTAGGTAATACTACCCTCCGAGATCAATATCCGGCCCTATACAATATTGTGCGTCATAAAGAGGATACCATCGCTACTGTCATGTAATGCTCTCCTCCGAATGTGACGTTCAGGCGAGATCTAATCGGCCAGAGACTAACGTCTTGGAACTCCTTGTTGGCACGGTTGGCTTCGGTCCAACTCACACAAGGCCCCGATGAGTTTCGTTGGAATCTATGTGTGAATGGAAATTTTTCCGTGGATTCTATGTATAGGGCGTTAGTACATTCCGATGTACCAGTCGATGATAATAAAAAAATATGGCAAATGAAGATCCCACTTAAAATAAAGGTATTTACGTGGTATCTTCGTAGTGGTGCGATACGTCTCCAACGTATCCATAATTTCTGGTGTTCCATGCTTATATTATACCATTTGCTACATGTTTTATATACACTTCATATCACTTTTATACATTTTCTGGGACTAACCTATTAACAAGATGCCGAAGTGCCAGTTCCATGTTTTCTGCTATTTTTGGTTCCAGAAAAGTACTTCTGCGAATATTCTCGGAATTGCACGAAACAAAAGGCCATGTCCCTATTTTTCCAACACGTACACGGAGTCCGAAGGAGATACGAAGGAGGGCTCCGAGGAGACCAAACCACCAGCTGGCGCGGTGGGGCCCCTGGCCGCGCCGCCCTCTGGTGTGGGCCCCTCGGGACTCCACCGACGCCGCCCCTTCGCCTATATATTGACTCAGATGCGAAAACCCTAAAATACAAAGTCATATTCCACGAAGAGTTCCGCAGCGCCGCCGCCATCGACGACAAGTTTCGGGGGATAGAAGTCTCTGTTTCGGCACGCTGCCGGGACAGGGAATTGCCCCCAGAGTCATCTCCATCGACACCACCGCTATCTTCATCGCCGCTGCTGACTCTCATGATGAGGAGGGAGTAGTTCTCCCCCGAGGCTGAGGGCTCTACCGGTAGCTATGTGGTTCATCTCTCTCTCCCATGGTGTGATCTTTATGTGATCATGTGTATTGCTAGTATCGCTGAATGCATTAATAATGTTTATGCTACTCAAGTGATTTTGTCTAGTTTCTGGAGTCATTGTGACAACACGGTATCAAGGTGATAGTGTGGGTACTTGTGTGACTCTATGAATAATTTAGACATTTATCATGGCTTATTCTTGAGAATTGTGGTGTTTGTTTGCTCAGACTTTGAGGTGTGCTCTTGCAGCCCTACGCATAGTACTCTTGCTTCATCAAGAAGGAGAATAATCCCGAGTAGTATTTACTTGTGTTCAGTTGTGCTAATCTAGTTGAATATGTAGATGTTACTCTTTATCTATTATGCACTCTATAGGTTACTTTAATATGAACTCCGGTACTCTCCACGGTGTAACGGTGACAGTGTCTACCACACCCCGGCAACGGCGCCAGAAAATAGCTTGATGTCTACGCACGATTCTATTCTTGTAGACAGTGTTGGGCCTCCAAGAGCAGAGGTTTGTAGAACAGCAGCAAGTTTCCCTTAAGTGAATCACCCAAGGTTTATCGAACTCAGGGAGGTAGAGGTGAAAGATATCCCTCTCAAACAACCCTGCAATTAAGATACAAGAAGTCTCTTGTGTCCCCAACACACCCAACACACCCAATACATTCTTGTTTTGATTTGACACTTTGCAATTGTTTTGAGCTCTCAAGTAGATCATGTTTAAGCTCTTGCATCATGTAGTTAAAGCCTATTAGTGGAGAACTACCGTAGAGCTTGTTGAAACTTGGTTTGCATGTTTGGTATCTCTAAGGTCTAGATATTTTCTGGTAAAATGTTTGAGCAATACTTGCAATATGTTGGGTGTGTTGGGGACATTGTGACAACACGGTATCAAGGTGACAGTGTGGGTACTTGTGTGACTCTATGAATAATTTAGACATTTATCATGGCTTATTCTTGGGAATTGTGGTGTTTGTTTGCTCAGACTTTGAGGTGTGCTCTTGCAGCCCTACGCATAGTACTCTTGCTTCATCAAGAAGGAGAATAATCCCGAGTAGTATTTACTTGTGTTCAGTTGTGCTAATCTAGTTGAATATGTAGATGTTACTCTTTATCTATTATGCACTCTATAGGTTACTTTAATATGAACTCTGGTACTCTCCACGGTGTAACGGTGACAGTGTGTGCACCGTGTGTGACTCCTTTATGACGTTGTGGCGCTTGTTTACTCCGGCTTGAGGTGTGCTTTTGTAGCCCTACACAATGAATGGTGTTTGTTATCCAACAAGAGAGTGTTTAAGAGTAGCTTTTATTTATTCAGTTATGAGATCATTGTTGAGAGTGTCCACTAGTGAAAGTATGATCCCTAGGCCTTGTTTCTAAGCATTGAAACACCGTTTACAACAAGTTCTGCTACATGTTTGCTTGCTGCCATTTTTATTCCAGATTGCAATTACCACTTACACTAGTGGAAACAGGGCCACTGGTCCCGGGTCGTAAGGGCCTCTAGTACCGGGTGTCCACCCGGGACTAGCAAGGCGACACTAGAGGCCCCCCCCTCTAGTACCGGGTCCGTTACGACCCGGAACAACAGGCTCCCACGTGGCCGCCGAGGCGCGGGCGTGGTGGAGGACCTCTAGTCCCGATTGGTCATACGACCCGGGACCAAGGACCTCACACGTGGCAGCTTGTAATTTTTTGTTTTTCCACCCAATTTAATATTGAAATGGTGCAAAAAAATATGCGTTTAATTAATTAAAAACAGAAACTACATATAACATATCAAAATGTTCATAAATAAAAATATGTTCACGTCTATCCGGTTACATGGAGGTGCTCATAACCGGGACTAGAGCCCGTCTATTCGATTACACGTGTGTGGAGATCATAACCGGGACTAGAGCCCATCTATTCGGTTACACGGGAGATCATAACCGGGACTTCACCGCTATTCTCCATTGTATTTTCCTTTTGTAGGTATGACTTCGCTGAGCAGAAACCCCGCAAGTTCCTCTGCTAGTGCTTGAAAGCGCTTCTTTAGTGGCATACTCTCGCGTAATGGCTCTGCCTATAAAAGAAGGAGATCAATAAGAATATTAATCATGACTATCAAAAATTATGAATGACACTGGAGATCAATTGATGAATATGATTGTTCACGTACGTCTGAAAATTTCTTTGGGTCCCGCTCAGTGACCGAACGACGAATCCACTCGCAAACGAAATATCCACAGAAATTGGTCCCCTGTGGTTGCCTCTCGATCCACTTTACGAGAATAGAATTCAATCAAATCATAGTCAACATATAGTGGTATTGAAAACAATAAATAAAGAGATGCGTGAACTTAGCTAGACCGTACTACCTACCTGTGGGTGAACAAAAGTCAGCTGTTCTTCAAATGAACCTGAACCCTTTGTCCTCGCTTTGAATTGTTTCCAAACCCTGCCGGGCAAAAAAAAGAATAAATGAGTTATTAGTTGCTTGATATCTCTGAAATCAATAAGAGAGACTGATATAGTGCGATAATGTTTGAAATTACCTTTGGAGCGTATCTAGAATGCTTTGGTACCTATCCTTAGGCCAGTCCAATGAGTCGTAGACTTGAACTCTTGATCTATCAACTTCAATGACTAGCAGAATGTAATGATCGCTGCGCATGATTATATACACGCCAGTAACTCATCAGTTACACTTAATTTGTACAAGCGAGTAACACTCTCTTACCTGAAGAAGTAAGGAAACATTATCTCCGTGTTGAAATGTTGCTTCATTAGGGTATTTAGCAAGTTCTTCTCCGTGTCCTTCACGTGGTTTTTTAGTGTCCTTGCATTAACTCGTACTGGGTTAACGAACTCAAAGCCATAGATGCCCTTTAGTCATGTCTTTTTGTGTCTGCATCCACCCACGCATCCAATTGCTCTTTAGTCATGTCACAAGCTCTGAGGTCGTCAAGGCTTTTGGGTACTTTTGGGAGGGGCGAACGTCGGGGGTCTCGCCCGAATCCCATGGACGACGAAGTGGCACCCTTCCTATGTCGGGGCTCAGGAGTCGGCTCATGCGGCGGCGGAGTCGGCTCATGCGGCGGTGGAGTTGGCTCATGCAGCGGCGGAGTGGGCTGACGCAGCAGTGGAGTCGGCTCACGCGGCGGTGGAGTCGGCGCACGCGGCGGCGGAGACGACTGATGCGGAGGCGACTGATGGTTGTCGTCCCCTTCATCGTCATCAGGTGGTGAATCGTGAATTGGCGGAGACGATGGTGGCCTTGGCGCCCAGCCTTCAAACTTGATGTATTTCTTCCGCCATAGAATTAGACCACCCACGACGTCCCCTAGCACCGACTCATCATCAGCTCTTGGGAACTCAAGGTTCAGTGATTCATATCCTTGTACAACTTGATCCACGCCGACACGAGCATATCCATCTGGAATGGCATTGCCAAGCCACGATGCTGTAGAGTCAATGTAGAATGCATAACCGTCCGCCACCTTCGTGGATAAGTTAAATACTGGGACATGCAGCTCACAAGTTGTTTTCTCCGTGATATAATCCATGGGGTAACTTGTCTCATCATCACCGACCATAACCGAGGAAGCCACGCTGCTTCTGCGATGCGATGGGCCGCCTTGACTCGCTTGTTCCAGCTGAAGAGTTGGCGCCCCTTGCTCGCGCATTTGATCTATTTGCTTCTGCTGCTCCTTATAGAGAGCAACCATCTGGTCATGATTTCTTTCTAAGATCATCAACCGGTCGGATTCCTGCTGCTCCTTCCTCCTCTTTGCTCTCAATCGGCTTCTGTAAGAGGCACGGTCCTCGGGAAACCCTTCAATCCACGGCACTTCTCCTAAGCCTCGTGTTGATCCTCCTTTTTCTTTGGTCCCGAGGGCCTCTGACAGCTCGTCCTTCTCTCTGTCGGAAATAAACTTTCCCTCTTTAGACTTGGCAATTAATTCAATAATTTTTTTTGGGCTCCGTTGACTACTTTGCTTTCATCAATTATTAACTCCCCTGTTTCCATGTCATACTCCCCTCCATGCGCAAGTAGCCAATTCCTTATCCTTCTGTCCCATTCCTCTGTGACCGGGGTGAGCCCTTTTGCACGCAACTCGGACTCAATTTTTTCCCACTTAGGCTCGGCAACTCGGTAGCCACCTGGCCCCATCTTATGGTGATACTTCTTTTTCGCTGCATTATTCTTATTCGTTTGCGACCTTTTCTTAGCTCGTTCTGATTTCTTGTACTCCAGAAATGCAGGCCAGTGAGGCCGCTGCCTCTCTCGTGTGCCGGTGAAATCCGGAAGTTTCCCATCTTCTTCCCACTCACGGAATAATTTGTTCTTGTAGTTATTGAATTGTTGAGCCATCTTCTTAAGAGCGAAATGCTTGACTTTGTCCGTCATTTTTTTGTCTTCACCTCATCTTCCAAGACCGGTAGGGTGAAATGTGCAATGAGCTTGTTCCAAAGCACATCTTTGGTTCTCTTGTCGACGTAACTAACTCCCTCTAACTTTGGCTTAATCCATTCCTGAGTGCTGATATAAACGTTGTCCCTGACAGTGACTCCGCATTGATGCACAAACTTAATTGCGTTCGGCACGGGTGCCAGTGGTTGGCCAGTAGTTGCATTCACCTCGTCAATTGTGAGATGCTCATCTTTGCCCATCCCTTGGGCATGGCCTCGTTTAGTGGTTTGGTTCGATGCGGAGGTCTAAAAATATGAAACATGTGTGAATACATATATATGCACAAATCAGTTATTGCATCTGCTCAACATAGGCTTAATATACCTCGCCAGACGGCGTGGGTCCACCAATTTCCGAGTCCTCATCTTCAGCTCCTTCCGCGGGATGCCGAAATTCATCTTCAGCTCCTTCTGCGGGATGCCGAAATTCACCGGGTTCACAAATGTAGGAAAGTAGCTCTTCTTCCCCTTCTCTCGTTGCGAAGGGAGCATCGATATCCATTGTTTAACTAATACAAAAAAAAGATAAAACAATAATAGCATTAGTACAATAATTCAATATACAAATATGCAGCAAAAACAATTTAATATTGCATCTAAAGAAAAAAAATAAAAAAAAAAACTTAGGCTGCTGTCCCAATCCCAGCCCAGCCCAAATTTGGGCCAGAACCTGGTCAAAGGTGGCCACCGTGGTCATCCCTGACCCACCTGCCAGCGCTACCCACCCCACCGCCACGTGTGACCGCCCACTGGCCACGCGTGGTCAATGCTGGCCCACCCGCCGCCCTGCCTCGTGTTCCCGCCCCGCCTCGTGTTCCCACCCGGCCGCCTCGCCTTCACCCCGGCCCCGTGGTCAATGCGGAGCACGAACAGCCCCCGCCCACCCGGAGTCAATGCTCCTGGCCCACTTGCCAGCGACTCGGGCGCTGGCCCACCCGACGGTTCCCCTCCCGACGGTTCTGGTCTTTAAAAAGGGACGCGCCCGTGCGGATGTGGACACTCCACTCCGCTCCGCCCCCACGGTTCCCCTCGGCCCGACGGTTCCCCTCGCCCGTCCAGTGCCCTCGCCGCCATGTCGCGCTGGTTCGGGAAGTCCCCGAAGAACGAGACCGGCGAGTCCTCCAACCGTCGCCGCGCTTCTCCACCGCCTCCACCGCCGGCGGCCTTGGGCGTCGTTCCCGTGGGCGTGCGGAGGACCGCGCCACCAGTGCGGGTCGCCCACGCACCCGACGCGCCGCCACGAACCTCCACCACCACCGCTGGAGGGAGGAGGATCCGGCGCCGGCGCTACGTGCCGGAGCCGGAGTGCCAGTGGCACTGGGACAACGCCGCCACGCTGGAGTGGCACGACGTCCACCTCCCCGAGGGCTGGCACCTGAACCCGCAGAGGATTCCGGTGCCGGCGGTCCCGCTCCCTGGGAGGCAACTGGACAGGGAGATCGCGCGCCGGCGCCGCCTCCTCCCTCCGGCGCTCCAGAACGACCCCGTCTACGCGGCGGACTCCCCTCACTGGGAGCAGTGGCTCAAGGACGAGCACGAGGACCGCCGCCACTCCTACTTCGCCCCGGCGCCCCGCGCCGTCCAATCCGCCTACCCAGCGCTGCCCGACCCGCTGTGGTTCGACGAGGAGGTCCCCGAGGACGACGACGACCCGGAGATGCAGGCCGCCTACGAGGCCTCCAACCGCACCCTCGTCGAGGACGAGATCAAGAGGTGGGAGAAGGTGAGGACCGCGGCCGCGGCCCTGCTGCCGCCGCCGCCGCCAATGCAGCAGCAGGAGTACGACCCGGACGAGGTCGAGCCGTGGCACTACGCCATGGAACGCGAGCAGGAGCAGGAGCAGGACCTTCCGCCGCCGCCTCCTCTGCCTACCGGCCTCGTTGGCCAGTCCTGGGTCTTTACCGGCGGGAGCTGGGAGGTGCCACCGGAGCAGGAGCAGGAGGCGCCACCGAGCAGCAGGCGCCGGAGCAGGAGGCGCCACCGCAGCAGCAGGCGCCACCGGAGCATCTCTGGACCCCGCCGCCGTGGATCGTCCTCGACGACTAGGCGGCACCGGCACCGGCGACCCTCCCCCCACCCCCCCAATGTAATGGCCTTATCAATGGCCTCCCCCCCCCCAAATGTAATCGGCCGGTTGTGGCCTATAACTATATAATGAAATCGGCCCCTTTAGGCCCTAAAAATTTGTTCTTGTTTGCCAACTCCGGCGCCGGCCCCGTGGTTAGGGTCCGCCGCCGCCGCGCGCTAGATCTGAGAGAGGGAGAGAGTAGTTGGTCGGGGGGGACGAGCTCACCGCGTGGGTCGGGGGCGAGCTTTGCTTGCTCGGGGACGACGACCTTGCTCGGGGGAAGAGCGGGGACGGCCGCGCCCGGAGCAGGAGCAGGACGGCGACCCACGGTGAGGGCGGCAGCGGCTCGGGAACGAAATCCGGCAGCCTGGCGGCGCAGGGGGCGGCGTCGTCTGGAGCCCGGAGGCGGAGCGTCGATTTGCTGGACTTGGGCAAATTTTCGGCCCGAGCCACTAGAAGTAGCGCCAAAAAGGCCTCTAGTACCGGGCCGTGGCTCCACCCGGTACTAGAGACCCTCTAGTACCGGGCCGTGTTACCACCCGGTACTAGAGGTCCCTCAGGGCCGCGAAAATTTGCGCGCCAAGCCCAGTGGACCTGTAGTACCGGGTGGTCGCACGGCCCGGTACTAGAGGTTAATTTTTTTTAATTTTCTGGTTTCTTACTTTTTTATATCTTTTGATTTACTTGTCTAAATTAAGTAAAAATTGCTTTCATTTTCCTGTTTTCTGTTTTGGTTTAAAATGAAGTATCACATGCGCTTGGTTTTAAATTAAGTACTACCTCCGATCCATATTAGTGGGCACAACTTTGTCTAGATACACATGTATCTAGTCTAAATACTTAACTAGATACATATGAATTTAGACAAATCTATGCCCACTAATATGGATCGGAGGGAGTACTACATACGCTTAATTTAAAATCAATTCAAAAATTTATAAATCAAGTACTACATTCCGCCATACGCTTGATTTCATTGACATGTCTGTCTTGTCCTCCAGACTATAAATTATATAAAAGTTTAATAAATTATTACACATCATGAACAACATCCCTATTTAGTCTTCGCTTTTTCATTTTGTGAGACCCTTTCTTCATGAAATGAGAGTTTCCACCTAGAAGAAATGGGTTAATACACGAAATGAGAGTTTCCACCTAGAAGAAATGGGTTATAGCTAGGGAACCCGAATGTTTTGTGTTTGAGCGCCACTTCGATCCAAGCAGCGGTAAGACGTCTCTGATGATCTGCAACCGGCCGCAAAACATCTCTGATGATCTGCAACCGTTTGGAACGGTCGCAGGTCATCAGAGACGTCTTGCCGCTGGTTGCCCAAAGATGCCTTTCCGAGTGACGCTGGAATGTTTTGTGTTTGAGCGCCACTTCGATCTAAGCAGCGGCAAGACGTCTCTGATGATCTACAACCGTCCGGCAACACATCTCTGATGATCTGCAACCGTTTGGAACGGTCGCAGGTCATCAGAGACGTCTTGCCGCTGGTTGCCCAAAGATGCCTCTCCGAGTGACGCTGGAATGTTTTGTGTGTGAGTAACCTGTCTGAGGAGGGGGGCTATATATAGGGTACGTGTGCTTCTTTAGTCCCGGTTGGTAACACCAACCGGGTCATGTGGCTCACGAAGTGGTCGTGATACTGCTGATCCAACAGCTCACAATCCCTCAAAGGAAACACACCCCTGATCCAACGTCTCACAAGCGCTTGAAAGAAACACACGATCCGTGTGCTTCTTTAGTCCCGGTTGGTGTTACCAACCGGGACTAAAGGCGGGCTTTGCGGTCACGACACGTGTCCTCCCCCAGCGTTTGATGCTACATCAAAAATTTATAAATTAAGTACTACATTCCGCCACCGCCATACGCTTGATTTCATTGACATGTCTGTCTTGTCCTCCAGACTATAAATTATATAAAAGTTTAATAAATTATTACACATCATGAACAACATCTTTATTTAGTCTTCGCTTTTTCTTTTTGTGAGACCCTTTCTTCTGATCGCTCCGTAACCATGGACAAGTGTCTGCGTATAACTTGAGACTTGGGTCAGTGGTCACTTTGAAGGGCGGAATTTCATGAAACTTGTCGTAATCTTCTGACATGTCTGTCTTGTCCTCCACTCCCACGATGGTTCTTTTCCCTGAAAGAACTATGTGGCGCTTTGGCTCATAGGCTGATGTATTCACTTCCTTATCTTTTCTTTTTTTTGGCTTGGTAGACATGTCCTTCACATAGAAAACCTGAGCCACATCCTTGGCTAGAACGAATGGTTCGTTGTCGTACGCAACATTCGTGAGATCCACTGTAGTCATTCCGTACAATGGGTCTTCCTTTACCCCGCCGCCTCTCAGGTTGAACCATTTGCACCAGAACAAAGGGATCTTCAAAGAAGGTCCATAGTCAAGTTCCCATATCTGCTCTATGCAACCATAATATGTGACCGTGGCCTCATTCGTGCTCTTATCATCAAAGCGGACACCACTATTTTGGTTGGTGCTCTTTTTATCTTGGGCGTTCGTGTAAAATGTATTCCCGTTTATCTCATACCCTTGGAAAGTCCAAATAGTCGAAGATGGCCCCTTAGACAACAAGAACAGCTCATCTGAGACTGTGTTGTTGTTGTTCAGATGCGTTTCCAACCAACCGCCAAAATTCTCCATGTGTTCCTTTGCAATGGCGGAGTCATCCATCCCCGGGTTGTTAGAGCGTACAATATCCTTGTGCATCTGGATATACGGAGCCACCAAAGTGGAATTATGCAGAACTGTGTAGTGTGCTTTTGTGAAAGAATACCCGTCCCTGCATATGTATGATTTCTTTCCTAGAGTGCCTTCTCCACTTAGTCTCCCCTCATGTCGCGATTCAGGAAGACCAATCGACTTAATGCCGGGAATAAAGTCAACACAAAACTCAATGACCTCCTCTGTTCCATACCCTTTGGAGATGCTTCCTTCTGGCCTAGCACGGTTATGAACATACTTCTTCAACACTCCCATGAACCTCTCAAAGGGGAACATATTGTGTAGAAATACAGGACCCAGAATGTGAATCTCGTCGACCAGGTGCACTAGGAGATGTGTCATAATAGTGAAGAAGGATGGTGGGAACACCAACTCAAAACTAACGAGACATTGAGCCACATCCTTCTGTAACCTTAATAGAGTGGTTGGGCTGATTGACTTCTGCGAAATTGCATTGAGGAACGCACATAGCTGAACAATGGATACTCGAACATTTTCCGGTAGAAGCCCCCGCAATGCAACCGGAAGCAGTTGAGTCATCAGCACGTGGCAGTCATGAGACTTTAGGTTCTGGAACTTTTTCTCTGCCATATTTATTATTCCCTTTATATTCGACGAGAAGCCAGACGGGACCTTCATACTGCTCAGGACTTCAAAAAATATCTCCTTCTCTTCTTTGGTAAGAACGTAGCTAGCAGGACGTAGACGTCCTTTATCCGTCCTCATTGGATGCAGGTTCTTTGGGTCTTTCAAAAGTTGCTGGTCCTCTCGTGCTTTCGGAGTATCTTTTGCCTTCCCATACACGCCCAAGAAGCCTAGCAGGTTCACGCAAACATTCTTCGTCACGTGCATCACGTCGATTGCAGAGCGGACCTTTAGGATTTTCCAATAGGGTAGTTCCCAAAATATAGACTTCTTCTTCCACAGGGGAACGTGGTTGTTAGCGTCATTCGGAACAGACTGTCCGCCAGGACCCTTTCCAAAGATTACATCTAAATCCTTGACCGCATCATATATATCTTCACCACTTTGGAGGGGTGGCTTCGGCCGGCGATCTTCCTCGCCTTTGAAATGCTGCTGCTTGCTTTTCTTTCTTAGGGGATGCTGAGTTGTAAGAAATCGACGATGACCCGGGTACACATTCTTGTTACCTACATATATACTTTCAGTGCCATCTAAACAGTGTGTGCATGCATTGTATCCCTTGTTCGACTGTCCTGAAATGTTACTAAGAGCAGGCCAATCATTGATGGTTACAAACAACAACCCTCGTAGGTTAAATTCCGCTTGTTTGTACTCATCCCACACAGGTACCCCTTCATCACGCCACAACTGTAAAAGTTCATCAACTAATGGCCTCAGGTAGACATCAATGTTGTTACCGGGTTGCTTCGGGCCTTGGATGAGCACTGGCATCATAATGAACTTCCGCTTCATGCACAACCAAGGAGGAAGGTTATAGATACATAGAGTCACAGGCCAGGTGCTATGACTGCTACTCTGCTCCCCAAAAGGATTAAAGCCATCCGTGCTAAGACCAAACCTTAAGTTCCTTGGGTCACGTGCAAATTCCTTGTACTCTGTATCGATTTTTCTCCACTGCGACCCATCAGCCGGGTGTCTCAACATCTCGTCGCTCTTGCGGTCTTCTTTGTGCCATCGCAACAACTTGGCATGCTCTTTGTTTCTGAACAAACGTTTCAACCGTGGTATTATAGGAGCGTACCACATAACCTTGGCAGGAACCTTCTTCCTGGCGGGCATGCCCTCAACATCGCCAGGGTCATCTGCTCTGATCTTATACCGCAATGCACCGCATACCGGGCATTCATTCAAATTCTCATACTTCTCACCGCGGTAGAGGATGCAGTCATTAATGCATGCATGTATCTTCTGCACATCTAATCCTAGAGGGCAGATAATCTTCTTTGCTTCATACGCAGTCTCGGGCAATTCGTTACCAGCCGGAAGCTTGTCCTTCACTATTTTCAGTAAACTCCCAAATCCCTTGTCAGATAAACCATTCGCTGCCTTCCATTGCAATAATTCCAGTATGGTACCGAGCTTTGTGTTGCCATCTTCGCAAGTTGGGTACAACTTTGTTTTGTGATCCTCTAACATGCGCTCCAACTTCAACTTCTCAAGTGTAGTTTCTGCTAGGGTATGTGCATCAACGATGACTCCACGTAAATCATCATGTATGATGGGATCATCTGGTACCTCTTCATCATCAGCTTCCCCTGTTGGGTTACCAACGTATTCAGGGTACATGTCGTTGTCATCGTTCTCTTCTTCTTCGTTATCTTCCATCATAACCCCTTTTTCTCCGTGCTTGGTCCAACAATTATAGCCGGGCATGAAACCTTCAGTTATCAGGTGGAGGTGAATTCTGTCTGTGTTAGGGTAATCCTTCTCATTCTGACATTTCCTGCACGGACAACACATAAAACCTTTCGGCCCCTTGTTATCCTTAGCCACTTTGAGAAAAGATTGCACGCCATCCATGTACTCTTTAGAGCGTCGGTCAGCGTACATCCATGGATGACTCATCTGCAAATCACCGCTAAAACCCATTACGATAAACCGACATAATAGGAAACATACCATATTCATTAATACAAGTTCATCACATTAAAATCAAAGTATAGTAGTGACCAAATGTAATACATAGTTCTCATAAAACATAAATTAATTGAAACAAGAATACAACTATCTAAAGAATTTAAATCCAACAACAAATGCGATCAGAATCGCAACTAAGGTAACTATTGAACCAACAGCATAATGATACCAAGCCTCTTGACTAATGGCATATTTTCTAATCTTTCTAAGTTTCAAGCACATTGCATCCATCTTCATCTCGTGAACAGCGACGACGTCGGTAAGCTTCGAGCGCATCCCATCCAACTTGATCTCGTAAGCATCGACGACGTCGGCAAGCTTGAACTGGTGTTCATCGATAATGTTTACAAGCTTAACCTCCAATTCCTTCTTCTCTTCTTTGCGGAGATCTTCACTTATTTTTAATTTAGCTTTCAAATCATCGTTTTCTTTCACAAAATATTCAACAATAGGGTCCACTGGAATTTCCGATTCAACTACCTCCTAGACAAATATATATTTATGTCAAAGTTGGTCCGCATGATTGTCATAAACACGAAACGAAACAAATTTATAGTTATTAACAGTCATACCACATCCGAATAATAGAGCGGGCGAGAGCCGGTGGGGGTGTTTGTGAAAACCATGTCACTATATATATTACAAACAATTATACAACTTATACAAAAATAATAATTATTATGTGGAAAAAAAATCATACAACAAAGATTTTTTAAAATAAAAAAGAAGGCTCACCGAGTAGGTGCCGGTCACGGGACGTCGGGGGCTATCGACGGCGGTGAGGACCAAGACGACACTAAAATCAAAAAATCATAAATTAATTTGAGCTCAAAATACATAAAAAATGAACTACCCTTGCTTAGGCATTTCATCAAACACCTAAGGGGCACTACCAAAATGAAATGAGCTAAACTTGTTGGAAATGGCTAAAAATTGGCCTCCGGGTGAAAGGATTAAGTGTTTCTAACCCTTGGAGAGATGGGTGCCGTCTATCTCCACAAATCTTGGAAAGAAATGGGCTACACTTGAGCTTGGGAGAGGAAACAATGGAGATGACCTTGATAGTTCAAAAATGGTGGCCGGCCGGGGTGGGAGATGATATAGCCGGACCTCTAGTACCGGGCTGTACCACGACCGGGGACGAAAGGTCCAGCCTCCTGTCCACACCTGCCGCTGACAGCCTCGGTCCCGGGCTGTATCACGGCCCGGAACTAGAGGTGCCCTACGACCCGGGACCCGACCTGCGCAGCGTCCGAGCAGCCGGCCCGGTACTAGTTCCCCCCTCTAGTACCGGGTCATAAGCCACCCGGGACTAGAGCCAATATCGGCCCTTGACCAAAGGTCCTGTTTCCACTAGTGTTATAATCATCCATATTACTTGTATTTCACTATCTCTTCGCCGAACTAGTGCACCTATACATCTGACAAGTGTATTGGGTGTGTTGGGGATACAAGAGACTTCTTGTATCTTAATTGCAGGGTTGTTTGAGAGGGATATCTTTGACCTCTACCTCCCTGAGTTCGATAAACCTTGGGTGATTCACTTAAGGAAAACTTGCTGCTGTTCTACAAACCTCTGCTCTTGGAGGCCCAACACTGTCTACAAGAATAGAATCGTGTGTAGACATCAGTCGCCACCATCTTCTCCTTCGCAGGTGACCTTCCAGGCCCAAGAGCGGAAGTTGGTTGAGTTTCGCCCATGGGCGATCCTTCGACCTCAGACCGAGCTGGGCTTCAATCCGCCGGCAACAGAGACGACGCAGCATTTGATCTATTTTCTTTCTTCCATTGTTCCACCAGCTCCTTGGCTCTTGGGGTTTGAGGGTTAGGGTTGAATGGTGTCACAGCTAACCCCCTCATCACCTGTGTATTCGGAGCACCTTGGGTTTGTCCCCCTCCTGCCGGTGGAGTAGGATCAATAGACATATTGGTAACCGAGTTGTCTGCAGAACCATCTTGCCCTGCGAGATCCCCAGACCCATCTTCCTCCATCCCATTGTCGTCGGACCCATCCTTCCCTTTCCGCTGCCAAACAAAAGGGACAAAATCTGCCTCTGGAATGCAACCCTCTTTCTCTGGCCTGAAAGTGAAGTCATAACCCTTCAACCGCAACACCCCATCCATTTTGATAAACGGTCCCTCATCATCTGACTTACAGAAACACTCATAGGACATCACCCCAACCAGAATCCGGACCACTCCCCTACGGCGAAGGGAGAGCATATCCACGTCAATGGTGGTACCAATGAGGGAACCAACTCCCCACAGCCCCCAGAAGTGTCTCAACGGGTTGGGCACACCTTTGACATGCACCCAAATCTGATCAAGCTCCAGCTTGTGCATCACATCATCCAGTTTCCATTGGCTGAACACAAGTTTAGTAGCCTGAGCAGGAACACCAAGCTCAATGCCATCAAATCTCAACAGGTCATCCTTGGTCGGAAAGTTAACCGTGAAGGAGTCTTCCCCTTTGGGTATTGCTTCCCAACCCACGACTTAACCGGGCACAACCGCGCCACCTAGGTCTCCACCTGTTTTGCAGTAGCGGCTGTACCTTGGAATTTAACAAGAGCAACTGGATCATCCTTCGGCATCAGGTCAGCTTTGAACAGACTATCTGGGAACTGAGAGAACATGGTATCCTTGTGACTCTGACCAGCAATGATAACCGAAGGCCTTGGGAGCTTCAGAGTCGGACACATCGGCGTTGGGTGCTTCGCATTGTCGCATATGTAGCAGTAATGCTTAACCGGACAATCTTTAGTTGCATGAGTGTTAGCCTGACACTTCTAGCACCATGCCTTTACTTTTTTATGCCTGTCACGGGTGCAACAATAGGTACCGCCTCCTGCACTCCCGCGTTCTGAGCTGCAACCACCTGTGAAATAGGCTGCCCCGCTCCCGAGATCAACGGAAAGCCTCCCGCAGCTTGCTGTTGGCCAACAGCCCCTTGCATCTGCTGCCGCGCCCCAACCACAGGCACAGTCCCATTGTTCTTCTTCTTCTTTCTTTTTGGAGCTTGAGCAGGACCAGCGGCACCGAACGCAAAGCCCACAGGAGGATGAGGGCCCGTCCCAGCCATGGCCTGCGACGTCGCGCCCAGTTGCAGGCTCGGGCCGGCAGCACTGCCGAAAGAAGCGCCCGACGCGCCTACCTGGGAACGAGCAGTATTGCCAAAAACACTACCCGCCCCGCGACCTTGAGCTTGAGCGCCACCGCGACCTTGAGCTTGAGCGCCAGGGTTCACCATCGGGGTCCGATTCAGAGGGCCTCCATGGCCCGGAGGCGCAGCCATCGGCGGCGGCGATGCAACCACGTCGGCGAATGACCGCCGCAACGTAGCACTCCGCGTACCCGATGTGGGAGTGACTGGAGATGGCGACGACAGTGGCGTAGACGATGGAGCGTCGGTGATCGGGGATGGAGGCGGTCGAGTGGATGAAGAAGACCTAGCCCGGACGCCCCTCCATAACCCTTCAAACCGATGGCCCAGATGCACCCAGAGAGATCTACGGCTCTCAAACGCATGCAGCCGGGTCCCACTAGACGGGAGAGTTTGAATTTTCTGTAGCGCGCCTGACTCCGCCATCCTCGCCGCGATGGACGCCGAACCGCATCCCCCGCCCGCTCCAGCGACGGAGACACGTTCTTCTCCTCCGCCGATGGATCCAGCTCCGGGAGGAAGTCGCCAAGACACGGCGTCGGCGTGATCCGAGGCCGTGGAAGAGGACCACGCCAACCCATCCGTAGTCTCGGCATCCGCAACGGCCGGACTTGGGTCACGCCATCCCGCCTTTCATCTCCTACCGGATCAGCGGCAGCCGCACGCAAACCTTCTCCTCCAGCCGCAACATCTGCGTCTTCGGACCTGCACACGGGAGACAAATCCATACCTTGGTTGACGCCGGAAGACGACGGCGACTCCTTTTCCCAAACACGGGAAGCCGGCGTTGGGTAGCCGATCTTCTCCCAGAATTCCTTTGCAATCTCCTCGTCGGACATGGGCGGCCGGCTGGCATCGTCACGCGACACCGTCCACTCGTCCACTAGAACGTCCTCCGCAGACCTCACCGCGACACGTGCTACACCATCCCCGGCCGGATCCCCTGCAAAAACCGCAAAACGCGATCCCGATGCAGGTGAAGCCGAGCTCGCGGCGGCCGTCGAAGACGAACCCGTCCCCGCGCTGCCCAAGATCAGATTCCTGGCCGGCGGGAAGGTAGCTTGTCCGAGGGTCCTCCGCCGCCTCTCCTCGCCAGACAAATTACTCCAACTCTCCTGATCCAGCCACGCTTCACCCGCATCCGGCGGCGATGGCATCCCCGCGGCGGCCGAGATAGGCGGTCCGGCGGCCGGCGAGAGGGCCCCCGGTGCGAGGGTCAGGCGTCGCCTCAGCCGCTCCTTCGCCTCTAAAGCAGTATCATTTCAGTTTGCCTAACTGTAGGATGTGAATCTTGATATAATAAATTACTTGGCACCAGGAACCACCAATGGATAACCGGACTAAACCAAGTGAATTCCCACAAAGCATTCTGAGAGGAACAAATTACTTGAGCTGGGCGAGTTCATCGCAGGACATGCGGGCCAACAACATCACATCACCAATGCACCCCTAGCTAAAGCTAATACGTGCGCTGCTGCCATTGGAGGAGTGGTTAATATGGGAGTTCCCCTAGTGACCTTCGAGCTGGCTCGCTGATGCTAGTGCATGCCATGAACTTAGGGGATTGTGACATGGCTTACTAAATTTCGCTAGCTCTTCATTCCACGTCATGCTTAATTGAAAAGTCTTTTCAAAATTTTTAAAAAATACAAGTGTTCGCCATCTCCCTTCGCAGGAGCAATGCAAACTGCTGAAGGCCTACATACCCTTTAGAAAATCTTTCCATATAAGAAAAATGGGCAAATAGCTCAGGTACTACATCTTTCTGAGGAATTGGCTCTGCAGCGACATATTTCTGAATAATAGCTCACATGCGGCATCTTTTCGAGCAGTAATTGCTCTGCGGCGACATGGCCGTCAAGTCATGTTCCCCACGCTGTAAACCAGGTTTGACCGGTACATGGAGTAGTTTTTCTCGAGTGGGACCCATGCGTCAGCGAAACCGGCCTCTGTTTGTGGGGGAACCGTCTCTGCCACGCGCCGGCGTTCCGCGGAGCTCACTCCTCACTCTGTCTGCGGCAATGGAGCGGGCGAGTAAAGCTGTGGCAAAGAAGCGGGCGATTCGAGCTGCGGCAATGGAGCGGGCGAGTAAAGCTGCGGCGAGGGGGCGGGCGACTGGAGCACCGGCAATGGAGTCAAGCAAGCTGGCGGCGAGTCCTGTGGCGGAGGGAAGAGCGGCCGCGTGAGTCCAGCGGCGGCACCCGGAGTCGAGCAAGCTGGCGGCGACGCAATGCTTGGGGTGGTGCGTCGAGGGAGCGGCGAGGGAGGATGGAGGATGGGGTGGTGCGGGTACACTACAGCTCCAAGGGTTTTCCGCTCGGCGGTGATTCGCCGCCGATGACGAGGCTGAGGTTTGCCTTGATGCGCAAAATTGCTGCGTTCGACGACAGCAGCTCGGGCGGTGCTGTGGGCGACGGGAGCAGCTCGGGCGGTGCTGCGGGCGACGAGAGCAGCTTGGGCGGGAGCTCATCGAGCAACAGTTCAGCAAGCTCAACCCCGAGCGTGCACTTCGATGCCGCGTTGAGCCTAGAGGCTTTCAGCCTAGTTGCCGGGATGGCGGCAGATAGATTGGTCTGCTCCGATATCCTCTGCGAGATGAAATCGAGTTAGAAGATTGTGCTGCAGAGCCATGGCGGAGGGAAGATTGTGCTGCAGAGCCATGGCGGAGGGAAGATCGTGCTGCATTCTGTAGATAACTAGTGTAGTGAATTTTGTTAGGTGTCTGAAACCATTTTCGGTAGAATTTTGTTAGGTACGTCGAACACCTTGGAGGCGTGCTTTGGACGTGCCCTGGACGTGCTCTGGACGTGCCGTGGCACGTTCCGGTAGGTGAAACCTAGTTTTTATAGGTGAAACCTTGTCAACAAAATGTAAATTATTGTCTTCCTTGTTTTAGTGTTCTTTGTGGCATTCGCACGCCGTGAGATTGTGGCATGCACACTGTCGAACACCTTTGTGAGCGCGCTCTGGGCACGCCCGATTGTGCCATTCGCACGCCGTCGGATTAAAAACGAGTTGAAAGAGTTGAAACATTGTCAACTAGGTAGAGGCTTATGTCATCTATAGACAAAATGCTTTAATTTTTTATTTAACTTACCAAAATTTAAATATTGCTAGTGTTACCAAAATGTAAACATTTGTAACTATTACCTCCAAATGGTGGTAGATTTTTCGCAAACAGAGACATAGCCTAGCGGCAAAGGGTTGATGATGCACCCTTTGCCCACCTAAGTTCGAGTCCCCTTGCTCGCAATTTAGGTGTTGCACATTATATGTCCTAGTCCAGTAGCTTTGTGGGTCGGGCATCTCACTATTATAGAATTTCTATAATAGTGAGTTGTCCCATCCATTAAAATATTGCACTTGGACAAATTCTTTAGAATTTTTGAATATTTTTTATATTTTGATTCAACTTTGAATATTTGAATTCAACTTTGATGTACATGTTATTATGTAGTAGGTTGATCTAACTTGGTCATCCCCATTTCTAATCCTGTCATTTTTCACATCGGTTCTCCAAAATGAGCTACAAATAAGCCCCAAACACTAGTACAGAACGACACATCGGATACCCCTCTATGGAAACGGCACGAGTTAGGCGACAGAGAATCGCGATTTTAGCGTTGCGGACGAGGCCTGGCAGAGGCTGGTCCGTCAACATTGGTTACGGAGAATTTTATATCTCCGTTACCAAAAGTATTGGCAACGGTCATAAATTTATCTCCGTTTCCAATATGTATCTCTATGGCTACGGTTGTTTATGTATATCCGTTTGCGATGTGCTTGGGAATTTGCAGTTGCAATCTGGAAGCGCGCCTATTCAATGCGGCTTAATTCACGAGGGATTGGAACCGCCTGATCGACGCTAATAAAATGTGACTGGAACCGCGCGAAGCCAGGCAGGTCCCGCATTCTCCCCTTCGTTTTCTCCCACATTATCTACCACACTAGCACAACCGCCATGGAGGAACCCTGGTGGCAGAACGAGGAAGTCCCGAGCGGCGACGCGAGCGCGGAAGACCGCGGTGAAATTCCATGGTGGGATCAAGACGGGCCGCCGGACTCGGACCCCGATGACTCGGACCCGCCATCTTCACGCTCTGTAGAAGACGACTCCGACGACTCGGACCCGCCGTCTTCACGCGAAGGAGAAGACGACTCCGAAGAGGACGAGTCGCCGTAGGACCCGCCGGAGCCGTATTATTCTAGCCAGGAAGAATCGGAGGAGGCGCCGGAGGAGGAGGCATCGGAGGAGGCGCCGGAGGAGGACGCGCCAGAGAAGGAGGATCACGCTCTGGAGAAGGAGGCGCGAGAGGAGGATTCGCCGGAGAAGGACGCACGGCCGGAGAAGGAGGAGCACGAGCCGGAGGAGGAGGAGCACGCGCCTGAGGAAAAGGCAACCGGCAAGAAGCGACGCTGCGCCACGGATGACAATGGCGCAGAGGCAGGGCGTAAGCAGAACAAGTAGAGTAGATAGTTAGTTCAATTACTCTATTGATCCTTTGTAAGTAGGCCCAGTGTGTCAGTGAAGAAATTAGAGGAAACGGTTGTTTATCGCCTCTGTTTGTGATGTTATATGCTATAAATGTGCCACTGCGGCAACCCTAACGCTCTCGCTCTCACTCTCACTCTCACTCCACAGTCGTAGTGTGGCGGCGGTTCCAGACCTAACCCTTATCTCGCAGATCTGAGCGGCGCGTCCGGCCGGCATCGCCGCCGTGCATCTTCCCCCAGCGGCGCGTCGGCGCATCTTCCCCCAGCTGCGCGTCGTGAGCCGCCGCGCATCCCCCCCAGCGGCTCGTCGGCGAGCCGCCGCGCATCTTCCCTGAGTATGTCGCCGACGCGGATCTACTGGTCTATTGCCGTGCATCTTCCCCGGATATGTAGCCGACTAGATCTTACATTTTGTTTAAAGTAGCACAGAAAACTTGTCTAGTATTTGAAGTCTAGTATGGTGTTCTGTCTAGTGCCGATGATGAATACACCCCTCGATACTAGATCTTACATTTTATTTAAAGTAGCATCTACCGATCTAGTATTATAGTACTGTCTAGTATTGTAATATTATGTTCTGTCTAGTATTGTAGTACTGCCGATGATGAATACACCCCTCAACACTAGATCTTACATTTTTTTTAAAGTAGCATATAAAACTTGTCTAGTATTTGAAGTCTAGTATTGTGTTGTGTTTGTTTTTAGTACTGCCGATGATGAATACATTACCTTCAACTTGTCTAGTATTTGAAGTCTAGTACTGTGTTGTGTTTGTTTTTAGTATTTGAAGTCTAATAGATTAATTTCAACCCTTTGTCAATGTGCTAATCCTCGTTATGGTTTTGTGTAGATAGTGTATGAAGTAATAGTATATTTCGGCGACAATGCATAAAAATGGTGAGGCAATTGAAGGTAACATCTTCAAGTTCTGCCTCCAAATCGTTTCGAACGGACAGCAAGCACACGGATATAGGCGCTTAAGGTGTAAACTATTTTCATCTTAAATTGTATTTATGTCATGTAGCATCATATTTGGCTCTTTTCTAACTAGACATCCATGTATTTTATATGCAGAAGCGCCATGCAGATCCAAACAAGTTTTAAAAGAGCTAAATACAAAGTGGGATCATATCCGTGAACCGTCACTGTTGTGACGTTTCGCTGCACTGTTCAAAACACTTTTTTAATTAAGAGTGTCTTGGACAGTGTGGCCGAAATGTCACAGCGGTGACGTTATTATATTTCGGCGACACCGTCCAAGATGGAGCAAGCCTCGCTACGAAGAATTTGGCAAGATTAATTTGCTAAGGAGGCTTGTGAGCTCGGTGTGGTTTCTTGTTTTTAGTTTCTCTATCTATTTTGTGTATGTGTGTTGCAATTTGGCTGCAGATGTGATTTGGAGAAGCACGAAATCGCTACTCGAGTCTTTTGCTTGGTCGAATTCCGTTTTCGGCGCTTCGGAACTGAGGAAAAAGGTGGAGCTGGAGAAGAGTGGAGTGTCATAAAAGTTAAGTTTAGGGAGGCATGAGAATGATAGGAATGGCGAGGCATGTGTAACTCATCTTTTGATGCTATGTAATGATGAAAATTCTTATATACGTTATGAATGGATTTGGTAGCAACTTTGTGCTTCTGCTGTGAGATTTTGAATGTAATTTGACAACCAAATTGCTCCTGTAGGCTTCTGAAAGAACCTCAATGCAAACGAGTAAAATAGAATCTCCGTTACTGATGCACCGATACATCGGAAACGGAGATGAGTCCGCAACCGTAGCCAACTTATTCCTCATCGGTGACGGTTTTTTGCCTCCGTTACCGATGAAGGCCTTCACATCAGTGACAGGGTCGGGGACACGGACCCTTTCTCCGTTGCCGAATGGGTTTTTGGCCCGTTTCCGATGTGTCGTTCTGTACTAGTGAAACTCTAGGGTTATATGTTAACCCTAGAGTTTGAGATCATTTGCCGAAGGGGTTATATGTTAACTCTTAATTAAAAAAGTGTTTTGAACTCAAACAACCCCATTTCTAGGACACTATATTAGTGCAATATATGTTAACCCAAACAGCCTCATTTCTAATCCTGTCATTTTTTCGACCTTCTCCAAATGATCTCAAACTCTAGGGTTAACATATATTGCACTAATATAGTGTCCTAGAACAATTTTTAACTCAAAACTTGTTTAAAAGTTGGTTTGATTTTAGTTGACCAATTTTTGAAATATTCAAAAAATATTCAAAAACATAAAAAAATGCAAACCCAGTGCACATGGTCTTAGTTTATCATGTACTAACAGCTCCAACTGATAAACAAGGTCTTCATACATATTAAACAAGAAATGCTTCAGTATGGTATGAAATCTCACAACTCAAACTATAGAGTTCATAGTTTGAGATGTGTGATTTCACACCATATTAAAGCATTTCTTGTTTAATATGTGTCTAAACCTTGTTTATCAGTTAGAGATGTTAGTACATGACAAAATAAGACCATGTGCACTGGATTTGCATTTTTTTGATCTTTTTTGAATATTTCATGAATATTTCAAATTCGGCCAAACTCAAGGTAAATCAGCATTTAAACAAGTTTTACACATCAAAATAGAAAACTAAGCCTGGATCATTCTTAGTCACACCAAAATGAAGGTTTGGTGAGGTTTTGGATAATTTCATGTTGCAAATCTCAAACCACCTCTCTTCACACATAGAGTTCATAGTTTGAGATGTGTGATTTCACATCATATTGAAGCATTTCTTATTTAATATGTGTCTAGACCTTGTTTATCAGTTGGAGATGTTAGTACATGACAAAATAAGACCATGTGCACTGGATTTGCATTTTTTTGATATTTTTTTGAATATTTCATGAATATTTCAAATTCGGCCAAACTCAAGCCAAATCAGCATTTAAACAAGTTTTACACACCAAAATGGAAAACTAAACTTGGATCATTCTTAGTCACACCAAAATCAAGGTTTGGTGAGGTTTTGGACAATTTCATGTTGCAAATCTCAAACCACCTCTCTTCACACATAGAGTTCATTGTTTGAAATGTGTGATTTCACACCATATTGAAGCATTTCTTGTTTAATATGTGTCAATACCTTGTTTATCAGTTGGAGATATTAGTACATGACAAAATAAGACCATGTGCACTGGATTTGCATTTTTTTTATGTTTTTTGAATATTTCAAATTCGGCCAAACTGAAGCCAAATCAGTATTTAAAAAAGTTTTACACACCAAAATGGAAAACTAAGCCTGGATCATTCTTAGTCACACCAAAATGAAGGTTTGGTGAGGTTTTGGACAATTTCATGTTGCAAATCTCAAACCACCTCTCTTCACACATGAGAGTTCAAATGGGCTCTAAAGTTAGTGTAAACGGCTCCATTTCTAAGCAAGATTTTTTTCCACCTTCTCTAAATCAGCCAAATAACTATCCTACACATCTACTCTATATAAAAAACCATGTGCACTGGAATTTCATTTTTTTGATGTTTTTTGAATATTTTATTATTATTTCAAATTCGGGCAAACTGAAATCAAACCAACATTTAAACAAGTTTTAAACATGAAAATGAAAAAATAAGCCTGGATCATTCTAAGTCCCACCAAAATGAAGGTTCTGTGATTATTTTAATTTTTTCTGAATTAGTTGGTCAACCCACACAAAATCCTATGAAGCTTCTGTGATTTAACTCTGGCCGTCCGATCATGCCTTCTAGAAGGAAACCCCCCGATCCGCGCCAGTCCCAGTTCTGCGCTCTGATTGGCTGTTGAATTTTTTTAGCTGCAGTGTTTCAAACGCGCTTAGGCCACGGCCCAACAATTTTTTTAGCTGCAGTGTTTTATTAATTTCAAACGCGCATAGGCTACGACCCAGAAAACTCGACGGTCCAAAATTCCCACACTCGCCATGTCGTGCCCTAGCTATTTCTCTTCTTATCCACTAACCCTGTCGTGCCCTAGCTATTTCCCCCATTCCCCACCCTCGCCGCCACTCGCATTAGCTCGCCGTCGGTGATCAAATCGAGCTACGCCAGTAGATCCAGCCCCGCCGCCTGCCGATGTTTAGGAGGGGAGGTCCAATCGCCGGCCGCAGTGGCCATTCCGACGGTGGCAACGGCTCCGATGAGGAGCGGAAGGGGAAGAGGTGGGTTTCGGCTGACCCCGCTAGGAAGGCCGTGGCCGCTTCCGACGGCGCTCGTAAGCGAGGCGCGCGTGCGTGGACGAACCGCGAAATGCGGCTTCCGCCTGCGTACGAGCGCCGCGAGCTGCCTGTGTACGACCGTCGCATGGCGATGGCGATGGCTGGAAGCTCCTCCGGTGCGGGGAGCTCCCCCATTGCTCGGGCACCGCTGCCATCGCCGAAGAGGAGGGAGGAGGAGGAGCAGGAGCGCCCACCGCGCAGCGGCCGCCCCCTCCTGCCCAGGGACTTCGTCTCCGACGAGGTCCTGCCCTGGGTCACCTTGGAGGTGTTCCAGCGCAGCACAGAGGATGAGAAGCGCCGTCAGATGGAGATTGAGCTCGACGAACGCCGCCTCGAGGTCGGGATTTACAATTCCCTCCACGAAGTCATCGAAATCAGCGCGGACTCCGACGGGCCCGGCTCCCCCGGGCTATTCGACTCCGACGAGGACTATGACTGAGCGGCGCCGCCGCCTCGTCGCCGCCGCCGCACCCCCGGGGCTCCGGTGTGAGCCCAATTTTGGGTCGTAGCTAGGGGTAGGAGCAGCAGCGAACGTCCCCGCCTGTAATTTTTAGTTCATCTCCGCGTGGCGCCCCTTTTGAATCTATGAGCCACGAGCTTCTGTAATGTCGAGCTTATGTGTAATATAAAGTTTATCTACTGTATGCGCCCCGCGATTTTATTTTATCTTCATTTATTTATGTTTTGCCTCGCCGGCGTTGCCGTGCCGCGTCGATGTCGCCGGATAAGAAGAAGAAGAAGCAGAGAAAGCGCGCGCAGGGGAAGAGATTAAACGGTCGTCGTTGCTGACGTGGGCAATTGTGGGTCCCACCCGCCTGCGTTTAATCCTAACTGACTGTGATTAAGAGCAATTAGTTAGGGAAGATATTTGAACTCAACGAGACGTCGCATGTGAGCTATTTCATCAAACGATGTCGTTCTCCAGTGAATAGGGTGAAAAGATGTAGTACCTGAGCTATTCGCCCAAGAAAAATAATCTTCATCCTTTGATGAACAGAGTACAATACATGCACGAACAGAATCACAAGCGTGGGTGAAGATCCTGCTTCAATTAAGACCTATATGATAACAGGTAGCGATGCGCAGATTCATTCCATATCATGGCTCGATGGCCGGCTTTAATATTCATGTTGTTGTTTTTCGAAATAGATATTCATGTTGTTGGAACTTCCCAGTATTAACTGGCATCACATTGTTGTTTACTACCTTGTACTTCTACTATCAATAAGCGCTAGACAAATTACCCTTGACCTGGAAAGAAAGTAGACAAAAATAATATGTGTCCTTGTACAAATTATTTAGCTGAAAGTACATTGGCCATTGGACTTTATTTTCCCTGAACCTTGTACTAATAGTCTTGACACAAAGGTCAAAATATCAATAAATTCTGCCCGTTTCAAAATAAATAAATGGATAGTTCGTTTAAAGCTCTTGTAGTATACAACCTACCCGAGGATCAAGCTCCGAAGCAAGAGTTATTGACCTACTGGAGGACGAGTGAATTAACATCACCGCCTACCGTCGAGCCTCTTATAGGGAGCATATATGGCTTCCATAATAAGAACATGAACAACTTGCTCACCATTTTATTTTATTTTTTTGCGAGGGAAATTACAGTTACATCTAGCCAAGATTCTTACAGAAAAGTCCAAAAAACATGAAAATTACAACTAGGTCCTTCCGAGCTCTGGTTTCGTCTTCCTCAAGCACGACGCTGCGCCGGCGAATCTCACCGCACGACCTCCGATAGCATGGACTGGGAGGCTCCCCATCGCGGAGAAGAAGTCGACGCTCCTCGGTGCAAGCACCTCCACCCTGCACAACGATCGACGACACCACCTTGGCCGCCAGCAACCGCAACCTCCAGATCATCAGACGCCAGATCCGCCATCTCGCGGCCTCCGGCGAAGGGGAAGCCCTGTCGAGCACTCCGCAGAGCCGCGAACCAGGGCGCGACGGCAAATCCGCGGCGAAGCTCCTCGGAGCCGCACCATCGGAGGGGAAGACCACCGCCAGCAAACGCCTCTCCGGCACCACCGCTACCACCACACCGGCGCCGGCAAGCACACACCCACGCACACCTAATCTACATCCGTACCTGGATCCGGGGATCCCCCGCCCTCCCGCCGCCGAAGCGGCCGCCGGACGGCGAGGAATCCGACGACTCGCCGGTGGAGAGCTGATGCGCACGGGTCGCCCAAGAAATCACCCCTCTCGTTACTGTAGATGGGGAGAGGGAGACGGTCCAACTCGTCTGCTTTGCTCACCATTTTATTTACATCTTAGAATTATCCAATCCTATGCCGTGGATTGTGTTGTATCTCTGCGTATCAGAAATTTGAAGTTGATAAGTAGTGTAGGCATACAAGGCACCGGGAATCACCAATGGATAACAGGAAGAAACCAAGGGAGGGGCACGTCGAAGTGAATTTTGACAAAGGTTTCTTTGAGGAGCAAGACACCAGTGACTGGAGCTTGTTGCAAAGCTTCTACAAGGGCGAATTCATCGCAGGACTTTCAGGAAAGCAGCAACACATCACCAAAGCACCCCAGGTTGAAGCTAATGCACGTGATGCTGCCATTTGAGGAGCGGCTAATCTCGGAGCTCACCAAGTGATCTTCAAGTCTGGCTCGTTATCGCTGGTACAAGTCACCACATCGCAATATTATGACCTGGCCACCATCGTGTGTGTTCTTGAGAGATGCAAGAAGAGCATCCTAGGTTTTGATCATTCCGGGTTACTGTCGGTGTGTATGTAATGAAGGAGTTCGCGGAAAAGTTGTTGACTTTATCGGCGGTTCATGTTGCTAGTCTAGCCTAACACCTACTACTCGTCGCTGCTAAGTGGGCGAGTCAACTAGCACCAAATCCGTTCAAGCAGAGCGAAAGGGCTGACTTCCACCATCAATCGCGCGACACCAAGACCTGGCGGCGTCCGTGCGAATGCCGAACCCTAAGTAAACCTGCCCAAGGCCAAACCCTAGAACAACACGAGGGGGGGGGGGGGGACCAATCTATCTCAGCCCGCATCGCGCATGCACTCGGAGGCGAGCGGGCGAAATGGGCCCTGGCGTCACGAGTAGATTATTACGCGAGATCGGGGAGAGGGCGGAGGCATACCTTGTTGCGATCCATGGCGCCGACGGAGGGAGGGGACAGCGAGGGTTTATGCCGGCGGGGTTAGAAAGATCCTTGCTTTGGAAGGAGGAGCCGGCGACAGCGACGGCGAGGTGATGGGCTGGGCTTTGATCTTCGGTTGACCATGTTTGCAGTGCGGAAATCAACATAGTTGGGCAAAACGGCCTAGTTCCAATGTGTTTTTTCTTGGTACTGCCTTTTACAAAAATGAGAGGTGTGATATTTTTTTGCTTTCTTCCCAAAAGGGGTCTTTTATTTTAGTGGCGGCGTAGAACAACTCCATATCCACTTCCATTCATTGGTTTGTCATCCTAACTAATTTTTTTGATGGGTCCTTCCATTCAATCCAAGACCATCTTAGTCGAAGTGCCCTCGTAAATTTGTCGATGTATTGGACGCCTATGCCACCAAGTGCCTTAGTCTGGCAAATTGTTTCTGACTTAACTTTGCATTGACCACCTAATTAAGTCCTTGTCGGTGGTCGAGCACAGGAAATCTCTTTCAATTTTCTTTATATTATCAGTCATGCCTCACGGGACATTTAGTCAGGTTGCCGTTTCTCTTTGTGGACATAAACATTCATGGTTGGACCTTATTTTTCCGTGAACCTTATTGTACCAATAGATATGGATAGGTGCATGCATGGTCTTGACGCGGATCAACAAAATTCTGCTTTTCAAAAATAAAACTGACACCAGTTTCTTGAAAGTTGTATTAGCATCTGACCTACTCTCACAACCAAGAGATTCTCAGCTATTGACCTACCGGAGGAGAGTGAGTTAATATCACTGCATAACATCGAGCCTCTTATAAAGAGCAAGGCTTCTCTAAGCAAAACATGAACAACTTAAATAACATTTTCTTTCTACCTCATAATTATCCAATGATATTTTGTGTATTCTTTTTGGAAAGGAGTGTAATATTTGTTGTATCCCTGCCTATTAGACTTCGAATTTGGTAGGCTTAGACATAGAAGGCACCAGGAATCACCAATGGATAACCGGAATAAACCAAGGGAGGAGTGTGTCGAAGTGAATTACGACAAAGGTTGTTTGGAGGAGCAGAATACTTAAGTTTTGCGCTACTCAATGCTTTCGTACTGGGGGCGAGTTCATCGCATGACGTGCGTAACATCACCAATGCACCCAGGCTAAAGCTAATGCATGTGTAGCTGTACATTGGAGGAGCGGCTAATCTGGGGGCTCCACGAGATATCTTCGAGCTCCCTCGTTAATGTTGGTACATTCCATCAACTTCGGGGATTATGACACAACCTACTAAGTATCGCCAGCGCCATTGTGCGTCAAAATTACTGGAAATGCCTTTCCATATAAGCACAATAATTTGCATCCTCGGTCCTCAGATGATCATAGTACAATACAAGGATGGACATAATCGCAGGCGTGGAGTTTTGGTTACCGGTCGGGAAATCCGGTTACCACTGGGTAACCCGATATCCCAAGCACCCGCGAGAGATGGTCTTACCTGGCAAAAAATTCCAAAAATTTGGAAAGTTTGAATTTAACGAAAAAACTTGATAATGTTCATATCATGAACCAGAAATATGAATTTTGGTTTTCAAATTCATCTGGTAACAGGTCGGGATTTTCCTGTAGCTGCGGTAAGCAGCAATCCCGACCCCCGTGGGAAAACTTTCCTTCCCGTGAACATCCGCTCCAACAAAGCTACATATCATTACATGTGTGACGAGGCACACATTTATTACAAAATCATGGCATGTCTGTCGGCTTTAGCCTGATTAGCCTCCGAAACCTGTCCGTCAGCAATCCCTGCATCATCATCAACAAATAACACACAACTGACTATCAAGGATTTCACAGAAACCAGCCATCGAAGGAACACTGCTATTTATCTCCGACAGTGATGGTGTAATAACTTCATATAATCCATTGTCCGTACGAGATAAATCAGCCCATGGTGAAGACACATGAAGATTCCATGCCAAGAAAATTAAATCGAAGCTTTACTGTCCCAACAATATGGATTTGAAATGTTCGTATGTAGTGCAAACATATTAAATTATGATGTGAAGATGAAGTTAACATAGAGTGTGTATGCACATAGGACAAAATAAATAATAATTGAGATATAAGGCTAAAAGGTACCCTCCTTATTGCATAAAGCAGACGAGTTTTTTTGTTGTCTCTTGGAGATGCTCCTCCTGGTTTATGATGATAACATGCAACTTATTCTTTGGTTACAGACTCGGTTATGCACAGTATGAAAACATGAACGTACAAAGTAAATAATACTGCAAAACACAAATTGCTAATATAAATGTTTAAACACTGATGTTGTTGGACTGTTGTTTGCTACCTTGCACTTGTACTATTGTACAGTAAACGCCAGAAATATTACCCTTGACCTGGGAAGTAAACAAAAATAATATATACAACCTTGTACAAATAACTCCCGTGCGGTGCACCTTCGTTGGCCATGGCTTGAGTGGACGGCTCCGGGGAGAAATTGGGTAGGCTAGGAAACCCATGTAACAAGATGGATATGAATCTCTTCAACGCGGCCATGACCATCACAATTGAGGACGGAAATAAGGCTAAGCTTTTGGCTTTCCGCTTGGTTGAATAGGAGAAGGACAAAGCAGGTGGCGCCTTGATCTCAACTTCAAAATATTCAAAAAGAAGAACATCAAGGTTCAACGAGCTCCCACACTTGGATTGGCCACATCCACCTCAAAGACAAACTCTCCCTTGAGACAATTCAACAATTCGTCAACCTTTGGACGTTTCTCCAAGACATTCATTTGGAGGGGGTGGAGGACACAATCACTTGGAACTTAAGCGCCAATGGCGCCTATGCTTCCGCTTTGGCCTATAGGGCCCAATTCCACTGCACATTGTCAACAAACCTACACCCTATTTTTTGGAAGGCTTGGGCACCCTCAAAATGCAAAATGTTGGCTTGGCTTGTGCTCCAAAACCGGATTTGGACATCAGATCGCCTCGCGCGCGGATGGCCAAATTGCGGCGCTTGCCCCTTGCTTGGCTGCCCTGGAGTCCGCGGCGCACTTCTTTTCTAATGCTGCTACTCCAAGAGGATTTGGCGCATGGTGGCCAATTGGGTTCCTAATCTTCACCTCCAACCGGACACATGGAATAACTTCGACTCCGTCAAGTCCTGGTGGACCTCTACCTTCGCTTCCCAAGGCTATCGGAGGAGGGCGGTGGCCTCCATTCTAATGATCATCTCTTGGGAGCTATGGAATGAGTTTTCCACCACCACCACTCCGCCTCGCTTGCGGTCTTCGCTACCATAAAAAACGGGCCTCCCTTTGGGTTTTGGCCGGTGCTGGTTTTTGGGTCTTGTAAGGCCGCGTGAGTAGGTGCTTTATTTTCGCCTATGGCCGGTTCGCGTGTAAGCTAAAAATCTTTAAACTCTTCTCTATTAATGAAAAGGCAAAGCTTTTGCCGTTTCAAAAAAAAAAAAACCCGCTGAAGGCCATCTACATACCCTTTTGAAATATTTCCATGTAAGCAAAATAATCTTCTTCCTTAGATGAACAGAGTACAATACATGCACGAAAAGAATCACAAGTGTGAGTGAAGATCCTGCTCCATTGAATCCATATATGAAGGCAATGGGCTTTGATTTCCGTTCGCCATTCACTTTATCAGCGGTTCATGTTGCTAGTCTAGTCTGACATCGGCTACTCGTGGTCACTGCTAAGTACGCAAGTCAACTAGCACCAAATCCGTTGAAGCAGAGCGAAAGAATTTCCACCATCAATCACGCGGCACCAGGGCCAGAGGCGTCCGTTGGAATGCCGAACCCTAACTAAACTGGCCAGCCCAAACCCTAGAACATCACGGGGAGGGGAGGGGACCAATCTATCTCAACCCGCATCGCGCGCGCGAAATGGGACCTAGGGTCGCGAGTAGAGTAGTACGCGATGACTAGCGGAGATCGGGGAGAGGGTGGGGGAGGCCGGAGGCACAATGAAAATATATACTATGCTGAGTCTATTGATGTTGATTTGATATTCAAACGTTTATATTTTTATCAATAAAATCGGCCAAGGTTAAACTATGTTGACTTTTGACTAAAAATATATGACTTAGTTTCAGAAACGAATGGAGTATGAACAATGAAAAAGCAGCTATGCCTGACTTTTTGTCAAAAAAATAATAGAACAACTTACGGTATTTGTTTCAGAGTTGGTCGTCAGCACCGTTTTGCATCACAACTAATGAAAATGTCCTTCGAGTTCAAAAGTACTCCCTCCGTTATAAATTGGATGACTTCCATTTGTTTAAATGTGGATGTATCTATAATTTAACATGTCTACATATATCCACATGTGGGTAAATGGAAGTCATCTATGCATATGGATGTTCTAATGGAGTGAAATATGATTGCAGCAAGACATATATTATATATTCATCTCCAAATCATAGCTCGACGGGCGGCTTTATGATCAGCCTCCGGACTCGGTCCTTCTCCATGTTCTCTAGCAGGGCCTGCGTAAACAACAACAAACATCTTGTCAGAATGTCAGAATGCCCACGGATAGGAAGCCACTACGGAAAACCCCAGAAAACGTTTGTGGGTACTTTGCACGCAGATGTATCAACAAATTTCATTGATGCAGAGGTTAAAAAATCAGTAAAATTATGCCTTCCAGAAGTAAGTATAAATGCATCACCATTTTAAAGCTGTCGTGTCTTCGACCTACCCAACGATCAGGCTCATAACTATTTAACCACCAGAGTACCAACGAAGTGGCTTTGTCACTGCCTACCATCGAGTCTCTTATAAGGAGGAAGGATCCGTAAGCAAGACGTGAACATCTTAGTCGCCATTTTATTTTCCATCTCAAAATCATCCAACCATATGTGTTTTGGATTGTTTGTTGTCAACCTGAATTTGATTCGGACAAGTATATGCATAGAAGGCACCGGGAATTACCGATGGATAACAGGAAGAAACCAAGGGCAGGGTACGTCGAAGTGAATTTTGACAAAGCTTTCTTTGAGGAGTAAATCAATGGAGCCCGGAGCGAGTTCATCACAAGACATGCGGGTAAGCAGCAGAACATCACCAATGGACCTCACGATGAAGCTAATGCACATTCTGTTGCCGTTGGAGGAGTGGCTAATCTGGGAGGCCACCCAATGATCTTCAAGTCCGGCACGTGCTGCTGGTACACATCATCACGTCCCAAGATTATGACCTGGCTACCATCGGGATAGATCAAGAAGTGCATCCTAGCTTTTGATCATTCCGAGTTCGTTACTGTCGGTGTGTGTAATAAACTAGCTCACGGAAATTCTTAACACGCAAGCAGGGCCGGGCTGCAAAATTCGACGCTCTGTGCAAAAATCTATCAGGGGACCTACGAAAATTAAACTAGTGACCAATGATCTATGATGATTCACATTTTCCTTGAAACACAAGATATAAAGATGAATAAAATTAAATTAAATAGGTTATACACAAAATTGCTAATTCTTTTGGCAATTAGGCAGGGGAGCTCACCACTTGTCCTGATCAAAGCGTGGTGTAGACGCAAGCTTTGTCCGTCTCAAATACTCAATGACCGACCACTACCGATTTGGCAATTTTTCTAAGTGTCGATCCGATCGGCCAAATCGCCAATCAATTTTTTTACACGAATTGGAAATAGAATTAGGGCATCATGTTCCCGCGTTGCCATTGGCTGGGATTGAATTTGAATGTGGGGGTTGATCGGATTGGATCAGCCTTTGGCAGGGCGTGGGATTGGCCATCGCCGTTTCTCTACCGACGTGGATCGGGATTGGATAAAAAACAAGACCTACGTTTTGGCTCACGGATCCACCGGGAAGACAAAACCGTCGTGCTGATGACCGTATGTTTAGTTTTTGCCCAAGATTGCCCTACCAAAAGTTTGGTAGCCAAAATTTTGGTTAAGCCTTTTCTTGCCCACAAGATGGCCAACATTGGCTACAAAAGTGAACTAGGGTTGGCAATGGAGCATTGGCAGGCGAAAAAAAATGGTCACTATCCAAACAGGACACAACCTTTTGGTCATGATCAAAAAATTGGTACGGAACACTTTGGTCACACTCCAAACATACACCTAGCGCCGGCGAAAGTGTCACTCCCACGAAACCCTCACACAAGTGAACAAAAATCGCCATCGAGAGCACGGTGTTGGGGTGAAGATCAAGAAGGCGAGCCCATACACCTCTAGCATGACATGAAAGGATTGTGATAACGGGGCCAGGAATCAGCATGATGGGCACGTCGCACTCCCTTGTATTCGCCAACAACGCGGTCCCGACGATAGTCTTCCCCGACCGACAGTGCTCGCTGGCGACCATGGCTTGCACCTTAAACAGGGCGCCCTGGTAAGTAGCTTTCTCTGGAAGAGCGCGCCGCTACTGTCGGGGGGCTACCCCCGGGTAGGGTCATGATGTGGTAAAAGCTACACCCAGGTGTGGGCCAGGTTACAGTGGAAGCCGACATATCTGGACCTTTGAGGTGACCAGGGTGTGAAGTTGGTGCAAACCGACATAGGAAAACCGAGGTAACCCGGGCCAGAAGGGACCGAGGTACCATGCTGGTGCAGACCGGCATGTTTGGACCGGGATATGGGATCCGAGATAAGGATTCGAGACATCATGACCGACATATGTATGTTGGTATCTTGTTTCTTTTCTTATGTGCAGGGAAGATTATTCAAGAAAGGGAATCCGGCATATCCATGCCGGGTTACCGAGGTGAGACACCTTATGTCGGACGGAGGTCAGCGCTGCTGTCCCATCCCGTCTGGCACGGGAGCGTCTGGCACGGAAGCGCCTGACACGGAAGCGCCTGACAAGGGAGCGTGCAGGAGGAGCGAGGTGACATGTCTCGCCTAATCGCTGACCACGGGACATCCGGGATAAAGGCTACGAGATAGGCATGGGCGTGCCCTGTCCTGTCCCTGGCAGAGGGTACATTCTAGCTGTGCCGCAGCGCTGTAGGGGATGGTCCTGTCACGTCCTGTCTCTGACAGGAGTATCATCATGACATATCTTTGGCATGGCTACAGTGCACTGTGAGGGGTACTTCCGTAACTCGGTTTGGCCTATAAAGAGGGCTTCACCACCTCCTGCGTGAGGGACGATACCCTGAGACTCATTTCCCCCGTAGCTTCATCTTCTTCCTTGTGTTCATCCTCATTGTTGAGGCATACAGCTCGAGGAGCAAGCTTGTATTTGTGATATCTCGGTATAGAGAGAGAGGCAGGCAGGAGTAGGGGCATTACCTCCTCACGAGGGCCCTGAACCTGGGTAGATCTTGGTGTGCTGGTATGTTCTTTGTGTGTGCTTCTTAGCGCGCTAGCCCTCTCACGGATCCACCAGCGTCCATCGGCCCCATACTTAAGCCATCCTGTGGCATCTGCCGTGATACCACCACGACAGTTGGCGCCCACCGTGGGGCCAGTAGCGGCGCTGGCTGGTGTGATCATCCGGACGGGTTCCATCATCGACTCCGGCGAGCGCGTCGTCTCCGGGCTCATCTGCAAGCTCGGCTCGCTGAGCTTCATCAGCGACAATGCGGGATGCTTCGGCAGCAGGCCGTTCCCGACGAACGGCTGCCTCATAAGATTTGGCACCTTTGTGACCTACGTCGCTACCGAGGTTGTCTGCAAGTACCCCGAGCAGGTGCTTGTGGCCGAGGATCCTCCTGCTGTTTGTGCGGCTTGCGGCCGGCGTAGCGCTCGCCCCGGGAGCTGCGCAGAGGTCATGATGACCGGCACTGCGGGTGGTGCCGGTAAAGGAGATACCGGCACAGGAGAACCCGGCAAAGGAGATGCCGACAATCCTGCACCCAAGACCAGATCGGCGAAAGTGCCACTGCAGAGGAGGGAGAACCTCCGAGACCAGGTCGGTACATCCGATGTACCGATTAGGTCGGGTCATCTCGAGGAGATAATCGAGAAACTGGCTGTGCCGGTAGCTGCCGGTACAGATGCTGCCCAAATGGAGGCAGAGTTGGACTCGGGGAAATGGCAGTCAAGAGCAGAGGTTATGGTATATGGTAAACATGAAAATGGACTCGAGGACTCGGTCCTAAAAAGATCCGACATATGTCGTTTACTAACCCGGTTTTTCTTTCCCTTTCTTTGTGTCGGATGACTCTAAACCTTACCTCAAAATTTACAAGTATTGTATGCTATAACGTTGATCTTGTGACTCGACTGTCGAACGCCTAAATGGTAGGCAAGAGCAGAGATTACTATGTATAGTAAACAAGAAAGTAAACTCGGGGACTTGGTGCAAAGTGATCCGGCATTGAGCCTGTCTTGTTAAAACTGATATGATAAAAGTAGCACTGATAAGAGTAGCACTACGAAATACTTAAAAGTATATTTACATCTACAACTGGCATTCCGGGGATTTAATGGTTCAGTTTGTGATAAGTTTAGGCAGCTGCCTCGGAGGAACTCGGAGCAGTTGGAGCGGTGCGAGGTTCAGGAGCAATCTCGGTCGTAGGCGCGACCGAGGTCTCGGTTGCTGGTTTCTCAGAAGTGTCGGTCGAGGTCGGCTTCGCAATGTCGGTTGCTCCGGCAGCTGCAGTGTCGGTTGCTCTGGCAGCTGCAGTGTCGGTGGCTCCGGCAGTGGTGGTGTTGGGAGCTTCGACCTCGATCTCCTCGTCGACGTCATCTTCCTCGTCATCACCCTCTTCATCATCCTCGTCATCTTCTTCATCCTCCGAGTAGGATGGGCCAGGAAAGAAGTTGCGAGTGGGAGCATAGCCAGCCATGAAGGAGGCTGCCTCCTTGTGGCTTGCGATAAGTGTCGGATCTGAGGTCCATTTGGAGCCTTGGCGCAGGATCGCACGTCGTCAAGGTTGATTGACTCGTACCAGAGAGCACAAATGTCAGAGCTTGATCAGCTCCGGCACGAGCTGCAGAAGATCTCCACTCTCGGACCCTGGTCTGGCCCCTGACAGGCACTTGGACAATTCTTCAATGCTAACTGGACCTGAGATCCTGGCCATAGGGCTCGGTAAACTCGGATGCCAGCATCAAGAAGATCCATGCCAATGGCCTTCAGAGGAGAAATGCGAGCGTTCAGAGCGGTCAAGTGATCTTCAATGTCCCATTCCTCCGGGATTGGGCCAGCTTCGGCTCTTTTGGCTCGTGCCCTGCGGACAGTGTTGACTGCAGCGGCTTTGGAGTGGGAGAAGTGATCTGAAGATAGAAAAGCTATCACGAATTGAGTTATATACCGGCATATATTTAATGTCGGTACAAGCAATGGAAACAAAAAGAAAGGATAAAGGAAACTTACTGTCCATCTCCTTGTTAAGTCGGGTGAGCTCGCCTAGCCAGGTGTCGCATTTTGCCTTGAGGGCATCATTCTCCTTGTGCCGAGGTAGCGCGAACCTCGGTCGCCTCGAGGGTTTCCTTGTGCTGCTGCGCAGCTTCCTCCCTCTGCATCAGGGCCTTCTCAATGTCGGTCTTCTCGCCCTGGACCCGAGCAAGTTCCTTCTGGAGCCGAGACACTTCGTCTCGTTCCTTCTGGAGGGCAGTGGCGTGCGCGGCATCCTTGTTTTTCAGCACCTCCTGAAGCTGCTTGTGGAATTCCGGAGTTTCCTGTGCTCCAAGAGTAGCTTCTTGAACACCTCGGTCGGGTGTTGGTGCAATCCTGAAAGAGAAAATATGTGGAAAAGTGTGAGATTTCAAGCCGAATAAGCTTGACATGAGTCTCGGGGACTGCATGTCGGAAATTTGTGAAGATTCATGCCGAGTAAACTCGACGAATCTCGGGGACTGGATTCGAAGTTTTTCGAGGTGGATTGGATGTTGAATTTTTTGGGAAGATTCGCGCCAAGTGATTTTTACTCGGTCGAGCTTCAATCACTCGACCCGAATCTCGGGGACTGGGGATAATATATCTATGTTCTATTGAGAAAGAGAAAAGACTGAGTTGAGGAAGGTTTACCTCGGTGATCTTGCTGGCATTGAAAACGGCAATCTGCAGCGCATGAATGGACTGCGCGACGTGGCTTGGGCCAACCGGGTTAGGGGAGGAAACTTGCTGGTGTCAGCGGCGTTCCAATCCATGTTGTAGTGCTCCACCGAGCCCAAGCTGTTGCCGCTTTGAGTGCGCAGGCGGGGGAACTCCGAGATAGCCGTGCCGGCTTTGGAGACTCGGGCAACTATTGCTGGTGGCTCGAGGAGTGGGTTGGAGTCACCACCACTTGTTTCTCCGGGTTGGCAAGTTGTTTCCCGGTGGCCACTTGACTTGTGCCGGCTGGGCAGTGGAGTAGTTTCCGAGTTACTAGCTCGGTGGACTTTGTGGTGGGCTTCGGCGGTGGCTGCTGCTTTTGTTGTTGCTGTTGTTGCTGCTGTTGCTGTTGCTGCAGTTGCTGCTGCTGTTGTTGTTGTGGTGGTGGTTGCTGTGGGACCGGTGCTACCGAAGTGTCGGCCCGCGGAATGTCGGAGTCCGCGGTGGGGGCACCGGAGCCATCATCTTGGTCGAGGACCACGACCTCGGGAGTGCTTTGGCCTCCTCCAGGTGCGGCATCAGAAGCCGGCAGCAGTATGACGGAGGGGGTGGGGTGTACCCCGGAGTCAGTTGACCGAGGTTCCGCTGCAGTCGGAAGGGGTGAGCGCATGGAGGATGCGCTCTGATTAACCTCAAGGGTATCGCTGTATTGAACAAGAAAATGTGTTATCTCGGGGAAAGATTATCCCGGGAAAAGGGGAAGAAAGGAAACGAGCATGTGTCGGCAAAGAGTATCTTACCCTTGAGAAACTGGCGGTGTCTTCTTGGCCCGTTTGGCTTAACCGCTCCTTTCTTCTGCCGCTTCGCTTTTGGTGCCGCTGGATCTGAGGATGTGGAGGTCCCGGTATTCGGGGTACCGGTCTCTGCACGCTTGCGAGATCCAACTTGTTTGCCCGTAGTAGCAGGGCGTGCACTCGGAGCAGGGCCGCCCGGGTTAGCTGGCCGAGGTATGGGTGAGCATAGGCGATGGGACGAGCATCAAGTACCTCTAACATTTCGCAATCATCATCATCTGACCAATCTCGGATTGAGGCTCGGGCTCGAGGCTTACCGAGGTAGGGGCGCCGCAGCCGGAATCGGCAATTGATCCTCATCGTCCGGGTCATCTACCTCGGTGGCGGCCGGGGCAGGATATCTTTGCCCCATTTGGCGGAGGGATCCTCTCCATCTTCAGTCTTTTGCCGAGTAAACCTCTGCAAGTCAGAAGCAGTAAAACCGAGTTACTTTATGAGCCAAGTATGGAGCCGACATAAGAGTTATCTCGGCAGAAAAAGTATGTCGGTATAAGTTGCAAGTTACTTACTTGCTCCGGAAGCCGAGTTCTGTCATGAGGTTCTAGACCCCATTCCCATTCCTCGGTCATCGTGTGCGGGCAATTGCCTTGACACGTCTTCTGACCTCGGGTTGGGTCAGCTCGTGGGTGCTGGTCCGAGTTGGATCATACTTGCCACTCATGTGGCAAATCTTGTGAACCCGGTCTTGGAGGGGGGAGACTCGGCGGCTGACAAAGGTCCTCAAGAGATCATCGCTCGTTAGGCCTGCCCCCACAAGCTCCTCGACGATCTTGTGAATTTGGTTGATCTCGAGGTTCGTCTCCTTCGGGTTGAGTGACCAGTTAAACTGCTCAGAGGGGGTGCCGATGCTGAATGTCGGCAGGTTCAGAAGGTCGACATTGTCTGGGTTCTTCACGTAGAAGAACGTGCGCTGCCACTTCCGGCATGACTCCAGGCCTTGAATCCGAGGAAAGATGGAACCTCTCCGAGGTATAATGGTAGCGGCTCCGCACGGGGTCATCTCCTTGGGGAAGTTCTTGTTTTCCGGATCCGGGACACTTGCTTCCGGAGTTGGAAATACTTGGCCCAAAGCTCAACGGTGGGCCAGAGTCCGAGGTATCCCTCGGAGAAAGAGACGCATGCAGAGAGCGTGGTGATGGCGTTGGCTGGAAGGTGATGGGGTTGAAGACGGAACCGATCCAAGAAAGATCGGAAGAACTGGCTCGCCGGGAGTCCAAAGCCGCGCTCGAAGTGCGCGAAGAAGACCAGGCGCTCGCCGGATTTCAGCTTCGGCTCGGCCTCTGTGCCGGGAACCCGGCATATCACTTGTGCCGGAATTCGCTTGGTCCAGACCAGCCAGTCTATCTCGGCCTGGGTTACGTCGGAACCTTCCCACCCGGAGCGCTCACCCTCTTCGACGGCATCCTCAGCAGGGTCCGGGGTATGGCTGGATGACATCTCGGAAGGGATCTGCAAAGGAGGCACAGGTTGAACCGAAATAGGTATCTCGGAATATTTGGGCAACATAGGAAAGTGCATAAGTGTCGGGAAACACAAATCTGTGAATAAGTGTTTGGCGGAAAGATCTACGGAGAAGGATAAATAGAGGACAAATGCAAGATTTATAAGTTGAAACCTAGGAAAATCTACGGAGGAGATATTGCAAGGATAGTAAGAAGCACAATGGAGAAGATCTAGAGGGGATCTAAGAAACTGAGTTCAATAGCAGCTGCGGAGAGGAGGAGCAAGTTCATTGGGAAAGATGAACAAATTCATCGGAGAAGAGGAACGTGTTCATCGGAGAGGATGAACATGTTCATCGGCAATGTCAAGGGCAAGAATATTACTGGAGTTACGACGGCGATGCGAGGCAAAGATGCGCGGGGCATGCTGGAGTTTAGCGCGTTCGGCGGCGGCGCGAGAACCTCCGGTCGTCGGCGGCGTGAATGCTCCGGCGTTGTGCAGTGGCGAAGATCGCTGCGCGGCGGAGATGAGCGCGGTGGGCAGTGCGAGCGAGGGATGCGAGGAGGAAGAAGAAGAAGTGGGAGGTTCCACTCCCCTATTTATGGGCGCGGGGCGTGTGCGGTTAGCGTTTTTACCGCGCACATTCCCCGTAACTGCCGCGCGGATTAACCGCGCACGATCTACGCGGTTGCGGTATTTGCGGCCGCACGATCAGCCACATCGTGGGCCACATGGTGGTAACCGCCTGCGGCGCGATCATATGCGGTTACTGGTGCGGGAATCAAGGAGGCACACCACGGTCAAAACGCACTCAAGTGCCCATGCGACGTGACAGCGCGTGATGTGGGCGGCATGCGTGCAGAGATATGTCTGTCCACGCACAGGAACCGAGGCAGCGCGCAGCGTCTCTCTGCCACGTGTCGTGGAGAGATCTTGGGAGAGATTGTGGGAATCTTTTTGTGTCGGAGAGACCGGCACAAGGGCAGATCTCGAAGGTTGTGGGGAGTTTGGCCCTTGAAGCTTGAAATGAGCCGGCATAGCAATGTCGGATGTTTGATCAGGATAAAGCGGTTGCCTTATGTCGGAGAAACCGACATAAGGGCATATGTTGAAAGCAGGTGGAGGTTTTATCCTGATGCTTGAGGTGGACCGACACGATTATGTCGGACAGTTGGCTTAAGTTGGGTTGTTCATGAAAGCTTGACTTGTTCCTTCATCGGAGTTCTTGAGTCGGAGAAATCGACACAGGGGTGAAGGTCGGAATCAGTTGGAAAGGTTATCAGTGGCTTTGCATAGTTATGTCGGATGCTTGGTGTGGTTGTTTCGGTTGATTAAACCTGTTGTGGCCCTTCATCCAAGGCTGCAGGACCGCACCAGCTTCGGGGACTAATGGCGGGGGGCTACCCCCAGGTAGGGTCATGATGTGGTAAAAGCTACACCCAGGTGTGGGCCAGGTTACAGTGGAAGCCGACATATCTGAACCTTTGAGGTGATCAGGGTGTGAAGTTGGTGCAAACCGACATAGGAAAACCGAGGTAACCCGGGCCAGAAGGGACCGATGTACCATGCTGGTGCAGACCGGCATGTTTGGACCGGGATATGGGATCCGAGATAAGGATTCGAGACATCATGACCGACATATGTATGTCGGTATCTTGTTTCTTTTCTTATGTGCAGGGAAGATTATTCAAGAAAGGGAATCCGACATATCCATGCCGGGTTACCGAGGTGAGGCACCTTATGTCGGACGGAGGTCAGCGCTGCTGTCCCATCCCGTCTGGCACGGGAGCGTCTGGCACGGAAGCGCCTGACACGGGAGCGTGCAGGAGGAGCGAGGTGACAGGTCTCGCCTAATCGCTGATCACGGGACATCCGGGATAAAGGCTACGAGATAGGCGTGGGCGTGCCCTGTCCTGTCCCTGGCAGAGGGTACATTCTAGTTGTGCCGCAGCGCTGCAGGGGATGGTCCTGTCACGTCCTGTCTCTGACAAGAGTAACATCATGACATATCTTTGGCATGGCTACAGTGCACCGTGAGGGGTACTTCCGTAACTCGGTTTGGCCTATAAAGAGGGCTTCACCACCTCTTGCGTGAGGGACGATACCCTGAGACTCATTTCCCCTCGTAGCTTCATCTTCTTCCTTGTGTTCATCCTCATTGTTGAGCCATACAGATCGAGGAGCAACCTTGTATTTGTGATATCTCGGTATAGAGAGAGAGGCAGGCAGGAGTAGGGGCATTACCTCCTCACGAGGGCACTGAACCTGAGTAGATCTTGGTGTGCTGGTATGTTCTTCGTGTGTGCTTCTTAGCGCGCTAGCCCCTCTCCCGAATCCACCAGCGTCTATCGGCACCACACTTAAGCCATCTTATGTCATCTGTCGTGATACCACCACGACAGCTACCCTCCTCTCCATCGCCCTCCTTGCCTTCCAAGAAAATCATCTATGGTGAAGAAGTCAAGTCTTGATTTTGCACGCAAAGGAGGGAAAGCTTTGGAACACGGAGACAGGTAGCTCCCGGAAGATCCCGATCGGGGGAGTCGGTGAGAAGTCTTTATCCTTGGATTTTATCTTGGAGTTATCCGGAGAGGTTAACCCCACTTTAATTTCCCCACTTTGCAAAATTACCTCGGCGCGTGCCCTGAGGAGGCGGCAACCGTCGTAATAATTACTGCTTCAGAAACCAAAGAAACCAAAGGGGTGCACCCACCGAGACCAACTTTCGATCCAAGTACGGTGATGTCAGATCAAGATGGACAAGACAAGTCACTGCGACCACGCCTTAACTTGATGGCCACAGTCCCGACAACATGTGGCATTGCCGAGACCATGCTCCAGGCTACTGTCGCGCCTGAGCAACATGGGGTTCCCATGGGCCCTCCACACATGGGCCGCAGTCAACCTTGGACTTACCTTGGTCAACGCTGGTCGCGGATGGTAAAGTTCACTCAGCCCATCAACAAGACCTGCAGAAGCACCTTCCTGGAAATCTCTCGGGAGCATCCTCCCGAAAGCTCCTTGCCATGTGACGACAAGGCTTTGTGGGTCGAAGCAAACCCCACAGTTATGGTGCTTGATCTCCGGCAAGGTGCACCAGTTATGGATAAGGCCAAGGCTGTGAAGATGAATTTAACATAGAGTATGTATGCACATAGGACAAGAAAACAACATTTGAGATATAAGGGCAAAACGTGCCCTCCCTATTGCATATAGCAGACGATTTTTTTAATTGTCTCTTGGGGATGATCTGGTGCGTTAGCAGGTTTGTGACGATAACATGCAACTTATTCTCTGGCTATAGACTTGGCTATGCACAATTTCAAACTTGTTCGGAAAGTAGATAAAACTGCAAAACACAAATTGCCTTAACATTCATGTTGTTGGAACTAGGTAATATTCACTGGCATATGCGTGCACACTGTTGTTTGCTACCTTGCACAGCTCGTGTTTTCTCTACGAGGAAAGTACATTGGTGGTTGGACTTTATGTTTCATGAAACTTGTAGTAATGAATGGATAGGTGTATCATATTGACACCGTTGTGTTTTGTGTCGAATATTGTGTACGAGTTTGGTTACGTTTGGACTTAGAGTTGTATTAGGTGTGGATAGGATACGTGTAGTGTTTGAGTCGAACACTACTAGCCTAGGCCTCTCATATAACAAGGGGATCACTACACATGTAATTTATGACGACTTGATAGCAACAGGCACACAGGAGAGCCAGCAGCTTGTGCCGGTGCCTAGGACAGCCAGAGTTGCCGTATCAATGGGGAGGAGCGCCGTAGTCATATCCCGCAGATGTAGGCGAGTTCGCCGAACTGCGTTAACAAATCTCGATGTCGTCATCGTGCTGTGATTGCTTGGTTCTCGGTAGAGATTAATTATGCGCCTACGACGGTAACAGACACAAAGGTTGAAAGACCAATCAAATTCTGTCTTTTCTAAAATTAAATAATGAATAGTTTGTTTAAAGCTCTCGTAGCAGTCGACCTACCCGAGGATCAAGCTCAGAAGAGTTATTAGCATAGAACCATCACATTTGTCGCCAAATTTTGAAAAACCACCACTTTGCGTTTGGATCACAAAAAACCACCAGTATTCACGACATTTGTTGCAATGTGCGCTAAAAACGAGTTAAACGCAAATTGACACTCAAACTAACAGTGGGACCCACATGTCATACAATAAAAAATATCTCCAAAAAAAAAGTCAAAGCTAGCCTCCCCTGTGCGCCGCCGGCCGCCGCCTAATCTCGCGCGCCACTGCCCTCCTGGAGCTCGCCTCCGCCGGCCGGGGAACAATAGAAGCTCACCACCGCCCGGCGGAGCACTGCCCGGCCGCCCAGCCCCGGCCGCCACGCCGGCGCACTGCCCTCCCCATGGCCGGGCCCTGCTCCTCCGTGGCGTGACGCCTCTGCTTCTCGCCGCGCGGACGGCGCCCACCCCCGGGCGTCTCCTGCTCGACGCGGCGACGCAAGGAGGTGACGGGGGCGACGACGCGGCGGCCGGGGCTGCGCTTGGCCTGGTGGCGCCCGTGCTGGTTTAATGGAGGACGTCGTGGTGCTTCTCCAAACAGGGCGCCGCCTCGCCTCGGCGACGTTCCGACGTGAGAGCGTATGCTGGTCAGAGGACAGCTTCTCCCCTTCCAATTCGAGGACTGGGCACGGACGCGGTGTCGCAGCTCCTGGCGCACGTGAAGCTCCTGCTCCGGCGCCGGACCACTGGGATGGCCGCTCTCGACGCCGGCCTCCCAGCCGAGGCCGTGCACCATTTCTCCAAGGACCGGCCTCGAAGGGGATCGCGCCCGGCATGGAGGCGCCGCTCGTTCCAGGCTCGCACCCACCGTCGGACGAGTAGGAGCAGATGCAGGGGAGGCGGCAAGCTTGCAGCGGCCGCCAGGCGACGGCGGGTGGCCGGAGAAGCAGTGCGGCGGCGCTGCGCCTTGAGTCAACCAGCCCGAACGGCTGGCAATTTTTTTTATTTTTTGGAGATATTTTTTATTTTTTATTGCCTGACATGTGGGCCCCACTGTCAGTTTGAGTGTCAATTTGCGTTTAACTCGTTTTTAGCGTACATTGCAACAAATGTCGTGAATACTGGTGGTTTTTTTGTGATCCAAACGCAAAGTGGTGGTTTTTCGAAATGAAGCGACAAATGTGGTGGTTCTATGCTAATAACTCAGCTCAGAACAAAGAGATGTTGACCTACTAGAGGAGAAGTGAGTTGACATCAGCGCCTACCGTCAAGCCACTTATAAGGAGCAGGGCTTTCCTAAGAAGAACATGAACAGCTTGCTCACCCTTTTACGGAGTATTTACATCTCGTCCAATCCTATGACGTGGGTGCGTACCAAGAATTTGTAGTTTATAAGTATATGCATAGAAGGCACCAGAATCTCGCCGATGTATAACAGGAAGAAACCAAGAGAGGGGTATGTGGAAGTGAATTTTTACAAGGCATTCTATGAGGAGCAACACAATGAAACCCAGAGCTAGTTGTAAAAAATCACCTCAATGACAGGATGTGCGGGCAAGCAGCACCACATCACCAATGCACCCAAGCTAATGCAGGTGCTGCTGCCATAGGAGAAGCGGCTAATCTTGGAACTCTAGGCGTTATCCTCAACCAGCTGACTCGAAGTTCAAAATCAGGACATGGCCACCATATATTGCATCCTAGCTTTGGATCAATCCAAGTTCGTTTTACTGTCGCTCGTGAATAAAAGAGAGTTACACATGAATTAGCCGCCTACAGTATATCTAATAGTATAGTATAGTATAGTAGTATACTATATATATATATATATATTGGTAAATTAACAGATGCTCCCTGGTGCCCGGCACCTGGATAGAATACAGTACATTTTGGGTATGTAGATGACACATATAACTCGGGTATGCACATGTTGGGTGTATAGGAGGTACACATACTCGGGTATGCACATGTATTCGAGGTATCTACATGTTATATATACCTTGGATATGTGTGTTCAATTGTACGCGTACAGATCAGGTATATATAAATAACTTAGGTATGTGCACATTATTAGGTATGCATACCCCATAATGTGCATACCCAAATCATATGTACCTCCTACATACCTAAGGTATACATACCAAAGATATATGTATATGTCTACATACCTAAAACTGTTCGTATTCCATCCTGGTGCCCATGCTCCTAGGTGCCCCATCTGAGCTTCCTATATATATATATATATATATATATATATATATATTATATATATATATATATATATATGTTCTGGATGCATATCAAGGGAAATGGTCAGTTTGCGCTGTGATTGTAGATTTTTGCTTCAGATATCTAGCTTTCAAGTGCATAATTTTGTTCATCCTATCATTAACAGCATCACACTGTTTTCTTGATATTTACTAACCCATATTTTTCTGTTATTTTGCAGAAGTGTGGCTTCAGTTTGGAACCATCTCGTAGCAGAGCAACTAAGCTGCTTTCACTCCAGATGGTCAATGTAATTTCAGGATTTTTTTCATGCAACTTTTTAATGATATTGTGATACATACTAGATCTTAAAACATTAGACACATTTTTTCCTGTAATTACATCTTAGGATACTGAGCAGAAATGGGCTCCCTCGAGAGCGTCACGGGTCGGATGGCTACCGTGCTGCTGCCGCGTGCCTTGGCGGGCGCGGTGTCGTCGCGCCGCGGAGGTCAGGCTCAAGATGCATGCTTGTGCGCTTCCTGCTCGTTGACAAGGTGGACTACCTCCAGTGGATCGGTGTCTTTAAATTGAACGACAAAGAGCAAAAGAAAGTTCTTAAATACTTGCAAGCGTTGGTTCTAAGAGCAGCAACAGTAAAAGAAATCCTTGCATCTATTGGCAATCGAGAAGTAGATGCATGCCAACAATGGAAGGAGCCAGGTTATCCCTCAAGAAGAGGTTGGTATTTGTCAAGATACGCATTGTTGATCAAATAAGATAATTGGTATAGCAAGCGTGAAACATGCCCAAATGAAATAATCCGCTTCTCTTGTGAATATTATGAAGATAATTGGTAATTTTCCATGTGCGCTGAGATTCTATTATGATTTAAGAATATGTATCTTATTTATCTATCTTTCAATGTGATTTGACAAATTTTACCATGAAATGGTTACATTGTGAACCCATAAGTTTTTGCTTAACCACAAAGAACATTGGAAAGTGGGCTCTTTTGAGAGGATTCTTTTATAATAGAACATGTGAACTAAGTCTAAAGTGAAACATTTAATATATGTTCAAATGGTATAAACTACGGATATAAATTGAATTATTTCTTGGATTGTGAACAAATATCTATTTATTTTAAACCTATTGCAACGCACGGGCATTGTGCTAGTTAATATAACAATTACTATATGTCGCTTGTATTGTCTTTTAGCGCTATATTATGGTTCAAATATTGCATGGTATAATACTCCATTAAATTAGTTTAATGTCCATAGCTCTATAGTAGCCGACCCCATCGAGAAGAGTTTGGACCTTCTCTCCTTTCCCCTGCTACAGTAGAAAGGCGTTTCTTTGGGCGAACCTCGCGCGTTCCAGTTCCTCGCCGCCGATTCGTCGGATTCCCCGCCCTCCGGCGGCCGCTCCGGCGGCGGGAGGACGGGGGATCCACGGATCCGGCTATGTGAATTAGGTGTGCGTGGGGTGTGTCGCCGGCGGCGTTGGTGTGGAAGCGGCGGCGCTGGTGAAGTTTGTTGGCGGCGGACTTCCTCTCCGATGGTGTGGCTCCGTGTGAGTTCCGCCGCGGATCTGCCGCCAGGGCCTTGCTCGCGGCTCTGCGGAGTCCTCGAGGAGGCATCCCCTTCGCCGGAGTCCAAGGGCAGGTGGATCCGGCGATTGACGTTCTCGAAGGTTGCGGTGCTGAAGACCAAGGGGGCGACGTCGGCTATCGTGCAGGATGGAGGAGCTTCGGCTCCGAGGAGTGTTCGACTTCCTACTCGTGATGGGGCACCTCCCAGTCCAAAGTCATGGAGGTGGAGCGGTGGGTTTCGCCGGCGCGGCGTGCTGCTCGACGAAGACGAAGCCGAAGCCCAGTGGGACTTCGTTGTAATTTTTTTAGTTTCTGGGCTTTTCTGTATGATCCTTGGTTGATGTACTGTTCCTTCCTCGCAAAAAAAAAAAAAATGTAGCCGACCCCATCGCCATTTTTTCTAGATTCGCCCCTGCGTCTACGTCCACTGCCCCAACCTCGACGGCAACCCCTTCCGCACCGTCCCCACCATCGTCTCCTCCGCCGCCCACCTCGCCCTCCTCCGCATCCACCTCGGTCTAGTACCAGAGTACTTCCTCTACAAGGCCGGCGCGCCGGGGCACCGGCCGGACCTCAAGCTGCTCCCTGACATCATCTCCACCCACATCTACACAGAAATCGTCTCTCCAGAACGCGTCGCCATCTCGCCCCGCGGCAGCGACTCCTTCATCCTCGCTGCCATCTCGTCGTGCTACGAGCTGCACGTGTTCGTCCCGGAGCGGCGCGCCTGGACCAGGCACCCGCTGGCGGTGTATGGCTATGCCGGGATGACTTGTGGCCCTGCGCATTACCGGCCGAGCAAGGCGATCGCGTTCGGCGCCGGGGAGCTAGGATGGGCCGACCTGTTCCACGGCGTCATCCTCTGCGACGTCAGCTTAGAGGCAGAGCCGGACGGCACGCCGGTGTCCGTGCGTTTCATGCCATTCCCCAAGCTGCTGCCCGGAAACCAGCGGCTCTACACCACGGACACGAGCGCTGCGGCACGACGTCTCCGCGACGTCGCCTACGACAGCGTCAGCGGTCTGCTGTGGCTTGTGGAGCTGGAGCACCTCACCTGTGGACGCGTGGAGACAGGGTGGACGTGTCCGGCTGCGACGCCGTCGTCGACTCGGACTCGGACCCGGCCGCCGAGGTGCACGACCCCCGGCAGGAGCGCGCCGGCTGGCGGCTCGTGACGTGGTACAGAGACTACTACCACTGGCACTATTGGCGCAAGGGCGGCATGGTGTACTCACACGAGCTTCTTGGAGGCGTTGCTGCTCTTAAGGTTACCGGCGCCGACGACCACGAGCAGAGGCTGCTTGTGCCGTTCGCCAACCTGGAAGCGAGCTACCCTACACTGGGTGGTACCGGCGTCGGCGAGATCGTGCACGTCCGGTTTAATGTCGAGGGCGACGACGACCGGAACAAGTGGCTCGTCGCCATTGACATGCGTTGCAGGGCCGTCATAGATGTGGTGCCGGTCTCTGACGACAAAGGGTCCGTTCGCGCTCACATGACAGACATTCCATGTGCGTTGTCCAATTACTATGCCTGAAATACTTGCTTCATTGGTTCCAAGTCTGATGGTTCTTTGTTTGTCTACGTATGTAATAGCTCTAATATGAGGCATACATCCTTATCTTTGTTGATGACTCATCTTGTCCATGTCATTCTCGGCTACGCTGCACACTTTGATTGTCGGATATTCCATGTTCCAATTCTGCTCCAGATCGACGGTTTACCCGCATCAAAAGCTCATCTGCCCGCCTTGGACAGTCCTAGCATACCGCAACAATGAGTCATGATGCATCTTGTAGGCATATTTAACAGAAAACACTCCATTCGTTAGAAAGTCCTCCTGCTGATCACAGTCGCACACTCTCCAGGTACAGCATACAATTTTCATCACCTGGACGCCCTTCAAAATTCTACGCGATTGTCAGAAATATAATATATACATAGCACGGCCCTTTCCATCCGTTTGGACTTTTGTGATAATTGGCTAGTGCAACAATTCAATATAGTATCAGAGGTCTAGAGTTCAAATCCTGGCCAACGCAGTATTAAAAATAAATATCTGCGGACACCCTAGTCCACGTCCTAGGCTCGTGAAGAAAAAGTCCACAGCCTGGACGTGAGGGGGAGTGTCAGAAATATAATATATACATAGCACGGCCCTTTCCATCAGTTCGGACTTTTGGGATAATTGGCTAGTGCATCAATTTAATAGCGATATGTAGCTTTCCCCCGGCCTTGCTTGAGCATTACACAAGGTCATTGTACGGGTATATTACATCGCATCGCTCGTTGGACCTGTGCACCCAAGGAATCTAGTGATTGTGTTGTAAAAAAAAAGGAATCTGGTGATTGAAGAAGGCGCCACATTTGTTTGGCAAACATTGCCATATAAGATGAATAGAGATTTCTAAAACCTAGACTGCCTTCCTTCTTTGTATTCCACATCTCAGGTAGCAGTTTGTTTCGCAACCAGTGGCAGTGAACACTCGACTCCATCGGGCGAGCAGCGCCTCGTGCCATTTGATCTGCTCTTGCTTGTGCCCATCCGAGTCGCCGTTCCTTTTTTCAGTGAAGAGGAGACTAGTAGTCGTCTTCGTGGAGTAGAGTCCAGGGCCAGCATGCAGAAAGACGGATCATTGCCGTTGAGATACGTCATAGAGAACGGTGACGCTGGATTCTGAATAAAGTCGCCTCTCGCGGTCCAATTTATGTTCTTCGTGTGGTTGTTGTAACCCGTTTTGTAAAACTCTGAGCTGCCTCAGCTCACTTGCCAAAATTCAATAAAGGTAGGTGGGGGTGTTTCACCCCCTCCGAAGTGTTTTCTAAAGAAAATGACTGTGTTGGATGATAATGTCTTTAGGATTAGGTGATCGGACATAAAGCGCGCATTGCCTGATAACCAAGTATGAAATTGCAAGATGTAAGCATAAACACAACGAGCAACATTAAAGCCACAACGACTGCGGAGTTCCACTACGTTCCAGCCTTGTACAATCTAGAACTACCTACTTGTGTTACAAAAGGGCTAAATCATCCTATTTTTCTCAATTCAGATATTTAACATTATCAAAGTCGATGCAAACATATCGTATACAATACATCAAACTACACAAATTATCTATAGTTGAATGTGATTTGCGTTGCTCTTTCGAGTTCCTTCATTTTAGATGAAATTTAGTTCATTAAATATATCAGACTAAATTTCGTTAATGGCATAGTTGTCAAAACTGGATACATTTCTACCTAAGGAATGTGGTGTATTTCAACGATAAGAGTCGATGGTATAACAATAAACCTGAAGTTTGTAATAATGCATATAGTTGATGCAACTGGACATAATAAAGACACACTAGTTAAAATTACGCCTTAAATTGTGTACGAGAAATACAAAACGATGAATTTAGTGGCAACGTAATCCGTAAAGAAGTAAAATTATTTAGTATAAACACATGACATACTTTTAATTTGGCATGTCAATTGTAAGAATCTTCGAAAAGTATCGCACAAGAAATAGCGGATGAGAAATGTATTCAACTCCTTTTCTTCCCAAAATTCACATTATTCTAATCACATTGCCATGTCTTACTATCTTCTTACTAGTTAATAATAATAAAATCAATGCAAACATGTTATAGTAAATAAAACTAGCATCGATTGGAATCACTAATTGTGAAACACATGAGGCAGATGTTAGGTATCACGAGGGTCTACTCTTTGTGAGGCAACACAGGTAGCCAGTGTGCTCCGATGTGTTGTGTGGTGTTCAACCTCATGTTTGATTGTACACTTGGACTTTATTAAACTAAATCTAGGTTTTGTATTTTTTTTTGTCTAAAACTGACACAAACTATCCATGGAAATATATGGTTTTGGTGTTGTCGAAGAAAACCCAAGTGTGGTACCATATGGTTGGCCCATCATAGTGAGAGGATTGTGAGAAAGGTTACCGTGGTGACCAAGAACATGATAGACATGAAAATTTACCCAGGCTTGGGCCCTCAGGACGGAGGTAAAGACCTACTCCTGCTCGATTGAATTTTGCATATCGGTTACAATTTGAATGTATGTGATCTTTCCGTAGATGAGTACTTGGCAGTGTCTTACATAGGTGACATGGCTGAGTTACAATGATGATGCCATAGTGGGCATTAAAAAGGCAGGATTAAAATTATAAATGATGTGTCAATGCATAGTGGCGCCGATTGGAAATGTTCGCCTTGAATGCTTGGTTACACATGCATGTCTTAATGAACATGATTAGAGGAGTCAACACCCAGGTGACGCGTTGGGAGCAGATCATCTGGGTGACGCTTTGAGGAGTCAGCCCATTTAATGTGGATCGAAGAGTTGGCCTTGCTCATCCTGATGCCAGCCTTGTACTTACCATGGGCTATCTAGGCCAATATAGTCGTACTTTTGATTTTATTTGCCTTGGCTGTTGGGCCTATAATGGAACTTGGGCCACCTGGTTGTGATCTCCTGGCGCTATCTCCTCCTTCACCAACGCCGCTACGGCGTCTGACAAAAGCGCCGTATTCTGAAAGACTCTTCCATTTCTTTCCTTACAAGCTCCCCAGATCAAGTATATGATTACTCGGCTAGCCTCCTTTCTCTTCTTTTGTGGTAGCCCATCGATCGTTGCATCCCACCACTCATTTAGGATTCTGTCGTCCGGTTGAGGGGAGCCCCAAGCTGTCTTTCCATGGAAAGATCTGTTCACGCACCAAGGTCGCGAAATGGCAGTCAAGCGTGAGGTGTTGTACCTTCTCCGGATGGATCCTACATAGCTTGCAAATTGGAGTATGTGTTTTAACAATGCTATTTTATGGCTTCATACATTAATTGAGCAGCATGTCTGCCAATCAATACCGTATCATCAAAGATAGAAAAGGACGATTTAACCACTAAAATAAAAGAGAAACGCAGAGTGCCTACTAGGGAGAGATGAGAGGAGATATGAAGACAAACAAACTTTGTCTACACTCTAGAATTTTCTAGTGGCTACAAAAGAGAGACAATTATACCGTACATAAATCTACCAGGTACTTGTATATTTTGGATATTATCATGCCAATGAGTGGTTGACATTATTATACCCATTCAGTGACCAATACTGAGGGTCACGAGTTAGCATATTTCTTATAGTGAAAGATTTGTACCATGATATATATAGTCATATATATCAACTAAAAAGTACACATGGAGAACTTGCCTGTGGTAAGATGGTTAGGAGGATGGTTGTACCTCCAACCCATCAAAGTTCAAATCCTAGATTTGACATTGGTGTTTTCTCATTTAGGCGGAATATTATTCAGTGGGAGGCGACGTTCCCGTCGACAGCGAGGCGCCTGTGGTGACTTCGTCAATCTCAAGACCCGACCGCCGGCTCAGTATTTCGGAGGTGCTCATAGGGGTAGGGTGTGCGTGCGTGCGTTCATAGGGGTGAGTGTGTGCATGTGTATATGAGCGTCTGCGTTGTACTGTTTTTCACAAAAAAAACTAAAAAGTACACATGCACACATACACACACTATACGTTATACAATTTATGCAATTGCCAAAAAACATCAGTTACAACATGTAGTTTAGCGGGACACAGTATTATAAGTGATATATATTAAAACTATGTAAAAACAACACTATAATTCATATTTAGCAACATTATTATGTGGTTAACGTCACAAACTAAGTAATACTCTGTAGTTTAAAGTTGTATTCACTAAAATTATGTTATGGTAAAAACAAGTAACTTAAAAAGAAGTATACAAGTTTAGTATAAAATATATTATTATGTACATATATAAGGTAGTTCTATAATTTCACATTTCTCTTTCACCAAGTACCTATCCAACCTTCCAAGCACACGGAGCCATAATCTCCACGCGTTTCTTCAGCACTTTGTCACGACGATCTCCTCTGATTCGCTTCCTTCTCCTTACATGTGAGAAGGAAGATGACTATGACGACGACGAGGAGCAAGAGGAGCAAACGTAGCATGAATATGGGGACTTTAATCTTTACGATGACAAAGACGAAAGATCTGAGACGCATTCAGGGTTCCCGGATGATGTCCCCTAGCTACGACATAGATAAAGAGAGCGGCAGCGGCGACTGACAATGATGAGAACAATCAGTCATCCTAATATCATATCTCGTTGTCACCCATTAGCTAGCTCAGAGCTCTACATGTGTTTTTGTTGAGTCCTCGTAAGCGCGTAGCGCACTATGATTTGTGTGATTGTTGTGTCCTCCTAATTGCTCATATCGATGTAGCCTACTATGATTTGAGTGATGTAGTCCCATCAATCGATCGAACTCTGCCTATCAACAATTCTCCCGTGCTCCGGTTCTATTACTCAGGTTATAGGGTGAGACTCAGCAAGAAGCACATGAAGATCATAGTTGGAGGTTAAAAAAGTTTGTGTCTAAAAACATGGCTTTAACCAACTTCCTCGTCAGCTTAAGGCCCCGTTTGGTTTGAAGGATTTTTACAGGAAAAGTATAGGATTCCGGTTCCGGTAGGAATTGCCACTACAGCATCGTTTGAAACGCAGGATTGGGGTGTAGGAAAAGTGAAGGAATATTTCCTAGCATGTCAGTTACACGGTAGAATCACAGGAAAAGGAAAATTAGCTTCGACCTCTTTGTTTCTTTCCTGTGCAAAGGAACGAGGCACATCAAGCACCCACCGCTCGTTTCCTGTGCAAAGACTTCATTAACTCAAAAGCTGCACCATTTCCTGCGGTTTCTTTTCCTGCGTTTCAAACAAGTCTGTGTGACTTTTTCCTGTGATTTTCAATCCTATGTTTTACACCTGCATTCCTTTCCTGAACCTATGCTTTTCCTATTCCCGTGATTTTCCTATCCTGCGTTTCAAACAGGCCCTAAAAGTAGACTACTATACCCTTTGCACAAAAATATTAAGTTTTAGTATTTACCATTGATTTGCATCAAAAATCCGTAAATAATGAATAGAGGATTGTACAAGAGCAGATGTCGTCCGACGATATGCTCTTAAACATTCTTGGTAGGAGTAGGGTATGGACATGAGGGCGTTGCATCATTGCATTGGCAGAGATAGGATGACAAGGGTGTCGTTTGTACGAGATAATATCCAGTGCTACCACATATATAGGTGCTCCCTGTGCTACAATTGAAAATAATAATTTTAAATATTTCAAAAAATTCTACGAAAAAGTGAGAGTTTTCACAACATATGTGTCTACAACTTTCAAATTTTCCAGACACAAATTTGAAAGCAGCATTGAGAAACAAAAAGGACAAATCTGGTATGAATAGTCCCACTATGTTACAAAAGACAAAAAGCAGAAAAATGACACTATTCATGATACATTTGTGGTTGCAGACAAATATCTTGTGAACACTGTCACTTTTTCGTATAACCTTTTGAAACGTTTTAAACTATTTTTTCAATGGGAACACAGGGGAGTACCCAAATAGATGGTAAAAGTAGATATTCTCTCGCGTTTGTACGCCACATCCCACGTTGCTGTGTCGTGTGTTTGGCTACCAGTGGCAGCAGCATACACTGGACTCTCCAACTGAACAAAACCGAACCGAAACCGAAAACCGAACCCGAAAAAACCTAACCGCAACCGTATGGCCGGTTTTTTCAGTTAGTGGTTAAGGTTACGGTTAGTGAAAACACTAACCAAACAGATTCGGTTATTTCGGTTAATAACCGAAAAACCGTCGGTTAAACCGAAATTAACCGAGAGTGGCCCATAGGCGCGAGCGCGATAGGCCCAAGCCCAACTTCACGTGACCTAGTCTCCGCCTCGCACTCGCTTCCTGGTATCCTCTGTCTCGTCGCATCGCAGCACCCGCCTCCGCCTCGCACGACAGGGGAAAGGCGGCGGCGCCGAACCCTCGCCGTGGGCTCTATCCGTCCGGCGACCTCCACCTCCGGCCTCCGTCTCGGCTCCTCTCCGGCTCTTCCCCGCATCCGACCTCTGGCCTCCACCTCCGGCCTCTGTCTCGGACCTCCACCTCCGACCTTGCACCTCGGACCTCCACCTCCGGCCTCACCACTGCCAGCAGCCAACCTCGGACCTCCACCTCCGGCCTCCGGCCTCCGTCCAGTCCTCTCCCCCACATCCAGTCCGGCTCCAGTCCACGGCGACCCTCCACCACTGCCAGGCGCCAGCAGCCGACCTCCAACTCCAAGGTATCTTTATTTTTTCTTACCATTTCCACAACAGATTATTTTATTAGGATGTCACTAGTACAAATCAGTCAATTGCACACGAAGTTCGAATCAAGGTTGTCACTGGCAGTTGCGGGATGGTGCTGAACTGCTAATGAAAGAGTCGGCTCTCAGATTGTGATCGAATCCTCTAAAATTAATAGCTCGTAGCCATGTTAGGGTTTTGCATATTTGACATATGGAGAATCCGATTCTAGATTTATGAATATGTATGAATTTCAGTAAAAACTTGGGAATCTTAATTGACTAGCACAAGACAGGAATCAGGTTCATCAAGCTAGCTATATACTACGTAACTTACTCTAAGATGTCAGATTTCCTGAGTTGAAATTAAAGTAAATTAGAAGGTAACAGAATAAAAGAACCAACAGTCCACCACTCCTCTGATTTTTTTTGAGAAATGCAGTGATTTGAATGTTCTTTTGTGTTGTTTTAGATGTCTGGAAGTGACAACATGGATCATCTGTTTGGTGCTGGCCCTGATGGCAGCCATGGATCATCTGTTCCTACACCAGAAACAACCCCGAACAGCAGTATCAAGGCACCAAAACCAAGATGCACACGCAGCGAGATATGGATGGACTTCACAATTCAGAAAGATGACCCCAATCGTGCTGACTGCAACCATTGCGATAGGGATGTGGGCTGCAAATCCATATCCGCAGGTACGGCCTCCTTGGTAAACCATATGAAGTCCTGCAAAAAGAATCCTCACAAATTGGATGGCAAACAGACTGAGCTTGGTTACCATATTACTGATGATGGTAAATCTATTGTTGGGGGTCCTTGGCAGTATAATGAGAAAGAGGTTAGGGAAGCCTTTGCTCGCATGATAGTCGTAGATGAGCTTCCTTTCATATTTTCAGAAAAAGAAGGTTTTAGGTTCTTTATGTCCAAAGCTTGCCCCAGGTTTGCTATTCCATCTAGGACAACTATGTATAGAGATGTTATTGCTCTTTACAAAGCTGAGAAAGCTAAGCTCAGAAAATATTTCATTGAATCTCGTCAAACTGTTTGCCTCACCACTGATTGCTGGACATCATCGAAGTTTCAAGGCTACATGGTTCTTACTGGACATTACATCACACCTGACTGGAAGCTTCAGAAAAAGATCCTCAGCTTTGTCTTGGTAGATGGCCACAAAGGGGAGGACATTGGGAAATCATTAGATAAGCTACTAATTGAGTGGGGCATTGAGAAAATATGCACTATTACCGTAGATAATGCTTCTTCAAATGACACTTGCTTGAACTACATGAAGAGTTCTTTGACTAATAGGGGCTGTACTATTGGAAAAGGTGCACATCTTCACATGAGATGTGTGGCTCATATTGTTAATCTTGTAGTCCAAGATGGGCTAAAGATAATGTGCCATCCTATTAACAGAATTCGACATGCTATCAAATATGTTAGAAGCTCTCCACCAAGAATGACTTTATTTAAAAAGTGTGTGGTAGTCAGCAAGGTGGAGAGTAAAGGCTTGCTTCATATTGATGTGTGCACTAGATGGAACTCCACATATCTAATGGTACACTCTGCTCAGAAGTTTGAGAGAGCATTTGACCGGTATTCACTCGATGATCCGAACTACAAGATTGAGTTAGCAAAAACTGGTTTGGATCCTTTACAACGTGGTGCTCCAACTCATAGTGATTGGGTGTATGTTCGTGAGTTCAAAGACTTCCTCCAACACTTTTATGACCTCACCAATAAAGTTTCCGGCACCAAGTATGTCACTTCAAACACCTTCTTTGAAGAGATTGCTGCTGTCAATTACTTGTTGGGTGAATGGAGTGAGCATGTGATTTGTGGTGATGATGAAATCTTTAAAAGTATGGCTGTCAAGATGAAGGATAAGTATTTGAAGTATTGGGGTGATCCGGTGAAGATGAACAAATATATTTTCATTGCTGCCATCCTGGATCCTAGGTATTAAATTGTTTATGTGCTATTTTTGTCTGTTGCTGTCATCATATGATCATATGGCTGTTTGTATTCTAACTTCTCATGTCTTTATTATTTATGCTAGGACCAAGGAATCTCATTTCTTCAAGGACCTAGTTGAAGACACATATGGCAGTACTAAAGGTACCGCAATCTTGACTGCTACACACACTGAATTTGTATCTCTTTTGGTAGAATACAAAAAACTGTATGGTACTCCTAGTGCTACTAGTGAATTAACAGCACAGTGTGAAACTAGTCAAAATGCTTCTGAGAGTTCTCTTATGAGGGCACGATACAAGAAGAGAATGAGACTTAGTAGTGGAGATGCTAACACAAATAGCAAAACTGAATTGGACAAGTACCTAGCTGAGGATACAGAAGAGCAGTCTCCTGATTTTGACATTCTTTTGTGGTGGAAGTGCAACTCAGCTCGCTTTCCTGTCCTTTCAAAATTGGCACGTGACATACTAGCAATCCCAATCTCGACTGTTGCTTCGGAATCAACGTTTAGTACTAGTGGTCGTATTCTAGATGACTTCAGAAGCTCTTTGACACCAATGACACTACAAGCCTTGATATGTACACAAGACTGGTTGCGCCGCAAGCGTATCAATGTTGAAGTTGATCTGGCTGTGTTGACCAAACTAGAGGAAGGTGCGAAAAGACAGTATGCATTTTTATTGTTTTTGTGCTAAGCAATCTTCCATACTAACATCTTTATGTTGTTTTATATTGTAGAATTTGGAGGCCTCCAAGTGGATGATGATGAGATAATAACTGTTGATTGATCTTCATGCGTGGAGTGGGAAGCGGCTCAGTGTTGGATGAAATTGATCTACTCGGATATTTTGTTGTTGAATGTATGTGAATGACTGAATGGATATTTTGTTGTTGAATGTACTCGGATATTTTCCTTATGCAGTTGTGCTTAGTCGTTTCTGGTTGTGTGGTTCTATTTGACAATTACTTCATGGAGCTATACATGTGTCATGACTCATGTGAGACTGAGTTGAGTTGATCGAACATATTATGTTCTGATTTAAGCAAAAAGGTCATGTGAGATATTTTAGTTGACCGAATACTAACAAAAATTCATGCCAAAAAGTTGATGTCATCTAAAAATTCGCGTCAACTTGTGTTAGTTTGGTTATTACCGAAACCGAACCGATATTAAATGGTTATTACCGAAACCTAACCGTATTGTCATATAAAACCGAATGAACCGAAGTATCAAAACCGTATTAACCGTATAACAGTATAAACTGAACCGAATTAACCATATTAACCGAACGCACAGCCGGACTGGACTCCATCGAGCAAGCGAGCTTGCTCTGCTCTTGCCGAATTGATGTCCGCCCAATCCGATCCGAAATTCCGGTCCCAATATCACGCGGCCCTTTCGGCGCTCGCCGTCGTCTTTCTTGTTCTCGAGCGGTGGAATCCAATTTCAGACAGCTCATGGCATGTTTTGTTTCGAGGCAAGCGCGTGACGGACACACATGCACGCCAGTCCCTAGACAAGGATAGCACGCCATGGCCTGCAATTGGCTCCACCATTACTGTAGTTCGTGCATCAACCTTTCAGCTGTACCAACGCGCCGTATTTATATCTTACCCACGATGCCATCTTGGCCGGCAGCCACTCCTCTAGCTGCAAGTGACAGTGACGCCAATCTTGGCCGGCCGTTGTAGCGCATCCAGCCGGCCTGAGCCACTGTCCCTGAGATGGAACCAGCTGCGTCGGCGACAATGCTGCTCATGCTTGCCACCCTCCTCGCCGTGGCGCTTGCCGGCGGCGTGAAGACGCCGACGCTGGTGTTCATCCTGGCGGGGCAGTCCAACATGGGCGGCCGGGGCGGCGCCACGGTCGGCGGCCACTGGGACGGGTACGTGCCGCCGCAGTGCGCGCCCTCGCCGCGCACGCTCCGCCTCTCCCCTGGCCTGCAGTGGGAGGAGGCCCGCGAGCCGCTCCACGCCGGCGTCGATGTCGGCAACGTGCTCGGCGTCGGGCCCGGCATGCCCTTCGCGCACGCCATCCTACGGTCGCCTGCCCTGCCGCGGGGAAGCGTGGTGGGGCTGGTGCCGTGCGCGCAGGGCGGCACCCCCATTGCCAACTGGTCCAGGGGCTCGGACCTCTACGGCCGCATGCTCACCCGCACCAGGGCCGCCGTGGCCGCCACCGGCGGGCATGGCAAACTCGCGGCCATGCTGTGGTTCCAGGGGGAGACGGACACGATCCGGCGGGAGGACGCGGCAGTGTACGCCGGGCGCATGGAGGCCCTGGTCCGGGACGTCCGGCAGGACCTCGGCATGCCCAACCTCCTCGTCATCCAGGTTTGTCTGTGTGTGTGTCACTGCATCCATCCGTGGATCGATCCTCTGCTCCAGCTCCATTAATCTGCTCTGCTTTACTCTGCTCAACCTCTGTTCAATGCTAGCTCCTCCATCTATGCATCCACCATGATAGATTCAGTAAAAGCGCAATCTTTTTTCTGAATGTGGACATTGAACATTATCCAGGTTGGGATCGCGACGGGGCAGGGGAAGTTCGTGGATCTTGTGCGGAAGGCGCAGCGCGCGGTGCGGGCGCCCAACATGAGGTACGTCGACGCCAAGGGGCTGCCCATCGCCAACGACTTCACGCACCTCACCACGCAGGCGCAGGTCCGCCTCGGCAAGATGCTCGCCGACGCCTACCTTGCCACACTCCACTGATTTCATTACCAGTGCGCGTGCGAAGCTCTAATGAGTTAGCACTCGAACACTACTGCTGCTAATGAGCACATCTGCATTGTTTAGTCTGTTACAACTTACAACACCATACTGATTCATTCCATGGTGATTGATTAGCCAGAATGAGTGGCTAATGAATGGATCTAGTATACTCAATTGTAAACCGGAAATCTCTGGCAATCTTGTATTCTCTATGCTGGCTTTCAAATGTGAAGCCGGGCTACATTCACAATCTCAAACGAGAAGCTATGAAAATTCAGTGTTGCCTCAGCTGATGATGAATGCACAGGATGCCCGGCTGCTGTGTGCATTGAGCAATTCACAGTAGTATCACCTCAACCAGTAATGACCTCAACTGCAGTGCAGTGCAGGCAAGTAGAACATGGAGTGATAGCAAACCAAGATGCATCGCACATCCGCCGCAACTGTCGACGATTGTGTGCGCATGTGCCTGTTATTTCCATGTGTTCCAAATTCATACGAAGATATAAAGTGAGATGCTAACTTCGGAGCGAAGCGGAGGCCCGTACGGTACACGTCGTTTCTGAGTCAGACTGCATCTGACTTAGGGTTTTATGTCACCATATATACATCTTGTAAGCCGCCGCTTGGGGTAAGCCACACATTGTAAACCCACGGCGTTTGTAACCTCACCCGATATAGTGAAGTATTGCTGACTGGCGCCCATGGTTTTTTTCATCTCTTTTGTTTGGAGAGGTTTTTCACGTTAAATCTCGTGTCCTTTTTTATTTGATCGTTCCGTTCTTCGTCGTTTATTTGCTATCGATTATAACAGTGCCGACTTGATGATTTCCGCCGCACCTCTGCTAATCATGTGGTCTGTTTTCATTCATTGTTCGCCTGCCTGCCAGCACCAGCGTACTCAACGGACCACCTTTCATCATCACTCAACGTACTGGTATTCCTCGTAATTCCTGGAAATTCAGATTTCATCCATGCGTGGGGTGGGATGGAAAGTGCATCATACAGTGCTTGATTTGTGCTCGTATAGGCCATGCACTATGTAGGTTCGGTTCAATGCATAAAGGTGTCAGATATGAATCGGTGATGAACTAGCTACTATGTGTGAAGCGCACCAACTGACAACCATGGGACCCTGGAATTTTTGACAGAACAGACCACTTTGGCAAACGAATTGTCAAAAAAGACTACTTGTGAGTGGAATTGTCAAAAATACCGTGGCGGCGTCTGCGCCAATTGACACGCGGGAAGGCCGCCGTCGGCGGTGGCGACATCTCTTCGGAACGGAACCTGGGCATGCTCGAACGAAATCTCTTGGCGTGTGGTCCCAGCCGCCGTCGTTGGTGGCGGCCTCAATGGATGAATAGCTACGGCGTCCCTTGCATGCGTGCATGGCCAGCTGAACAGAAAATGCTAGCAGGATTCGAACGCCAGCTCACATGCATGCGTGCACTTGAACCATGGCCATCCAAAGGCCGCCACCAACCACGGCGGCCACCAGGCGACGGCGACAGGCACCTGTTGGTACCGGATTCCAAAAATTTGTGCATCGTTCCCCACAAGACAAGAACCTTTATTTCGAAATTCAAAAACAAAATCTATTCGCGGTCCACGGCGGCTGGGAACCACACGCCAAGAAATTCCGTTCGAGCGCGACCGGGTTCTGTTCCGAAGAGATGCCGCCACCGCCGACGGCGGCCTTCCCACGTGTCGGCTGGCGCAGACGCCGCCACGGTAGTTTTGACAATTCCACTCGCAGGTGGTCCTTTTTGACAATTCGTCTGCCAATGTGGTCTGTTCTGTCAAAAATTCGGGACCCTGTTGGGGAAAAAGTTGCTCTCTCTCCTTCCTATTCCTTCGTGTGAACAAGCCATGCATGCAGGAAAATCAATTCTTTAGTTGTTTTGAGCCGAACCAACATGTTGAGTCGCTTTTGTTGTCAGAAGTTTTGAGTCGATGCTGCACTATGTGTTGAACCGAACCAAAGGCAAGTATGGTTCGTTTTTGTGCACATAGTGGCTGGTCTAAATAACAAAGTATAAGCTACATCCAGATTCTTGTTTTGATTCTCTCTTTAATCGATGGCGAATCCGTGCGCGGCGTGCTGCATCTGCTCTCCTGCTGTCCAAATCGCTGCTGGCCATGAATCCTGCGCTTTGATATTTCTTTCCATTTTTTTCGTGTCAAACGCTCCCTGCAGAGGAATTGGAAACACGCAATTTGTGTCGGATAGGAAAGAACATACTTACCAATTTTGGATGCACGCAATTTGTGAAATATAGAGAAGCTGCTTGTTCCGCCTTGGAGTCGTGGCGGCTACAATGGAGAACCACGCGGACATCGAGATCGGGACCAAGAACGCCGACGCCCCGGAGCAGAGCAAGCCGGTCCAGGGGGGGGGGGGGGGGGGGGGCAGGATGTGCGCTACAAAATATAGGGGCCCCTCCCCAGGTATGCAAACGTAAATACATATGCTGTATGTTGTATTATTTTTTTGAGAAATTGCTGTATGTTGTATGGCTGCACTAGCTACGCATTCGCAAAGAGAAAAAGGAAACGATGGCTGCAGGAAACAACAGGCTATCGTAAAGCCTATGCGCTAATGGGCCATATGCAGTAGTGGCCCAAGAGGCAACTAGTTACCAAGGACCATCGCTGCAGTTGGCTCGGCTCTTCGATCCGTCCTATTCTATCGCCAGCAGCCGCCAGGCAGCATCGGGTGAGCAATTCCCATCCCCAAAACCTGCCACCGCTGTAACAATTCCGATCATCGGTTCGTCCTCTCATAGATTTCAATTCTCGAGCCCCCAATCTAGAGAATACTTCATATGGTGTAGTCTCCTCCCTCTTCGGCGCGGTACACAAATCGCTAACCCTAAACCCCATCTGAGGTATAAAACAGTAATCTCTACCAGGGCCTACACATACATGATGCATACCTCGTACCATTCATTTTCAATATTTGATGTAAATTTTCTGTCCAGCATTGTGCATTATCATGTCACTAAGATCCATTTGGTAGAGCTATAAGGAAAATAGAAAAATGTGTGGATGACTTGGTAGCGCTAAAATTTTCGTTGCTTATTGAATCTTATATTGTGCCCATGACTGTCGTACCGGCTAAAAGAATCTTCTCAAAATTGAAATTACTGAAGCACTATTTGAGATCAATAATGACTTAAATGATTTTGTCAAAATTATGCATCAAGAAGAAATTATTGGATGGAATTGACATCGACGACGCCATCATAAGTGATTTTACAACAAGAAATGTTAAAAGAGATTTTCGAGGTAATATGTATAAATTTGTCCTTTTTATGTGCTTAATTAAGTGTTATTGACAACATATATTTTACACGTATATTCATATTATGATGATTAAGGGGCCCAATTTTTAGTTTCGCCCCTGGCCCCAAAAATCTCAGGACCGGCCCTGGAGCAAGAACGCCGCCGTGTCGTCGCTCCTCATCTTCATCTTCCAGTCAATCGTCGCCGCGGCGCTGCTCCCGGTCGTTCTGGGGCGCTCCGACAGCGACATGGTCATCGCGGTATGGAAGCTCTCGCTGCTGCTCTGCGCCTACTTCTACTCGGTAGTCTGCGTCCTCTCTTGCGCCACCCGTAAGGGCAAGGCGTGCCTCTTCGTGTCCTTCACCTACGCCGCCTCCATTGCGTTCGTCGTGGACGCCGACCTGAGCCACGCTGTCGGGACAGCCATCATATACCTCGACTCCGTTTGGATGGCCGGCGCGCTCGGACACGCCCTCGCCGAGCACACCGCTTCTTCTTCTGCTGACAAGCTTGCCCCCTCTTCCGAGGAGGCGAGGGAGAAGCTCGCAAGTCAATAGCGTCTGATAGCCTTCCTCATGATTTTGTTTGCCGCACTTGCACTCTCTCCGGCGTGCATCACGGACCCCGACGTCGCCCCACAGGTGGTCGTGGCCGTCCTGCCAATGATGCTCTGCTTTTTCCTCACCATCGCCATCATATGCGCGCTGGAACCCTGGCCCTCGCAGGCTGGTGCACCGAGCATCGTCGTCGCCATCCTTGGGGTAGAATTGTTTGATGCACTTTTAGGATCACCTAGTCTAGATCAATTACGGTAGTAGTTTTTCTCTGTGATGGATCTGACTTGACATTGTGAGAGAGGGAGAGGGAGAGAGAGATCGGAGGAAGAAGGAGGATACCTGGCCACGGGCGATGGCGTGAACGTGGGCGTGGGTGAGCGAGGCGGCGGCGGTGGTGGTGCTTCCCATCAGCACTGCGCGAGCCCTCGATCGGAAGGGTGTGGGGAGTGGCGCACGGTCAACCTCGTTAGTTGTGCCACCGGCCCCACCTCTTTTTATACGCGCAGGTGACAGGGGCCCACCAACCAGGGAGGTTGGGCGTCCCCGATCAGGACGCGGTCAAGGGGACCGATTAACCCGTTGGGGTTCGACCGGATGAGATCAACCTAACATTCTCCCCTTGATCTCAACTTTTACTTTTAACTTTATGCTTTATACTTTACTCGTTTCATCACTGATCAGTACATAGAGCATGTTTCATCGTCACAGCTCAATTGCCGATAGAATCAGACAGCCACAATATACTGTTTTGAAACAAATCCTGTTACTTTTGGGCCTCTTATGATCCAGAAATCATAGGCTTTCCATTAAACCCATGCTGGCTACGTGTTCCATGAACACGCTGGGTGGTAAGCCTTTTGTAAGCGGATCCGCAAGCATATTCTTTATCTTTATATGCTCGAGACTTATAGTTTGATTCTGGATTTTATCCTTCACAACATAATACTTTATTTCTATTGGCTTTGTAGCATTACGCGACTTGTTGTTGTGAGCATAGAATACTGCGGGCTCGTTGTCACAGTACATCTTTAGTGGTCTGCTAATGCAGTCTACCACTTTCAAGTCGGGTATAAATTTCTTTAGCCATAGCGCCTGCCCCGTGGCCTCATAACATGCTATAAATTCTGCATACATTGTAGATGATGCAACTATTGACTGTTTGGATCTTCTCCACGAAATAGCTCCTCCTGCGAGAGTGAACACATATCCTGTCGTGGACTTTCTATCATCTTTGTTTCCTGCAAAATCTGCATCTGAATACCCTTTTATTTCTAGGGAATCAGATCTTTTATATGTTAGCATGAGGCCTTTTGTGCCTTGCACATAACGCAAAGTTTTCTTTGTCATTTTCCAGTGCTCTGGGCCTGGATTCTCTTGATATCTACCGAGTACCCCGGTGGTAAATGCTAAGTCAGGGCGAGTGCACACTTGTGCATACTGTAAGCTTCCAACAGCCGAAGCATATGGTATTCCTTTCATTTGATCGATCTCGTACTGATTCTTGGGACATTGGAATTTCCCAAACTTGTCGCCCTTGACTATAGGAGCAGGTGTGGCACTGCATTTATGCATATTATACTTTTTAAGAACTTTTTCAAAATATGCCTTCTGCGATAGTCCTAACACTCCATTCTTTCTATCTCGGTGAATTTCTATGCCCAAAACATATGAAGCTTCACCAAGATCTTTCATATCAAAATTAGAGGACAAGAACTTTTTTGTTTCTAGTAGTAGACTGACATCACTACTAGCAAGCAAGATATCATCCACATACAAAATTAGGAAAATATATTTCCCACTTATAAACTTTGCATAAATACAGTTGTCCTCAACATTCTCTTTAAATCCAAATCTTTTAATTGTTTCATTAAACTTTAGATACCACTGTCTAGAGGCTTGCTTTAATCCATAAATGGATTTATTTAGACGGCATCCCATATGTTCCTTCCCCTCCATGAATAAACCGTTGGGTTGTTTCATGTAAACATTTTCTTCTAAATCTCCATTTAGAAATGCCGTCTTTACATCCATTTGATGCAACTCTAAATCAAAATGTGCAACTAATGCCATTATGATTCTGAAGGAATCCTTACATGAGACCGGAGAAAATGTCTCATTGTAATCTACCCCTTCTCTTTGCGTAAAGCCTTTTGCCACAAGTCTTGCTTTATACTTTTCTATATTCCCATTGGAGTCATTCTTAGTTTTGTAGACCCATTTGCAGCCTACTGTTTTGGCTCCTTTAGGAATTTCCTCTAAGTCCCAAACATCGTTGGAACTCATCGATTTCATTTCGTCTTCCATTGTCTCCACCCACTTCGATGAGTGAGGGCTTCTCATGGCTTCTTCATATGAAGTGGGATCTTCTTCCATATGAAATGTTTCTGTATTATAAACTTTATAATCACTAGAAATAGCTGATTTCCTACCTCTTTTAGACCTTCTGAGAGTCTCATTCTCTGGCACATCATGTGTCTCAACGTGCGACTCTTCTTCTAAATTTGGCTGTCGTCGCTCCCTTTCATGCTCAACAACGGGTTGAGTCGGCTCCTGATGGACAGGTTCCGAATCTTGCCTCGTTGTGGTCACGGGTGGAGTTACAACAGGTGCTTGCACCACAACCTCTGGGATTATCGGTGCAGGTACAACAGGTAGGGCGAAAAATGGCTCATGGATCATCGGAAGAGGTGCACACACCCTATTCTCCTCAAGATCATTTTTCCGGCCTACCATGCTCCCCCTCATCATTTTGTCCCCCAAGAAGACCGTGTGTCTCGTTTCTACAAACTTTGTGTATCTGTCTGCACAATAGAAATGATAACCTTTTAATCTATCAGGATAGCCAATGAAGTGGCAAGTTACTGTTTTGGGGTCTAACTTTGCAATATTTGGATTAAATACTTTTGCCTCAGCTGGGCTCCCCAGACCCTCAAATGGCGCAGAGAGGGAACTCTCCCTGTCCACAACTCGTACGGTGTTTTGGGCACTGATTTGCTTGGTACTCTTGTCGGGGGGCTACCCCCGGGTAGGGTCAAGGCTTGGCTTAAGAAGAGTTTAAGAATATGCCGAGGTACGGAAAGGGCCGGCCTATCTTGGCCCGGAGGGGTCCGAGGTATCCCGTTGGCCTGAACCGAGGTTCACTGTCCGAGCTAAGTTCAGCCGACCAAACTACCTCGGTGGTATGGTTTATTTGGTGAGTGCAGGAGAAGCCACTTGAAGGAAGTAATGTCCGAGGTGGTCGGATCTTAATACAAGACCCGAGGTAAGGAGCGGGAGCAAGACCCGGGCTAACTAAGGCAGGAGGCCGTAGGTCGGGCAGGAGTCAATGCTCCTGTCACTTCTAGCCTGGTACAAGAGCGCCTGACGCGGGAGCGTCTGTCACGGAGCCTGGCAGAGGCGTGCCCCGGGTTCGGCGGGGCTGCACGTCTCTGACCGCTGACCACTCGAGATCCGGGGAAAAGGCTACGAGGTAGCACGGCGTGGCTATGTCCTGTCTCTGTCAGAGGAGACATGCTAGCTCTGCTGTTATGCAGCAGGGGATGGGCAGGCCATGTCTTGTCCCTGACAGGGGTACAATGATGACCGGTGCAGAGGCGTGGCTACATTGTTCAGCGAAGGGCACAACGGTAACTCGGCTGGCCTATATAGTGGGCTTCACCCCCCTCCTGCTAGCGGGGGGATCAATCGACAGAGAAAGGACGAGAGAAAGGAACCTCGGAACACCCCGGAGACACCTCGGATCTAGCTCGGAATTCCTTCTTCCTCCGTGTAGCTCCATCTTTTACCTCAAGTTCTCACCATTGTATCATCATACAGCTCGAGGAGCAGCTTGTACTTGTCACTTTGAGCTATACACTGAGTAGGATAGTGCTGCAGTAGGGGTGTTACCTCCACAAGAGGGCCCCGAAGCAGGGTACATCGTGGTGTGCTTTGTGTTCTTGGTTTCTTGGTTTCTCGTTCGTGTTCTTGCGTGTGTACTTCTTGAGTGCATAAACCCTCCCCGGATTCCCCCAACGACCATTCGGCCCCATCTTAGCCATACCTATGGCATCTGCCGTGATCCCACCACGACAGTTGGCGCCCACCGTGGGGCAGATTGAGGCGTTGGAGGGAGTTTACATCCGGACGGGCTCAGGCGAGCGTGTTCTTTCCGGGCTTATCGCCAAGATCGGTGAGTTCACCTTCATCAGCGACAATGCGGGGTGTTTCGCCGGCAAGCCCTTCCCCGAGCATGGCTTCACCATGATGCTTGGCAGCTTCGTCACCTATGTTGCTGTCGAGGTTGTTCGCGGTACCCGGAGCAGGTGCTCGTGGACGACGAAACTCCTCTCCTCGCGGCTTTAGGTCGGCGTATCACTCGCCCCGAGAGCTGCGTGGAGGTGATGATGACCGGTCCGGTTGATGCTGCTGGCAAAGGCGAGATCTGCAAAGCCCAGGCTAGAGAAAGAGCTGCCTGGTACCCCCGAGGTGCAGGGCCGAGGTGCGACCCTGGTAGAGATAGTGGAGACACTGGCAGACCCAGTAAATCCAGGAGTGGATGTAGTGGTGACTGTGGCCGACCTAGAGGCAAAGCGTGTCCTGTTGCAAAAGGAGGCTGTAGCAATGATGACAGCTAGAGATGAGTTCAATAGAGATCTGCGTGAGTACAATGCAGCGAATGGCTTCACCCCGGTAGCAGTTGATACAAATAGGGGAGCCGAGGTGCGGCAGAGAGGCAAGGGGCTCAATGATGAGATAAACAGGGAGGCTCGACCTACCACCTCGGCTAGGAGTGAGAGTCGCGTGTCGACTGGAAGGCCGGTATATAGTTCCCCTGCTAAGAACCTCAGAGCTGCCGAGGCAGGCAGGGCCGAGCTATCCGGGTTGACTGGAGATGCATGGCGTGCGCAGCAGAAGCGAGTCAATGAATTAGTGTATGTAGCTAACCAGCAGAATGAGGCTCTCCGCAGAGCATATGCCGGGGCTGGTGATTCGGAGATGGTTTATTCAGCTAGGCCAGTTAGTCAGGTGTCCAAGGGGCAAGCCTCGTCTCCACTCGTCGGAGGAGCCGATCGAGCCCGGAGTGTCACCTCGGGTCAGAACAAGCAGCTGCAGATGTATGATCCGGTGTTAGCAGCAAAGCAGAAGGTGGGCCAGGGCAATGCTAGCCGAGCTAAGGGAAACCCCGGCCAGGTAATGCAAGCCGAGCTAAGGGTAACTCCGGTCAGGGAAATCAGAATGGCGGGCAAGCAGCGTCGGCTGGCCGAGGTAAACCACCTCCGCCCCCGAGGTATCAGCAACAACCCGGCCGCAGGGGCAATATCAGCGAGAGCCGGAGTATGTTCAGCAACCTCAGAATGTCGGTCAAGGCGATGACCGATATGATGATGGAGACTCGGCCATGGCGCGAGCTGGATACCACAGAGTGGATGGGGCGTTGGGACCTCGGATAGGAGGTCGGATGTTAGCTCCAGGCGATGTTCGTAACAAGCTGGATAGAATCTACTTATCCGAGCAACTGGAGGAGGAAGGCCCTCCTGGTCCGGCGTGTTTTGGACCTCGGATCATGAAGGAGCCACCACCGCCAGTATCTCAGTTCCAGTTAGGTCGGAACACCAAGCCATACAACGGGAGCACCAAGCCGCAAGATTGGCTGACAGATTATGTATCCTCGGTGCACATAGCGGGGGGCAATCGCCGATGGGCGGTCCGGTATCTCCCGCACATGTTGGAAGGTCCAGCTCGGATCTGGCTGAATAATTTGCCGGAGTATAGTATCAACTCCTGGATAGACTTGGAGCTGGCGTTTAACAGCAACTTTGCTAGTACATACAAGAGGCCAAACCGACCTCAGCTCCTGGCAGCATGTAAGCAAGATGATCATGAAACTGACCGAGAATTCTTAACTCGGTGGAGCAATGTTCGGAATTCCTGTGAAGGAGTTGTAGAGGCACAGGCCATTTCCTGGTTTGCAGATGGTTGTCGACATGGCAGCATGCTGTGGCAGAGGCTCCAAAGAGATATGCCGAAATCCCTAGCAGACAATCCGGATTGCAGATTCTTATGCTCTGGGTGATCCGATGCAGCCAGCAGCAGAGGCAGTGGCACGTAACAGAAGGAGGGAGCCAATAAACAACCGGCTCGGACCAAGGTGTAATGACCGCCAAGAGTTCGGACAAAAGAGGAGGGAGCCGGACTACCCATACACCTCGAACCAAGTTGCAGCGGTGAACCCGGATCAGCCCGGAGCTGGAGGTGTCCAGAGGCCGAAAATCAATGGTCCGGCATTTAGTCCGAACCCGGAGCCACCCTTGACTTATGAATCAATGATAGATGGTCCTTGCTGTTACCATACGACCGACCCGCGCAAGCCAGCCAACCATTCAACCCGGCAGTGCAGCTGGAACCGCAGAATCAGGAAGAAGGGGCGAAGGCCGGAGGAAACAGAGCAGGACCACCTCAGAGATTTCAGCCGAGGCCTAACCCAAATCTGTCCGGAGCAAATGTTACCCCGATAACCACTGCACCTCCTCCGAGGCCTGCAGCAGCAAGGCCCGTGAATGTTGTGAATGTCCGAGGTAATAACAACAATAATGGTGCCGGACCAAGTCAGCAGTATGAATACCCCGGAAATGACTATAGAGAGGCTCATGCGAGCTATGTGGTCTTTGTGACCGAGCCAACTGACAAGAAGAGTGCAGAGGCGTGCCATGGAGGTGAATGCAGTAATGCCGGTGGTGCCGACCTATATGAACTGGTCTGAGCAGGAGATCACTTGGAGCAGGAAAGACACACCTCGGATCATGCCGAGCCCTGGAAAGTATGCCCTGGTGGTAGATCCGACGTTGTGTGGGCCTACTAACAATGTGAGGTTTACCCGAGTTCTGGTGGACAATGGCAGTGCCATCAACATCATGTACCGAGACACAATGGTGAAATTGGGCATATCGCCAAATCAGTTGATGCCAAGCAGTTGTACTTTTCATGGGATTGTGCCTGGCGTTTCCTGTGCACCCATGGGCAAGATATGGGTGGATGTAGCATTTGGAACCAAGGATAACTGCCGAGTTGAGAGTATCGAGTTCGAGGTGGTGGACTTGGAGAGTGCATACCATGCATTGCTTGGAAGGCCGGCTCTGGCCAAGTTCATGATTTCCACCCATGTTGCATACCTGAAGATGAAAATGCCAGGGCCTAATGGGATCATATCCATCTCGGGTGACTACAAGCGAGCCATTCAGTGTGCCTCGGCGGGGTCTAATCTGGCCGAGTCTTTGGTGATCGCAGCTGAGAAGAAGAAGCTGCATCAAGTGGTGGCAATGGCGCAGTCAACACAGCTCGGCATGTCCGGACTGATGAGCCCGGACTCAACTGCAGCATTCGAGGTGCCCAAGGAGACCAAGAAGATCCCCATTGACCCGGAGCACCCAGAGCATATGGCCATCATTGGGACCGGGCTGGGCGAGAAATAGGAAAGCGAGCTCTGTCACTTCCTCCGTGAGAATCGGGATATCTTTGCATGGTCGGCTAAGGACCTGCCTGGTGTTCCGAGGGAGTTGGCAGAGCACTCTTTATTTGTCAGGCCAGAGGTGAAACCGGTGAGGCAACCGACCCGTCGTCTCTCAGACGACCGAAGACAAGTGGTGCTGGACGAGCTGGCTAAGTTGCTTGCAGCCGGGTTCATTATGGAGGTGCTGCACCCGGACTGGATATCCAATCCGGTCTTGGTGGAAAAGAAGAAAGACGAGCCAGCCGTGGTCAAGGTGTGGCGCATGTGCATTGACTTCACTAACCTCAACAAGGCGTGCCCGAAAGATCCGTTTCCATTACCTCGGATTGATCAAGTGATTGATTCCACTGCTGGTTGTGAACTGTTGTCTTTTATCGATGCGTACTCTGGTTTTCACCAGATACCACTGAACCCGAAGGATCAAATAAAGACTGCTTTTATTACCCCGTATGGGGCGTATTGCTATCGTGTCATGTGTTTTGGTCTGAGAATGCCGGGGCAACTTATCAGAGGTGTATGCAGAAATGCCTGCACTCTCAAATGGGCAAAAATGTGCAAGTGTATGTCGATGATATCGTCATCAAAACTAAGGAGAAACGTACTCTCCTCGAGGATCTCGAGGAGACATTTGTGAATTTGAGAAAATATCGGTTGAAGCTTAACCCGGACAAGTGCACCTTTGGTGTCCCGGCTGGAAAGTTGCTCGGATTCCTGGTGTCTAGCCGAGGTATCGAGGTTAACCCGGCCAAGATCCGAGCTATTGAGAACATGAAGTTACCGAAGTGTTTGAAAGATGTGCAGAAATTCACAGGGTGCCTAGCCTCGTTGAGCCGATTTGTAGGTCGGCTGGGAGAAAAAGCCTTACCTTTGTACCAGCTCATGAAGAAAAGTACCGGGTTTACATGGACCCCGCAGGCCGACGTGGCGTTCAATGAGCTGAAAAAGATGTTGTCCACTGCCCCGGTGTTGGCGTCACCATTGCACAATGAGCCGATGTTACTTTACATTGCGGCCACAAACCGAGTTGTAAGTGTGGCAGTGGTGGTGGAGCGCGAAGAAGGTGGCAGGTCGGTGCAGAGACCGGTGTATTACTTGAGCGAGGTGATCTCTACCTCGAAGCAGAATTACCCTCACTACCAGAAGATGACGTATGGTGTCTACCTGGCGGTCAAGAAGTTGAAGCATTATTTCCAGGAGCATCCCATGACGGTGGTGTGCGAAGCTCCAATCTCGGAGATCATCGGGTGCAAAGATGCAACTGGCCGAGTTGCCAAATGGGCGATTGAGGTGTCTCCATATGCACCACATTATGAGAGAAGAGATGCAATTAAATCCCAGGCGTTGCCGGACTTCTTTTGTGATTGGGCCGAGATGCAGTATGAGCCACCCAGGCCGGACTATAATTATTGGAAAATGCATTTTGATGGGTCCAAGACAAAGATCGGGCTGGGGGCTGGAATAGTCCTCACCTCGCCGAAGCGAGATCAGCTGAAATACGTGCTGCAGATTCATTTCTCAGCATCAAACAATGTGGCGGAGTATGAGGCCTTAATCCATGGCTCAATGTGGCGAAGGAGATCGGTATCCGGCGTGTAGAGTGCTTCGGCGATTCCGACCTGGTGGTGCAACAATCTTCTGGAACTTGGGATGCTCTGGATGCCAACATGGCGTTATATCGGTTCCATGTGCAAAAGATATCCGGGTTCTTTGAAGGGTGTGAGTACAGGCATATACCTCGGACAAAATATGCTGCCGACGTGTTGTCAAAGCTCGGTTCATCTAAAGAGGCAGTACCACCAGGGTAGCCCTGAATCACTTGAGAACTCCTTCAATCAAACCTTCTCCTGAATCCGAATCTATTTTCATCCCGGCGGAGCAAGAGCCCGGACCTGTTCCAATGGAGGTAGACGTCGGGTGTTTGGTCGGACCCGGGGACTGCGTGGCAGAGCTCGGGGACTGCGCACCGAACCTCGGGGACTGCTCATCAAGACTCGGGGACTGGTCGCAGGATGGTGGAGGAAATAATGGAGGAGATTATGGTGGCCGAACCAATGGAGGTGGACGAGAATTTTTTCCTTTGCACCCAGTGCCGGAGTGGGCGGAGCAAATCATGAAGTTCATAACGGAGGGAAGCTTGCCAAGTGACACAACCGAGGCTAGGAGAATCCAAAGGAGGGCAAGGCGTACACCATCATCAACAAGGAGCTCTATAAAAGAAGCGTAACCGAGGTGTTGCAACGGTGTGTCGAGCCAGCTGAAGGCAAGGAGATGCTTTTGGAGATCCACCAAGGAGAGTGTGGTCATCATTGCAGCACAAGAGCTCTGGTGGCCAAGGTGTTCAGGCATGGGTTCTATTGGCCCACTGCTCTTGCTGATGCAGAGGCCATAGTCCGGAGATGTGAAGGATGCCAAAGGTTTGCCAAGCAAACGCATATGCCAGCCTCGGCGCTCAAAACAATTCCTATCACTTGGCCGTTTGCGGTATGGTGGGAGAGTTCAAACCAGCCCGAGGTAACATGACGCACATACTGGTGATGGTGGACAAGTTCACCAAGTGGATCGAGGTGAAACCAATCCGGAAGTTGGATGGTCATTCAGCAGTGACTTTTTTGAAGGAGATCATTCTGCGATATGGGTACCCCCATAGCATTATCTCGGACAACGGCACGAACTTTGCTGTTGGAGAATTTGCTCGGTTTTGCATGAACAAGGGAATCCGGCTGGACATAGCCTCGGTGGCACACCCGGAGTCTAATGGACAAGTGGAAAGATCAAATGCTCTAGTGTTGGCCGGCATCAAGGCTCGGCTCATTGAACCACTGCTGAAAACGCCGGGGTGTTGGATAGATGAGATACCAGCAGTACTGTGGGGTCTAAGGACCACGCCAAATCGATCAACTGGCTATACGCCATTTTTTATGGTCTATGGGGCAGAAGCTATGCTACCCACTGACATCGAATATGATGCGCCCAGAGTGGCAATGTACACTGAAGCCGAGGCAAAAGAGGCTCGGGAGGATGCAGTAGATCTGCTTGAGGAAGCTAGAGAATTGGCCTCATCTCGGTCAGCAATATACCAACAAGGTCTCCGACGTTATCATAGCCGGAGTATCAACCCTCGTGTGTTTCACGAGGGAGATTTGGTGCTGAGGCTGGTGCAGCGCAAGAAAGGTCGGCACAAGTTGTCACCTCCATGGGAGGGACCGTTCATTGTGAGCCGAGCTCTGCTCAATGATTCGTACTATCTAATAGATGCGCAGGAACCAAGGGAAGATGGGCTGGACAACCCCGGATCAGAGGTCAGGCGACCATGGAATATAGCTCTACTCCGACCTTTCTACTCATGAAGGGCGCAATGTATGTACCTCGGTTAATCCTTAATGAAATGTCGGCACTCCGAGGTTGAAGCTCGGGGACTGCCTCGCTCTTGTGCTTGTGTTTTATTTCTGTTTGTCAATTTCGTTCATATGCCGAACTATTTTGAACCTCGTCTCAAACTTCAAGTAATGTATGCTGTGTAACTAATCTTGTGACTCGACTGACGAACGCCGAAATGGTAGTCAAGAGCAAAGATGAAAAAACGTGGGAAACATGAAAATGGACTCGGGGACTCGGTCCAAAAATATAGTTCGGCATGTGTCGTTTACTAACCCCTGTCTTTACCTTTCGTTTATGTCGGATGATTTTGAAACACACCTCGACATTTGCTAAGTACTGTATGCTATAAACAACAATCTTGTGACTCGACTGTCGAACGCCAAAATGGTAGACAAGAGCAAAGAATGCCAAGTATAGTAAACACGAAAGTGAACTCGGGGACTCGTTCCAAAAGGGTTCGGCATAAATTCTTAGAAAAGCATGGTTCGGATAGCAAGATAATAGTACTGGTAGCAAGGCAAACTACTTAAGTGTTATACATCTGCACCCGGCATACCGGGGATTTAATGTTTTCTTGAGACAAGTTCAGGCCTCGGAACCAGAGACCTCGGTCGGAAGTTGTGGTAGGGGACCTCGGAAGCAGGAGCCTCGGGCGCAGGAACCACCTCGGTCGCGGAAGCAACCTCGGTTGTTGGAGTGGATGCCGGGGTGTCCGTCACGTCGGGGGAGATCACCTCGGTGGCTACGGCTTTGCCGGACTTGCCCTTGGGTTCGGAGGTTCGTCGAAGCTGAAGTCATCATCAGAACCTTCAGCCACCTCGGTTGTTTTGCCGGCCTTGCCCTTGGAGCTCTCAGGCTCGTCAAAGTCAATTTCCTCGCCGTCAGAACTTCTTCACCGGACTCTGCTTCCTCGTCCGAGCTCTCTTCATCCTCAGAATAGAGGCGCCCTCATCAAAGGTCCGGGTGTTTGCATAACTAGCAAAGAGGTCGGCTGCTGCTTGGCGTTTCGCAATGCCATCAGGGGTGGAGTTCCAAGGAGAGCCCCTGCGCAGGGAGGTAACCGTGTGGATCTCAACATTCATACCAGACAGCACGAACACCAGGGCCTTGTCCGCTCCAGCCCGAGCTGATGAGCATCTCCACTCCCGAAGTCTAGCCTCGGCTCCTTTCAGCTTCGTGGCGAGCTCGTCGATGCAAGTGGGAGTCTTGACCTTGGGCCAGAGGGCACGGTGGACCTCGATGGCAGCATCAACCAGCTTGGTTCCAATGGCCCTGAGCGGCCTGATCCGAGCATTAAGGGCAACAAGGTGGTCCTGGATATCCCAGCTTTCGCTGAGGGTTTCTGTCTCAGCCCTCTTTGCCCGAGCTGCTTGAACTTCGCGGATAGCCTTGTCCTTGGAGTGCTCAAAGTTCTCTGAAGAAGACAAAAAGGCTGTCGCTGAAATAAGGCATACGGTGGCACGGGGTGTAGGTCGGCAGAAAATAAGGAAAAGGGGAAAAGAAACTTACTGTCCATTTGGTGATTAATCCGAGCGAGCTCGGACAACCAGCTTTTCGATATAGCTCGGAGGGCGATAAGTTCGGCTTCGGCCGAGGTGGCGCGGCTCTCCAGGGTCTTGGCAAGCTCTTGCTGCTGTTCGGCGGCCTGGTCTTTGACCTTCATAGCGTCCTCCACAGCAGTTTTGGCTTCATTAGCCCGGTTCAGCTCTTGTTGCAGCCGAGCTATTTCATCTTCGGCTGTCTTCAACTTGGAGGCGTAATCTTTGTCGCTCTGCTCCTTTGCGGATAGAAGAGTCCGGTGAGACTTCTTCAGTCTGTTGTGATCCAGCAGGAGGTTCTTGAAGATCTTTGTCCGAGCATTGTTGCACTCCTGAAAAAATAGAGAGATCAGTTCGAAGAAATCCGAGGTCTTTTTAGCACCCGAGGCCCAATTGAGTCCCGGGGACTTGGCATTGGCCTCGGGGACTCAGCATGGGAGAAATGACAAGTTTTTGAGATTCAAGCCGAGCAATTTTAACTCGGTGGAGTGTCAATTGCTCAACCCGAATCTCGGGGACTGGGAATAGTGTATGTTTGTCATTTGGTTTCAAAGGAAGAAAGAGAGTTGCGTAAAGAAACTTACCGAGGCCTTCTTGCTGCAATCAAGGACCGCAGTCTGCATGTTGTAGATGGACTGGAGCACGGCGCTAGGTCCAACTGGATGCTCAGAGCTCGGGTTAGAGGAGACCTCGGCAGTGTCAGCCGAGTTCCAGTCCATGTCATAGTGCTTCTCCGAGCCTAAGCTGTTCCCGCTCTTGGTCCGGAGTTGCCCGACCTCCCAGCTGCTGATGTTCGGCTGGATGGTAGCAGCGAAAGAGCTCGGGAGGTGGCGACCTGAGAGCTCGAGGGCGCGGTCTTGATCAGGTGGACTCGGCGCGGGAACATGCGGCACTAGTTGGGTGCTCGCAGCCTTGGGGCCCGGTGGCGGTGGCGGCATTGGAGTTTGCTGTGGCTGTTTGGGGGGCTCAACAACTGGAGCTGAATCTTTCTTCTGCTTCTTCTGCTGCTGTTGCTGCTGGTTGCGCGCAGCTTGAGACTTGGGGGAGAGCCGAGGCTCCTGCACGGTCTTAGCCGGAGTCTTGGCGCGATCTGTCTCCGCATCCTTCTGAGGAGGCGGAGGAGTCTGATCTCGGCGGGGAGCAGAGTGCCCCAGGCGGTGGAAGTTCGGCGGAGGAGACACGCACCGGGAGGAGATGGTCTTCTCCGGGCTGCTGAGGTCAATGGACCGTTCTGGAGGAGAGGCTCTGGCGGGGCTGCCGAGGTTAACCTCGACCTCGGTTGTCTGAGCTTCAACCACTGGAGGCAGTGGTGAATGTATCGAGCTGTGGCTCTGTTTGATCTGCCGAGCCGGGCTAGACGAAAAAGAAAAGATTAAGTTAGAATAAAAAACTTAACCTCGGAACAGCGTGAAAGGTAAAAAGGAGCAAGGTGACTTACGCATCTTCCTCCACGGGGCCTCGCTTCTTGTGCCTCGCCGAGGTCTTCTTGGCACGCTTGGCTTTGGGCGCCGCAGTCTCCGAGGTCTTGGAAGCCTCGGCATCCGAGGTACCAGGTCCTGAGCGCTTCCGGGAAGCTGCAGACGCTGGATGAAAGTTCTTATATGTTGGAGGAGCATATGAAATGGAATAACGTTGACAGGTTCCAGAATTTGGCAATCGTCATCGTCATCATCGGGCCAATCCTGGATGGACGAACGAACTGGTGGGCGGTGCGAGGTGAAACCACGAGTCTTACCCGAGGTGGCCTTGGGAATGGGGAGGTGATCCTCATTGTCCGGATCTTCAACCTCGGCGGCGGCCGGGATAGGCAGGTCGGGAGTCCACTCCTTAGAAGAAAGGGGGCCATCCTCGATTTCCTGTCGAGTGAACTTCTGCAGAGGTGGCAAGGTAAAACCGAGTTAGCACAAGATCAATACAAGGTCGGGGTGAAAATGAAACCGAGGAATATTTACGTCGGGTAAAGTACACTTACTTGAGCTGGAAGGTGATCTCGGTCATAGGGCTTGACACCCCATTTCCACTTGTCGGGCATGGTGGTCTTGGCGATGGCCCGGATGCGCCTCTTCACCTCGGAGTCATCAAGTTCAAAGGTGCTGTGCGAGTGGGGTCGTAGCGGCCACTCATATGGCAGATCTTATGGGCCCGCTCTTGTAAAGGGCTAACTCGGCGGGTGATCATGGTGCGCAAGATGTCATCTGCCCCCAGCTTTTCTCCTGGAGGGACATCATAGTTTGGTGGATCAGAAGAACCTCGGGAGCGTCGGGTGCAGGCTCATAATCCCAGTTGAGTTGGGCAGCGGGGGTTCCAATGGTGAACTCCGGCAAATTGATGAGATCTTCGTTGCCCGGGTTCTTCACATAAAGAAGGAGCGTTGCCATTTGCGGCAGGAGTCCAGGCCCTGGATCCGAGGAAACTCAGAAAGGCGAGGTGAAATCGAGGCCGCCCCGCAAGCGGTCATCTCCTTGTCCACGACCTTCTTGTTCGGGACACTTTGCTTCTTCAGCTGGAAGTACTTGGCCCAGGACTCGATGCTTGGCCATAATCCGAGGTAACCCTCGGAAAAGGTCGCGTAGGCCGAAAGTTGGAGGATGGGTTGGCGGGCAGGTGGTGTGGTTGTAGCCCAAGTTGTCAAGAAATCCCGGAAGAATTTCCCGGCCGGGAGCCCGAAGCCACGTTCGAAGTGATCCAGGAAGACGACCCGCTCCCCGGATTCCACCTCGGGTTCGATATCTCCTTTCTTCGGAACTCGGCAGATGAGTTTAGCCGGGATCCGCCGTGAATCTCGGAGCCACTTGATGTCGACCTCCGTGACGTCGGATCCCTCCCAGCTACCTCGTTCTCCAGGTGCTCCTTCCTCGGCGGGATCCGAGGCAGAAGACATGTTGACGCTTTCCTGCAGAAGAGGGAGGTTCAACCGGGGTAAGTACCTCGGACAGTTCAGGATAGCCGGGGTAAATACCTCGGATCATTCAAACAGCCGAGCTAAAGGATTTAGGCGGGAAACATGTTTCTACCGTGGCGAGATACTAGCAAAGATCTACCGGTGAGCTAAAAAGGGAGATAAATTCGAGTTCATCAAGGGGCAAACCTAAAAGGACAGTGCTACGGGTGCGTCTGATACAAGTCTAGATGAGATCTAAAATGGCTAAAAAGTGCAAAGATAGAGCATCGGGTTCCTCAAGTTCATCGGATTCATCCAGATCCTCGAGTTCATCGAAGGATGAACATGTTCATGGCAATGGCAACGGAGGGGAGATAAGGAACTCACCGGTGAGGTACTCGAAGATCGACGAGTTGAGGGTGGCGTGAAGGATCGACGACGGAGTGGCGGCGCAAGGCGCGGTGTGCGTTTCCGGCGAGAATCTTCGAGAAGGTCGCAGCGGCGAGTGCTCGACGGCGGCGATGGAGGCAGAAGGCACGGAGCAGTGGCGCGGAGCAGTGGGCGAGTGGGGAAGAAGAAGATGAAGTTACCCCAGGGCCCCTATTTATAAGCCGCGTGCGGTAACGGCGTGCGAACTGCGCACTACCGCGTGGTTACCGGAAGGCGCGGGATCGTGTGCGGGTGAGCGCACGGTTGCGCGGTTGGTGGCCGCACGATCGGCCACATCGTGGGCCGCAGAGTGGCAACCGCCAGCCTCAGATTTCCTGTGCTGGTAAGCACGAGAATCGAGGAGTCATGGGCGGTCAAGTTGGCCTCGCACTTGAGTGCGCAGGTGCGCTGTTCGGTGGGTCCGGCTGACGAGGGCGGCGTGTGGCCAGGACCTGTCTTTCAGAGGTCCGGATTTCGAGGCCGGGCAGAGATTCTTCGCCGCGTGCCTCGGAAAATCTTGAGGCAAGATTGTGCTGAGTCAAACAGCTCGGAAAGTTCAGATTGCATATCTACCTCGGATTAGATTATGGTATGTGGGAAGTACCTCGGCGGAGCTATGTTTAAGGTCGGTTTTAGAGGTGGTGCCTTGCTTATTTTGAACCTGCTACGGCCCTCCATCCGGGGTCGTAGGACCGCACCAGCTTCGGGGACTAATGTCGGGGGGCTACCCCCGGGTAGGGTCAAGGCTTGGCTTAAGAAGAGTTTAAGAATATGCCGAGGTACGGAAAGGGTCGGCCTATCTTGGCCCGGAGGGGTCTGAGGTATCCCATTGGCCTGAACCGAGGTTCACTGTCCGAGCTAAGTTCAGCCGACCTAACTACCTCGGCGGTATGGTTTATTTGGTGAGTGCAGGAGAAGCCACTTGAAGGAAGTAATGTCCGAGGTGGTCGGATCTTAATACAAGACCCGAGGTAAGGAGCGGGAGCAAGACCCGGGCTAACTAAGGCAGGAGGCCGTAGGTCGGGCATGAGTCAATGCTCCTGTCACTTCTAGCCTGGTACAAGAGCGCCTGACGCGGGAGCGTCTGTCACGGAGCCTGGCAGAGGCGTGCCCCGGGTTCGGCGGGGCTGCACGTCTCTGACCGCTGACCACGCGAGATCCGGGGAAAAGGCTACGAGGTAGTACGGCGTGGCTATGTCCTGTCTCTGTCAGAGGAGACATGCTAAATCTGCTGTTATGCAACAGGGGATGGGCAGGCCATGTCTTGTCCCTGACAGGGGTACAATGATGACCGGTGCGGAGGCGTGGCAACAGTGTTCAACGAAGGGCACAACGGTAACTCGGCTGGCCTATATAGTGGGCTTCACCCCCCTCCTACTAGGGGGGGGATCAATCGACAGAGAAAGGACGATATAAAGGAACCTCGGAACACCCCGGAGACACCTCGGATCTAGCTCGGAATTCCTTCTTCCTCCGTGTAGCTCCATCTTTTACCTCAAGTTCTCACCATTGTATCATCATACAGCTCGAGGAGCAGCTTGTACTTGTCACTTTGAGCTATACACTGAGTAGGATAGTGCTGCAGTAGGGGTGTTACCTCCACAAGAGGGCCCCGAAGCAGGGTACATCGTGGTGTGCTTTGTGTTCTTGGTTTCTTGGTTTCTCGTTCGTGTTCTTGCGTGTTCTTGCGTGTGCACTTCTTGAGTGCATAAACCCTCCCCGAATTCCCCCAACGACCATTCGGCCCCATCTTAGCCACACCTATGGCATCTGCCGTGATCCCTCCACGACAACTCTGTTGAGAATGTTAATGGCGGTTTTAAGCGCCTCCATCCATAATCCCAATGGCAGTGTGGAATAACTCATCATACTGCGCACCATATCCATAAGAGTACGGTTACGCCTTTCAGCTACTCCATTTTGCTGCGGTTCGCCCGCATAGAATACTGGGCGACTATTCCATTTTCCTGTAAGAACCTTGCAAAAGGTCCAGGTACTTGACCATATGGAGTGTGCCGACCGTAGTACTCCCCCCACGGTCGGACCACACTATTTTAATTCTTTTATCATGCTGATTTTCAACTTCTGCTTTGAATATCTTAAATTTATCCAATGCCTCATATCTTTTTTTTAATTGGATAAATATAACCATATCGGAGTAATCATCTGTGAATGTTATGAACGAGTCATAGCCATCCACACTTTTCACAGAAAACGGTCCACAAATATCAGTGTGAATGATTTCTAGTGTTGATGTACTTCGGTTTGCACCCTTTTTAATTTGCTTTACTTACTTTCCTTTTATGCAATCTATGCATTGTTTGATATCTGAGAACTCAAACGGGGAAGAATATCATTTTTAACGAGGCTTTCTATTCTTCCCCTCGAAATATGACCTAATCGACAGTGCCATAACTTCGACGAGTCAGATCGCTTTCTTTTCTTTTGTTCACACAGAAAACACTTTTTCACATAGTGATAACAAATAAAGCTCATTGTGAAGCAAAGCAACACCCACATAAGTATTATTAAACCATATGGCACACTTGCCATGTCCAAAATAACACTCATAGTTTTCTTTGTCCACACGGGATACACTTATCAAGTTTCTGTGTAATGAAGGCTTTTAGTCTTTCCTCTTCTTGCATACACATGGCTATAGTCTTTTATATGTCCCATTTTTCTGGGGGCATGTTGTAATTGACAACAAAGGTGTCAAACTGTTGAGGCAGTGAAGCCATCACCAAGTGAACAAGGAGTGCAGCCTTTAGCTCCAAATCAGCATCCATGGGCTTAAGCTTAGCTGCCATGTTGCTTATCCGGAGTCCCTTATGCCATGTGCACCTCCATTGTACCTTTCTGTCACCAGATGTTTCTGCAGCTGGGGCATATGTCTTTTCAAGAACCAGTGAACTGGCTCTTTATCTTTTCTTGAAACTCCCATGCGGAAGCACACTCTGCAATTGAGCCCGCAATAGCGTTCTCAATTGTGTTCTTTATAAAAAAACATGCACCTTTTGTTGGTATTATCCCACTTTTGGTTCTCTAGGGTATATGCCATCTCCAATAGAGCATGGTCCCTTTTCTTTTCTGCCATGCAGTATCATCATCTTTTCTTCATAAAACCACAATGATGTGTGACCATAACAACAATTGCATGCATTAATCCAACGTTGGTATAGATCAAAACATACAATTGTTTATGCAATTAAATCTATATCACCGTTGGGCAGATAATAGAGATAAATGCACATATTATTGCAACAAAGCATGATCATGTTATTAATAACGTTGGTCATAAATAACAAAACCATAATTGTTTCAATAATCACTTTAACATACTTTTAAAATTTAAGTCTTACTTTAAACCATTAATAAACACTTTTAACTATTTACAGATATAAGTTCACCTTTTAACACATAATAACAAATCATGATCATGCTATTAATAACGTTGGTTATATAATAACAGAATCATAAACACCTTTCAATATCACTTTATCACATCTTTAAAAAAAAATTAATCATCACATTATTTCTTTTAAGCAATTACTTTTAACTATTTGCAGTGGAAAAATGAATACAATTCATGAACTTTATACTTTTCAGAGGTGTCTCTGTCACTTTTCTATTTTCTAGACAAATTTTCGTTGGATTAATCTGAATAGAAAAAACTGGATAAAATTTGCTCAGAAAAACTGGACAAAAATTATTAAAACTGTGTTCTGAAAGAAAAAATGACAGAAACAGAAAAACTCGGCCCAAAAGCCCACGGCCTGTTTAGCGTCTGGCGCTTATCTGCCGCTCGCTGCGACGCAGACGCAGCCCACGGCCTTTTCTTTATCTGCCGCCTGAGGCGACGCGAAAGGCGGCCCACGGCCTCGGCCCTGTAACTTTCGGCCCATCGGCCCGTTAGCGCGTTAGGGTTTGCCTGCTGGCCGTCGGATTGAATCGGACAGTCCTGCACGCTTTTCGCTGGATCAAAAAAACCTGCACTGCGTCCAGACACCGAAAACCCTAGCCCCACTCTCTTCTTTCCTCTCCCGTGATTTTCTCCGCATGACGACGGCCGGTGGAGGAGAAGCAGCCGTGCCTGGCGGCTGCCGGTGACGGTGCGTCAGCGAGGAGCTCCACCACGCGACGAGCCCCTCCCCCTTTCTTTCCTTTCTCCTCGACAATGGCGGTTGCCTGAGAGGGAGAAAGCTCCCGACGCCGGTGGCGTGCCGGCAACGGCGGCGTACCCACGACGGCGAGGCTCCCCTCCTTTCCCTTTTCTTTCTACCACCTCACGCCACCTAGCCGAGAGGAGGAGAGGACCCGACCGCCCCCTCTGCCCCCATCCCGCCGGCGACCGCATGGTCTGGTGGCGCCCCCGTCGGCCCAACGGCCGGCGACGAGCCTTTGCCCCCGAAAGGGTCACTCCCTTTTGGCCGTGGTGGAGGCGCGGTGCCCCGTCCACTGCCCGTGTTCTTCCTCCGACCCTCGGCTTGCCGATGCGTGTCGGATGGAGAGGAACGGCGCGGCCTGCGGCGGTGCTGCTTTGCCGGCGAGCCCAAGGGATTCCTCCGGCGAGTACTCTTTCCCTTTGCCCTTCCCCTTTTCTCATTAGGGTTAGGGTTTCGATTGGAGGGGATTTCTTTTGGGATGAACTCGGGAATTTCTTTTGATTTCTTTTCAATTCTTTCTACCGAAAGGATCTAGGTCTAGATGTGCTCTGATACCAATGTTTGATGCACTTTTAGGATCACCTAGTCTAGATCAATTACGGTAGTAGCTTTTCTCTGTGATGGATCTGACTTGACATTGTGAGAGAGGGAGAGGGAGAGAGAGATCGGAGGAAGAAGGAGGATACCTGGCCACGGGCGATGGCGTGAACGTGGGCGTGGGTGAGCGAGGCGGCGGCGGTGGTGGTGCTTCCCATCAGCACTGCGCGAGCCCTCGATCGGAAGGGTGTGGGGAGTGGCGCACGGTCAACCTCGTTAGTTGTGCCACCGGCCCCCACCTCTTTTTATATGCGCAGGTGACAGGGGCCCACCAACCAGGGAGGTTGGGCGTCCCCGATCAGAACGCGGTCAAGGGGACCGATCAACCCGTTGGGGTTCGACCGGATGAGATCAACCTAACAAGAATGTGATCCTGATAACGTCTTGCTCTGCTCCTTCATCTTGCCATTCATTCTCTACATGTCTTCCTCACCCTCATCGGCCAGGTCGGAGCGGCGGTCCTGTTGTGGATCTGCGTCCTTGGCTTGGCGGTGCTCTTGGGATACTGCCTCAGCCTGCACGCTTCCTCCGCCTGTAACACCATCGATGGATGGCTCTCAGGTGCCCGGCTAGCTGTACCAGACTCAACTAATTAATTCACATTATAATAGTTTGATTGATTTGAAAATTATTCTGACTAATTTGAGTCCTCGTTCCTTTTTTCAGGAACAAGCCCAAGCAGGAGCTGCTCCACAAGAAACAAGATGATGCTGTTGGGTTGCCGGAGGAGCAAGCTGATGCTACTGGGGGAAACAAAGAGCAAACAGTTATGTAGGAATGCAAGTGGCACGGGACTGGGATAACCGCTTCCCGTTAATTTATTCCCGTCGGGAAGAGATAAATGGGAGATTAACGATTTTGTACAGCGGGACATATGGGTCCCGATCTAACAGCGGGAGATTAACTGAGTTATCACAGTACTTCACCAAGTGCTAGAGATCGAATAAACCATAATTACCAGTGGAGTACTATTTATGTTGTTCGAATTAGAAAATATATAAGTAAGAGCTCATCTCTTTTTTCGCCTATCAATCAGCTTATAGTGTTCCCGATGGAGGAGAATCATATCATGTATCTGACAAAAAAAAATATGGGTATTGATTTCGGTTGCAACTAGCTAGAAATCTTCCATGGTGTGTGTCACAAATCTACGTGTTTTCATATGATGTGGTTCTCAGAGAGAGCTTTGTACTTGGCCTATTTTTGGGGGCAACTAGTTCGTATAAACCTAGCTTGTAACATAACAACACAAATCCAATCAATCGGATTTTTACATCAATTTTTGTCATATATTTATGTTTGTCCCGGCTTCTGTTAAATTCGGTGACTCCATTACCCCAAGCTCACTTGGTTGATCGACAATCGAGGTAGGAGCGAGCGAATCAGCCAGGTTCAGCCAATCGTCGTTGCAAGGCCTAACTGGGTCCCTCCCTCCCGAGTGGGGCATTTGCCCTACCAAAGAGCCGGTTTTCTGTCTTGGGTATCACTTTATGGGTTGTGCAAGTTTTCTGGTGAGGAGAAGGAGCCATCTAAGCAGTTAGCAAAACCTTCAGAAGTCTGCTGAGAATGGATTGATAGTGACTCGAGACGCCTGAGAGCAGCAACTGTTTCAAAAAGCTCATTTCCATTTTCCATACTAACACCACTTATACTCCTAACTTGCGCAACCGGGTAAGCTCCTTTATATCATCAAGAACAGACTTCCTGTCTTGCCCAATGTCCACTGCACATAGACTGTTCAGTGCTTTCATTTTCCTCAAACCTTTTGGCATTACGACACCATAGCCATCCAATCGCATCCTTGCAGCAGGGAACATATCACCGAACAGATAAGGGAATAATTCACAGGATCCGGCTTCAGGGTCGCTCTCGATACAATGCAAACAAGACCGGCATGTATACAGGGCCGCCATGCCTACCATGCAGCATGCCATATTCCCAGTCAAAAATCTTACTAGGTCAGAATAGTACCCAGCATCATCCTCTGCATTTAAACCAGCATAGAGATTATTTAGCTTCTGTAGCTTCGTTATACCCTTTGGCAGCATCTTTACATTAGTATCTCTGACATCAAGTGTCAACAGTTCTGTCAGATTTCCCAGAGAATCAGGCAGGTGACGGATCCAACGACACCCCTTAACAGAAAAGTATCTGAGGTGACGAAACTTTCCAACTTGTTTCAAATGATGATCACGCACAGCTGTTGCGTTCTCCATATCAAGCACTCGAAGCAGACGCATTTTATCAGAGATATAGAACGGCTTGAAATTCCCAAAAACTGTGAGTGACCGAACATGGGAAATGTCAACCATGTTCTTGAATTAATTTTTGTCTCCACTCCAGTTGCCGTTTATCAACAAATGGCGCATCGCGACTCTGCTTGAGCTGCAGCCTTCCTCTAGTGTAAAGATGAGTGTTTCCTCGGTGGCTATTGTGAGGCCAATACTTCTCAATACATCATGTACATGACATGAATCAACGCCTTTTCTGCTGTGCAGTGAAGTTTGGCACGGCAGTATAACACTTCGGCTTATGAGATCATGGAAATAACCATCAGCAATGTCTTCTCGATATTTTCCTTGAATTTCTTTTGGGTAATCTTCAGCAGTCCAGCGGCGGACCTAGCAGCACCAAACCTTGGATCATAAAAGGAAATTTATATTGAACATTTATACATTTTATAATTTATACATTATATTTTCATATATAACTGGAACAATTAGCAACATAATGTTGTTGCTCAATATTTTTTATATGTTATATATTATACCACTGTAATGTATATTATTTTATAATACAGTTGTTTTGTGCAAAATTTAAATTCTTTCTTGATATTTTTTTTATGATTACAGAAACTATATAGTGTCGATTGTGTATGTGTGGTTAAGTGCGTGCATGTATTTACCTTTCTATTATCGTGGTTGTAGGATATAAAAAATCTTAATAGGGGTTTCTAGCGTACACAAATAGGTAAGCAGATTTATAGAAATTTTGACCATTTGAAATGATTGTGTTGATTTTTAGGGTATAATATTGTTCACAGGTAATATGGGTTAAACAATGATGCAACAATGTGCACATATTTTTCAATTTGTATTAAGTAGCATTGCTTGTGAGAGGGCACTGTCCATTTGTTAAGTTTTACTAGTGGAATTTGGCGCGGCGGCACGCCGCACCCGTTGTGATTCAAAATGTTGAAATCCGTCGGAATTTTTCGTCTAGAGTATGTTCAAATACTTAGTGAATGAAAATGTTCAAATATGCTTGTATGTTGACATAAATTTTTAATTTAACTCCGTAGTTAGAGAATGCATGATATGAGCATTTATTAGTTTTAACTCCATACTTAGATAAGTTCATTTAGATTGTATCTAAATATTAACCAAATTGAATGTTCAAATATGTTTGCATTATGCCATAAGGAGTTAGCATATATTTTTGTGAGCATGTTGATATATTTTAGAGTGTCTCCAATTTTTTTTTTTAGCAAATTGAAATGTTTAAATATGTTTCTATTTTTCAATAATATCTAATTTAAGACCATAATGAGTGGAAACGCACATTTATTGAACTATATTTAGAGAAAGTTCATCTAGATTACATCCAAATATTTACCAAATTGAAATGTTCAATTTAAGTCCATAATTAGAGGAACTGCATTTGTTTTTTGACTAAATATTCGACAACTCAAAATATTTAAACATTTAATAAATTAGATTTCACATAATTAGAGGAAGTACAGTTGTTTTTTATCAAAATATTTACCAATTCAAAATATGTAATCATGTTTTTTGTTGACATAAATAGTTAGTATTTATTTTTCTGAGCATTTTGATGACTTCATATAATTAGAGGAAGTGCATTTTGTTTTTTGTCCAAATATTTACCTATTCAAAATATTAAAACATGTTTGATGTACATTTATCGAATTGAATTCCATATTTAGGGAAAGTTCATCTAGATTACATCCAAATATTTACCAAATTGAAATGTTCAATTTAAGTCCATAATTAAAGGAATACACTATGTGAGCATTTAATGAATTTAACTCCATATAATTAGAGGAAGTGCATTTGTTTTTTTGTATAAATATTCACCAATTCAAATATCTAAACATGTTTGTTTTTTGCCATAAATAGTTAGCATTTATTTTTCTGAGCATTTTGATGTATTTTTCATATTTTTCCGACATGTATGGATATTTATAGGAATACTTCAATTTTCTGATTTAAAAAAAAAAAAAGCATTGTAGAAGTGCGGTACTGTAGACATCTACAATATTCGGTGACATGGCAGCGTGAGGGAAGAATTTGTGGAAAATGCGGGGATTTTTCTGCAAAAAAATTGACAAAATTTGTGAAATGTTTCTGTGAATTTGGATCAAAAAATTGAGGAGTTAGAGTCGACAAAACCTGAAACCGTTCACGGGAGGTGGAACCTACTCGTCGGCGCGCATATATTTCGTATATGTAATTTTTGGAAAAAAATCAATTTTTTTGTATAAATATTCACCAATTCAAAATATCTAAACATGTTTGTTTTTTGCCATAAATAGTTAGCATTTATTTTTCTGAGCATTTTGATGTATTTTTCATTTTTTTCCGACAGGTATGCGTATTTATAGAAATATTTCAATTTTCAGATTTTTTTTTTAAAAACGGCATTGTAGAAGCGCGGTACTGTAGACATCTACAGTATTCGGTGACGTGGCAGCGTGAGGGAAGAATTTGTAGAAAACGCGGGGATTTTTCTCCAAGAAATTTGACAGAATTCGTAGAATGTTTATGCGAATTTGGATCTAAAAATTGAGTAGTTAAAGTCGAGAAAACTCGAAAGCGATGACGGGGGTGGAACCTACTCGTCGACGCGCATATATTCATGTATATAATTTTTGGTAAACGCGGGGACTTTTCTGCAAAAAAATTGACAAAATTCGTGAAATGTTTGTGTGAATTTGGATCAAAAAAATTGAGGAGTTAGAGTCGACAAAACCTGAAACCGTTCACGGGAGGTGGAACCTATTCGTCGGCGCGCATATATTTCGTGAATGTAATTTTTGGAAAAAAAAATAAAAAAATCCTAAAAAAATTCGCAAAAAAAAAGGAAAAAAAGAGTGCACTGTTCATGTGAACAGTGTACAACAGTCCCTACTGTTCACAAAAAAATCGAGAAGTTAGAGTCGACAAAACCTGAAACCGATCACGGGAGGTGGAACCTACTCGTCGGCGCGCCTATAATCCGTGTATGTAATTTTTGGAAAACAAAAAAAATTAAAAAAATCCTTTAAAAATGCGCAAAAAAAAGAAAAAGAATCACACTGTTCATGTGAACAGTGTACAGGAGTACCTACTGTTCCATGAACAGTACCGGAGCGCTGTGAGGGCGAGAAATCTGCACGCCTTAATATAGTGAGTAATCTATATCCTTTAGTCCTTGTTTGATTCATAGGATTTCTAAATGCAGGAATAGGAATAGGGATAGGAACTAGATAGGATTGCAAGTGCAAAACTTTGCCCATAGGAAAGTTTCCCTTTGCTGCCTCATTCCTTGCAAAGGATTGAAAAAAAGAGCTCCAACTGAATTGTGCATTTCCTTTGTTTGACGTAGGAATCAGCTTGCAAAGGAAATTTCCCTTCAACTTTCCTTTGCTCTATTCCTGTGAATCAAACACTGCTACAGTAAAAGTTCCTATAGGAAAATGAATCCTACACTTTTCCTTCACAATTCCTGTGAATCAAACAAGGCCTAAGAATACTAAGCTCTCTTGAATCCTTACATACTCCTTGCTCCACATGCCATCCAATAGAGTATTGACAACACATCAGGTGGACCCCATTCACCCCTTACTTTATGGCCATAACTCTCTAAATATTAAACTTAAGTGTGAAACATCCCATAGTGGACTCCACTCATCTCTCATTTTATAGTTCACAACTCTCAAATATTAAAACTGAGTTTAAAAAAATTGTTGGATACATACACATGTCTTGTAATATCTGTCAAACTTCCGGTGAAATAAGGTATTCCCAGCAACACAAAAAGAAAAATATGTATGTGAAAAAGAAAATAGCTCCATTTCCCTCTAAAAAATTATCTTTTCTTGTAGCCCAAAATACAAATATATTGTTTACAAAACTTTTATAGTACATACATTACGTACACGTAGTTGTTCTTTATAATTAATCAAGCAACAACTTCATAACTTTGTCATCAACACGGTGTTAACTTTTCAGTGCGACCCTTGGTAACTATAGTAGCAACACCTTGATAACATCATCGTTGACATGGTGGTGTCTATTCAATACCTTGGTAACTACATCATCGCACCCCTTGGTAACTATATTATCAACTCCTTGGTAACTATATTATCACACCCTAGATAACTATATGATCGTACCCCTTGGTAACTACATTATCACATCCTAGATAACTATATTAATTATCAACACCTTGATAACTACTCAGGAAAACCTTCATAACTTTATCATAAAAGTGTGATAAGTTTTTCGGTCGACCCTTCGTAATTATATTGGCAACACCTAGGTGGTGATTATTCAACATCTTGGTAACTACATCGTGGCACCCCTTGATAACTACATTGTCAACACATTGATAACTACCATATCGCACGCTAGGTAACTATATCATCACATCCCTTCATAACTATATTATTACACCCTAGTTAAATATATCATCGTACACTTTGATAACTACATTATCAACACCTTGATAACTATAATATCATACCCTAGTTAACTATATCATCGTACACCTTGGTAACTAATTATCCCATCGTACACACGAGAAGGAAGAAAGGGGGGAGTGTGTGCAGTTTCACGACGGGGTCCTTGTGTTTTTCCAAAATTGTGTTTTGGTCCTTCTCTTCGGTAAAGTGTGCACTGCGGGGTAGTGGTGCGATTTGCGAGGGAGTTTTTTGCAAAAAGGTCACGGGCCTGTCGTGTGGGCCGTTGTGGATTTCCCGCGACACTGTTACACTGTAGCGGGGCACAGTAAAACAGTGCCGCGGAAGCGCTGGCTCGCTCTCAGCGCGAGAATCCTCTTGTCTTTAATATAGTTATCTAATGAATCTACTTTTGTTTATTTCTTGCTGCTAAACAGTAAACAATAGCTGATTTGTGATCTTTTTGTGGTAAGCATGACAGCTCCAGGGAGCCCTGATAACAGTGCAGAGGACGAAGAGTATGATTTGATTGGAGAGAATATCCAGTGATACAAGCTCCTAGCTGATACAATGCATTTCAAAGAACATGGGCCGTTAGATCTTGTATGTGCGGACAGGATTAGCCCACTTACCCCTTCATGTCCTACTCATGGACCTTTTGCACTTGGACACTTGAAAGAACCTCTATATTAACAGGACGCTCATCTGTGATTCTGTGCCATCGTGTTTTTTCCTGTACCGCATCTTTTTCTGGACCGCATCTTCTCTTCGCTCTCTCATGTTTGTGTTCTAGGTTTGGAATCCCATGTTGCATGCGCAAGATCAGCTCATCCACATCATTTTTTTCCTGTAACCGCAAGAAGCCGAGGCGAACACTGGAGCTAAACGAACAAACTGCTTGAAATCCCATGTTTAACTTGGTTTTGTAACAAAAAACAACATATCTTAATGTACTCGGCACTTTTTTTTAAAAGAAGCAGAACATCGGGAACACTCACATACTTTTAAAATAATTATTAATCTCTTCGAGTACATATGACATAAGCGGTTCGCAAAGCACATTTTGCTTGTAAGTTCAGAATAACTAAATATAATACTACACTAATTATGGACAATCTTGTTCCACCACCATCCACATCCAAGCGCAACAGCAAACCTACAGGGCAAAAGCAAGAATAAGAAACAATCATATATTTTAAACAAACCATCATAATCAGAGAAATAAGAAAATTACAAGCCACCTATTTTATAGTTCCAAGTTATAATGGTTTAAATTAAAAACATACTTTCAGAAAGCACACGAAAAAATATTCGTGGATTTTAGGCATTCCATGGTCAGGTTTGTCCTTGTGTTATTAATGCCCCCAAAATGAAAGCGCCATGATTCGATCCTTTTACTTGTATGTCACCGTATTGGTCAATATATGCGAAACCGTGTGTATATTAAGTAGGAGCAAGATGGTGAACAAGCATGGCAGTTAACACCGCCTTGGTATCCGAATTGTTGTCTAAAACATAAAATATTCATGTTATGGAGGGAGTAATAAATATTAAACAAAGAATGGCAGCAAACAAAGAAATCCATATATATATATTCTCAACATAACAAGTCTGATTCACTTCCACTCATGAGTTGTTGCCAGGAGAACAGATAAACGCAGGAGCACATGAGTTTGTCACAATTTGGCACCCATCGAGCAATTTCAGTGAAGCTAACTGATCAAAATGTTCAGTGAAGCTAACCGGACTATAGTGCACTGCGTTTTAATATAACATTGTAGTGCATTGTGAAACCGAAGTTCAGTTTTAGTACTCATGTATGATGTTTTGGCCTAATAGGTGCAACTAATGATGGACTAATAGGTGTTTGATGCCTAAAATCCTACCTTTCCTCTAGGAAAGTTTGTTCCAAAACTGTTCAACATATCCTTGCATTGAGGGGAATCAAAATATACAAGCACATAAACAACATATGAATTTGATCAGAAATGCACCTACAAAGTAAATTACTGTGAACAAACCTTTGTCGGTAAGCTTGGATTCTAGTCCTCTTGTTCCTTCTGGCTGCTTGCAGACCTTACATAAGCCATATAATAAATTAATTGCTAGCTTAGTACATGGAACCAAAGGCTATTGACCTAGAGGCTGCTTGTTACCTCGTCTTTTTCTTTCCACTTTTTGCCTTCTTTGAGCTCTTCCTAAACCTTTTGCCATTGCCCTTTGTGTGTGCTATAGCTGGTGGATGGATAGTGATCTCAGATGGAATTGTTACTCCAATAAATGACTCAAACTCTTGGACCTTAGTTTGCTCACTCGCTGGTCCCATGTGCAAAACATGGTCTATGAGATCACAAACACCCTTATGCAAATATTTCATCTTCTCCTCACAATGTTTGGCAGCCATCATGCCCATATTGAACTTAGAGCATGTATCAGAGTACAATTGATTAATGACGGGTGGCAGGGTTCTACTTGTACCTTGAAGTACATTCCCATTGGCATCGAACAAAAGTGGCAGGGTTCTACTTGTATCAGAGTACAATTGATTAATGATGGGTGGCCCAATGGTACCCATAAGTTACAGGAATATATAAGAACAAAAGTAACATGCCCTGGCACATAATTAGCAGAAAATATATAAGAACAAAAGTTAGGGGAGTGGCCCAATGGTACCCATACGTTACAGCGTGATACTAGATACACAAGCACGCTTCGCCACACCGCCTACAATTCATTGTGGCACTGTGTGGTAGGAATAATGAACTCGTTGATGTTTTGTACAAATTTTTGTTGTTTTAGTCTGTCCCCTAAATTAAATACATGAGCATGCAACTGAACTCCAGTGTCAACATCATTTTTCATTTGTAGATCAGCGTGCCATTTATGCGGGTACGTCATGTGCGAAATTGAGGTTTGGGAAGTTTCCTTAGATCATAAGCAACATAGGTGCAGGTGGTTCTTCAGGTAAACAAAACAGTACTTCGGGAAAATTATAAAAAGAAGGACAACGGGCAACAGAACGAGTATAGTACCACAAGCAACTGTCCTACTTCACAAAAAGAAAAAAAGAAATGATTTCTGAAGACCCTGAGATACAGAGAAGGGGAGAAAAAAGAATACAATTGTCAACATTCTAGCCATGGCCTATGCTATATAATTATATATTTTTGTGATAAGAATCTGCAAGGATTATTACTCGGTCATTTCTGCTTGTATCTACCATAAAAACTCTATTGTAATTTTTTTTCATTGGGACAGACATAGAATGCACTACACCAATATCATAGTAAATTCAATACTTGTGGGTATACCTCTCTTCAGCATCTACATACAGAAACAACATTCATTCCAACCATCAATAGGTTGGCGATGATAATAGGAATTTTGGAAGCTCATAGAAAGAATTAACCTGTGTGGCACAAACACTGAGCTTTCTAATTTAGATATCGGTAAACTTTCCAATATACATCAACAATATACACATTGTCGTATTTCTAGACGGAATAAGCATCACCTAAACCTCTTATTATCAGCTAGAAAAATGACCCAATACAACAGGCACCGCATGGGGCGTAGCACAGACCACTTTTCTTTTCTTTTGAACTGATCACAACACCATCGATCAATAAGAGAGCTATAAGAGCAGCCACACATGAGTTACGCTGAACCAATTTTCCCTAGGCCGGCACTCAGGATTAGGGAAATTACACAGGACTCAGTAGTGCCTGGGAGTGCTCCGTTTTAGCCCAGATTAAAATGTAGAAGAATGAGAAAATGGAAAGTGCAGAAGAAGACTATTTAAACTAAGTTCACTACAGTTAAACATTTTGTATTCGGGGAAGGGGAGCCTGCACCCCTAAATATTTAAGCTACATAACGAATTAGGAAAGGGGAAAAATATGCTACGTAAGTTCATGAGCTTGGCAGAGCTTGATCTACTACTTTGATGTACTATAGAATAGAGTTTTAGCCCCAAAACAACAATCGGCTACTGCTAAGACACAAATTTAGAAAAACACAACAGTCATTGTGGTCATAATTTGCAGACCAAATGGGCATGTACTAGCTGATAACTTCAATATAGCAAAACGCCAAGGGATTAACTAACCAGATGGACTTCGGCTCCTCCAATCTTCACACCACTTGCTGAGGAATCAGTTGGTGGAAGAAACTGAGCCGCACTAGGGGAAGGTCCAGCGCCGCAGGTGGAAGGGGCAGGTCTAGATCCGGAGGGCGCAGGATGAGCCATGTGCTCCGGAGGTGGATGCACTAAGACGAGATGTAGTGGCGGCGGCAGCGGCGGCGGCGCGAGGTCCAGCTCGGGTTGCATCTGTGCTTCCCTGTTCTAGATGCCCCAGCTAACCCTAGAACTCCATTTGAAATCGAGTCTTCTCTTGCAGATCGGACTGGAGGAGGAACACGGACGGTACAGGTTGAAGACGAGACTATTCGATCAATATAGAATAAATCAGGGTGTTTTTTTGCATATCCAGCAACAACGGGACCGAGCCTCACAGGGTGTTTGATCCTGTCCCCACGTACAAGATCTAACGGCCCATGTTCTTTGAAATGCATTGTATCAGCTAGGAGCTTGTATCACTAGATCTTCTCTCGATTTGATTGGTAGAGAAGAATGTTTTGTTACCGTTCAAGTTCAATCTAGAGCTGTTGTTACTGCTCCGACACCTCCGGCTGCTGTGACATCTCCAGCTCTGCCATCTTGTGCTTCTCGTGTTTCTGTAGTGCTGCTGCCTGTCGCTGCTGTTGCCAGTGGCAAGCAGGAAAGAATGGGTGAAGTTGAACAACGTCAGCAACGAGAAAAATGCAACTAGCCAGCTGGAGGTGAGACAAACACAGCTTCACAGCAACTTGTTATTCGTGGGAATGGTGGAATTGGATGGCGGGCTTGTAGACGACGCAATTGATTCCGTTTCGACATTTTTAGTTGTGTTCAGTTTCTTCAGTTTTACTTTGAAAGCAATCAATATCAGTGTAATCTGAATTCAGACGTTAGTACCAAAACTATGTATGCTGATTCTCATTTTCTACCCAATTTGTATTGCACGCAATAGCTTGAAGCAATTCAGTTAGTTATTTAGAAAACAGTAAGAACCCTCATTATCAGCGAATCTGGAGTTCTGGACAAGCTTGTGCTCCTTTGGCAAGAAAATTTGCTTAAAGGGCACTTTTACATGAACACATCCTTGCAGGCCAGAAGAAGATAGACAAGTATAGCTACGGATTATCTGGTTTTGAGGCAGCCCACAAAATTACAGCAAAACGAAGCAAGATAGAGAAATTCAGACGTAAGGACACGTTCAGGGATGCACATCACAGGTTTCAAATTTCCATGGATGTCACATTGAAAATCTCTGACGCAAATCCTATGTCAAGGAACAAAAAAGTTTGTAATTACAGAATATATAATAGTGACCTTTCCAGTTTCCATGTTAGATTGCTTGGAAACGTATGAAAAATTGACCACCATAAAAATTCATTTGTTAAGCCAAAGTGCAGCCTTTGCTATTAGTCAGACAAGCTCGGCATATACAGAGTTAAACAAATGAGAATGATCAGTAAATTATAACTTTATTCAGCCGTAGTATAGCCGACTTTGGTTCAGGCTACTGTTGCCTTTCTACCATGTATTGTAATCTGTTTCTTGCATACATCTGATCAAAACTGCAACCATCTAGTCGTCTGCCTAGCATGGTTTCCTTGAACACGTGACAGGGTTGTAGTTTGGCCCTAGAAACTCATTCTGACTGGCTGGCGGTTCAGGTTCCTCATCAGCATCAAACTCCGCTCCACTCCTTTCACCTGCCAAAACAAATTTGAAGCATTGAAGTTTGTGAGGCCTGGCAATGGCCATATATCCACCGAATATGAAGTTATGCACAGGTTACTATTTTAAGCAAGCTGGCCCTAAGAAGCATAGCTATTGTGACTTCCTAGCACTCTAGCATTATTAGTGTTCAAATTGCTTAGTTCTAACTTCTAGCTACATAATTTAAGTTCGAAACTAGGCCAGGCAAAATACCGTGATATGATATTATGCTTATAGTAGTAGTCAGCTAGAGCCTTACTGTCTTAAGGTTTGTTGGTTGTGAGTCACATATTTCAGAATCAAAGGTTCTTTTTATGGAAGAGGTGGTACATGTAAGATATAGGACTGCAAATTACAGAACCAAACCTCAAGGATTGTTCATAAACGGAAAGCATAGAACTGGATTGTCCGGAACATAGGTAGTTGTATATTAACTCAATGATGTGGAACAATGTCTAAAGAACCAAACAGGTGTATGGGTAACTAGCAATTTCGTGTTCTATTAGATAACTGAATATTCATCACTTCAGATGGGAACACGTACCTTATGCCTCAGGCGGATTTTGGGCGGCTTGCCGATCTAGGAGACGAGTAGGCGGACGAATGAGGCGGTGTCCATGTCCGAGGTGGAGGCGGCGGCGGTGTGGAGGTAGTGGCGTGCTCGGGCTGCGGCGAAGTGGAGGCCGAGGCGGCGGCGGCGTGCTCGGGCGTGTTCGATCTAGAGGCGGTCGCGGGTCAGGTGGAGGCGGGGGGGGGGGGGGGGGGGGGGGGGGGGCGTCGTCATCTGGAGGTGCAGGCAGCGGCGGCGGCCTCGAATGGCAGCGTACGTCCGTCTGAAGGCGGCGGCGGCGGCGTCGACTGGTGGCGTACGTTCGGCTGAAGCGGGGGCTTCGAGAGCTCGGAGGGGTTGGAGCGGCGGCGGCGGCGAGTGCGGAGAGAGATTGGCTGCGGCGAGTGGGGAGAGGGATTGGCGACAGCGGCGGCTGCTAGTGCGGAGATGTCGGAGAGGATTTGTTTCCTCTCGCAGCTGGTTACTATTTTTTTCAATCGAATAGCTCTAATGGGCCTGCTGGGCCAAACCTTTCTCAGCCTTATGATGAAACCATACTGGTCGTATTTGAGAACCAGTAAAAGGTATTGTAAAAGTTGCCGAAATTAAAGGTTTCAAAAAGTTACAAAAATAATTCTCGACATAGCCAATGATATATCCTACAACCATGGAAAATCATCACAGATGCAAAATTATTTGTATTATCGGATACAAAAAAACACAAAATCTGATAAAATTTAGAGATTTGAAAATATTCATACTCATATCCACATTTCTCTTATTTTTGTGTAACTCGGAATACAAAGTATTTGCAGTTGATATTTTGCAGGTTTGTATGATGCACCATTGGCTGCATCCATATTTTTGTTTTGATTATTTTAACTATGTACACATGATTTTAGATTTTATAATAATAGCGTCACTCAAACTCGAGAGCTAACAATCTCGACTCTTTCAGAGTGTACCATTATCTTTCACTTAGTTGCACTATACCGGGCACAATGTTTGTTTCTTTTTTTTTCTTACAGTATTATTTTTGGACGCGGAGGCCCACATTATGCGAAACCATAGCCACCGCCCCACCCTTCCTTCCCTCCAACTCCCCGCCGCAGCAAAAGGAACCATCCGGCCCGGCACGAATACGGTCCGAACACAATTCGAACAGTGTCGGCCTGACTCAGTTTAAAAAAGACACGACTTAGTTTAATTTCGGGCACGGATGACATGTCGTTGGCCCATGAGGTTTGCGTGCCTGTTACGGCAGTTCCGGTTTGTTTTCTTTGAAAAGTCCAGGAAAAAAATGAAAAATAGAAAAAATAAAAAATAAGAAAAAGGGGCCTTCCGTGACCGTGCTTGTTTGTTCCATGCCAATGCACGCATGGAGACGCTTTGCGCGGCTCCATCGATCCTGCCTAGCCATGTCGCGTGCACGGGGGAGGATGGGATGGTGCGGTGGTCAGGAGCTGGCCGACTGCACCAATGGGCAAGGAGAGATCGCCATTTTCCAGGTGTGTGGTACCATTCGGAGGGATAACGCCTCCTACCTGGAGAGAGAGGGAAGCGTGGCAGGTGTCATATCCGCGCTCGACGTGAGCTAGGGTGTGGCCGCAGATGGCTATGGTCCAGACATCATGAAGCTCCAAATTTCGTCGGCACCATCGGCAACATGGCCTCGTTTACTTTGGTTATGACTTATGATGAAGTAAGTGGCGACCTCCATCCTCCTTGGGTCCACCTTGGCACCTTTATTGCCGCGATTATCTAGGTGTTGATGGGGGATGCAGGCGGCCATGTTTGGAAAACACCGGTCAGGCTCTAGAGATTCTAAGTCGAGGGCTTCAAAGATTCGAGTGAGTACTCGAAGTGGACCGGGAGAAGTATGTGTGACATGGGATTGGCGTTTCGCAGCAGTGTTGTTGGAAAGTGGGAGCAACGACACTGCAGATTTTCGGTTTTAGCGGTGCTCTTAGAGCTCCGTGTCTCAGTGTCTAGGGTGAAAACCATGTCTTCAATGGCTGTACATTGCAATGGCCACTCCCTAGCCGTTTTCTTGTAGAAAACTTTGTCTAGAGATTGGACATTTTTCAGGGTAAAAAAAACTTAGGATTTGACCAGGCCGGTTAAACTGGACGACGACAACGCTTGTGCATTGTTACATTGTTGGAGACGTCGTTTTAGAGAAGCATTTTTGGAGTCTCATGTCACCACCACTGGTGGTTCTTTTTTGCGAAGCTCTGGTTAATTCAGCGGGGTCTTATATTTTTATTATTTCTTTTCTATTGTGCGCATCCTTAATGACTACACTTAATCTAAAAATTATGTTGTTGTTGAAGCTAAGCATACTCGGTATCATCTTAATATCAATATATACCCGTTATCGTAAAAAAGTGAGCTCGTAATCGGAAAAGTGTTTTTAATCCCGAGCACCAGTGATCCTGGTGTTTTAAAAAAACCAGAACAAATATCTACGAGTTTCAAACAAATCTGAAAAAAATCAGACATGGCCTATGGTGTATTCTACAAGGGCGCAAAAAATAAACTTCAAACACATTGTATTCTGGGCTACAGAAAAATAGCAAAATCTAATAAATTTAGAGATTTGAAAATAAGTATACTCAGATCCCCACTTCTGTTATTTTTTGTAACCCAGAATACAAAGTATTTGAAGTTGATTTTTGCCACGTTTGTAGAATACACCAATGGCTACATTCGGGATTTTTTTTAGAATTTTTTGAAACTGTTAAATGTTTTTTATGAAAATGTCATGATCAGTGGTGACCGGGAACACGAAATATCCACCGGCTCGTAATCCTCTCTTTAATGGATGGTGAATCCGCATCAGCTCCCGTGCTGTCCAAATCGCTGCTGGCCATCAAATACTCAAATTTGGTATTTCTTTCCATTTTTTCCCGTCAAAAGTTTCCCTGCAGAGGAATTGTAAACAGAGTCGGATTGGAAAAAACATAGTAATACTTAGCAATTTTGGATACACGCAATTTGTGAAATAAATAGCAGCTGTTTGTTTTGCCTCGGAGTCGTGGTGGCTACAATGGAGAGCCATGCGAACATCGAGATCGGGACCAAGGACTTCGACGCTCCGGAAAAGCAGAGCAAAGAACGCCGCCGTGTCGCCGCTCTTCATCTTCTTCTTCCAATCGCTCGTTGCTGCGGCGCTGGTCCCGGTCGTTCTGGGGAGCTCCGGCGGCGACGTGGTCATCGCCGTATGGAGGCTCTCGCTGCTGCTCTGCGCCTACTTCTACTCCGCGGTTTGCGTCCTCTCTTCCGCCACCCGCAACGCCAAGGCGTGCCTCTTCGTGTCCTTAACCTACGCCGCCTCCATGGCGTTCGTCGTGGACGCTGTCATGAGCCACGCGGTCGGGACGGCCATCATATACATCGACTCTGTTTGGATAGCCGGCGTGCTCGGACACGCCCTCGCCGAGCACAACGCTTCTTCTTCTGACAAGCTTGCCCCCTCTTCCGAGGAGGCGAGGGAGAAGCTCTTAAGTGAATTGCGTTTGATAGCCTTCCTCACGATTGTGTTTGCCGCACTTGCACTCTCTCCGGCGTGCACCACGGACCCCGACGTCGCCCCACAGGTGGTCGTGACCGTCCTGCCAATGCTGCTGTGCTTTTTCCTCACCATGGCCATCATATGCGCGCTGGAACCCTGGCCCTTGCAGTTGCAGGCCGGTGCGCCCACCATCGTCGTCGCCATCCTTGGGGTGGAATGTGATGCTGATTACGCCTTGCTCTGCTCCATCATCCCGCCACTCATTCTCTACATGTCTTCCTTGCTCCTCGTCGGCAAGGTCGGAGCGGCGGTCGTGTCGTGGATCTTCGTCCTTGGCTTGGCGGTGCTCTTGGGATACTGCCTCAGCCTGCACGCTTCCTCCGCCTGTAACACCATCGATGGATGGCTCTCAGTGAGGTGCCCGGCTGTACCAAACTCAACTAATTAATTTGCATTATATAGTTTGATTGATTCATTTGAAAAATATTCTGACTAATTTGAGTCCTCGTTCTTTCTACAGGAGCGACCCCCAGGCGGAGTTGCTCAACAAGAAACAAGCTGCTGCTGCTGGGTTGACGGAGGAGCAAGCTGATGATGCTGCTGGGGAAAACAAAGAGCAAACAGTTATCACAGTACTTTGACCAAGTGATAGAGATCGAATAAACCATCATTACAAGTGGAGTACTATTTATGTTGTTCGAATTAGAAAATATATAGGCAAGAGCTAAATCTCTTTTTTCGCCTATAGATCTGCTTAGTGTTCCAGAAGGAGCGTCATAACATGTAGCTTGACAAAAAAAACTATGGGGATTGATTTCGACTGCTACTTGCTAGGCATCTTCCATGGTGTTTCACAAATCTATGTTTTTGATTTGATGTGGTTCTCAGAGAGAGCTTTGTACTTCGCTATTTTTTTGGCAACTGAGTTCGTATGAACCTAGCTTCTAAGGCCAGGTATCTGAAACTTTTAAGGTAAAACATGGCACCGCAATGCTCTGCATCCAAATTTACACAATCATGCTTATTTGGCCGTTCTAGAATCCTTGCATCCGCCTATTACTTATGTAGAATTCCTGAAACTCCATGAGTATCTTGATCTCAGCCAGGACCCTCCAGGTGGACTTGCTGAACTCAGTCAAGCCTTTAAGCAGCTTAATGGTGAAGAATTTCTAGAACTCAGTGGAGACGTTGAACCAACGAGCATCAAATCTTAAGGCTGCATGGAACTAATAGGGAACTAATAGTCTCACAAAGAAACTATCTAGCATGTTTCCATATACAATACATGTATCAAATAGTTGTCTCACAAAGAAAATATCTAGTAAATTTTTTGTATACAGTACGTGTATCAAGTAGTTGTAAGCACGGTGCAAGCTGCATGGTGTCACATAGATGTGTTGTATGCTCGTTGCTAATCCTTGCTACTAAATTGCTCGTCGTTTCCTAAGTCCCCCATCTGACATGGCGTAAATGGAAAAGATGAGACTACGCTATACATCACATCTAAGTGGCCTAGATCTTACATCTTGGAGCTATTCAGATGATAAGCCAGTAACATGTACTTGATTGACGTAAGCAAGAAAACGATCTCTTTGCTAGGATGAAGTCCCACTATAAAAACACCACGATCTGTTTCCTCGGTGTCGTTAGTCGCCTCTTGGGTTCCACTAATGTTATCATCTGAGTCACATTCAAAATCCTCTTTCCTCGGTGCTTTGTTGCCCATGTCATGTACATTTGGCCTCCATGGTCCATCGGTCTGTTTGAAAGGTAAATTTGCTAGCAAGGGTTCGAGGTTGACCTCCTTCCTCGGTATCCACTCCATTTTATCACATGATTCTTCGAGGAACCAAATCCAAAGCTTAAACCAAGAAACAACCAGTGCACAGTACACCCCTTTCTTTGACTTCCCTAGACGATAGTCCGAAGCGCTTTCTGTATCCGTCTCCAAGGAGAAAGTACAAAGCTTCAAAAAAAAGGAGAAAGTACATTTTGGCAGATTGATTACTCAGTATGTATTTTTTGATGAAGATATTCTGCAAGATACAGAAAAATATCATTAATGGATGTTGGTTAATTCATTGGACCTTTAATTTAACCCAGGAGAAAGAATATAAATAAATAAAAATGTTGCACATAGATAGAAAATTGTGCATGTTGTTGCACATGGCTGGCATACCTGATGACAAAATCATGTTGTCGCACGTAGAGGGCTCCCCGCCAATATGCGCTATAATAGCATCATCGTCGGCCGTTGGATACCATGTCGGGGACGGCCCCTGCTGCACCCCCTCGTGAATAAATTCCCTCACCTCCCAGCGCCGTGTGCAGAGAAGGAGAGGCACCACTAGATCAAATCACACCACACTCCGGCAAGGGCGGTGACCAGGAGGCATGCAAGTTTCTCGAGAGGCATGCAAGTTCCTTGAGAGGCATGCAAGTTCCCCGAGGCCGCCGCCACCGCCACCTCCGACGACACTTCCGACGACAAGGATCGACGTGGGTAGCGAACCAGCTTCCTCCATGTTCACCACGATGGAGCCGGAAGCGCCGCTAGATTTAGGGTTTAGTTAATTTTAGTTTAAATTTAAATGTCGCTTGTTAAATTTCATTTAAATTTAAATGCCGCTTTTTACATTTTGTTTAATTTTATTTATAATATGTTAGCCCGATTTGTTGCTTGCATGTTGCAATTTGTGAAATATGATAAAAAAATAAAATGGGCTGGCCCTCTGGGGTTTGCCGGTGTGGGCAGCAACCCAGATGTGGCCGGACAAGTGTCCGGCACCCCTGCAAAACGGAAAGAATTTGGGGTGTGTCGGACATATTTCCAGGGTGCCGGATATGCTCTTAGAGACTACTTCGGTAAAAAAGAAGTAAACTACTTACAGAAACAAAAGCTGCATCGATCCCTGAAGTTAAGTTATGTGTGTGGCAGCTTAGAAACCCAAAGTAACAAACGATGTATTTCAACTGTCAACGGTGAAGAGCCAATTTGGGTGGTTATTAGAGCAAATCATTCCTCTGTCCAAACTCCCTAGGCGCAAATAAAGACCAAAACAACTCAGTACCTATTTTTATCATCATATCCTCCCAAGTGAAAAGAAAATGCCTCTCACCAACAGAAGTCATGCATGTTTAACTAGATCTTGCAGAGAGAAGAACAAATTAACCACATAACAGGCTAAGCAATACTACAAAAAGACCATGGATGTGCTACCGGTAGCTGAAAGTTGATACTTGGAAGACAGCTACAATAACTAGAGTTAAGCTACTTGACAAATATGAACCCCCCAAATCTGAAACCAAATGCAGAAAGACATCATTGCGCCACTGCTGTCATGAACTCCCCCGGAAAGCGCTACGACACTCTAAAGCGAGTGGTTTGCATCACACATTGCAGGATTACATCCCCATACAGCATGGTATTTTGGAGTGGATCATGATAAAGGCCATACAACCATACGAGCACTAGTACATGCGGCATACTACGGAAAATATGGGTAAATTCTGGACAGACAAGTGGTCCCTTTGTGCACAACAAGGCCACACAGCCTGAAGTTTACATTCAAATTTCAGAGATACAAAAAAAAATTTGTTACAGCTGGAGTTTATATTTGCCCTTCCATGCACAAGCAAGAGCATATGCACAGAACTGGGGAGCAAAAGCATGATGGGCGGAGGGAGTGGTGAATTACCTCGACAAACTAGTGGATGCTGATGCTGGTCCTACTCCAGGAAGATGTGGTCGTCCATAGCCTGGACGAAGAGCAAGACATCAGCTTCCTCCGGGGCGACATTAGCAACGCGCCTGACAGAAAGCCCTTGCTGCCAAATGGGATATCATTTCAATAAGCACAAAATCAGGATGAAATTGGATAGCAAGATAGAATGCAAGCATGATTTGAGAGGGACAAAAGAAAAAATTGACCTTCCAAACGAACAAAAGTAAAGCAGCACACGTGAACCAAACATGCATGGCAATATGGAACAAACCAAACAGAGATGAGCATCATCAATCAAGCCTGTTAATTGGGACATTCAACACGAAGAAGCCGAGGTACAGAATCAACACGAATAAATGGTGCTCTATGCATCATGGGCAACTAAATTAGTCACTTCAATGTGTGATGTTGTATTATTCAGAAAACACACACACACACAAACACACGACTGAACTTTAGCCTATTTGTACAGCTCAACAGCACCAGGTACGGGCAAATATATACATATAAGAACATATTGAGCAAAACTATTTGCTCAGCGGTAAGCATTTTTAAACTATGTGGTGAGACGAAAGATTTCAGTGCACGAGATGGGTATCCACATATAATTGATGCACAAATCCCAACATCCTAACCCGATGGCAGTAAACATTTGAAATATACGGCAGGAAGGCTCGATGGCAGCGGAATCAGAGGCTCACCTGAAGGAGGAGGGTGGTGTGTGTCTGTAAGCGGGGCTGGACGTCACCACCAGCGGCAAAGGAGGGCTAGTCGTGGAAGCTTTGGGCCAGCAAGCACGTTGTGGACACCGGTATGGTTTGAACCAACCAAGCAACCAACCTGAAAAAAACATACACAGGTAGGTTACATCAGATATTCAGATGCATAAACAGTAAGCAGCAAATGAAAAAAAGATGAAAAGAAAGCTTGCTATACACGTGGTCCACTGCCAATGCACGGATGCGATAGCACTGCCTAGAATTTTCATGGATTTGCATCCATGGATCCAAGCAAGCATGGTTTGTCCGCACATCCTCCGTTCCATTCAATGGGGAGAAAGAATAGAATTTTCGCAAGAATGCGTGAGGGAGTAGAAGAGAGAGCGACCTTTGCAGCAGCATGAGGAGGTTGGAGTTGTGGCAGTAGCATCAGCTCGAGGATGACGCTGGCAGCTTCTCTGTGTGGAGCTTTCTTTTGGGTGGTGGGATTGGGCATCTCCTCCTACGGCCTTGATCTGAAGGGGGCATGGGGAGGAGCATGAGAGCCTCCGGCCTTGATCTCCTGCAGGGGCATGGGGAGGAGCATGAGAGCAAGAAGGTGTGGAGGCGGAGAGGGGAGGAGAGGAGAAGGGCATCTTACAGTCAGGGGGTGGTGTCGGCCTCGGCCGTTTCTTGTGCTGCTGCTCGGGGAGTCCGTCGCTGCAGCCATCAAGGAAGCGGGACACCGATGCGGAGGAGAGGCGAGGTCAGCTCCCGTCGGCGGCGGGGATCCCGATCGAGGGCCATGACCGGGCTGTAGGATTGAGGCGGGGCTGCTGCCGGCGAGAAGCAGCAGCGAGCGGTGAGATGCAGAAATCACAAGGGGATCGATGAGGAGGAGGTCGATGTGAACGCCCGCTAGGTGTGACTCATATTTTCGTTTGTCCAAAAACAAAATGGAAAAAAAAGGCGCGGAAATGACCAGTCCACCCAATCTTGGACCCAGAGAGCGAGGCAGATAATGGCGAATCCGTCCGCTCCCGTGAATCCTGCGCTTTGATATTTCTTTCCATTTTTTCGTGTCAAACTTTTCCATGCAGAGGAATCGGAAAGAACATACCTACCAATAAATAGCAGCTCATTGTTTTGCATTGGAGTCGTGGTGCCTACAATGGAGAACCACGCGGACATCGAGGACATCGAGATCGGGACCAAGGCCGCCGACGCCCTGGAGCAGAGCAAGATCGCCGCCGTGGCGCCGCTCTTCATCCTCTACTTCCAATCGCTCGTTGCCGTGGCGCTGCTCCGGTCGTTCTTGGGAGCTCCGGCGGCGACATGGTCATCGCCGTATGGAGGCTCTCCCTGCTGCTCTGCGCCTACTTCTACTCCGCGGTCTACATCCTCTCTTCCGCCACCCACAAGGGCAAGGCGCTCCTCTTCGTGTCCTTAACCTACGCCGCCTCCATGGCGTTCGTCGTGTCTTCCTCGCCCCTCGTCGGGGAGGTCGGAGCGGCGGTCCTGTCGTGGATCTGCGTCCTTGGCTTGGCGGTGATCTTTTTTTTTTTTTTTTTTGCGGAAACCAGAGAAATTACAGGAAGATCATTACACGAAGGCACCCATCAGAGATGAAGAAAACAAACCAAACCTTCTGCAACACGAAGACGCCGGCGAAGAACTGGCCGTGCCGGTGGCGCGCCGCCGCCGCATCTTCCTTCAAACCATGGATCGGAAGACATCCCAGGCGGACGGGAAGTCGCCGGACCTCGAACTCCTCAGAGCCTCCACCCAGCTCCCGCAGCATCTTCGTCTTCCTCCAGCTTCTCTGACTTCATTAGCGTCAACCCCGATCCGCCGCCACGCGGGATCCGGGAGGGGGAAAGCGATCCCAACAGAACCGTAGCTCCGAGGGACCGGAAGGAGCAGGCACGCCATCGCCGAGCTCCAGCGAGCACCGCCGACGGAGGAGGCAAGTACCTGCACCAAAAGCAACTCCGACGGCCTGACCTCCTCCAAGGCGCCGCCGGATGAGAAGCACACACACCCTACACTATCTACACACGCGAGGCGGAGATCCCCCGCCCTCCCGCCGCCGAAGCGGCCGCCGGAGGACGGGGGATACGGCGGATCGGCGGCGAGGTTGTGGATCTGCGCGCGGGCGAAAAAATCCCCTCTCTCTACTGTAGCGGGAGAGAGGCAGTCGTCCACGGTTCAACCCTTTGCCTCAGCCTGCACGCTTCTTCCGCCTGTAACACCATCCATGGATGGCTCTCCGTGAGGTACTCGGCCGTACCAGACTCAACTAATTAATTGTCATTCTATAGTTTGATTCGTTTGAAAAATGTTCTGACTAATTTGAGCCCTCGTTCCTTTCTACAGGAGCAAACCCAAGCCGGAGCCGCTCGACAAGAAACAAGTTGCTGCTGCTGGGTTTGCCGGAGGAGCAAGCTGATACTGCTGGGGAAACAAAGAGCAAACAGTTATCATAGTACTCGACCAATTGATGGAGATATTGAATAAACCATAATTACAAGTACTATTTATGTTCTTCGAATTAGAAAATATATAAGCAAGAGCTCATCTCTTTCTTCGCCTATCGACGATCACCTTAGTGTTCCAGATGGAGGAGCATCATATCATGTATTCATGTAGCTTGACAAAAAAAAATAGCGATTGATTTCGATTGCTACTAGCTAGGCATCTTCCATGGTGTGTCACAAATCTATGTTTTTCATGTGAGGTGGTTCTCAAAGAGAGCCTTGTACCTGGCCAATTTTTTTGACAGCTGAGTTCGTATGAACCACCAGCCCCTTGCCCAAAGTTTTGATCTGCTTCATAAAAACCATCCGCATAACCACCAAAGTTTCCATTGAAAGCTCCAGTCTCGGCGTTCTCATTGACGCTCCAATCTAAATTCTGCTCTTGCCAGTTACCACCATTGTTCCACTGTGAGTCTGTGACCCGTAGTTTTGCTCGACATAAGTGCTGAGAAGGCCGAGCAGCTTTGGGATGCCGCAACAGCACGCACACTGCCTGTCACAGCTCAAGAGGAAGAAGATTTAGCGTTCTAGGAGGGATGAGAAGATACATTTTTGTTAGGTAGCCAACAGAGTCGAGCTCCTACCAGAAGCGGTGCTGTGGCGCCAAATAGCTGCTGTTGTAGCTAGGCATGGTTTTGAGAAGCAACGCATAATCTTGTATCTTGACATGCATAATTATGTGCATAGACAGATTTGACACCACACGTTGACAATCTTCTGACACATTCTTTCACAATATACTGAAAACACCACTGGAATCCCTTTGAAATAAATGTGGTTTTGTTGTAGCTCGTACCGTTTGCCGAGAGGCGAGAGTCAGCTCATTCCCACGTCGCTAAAATTTGTTAACTAAAAACTCAATGGATCTCCCACGAACAAACTCGGGCTTTCCTGACTGATGAACCACATCTACGGGAGAGGATGGCATTTCAGATATTTGGTCTTGGCCAAAACCAATCTACCGTTTTGGGCTGACAATGAAACGAATTTTGTCCTGGGCCAGAACAGTTCTACCGTATTGGGCCAAACACCATCCAACGGAGACTCCGATTTTGCACTAGTACGAGAGCGGCGATATGGCGCCCGGGCTCTAGGGAGCCCGACATTTGAATTTTAAAAATAATTAAATTTAAAGTTTCCAAAAAATTCAAAAACAAATACCATGATGTAGACAAACCTATGCACTACGATTGGTATAAAGTCTTTATGTGAAATACAATGTATTCTATCCTCAGCAAAAAAGACAAAAATATAGATCTGGGCATGATCAGATCTAACTTTTTTTTATCTAATTTTTTTCCGATTTGTCTTTTTTGCTGAGCCAAAAATACAGTGTATTTTTAGATGAAAGTTTCCAGGATCGTAGTACACGTGGTTGGCTACGGCCATGTATTTATTTCCGGATTTTTTGAAACATTTTAAAAGAAAATCAAAATCATCCTCCCTGTCACCCGGAGCCAAAGTGATTATTTGGCACTAGTACGATTTATACTAGTCATCGTTTAAGCACTAGTATGAACGGGACGACATACCTTGGTTTGCCACTGCCGAGACAAGGAGAGGTGTTCCCGTGTCACATGTCCCAAGACTGGTGTGGCATTCCATCGAACACCTTAGTCGTGTCGACGTGATGGTCACAGCCGGCTCCTCCTCCTTGGTGTTTGTTCCCGAAGGCCGAATCACCAAACACATCACACGGGATTTTGTGCCTGGTCAGGGTTATTTAAAAAATTATTTCCAATGTCATTATTAATAATTCATAAAGTAAAGCAGGCAGGAAAACGAAACAGTGTGCAATGGCCTTGGGAAACGGTTATCGATAATAGTGTGTTGTAAACCTTAAAAATTGGACGAGAAATGCCGACACTAAAATGGGCATGAAATGCCTAAATTAAAATAATGATATAGCCCCAAAATCAACGGCAAAATGCCAAAATATGAACGGACGGGAAAATCCCGCAACAAAATAGTGTGGTATATTATATCCTCGGAAAATTAGGCGGGAAAATACCCAAAGTAAAATGGGCGGGAAAATTTCTAAATGAAAACAGTGTGCTATAGTCTCCGAAAAAGGGAGGAAAAATACCAAAACGAAAACATGCCGAACAGAAAATGTGTGTTATATCCCGTGAAAATCAGATGGGAAAATGCTGAAACTAATATGGGTGGGAAAACGTCGCGAATGAAATAAGTGTGCTTACTCCCCAAAAGACTCAGACATAGAAGGCCGACCCAAGCGGATATACGCTATAAATTATATAGCGTAGCGCTTAGGAAAGTGGATAGCAATAAAACCATTCATTTTCAAGAAAGTCTTCCCCTATATCGAGAAAGCCGTCCAATAGCAAACCTAACCCCAGCCTAGAAAAATAGAGTAGAGGGGTGGGAGGGAAAAGTGAAAGTGCATGTGTTGCCCCATACGTGGTTTTGGTAATTAGTGACAATCCTTATGGACTAATGTTTGCTTTGAGATATTCTTACAGATCTTGTCCATAGGAAAGATTGAAGTTCATGTGTTGGACCCTAGAAGCTTATAAGATGACCAAGATCCTTTCAAGGGTTTATATAAAGAATGGTCTTATATAGAGTTGAGCATATTGCAAGTATGTCTTGAAGAATAGAATACCGTGGATATTCACGCTCACCTTCAAGACATCATCATTGATCAAGAAATAAGAAAAGATACAAAGTTGATCAAGGCTAAGTGGAAAGGATAGATTCAAGTGATCAACACACAAAAGTACATGTTGTACCATGTGGGATCTTGTGATCCAATGGTATGGTAAGCAATTGTCTATATAGTTTTGTGAACTAACCCATATATATGTGTGTGGAGTATCTATGTGGGGTTAGGTATCTTCCCATGGGCATGCATCAAAAGGAAGATTCCATATAGCCCATGGCGGATGACATCAACCGGTGGTCGTCATCAAGATAATGGTCAAGTGAAGATTGTCCTAAAAGCGGTTCTCCCATATTGTGTATGGGGGAGCAATTCACAAGTCTTCATCAAGCGGAGCGCAATCAAGAAAGGTGATCCAACTTGAGGTGATCAAGATCGTCATCATCTAGCTCAAGTGGATTGCGCAAGGCAAAGGTATGACCTTGATAGGGTTTCTATTTTACCGGTCTCATGGTGTTAATGAGACACCGGATTATAGGATAGTTGCCACACTTTCAAGAGGGGCTCTCGAATGAGTAACTTGATCGTATCGTTTGAAGAGAGCTCAAACCTTTGCATATCTAGCATCATCTTTCTTGGTTCTTATTTGGGATTTCTCCATGTACGGTTTTAGAGCTTGTCATGATCTTCAAGATAAGCTCAAGTTCATCAAAAACGGATTTCGTAAGAAAAACTTATTGCGTTTTTGGTGTTGGAGGTTTTACCGGTTGTTCTATTTTCGAGAGGTTTAACCTTTCCACATGTGGTTTTATGATTCATTGTTGGACAATGATGTTTCTCTCAATAATCTTGAAAAGCTCGTTGTTGTGATTCCAACGAGCCAAAGATCATCGAAAACGGAGTCCGGATGCAAAAGATATTGTCGTTTTGGTGTTTGCTTTTCCTGCAGTTTGTAGTACCGGGTCGGTACCGCCCGGGTACCGCCCGATACAGTACCGAAATCGCCCGAAAACGTTCCGGGCGGTAGTACCGCCACCCGGGAGCGGTAGTACCGCCCCTGGGTGCGTTTTGGCCATAACGGGCAGAATTTTGAGGTCCTATTTAAGGGGGTCTTCTTCCCAATGACCCCAACTCTTGAGCACGGTTTTGACCACCATTGTTGACCCTCTAAACCTTGCCTATCTCTCAATCCCTCCAATGATTCTTGCTCCTTCTTGAGGGAAATGAGAGAGGAGATCTAGATCTACATCTCCACCAATCAATCTCTCCTCTAAGTGAGGGGAGCATATTGGATCTAGATCTTGGGATTCATTTGTTGCTTCCTTGCTCTTCCTCTCATCTTCCTCCATAGCATTAGTTGCTTTGGTGGGATTTGAGAGTGAATTGCTTTGAGCACTTCTTGTGTTCTTGCCATTGCATTAGGTGCATCGGTTTGAGTTCTCCACGGTGATTCGTGGAGTGAAGTTTGAGAAGCTCATTACTCTTTGTGGTTCTCGTTGCCTCGTGGGTTAGTTGTAACCCTAGGAGGCCTTTGTGAGTTTCGGAGCTTTACTTGTTGCTAAGCTCCGGGACATTGTTGGGAGGCTCCAACTCATTGTGGAGTTCCTCAACCTTGGTGTATCGGTTTGGTCAACGCCTTCAAGTCGACCTCATAGTGGAACGAGCCAATCCCTCACGGGTGAAGCTCACGGAGAATAGGGTGAGCACATCGGTGCTATTGGAGTGCCTAGGAGGCTCCACACCCCTCCAACGTAGACGTACTTCCATTGGGAAGGAACTACGGGAAACATCTCCTCGTGTCCACTTTGCGGTTACTTCTATACCCAAACCTTTACTTATGCATTTACCTTTGTGATAGCCATCGAGCTTGAAGTTATCTATATTGCTATCACTTAGTTGTTAATCTTGCTTAGCATAAGTTGTTGGTGCACATAGGTGAACCTAGCTTGTTTAGGTTTTGTGCTTGATAAATTAAACGCTAGTTTTATTCCGCATTTATTCAAGCCTAAACCGTAATTATTTTAAAACGCCTATTCACCCCCCTCTAGGCGACATCCTCGTTCTTTCAATTGGTATCAGAGCCAGGCTCTCTTTATTAGGCTTCACCGCCTTGAGAGTAAAGATGTCGTTTAGAGATTTAGCAAATGATCCCACTTTCATATTCGATGGCACAAATTATGATGTTTGGAAAATTCGCATGCTTAATCTTTTTCGGGTGTATGGCCCAAAAATGGAGAGAATTGTAGATATGGATTTTCCTCCTCCAAAGGATCTCCAAAAGTTATCTTTAGAGGATGAGGAAAACTCTTATCTCAATTCTCTAGTATCTCATGCTATTGTTGTGTTTTGAGCAATGTAGTTCTTGAGTCAATCATGCCTTTTCGGAATGCTCATGATTTATGGACAAAGCTTCAAGACAAATATGATGTGTCCAATATTATTGAGGATGATTGTTCTCCCTCCACTTCCGGGCGTGATGAGTTCTCAACTTCCTCTACTTCACCAACATGTGGTAAGCCACAACCTAATGAGATGGTGAGTAGTGGTAGGCTTTGCAACAATGGTAGTAAACTTACATTGATGATTCTTTGCCTCAACATTGTTGCAATGATCTACCTTTGGACTTAAACACATCTAGCACCATCATGCTTTACATGCTTGTGTTGATAGTCCTTGCATATCTTGTCAAAATTGCTGTCTAAATCTCATGATGATATGCTTGCTTTATCTTGTTGCCATACTACAAATGCGTGTGTTTCCTCTATTCCGTTGGTCACTAACATTGTAGAGGAAACCCAACTTCCTATGGAACAAGATGTGTACTTGAGTGGTGCCTCAAGTAATGTTTCATCTTCATCGACCATCTTTTGCCTTATGGCTAAGGAGTCAAAGGTATCTCCTACTTTGAACCCCATTAAATCTAAAGATGATGATAATAATGAAGAGAATGATATTGTTGATTCTCTAAATAAGAAAGGTGAAATTGTCTTTCTTGCTTTGAGTAAAATAAAAATGCTCGCTCTAACTTCATGGAAATCATGGCTAATGCTATTGAGGTCAATAAACTTATTTATGAGCATGAGGACACCATTGTGGAAATGGAAGGTCGTGAGCAAGACTACACCGATGAGATCGGGGATCTTTCTATTGCTCTTAATGAAGAGCAAGAGCGTAGAAGGATCCTTGAGGAAAAACTTTGTAGTCTTGAGGAATCTTATAGTTTAGACTTTTCTAAATTAAGAAAGATCATGCTCTTGCTCTTTCTAATGTCCTCAAATCTAAAAATGATGATGCTTGTGCTACTAACTCTACTTATTGTGAAGCATCCATATTAAAGGAGAATGTTGAGCTAAGGGCTCAACTTGAGTTGCTAACAAGCAATTATAGGAAATTGGAAGAAAGTCATGAAAAGCTCTCGAGCTCTCATAATGATCTTCTAGTCTCCCATGATCGGCTAAAGTTAGCTCATGAGGCTACTTCAACTAAGGTAACATCTTGTGAGCCTCATGTGGACAATGGCACAACTTCTACTCAAAATGTTATATTGCCATGTGCTAGTCCTAGTAGTTCATCCACTCATGATATTTCTACATCTTGTGATGAATTGCTTTCCATGCCTTGTTGCTCTAACAATGAAGCATCTACTTCCTCTAGTACTTGTGTTGAAACTAACCATGTAGAGGAAATCAAAGAGCTCAAGGCGCAAGTCACTTCTTTGAAGAAAGACTTGGAAAAGGTCATTTGGGAAGTCGCACTTGACAATATGTTGAGTGTGCAAAAATCTCCCAATGACAAGAGTGGACTTGGATTCAACTCCGATGTTAAGAAGAAGTCCAACTCAAGAAGAAGCACAAGACCATCAAGAAGAAGGGCCTAGAACAAGTAAAAGATTCGGCCAAGATTGTTTGCTTCAAGTGCAAGATTGAAGGGCATCATGTGAGATCTTGCCCAATGAAGAAGAAGCATAAGTGAGAAGCAACAAGGGAAGCGGCCTCAAGTTCATACTCAAGTACCAAATTGAAGAAAGGCCACTTCCAAGGAGAATCAAGCTAAAGCTTCTCAAGTTGAGAAATCAACTAAGAAGAAAGGTGGAAGTAGATGTTGCTATCTATGCCGCGAGAAGGGACATCTTGCTTCTTCATGCACTAACGGTACCTTATCCAACCCAATCATAATTGATGATGTTTACTCTCTTGAGAAGGATAAGGTTGGCAATGTGTTTGCCAAATTGTTGGTACTCAAAGTGGTGTCAAGAAAAGAACCATTTGGGTGGCCAAGCCTATTGTGACTAACCTCTTAGGACCCAACTTGGTTGGGGACCAACAAGCTAAAACTTGATCAATAGGTGTTGTGGAGGGCTTTGGAGACTTGGCTACATTATGAAGAATTAAGGGATCTTCATCAATCATATTTCCAAGCCAAGTCATTTGGATTATCATGTCTCTATCTTATATCCAACGTGCCTCCTTGCGGTAACATGTATTTAAATTATATATACATTGAAAGTTGCTTGCCCCTTGCATGTGTTTGGTTTTGTACCTTGCATGTGTTTGACTATGTGTGCCTACCACTTACCTATCTTGAGTAATCTAGTGTGTGTATGTTGGTTTGCACATCATGGTTGTGTGTGTTTGTGTTGAGCCTCTATTGCTTCTTGTTTTATCTTAATTGGCTCTTGTGATAGTTTAATGGACTTTCCCATTTTGGGGAGTGATATGCTTTCGGCACGTCACAATCCTAAAAATGTGTATACATGAGGAATACCACTTAGTGTTGATATATCAATATTATCTAGTCTCTATGTGGTATGTCATGCTCATGAGAAATTCGAATTCTAAATGTCCATTAACTATCTCTATTTGGTTTTTGTTTGCCTCTTGTTGAAAACAAATGGATTATCACATTATGGGGGAGTAATAAGCATTGTGCATATTACGAACCTAGAAAATGTGAACAAGTGAGGTTTTGCCACTTAGAATTGATATTGTAAATTATCTTGTTCCTATGTGGCATGTTTCTCAAACAAGTTCCATATTTGCCTATTCGCTCTTGTTTTGAGAATATGATCTTGAATATCTTTGTCATTTACCACCGAGAATTATCTCCATACATTACTTGTCTTTACAAGTGATAATCTTATTTGTGGTAAAGTATATTGATCATATTTACATTGTTTTGCTCTTAATTGCCTTATTTATTGCCAAGGATTAGTTTTGATCAAACTTTCTTTTGTCTTCCTTGACCTTTGGATCCTCTTGCTCTACTCATGTTGTTTTGTTTTCCTTAAAATAGGAAAAGCCGTGATCCCATTCTTGTGCATTTACATTCAAAGTCATACTTCTAAGATAATGCACTATTCTTGGGGGAGCTATCCTATTTTGAGTAGAACACCATCTTTTAAATTGGTATTGGATCTTATTGCTTTTCTTGAACATGACTAGTGTTTGAATAATATATTTGGAGTGTATGATCCCATTTGTGTGCATTTTGCATTCCAATGCAAGATCATAAATAATGCACAAATCTTGGGGGAGCTATCCTATATGCTTTAGAACATTATTTGTCTTCAATTGCTACTTGATCTATTTTAAATTGGTGTTTGAGCCCGATGACATGTCTCGTGGAAAGACAAACCTTTTTGTCTTGGTACTTTGTGCCATCATAGAAAGTGTAGAGGGTTTGGTCTATTTGTTGGAATCTTTCTCTCTTTGGGAGTTAGTTATCTCATTCCTTGATATATCTTTCATTTGGTATCTTCTTTTGGTATCTTTCTCAATCATGTGTTGATTTGGGTTTTGATATAATTTGGACAATTCTCTTGCATGTCACACTTTGGTGTGCCTTCTTGGTATTCTTTGTATTTTGTCCAAATCGTGTCTTCTTTGGTTCTTGAAGGTCTTGACATGCATATTTACTTCATGTATATATTATGGCATGTTTACTTTCTTTGATCCAATATATCGGGTAAACTCCACCGAATCCTAAATCGGCTAAGATGTGCATGAAATTCAATTTCATATCCATATGCACATATTCATGTGGAGTTTGTCCTGTATTGTAGTTTCCTAACTACTTCGGACCCAATATGTTTGGGGACCATTTTGTACTTGAATTGTGTTTTAGGTACTTCGGAGATGCATTGGATGCCTTGTCTCATTCATAAGGAAGGTGCTCTCACCATGTGCTTATTGAAGCCAAGCTATGATGATCGTGATTGCTAATCTTCTACATCACCAATGCCATCTCGGTAACAAGTATCTACCTCATGCATACATTTCTTGCATTCAACCTTGTGTAGGTTGCATCTTGGCATGATTTCTTTTGTTCCTTGTGATACTTGTTTCCTTCTCAAAGCATCCCAACTATCACTTTTCCCTTGTGGATATTTGTGATGCCTTTGATGCGTTTGTGTTGGAAGTCTATTTATATCCTTTAAGATAAATTTGAGCTATGTGCTATGCTTTTAAGCAAAGATCTTAATGGTGTATATATGACTTCCTCTTGGGTATCATGTTCTTCTCTTTAGTAACTATTTTGTGTGTACATGTTTCTTTGTGGATGTATATCATATGATTGTTATCTACTTAGAAATCTATACACATGAGAAATGTTACATCGCAAATTGATATCCTATTTCCTTGGTGTCCACCTCTTTATGTTTTTGGATCTTTTGGTGGCTCCGGAAAATATTTGCCTTATGAGTGCTTGCCCTATTTTATTGGATCTTGTGCACTCATTTTTGTCGGTTGTGTGTGTTGAAATGACATGCTTTGCTCCTTGCTTATCATTCCTTTGAGACTATGGTGATGCTCAATGCTCACCTATGATGTACTCTTATAAAAGGCTTTGCTATGTCACACACATCATTTGGTTGAGCCTAAATCTTTTAAATGTTCTCGCATTTGGATATTTTGTCGGTCTTCTATTTGATGCTCAACCATATGATTGTTGCAAGTGTTATGCCTTGTTTTATACATTCTCTCTTGCACATGTTTTGTGTTTCAAAGGATTATGGGGGAGTGATGATTCCATCTTTGTGCACGTGGTACTCAAATATACAATTTCTAAATAGTACATGATATTGGGGAGCTCCTCTATTTTCTCTCGAAACATTGTTTTGTTCAAATCATAAAATCTTTTGTTCAATTGGATTTGGATTCTTTGATTGCATGTTTCATTCGTTGATACCCTTTTCACCATATCATCCTTTTGCAATCTTTGGATCTCAATATAATTTGATCTCCCTCAATCTATTCGTCATTGAATATGTGCATTTGATTTCACTCATATCTTGAGAAATGCATACTTTATGGGGGAGTCTTATTATATTGGCCTTCTAAAAATTTCACCCATTTCGGCAATGGATGCCAATGGGGGAGAAGTTTAGAGGGTTTAAGGGAATTTGGTTTTATGCTTTAGTTTTTCTTAAGCATTTGCCTTTCATGCTCTTGCATCCTTGCTCTTTTTGTGCATGGTTGCTTAATTCATTATATAAACCCTCGTAAAAGGGATTGTCATCAATTACCAAAATGGGGGAGATTGAAAGTGCATGTGTTGCCCCATGCGTGGTTTTGGTAATTAATGACAATCCTTATGGACTAATGTTTGCATTGAGATATTCTTAGATCTTGTCCATAGGAAAGATTGGAGTTCATGTGTTGGACTCTAGAAGCTTATAAGATGACCAAGATCTTTCAAGGGTTTATATGAAGAATGGTCTTATATAGAGTTGAGCATATTGCAAGTATGTCTTGAAGAATAGAATACCGTGGATATTCATCACCTTCAAGACATCATCATTGATCAAGAAAGAAGAAAGATACAAGTTGATCAAGGCTAAGTGAAAGGATGGATTCAAGTGATCAACACACAAAGCTACATGTTGTACCATGTGGGATCTTGTGATCCAATGGTATGGTAAGCAATTGTCTATATAGCTTTGTGAACTAACCCATATATATGTGTGTGGAGTATCTATGTGGGGTTAGGTATCTTCCCATGGGCATGCATCAAAAGGAAGATTCCATATAGCCCATGGCGGATGACGTCAAGCGGTGGTCGTCATCAAGATAATGGTCAAGTGAAGATGTTCCTAAAAGTGGCTCTCCCATATTGTGTATGGGGGAGCATTTCACAAGTCTTCATCAAGCGGAGCGCAATCAAGAAAGGTGATCCAACTTGAGGTGATCAAGATCGTCATCATCTAGCTCAAGTGGATTGCGCAAGGCAAAGGTATGACCTTGATAGGGTTTCTATTTTACCGGTCTCATGGTGTTAAGAGACCGGATTATAGGATAGATGCCACACTTTCAAGAGGGGCTCTCGAATGAGTAACTTGATCGTATCGTTGAGAGAGCTCAAACCTTTGCATACTTGGCATCATCTTTCTTGGTTCTTATTTGGCTTTCTCCATGTGTGGTTTTAGAGCTTGTCATGATCTTCAAGACAAGCTCAAGTTCATCAAAAACGGATTTCGTAAGAAAAACTTATTGCGTTTTTGGTGTTGGAGGTTTTACCGGTTGTTCTATTTTCGAGAGATTTTGTCATACCCCAGCGTTTAGGAGTTATTGGAGGGCAGAAATATGAATTTGTGGATCTACATGCATGTATTTGAAAAACCCGAACAAATTTTTCGCAAATCAAAACCCTGGAGTGATCGGAGTTAATTCATCGTTAAGAATTAGGGTTTAGTTCATCTTGGGTGAATGCAATAAATTTCGACATGATCTCTAGGTAATTTACTTGTTGTGGGAATTTTGAATCCAATTTGAATATTCAAATAAATTGAATTTGTAAAGTAATTCAAATTGGAACAATAAAATTATAGAAATAATAAGTAAGTAAATGAATTTATAGTTTTTTTTTGAATAATTTAAATCTTTACAACACATATTACAAATTGTACCAATCTTGCAAGACAAATAAATAACTTTATGGAATAGTCACAATATTACATTGTCTTTACAATTCAATTACAACAAATTAAAATACAAAGAGGAAAATTACATTTGTTTCCTAAAACTAAAATATTTTGTAATCTTTTCTTTATCTTCTTGATCTTCATTTCATACTTGTTCCTGCAAAACAAAAAGAAAAGCATAATAGAAAATAATACAAAGGGGAATTAGAATTAGTTTAACTCTCAGTCCAGCAAAGAAATGCTTTGCTATTAACATCATTGAGTATTAATAAGGGATCAAGTGTTGTATCTGTTCTTAATTATCAAGTTTAGCCTCAGAACAACATCACTGGCCTAAATCCACTTGGCAGTCAAAAATAAACCACACATGAAGGATAATATCAAACCAGCCGAAGCTCCAGGTTAACAGAATCTGGGAGCCAAGCAAGCAAGCAGCACACTCACTTCCCACATTCGGTGCTGTCACCAACACAGAGAAACAGGCTAGGGAAGGATAAGGGCAAGGGAGTCGTAGCACACAAGGGAGCAAGCTCTGTTTCACTCACAACAGCTCCCAGCTCGAGTTCATCTCAGCTTAACACACAGTCCATCACCACACCACAAATCCATCCACTTTTCACCACACAATCCTTGCCAAAAGCAAGAGCAAGATGGAGTTGAAGCACAAGGCCAAGCAGGAGCAAGGAGGAGGCCAGGAGCTAGATTATAGCAACTTGGAGCTGGAGGAGCAGGCCAGCAAGGTGAACCAGGAGGAGATCCACACCATTTGTTGATCAAGAGATCCAGAAGAACCCCAAGTAACACAACACATCCCCCACCACACCTGCTAAGAGGTTGATTCTCTACTTCTCTAGCAAAATTAATTGCTAGTTATATATGGAGCAGGGTGGTGTGTTTTTCCTCAGTTTAGCATAGGGGTGCTATGCCAATTCATCACAGGAATTAAATAAACAAACAAGTATCTGTTCTTAATAAAAATTGGGCCTCAGCATGTGCATCATAGGCAGGGGCAGTTATATCCAAATGAAAGAGCAAAGGCATATAAGTGGGTGTGCTAAGAATTGCACTCTAGATAGCACTGGTTCAGCACAGGTTTTGCTGGGCACTAGTCATTCAGAGAGGAGCACAACAAGCACAAAACCTATACCTATATAGCACTACCCAAAGGTTTCGAAACCCAACTTAACCCGAGAGATTAGGACCTCATGTTCAGTGGTGGAAACCAAATGGTTCGGTAGAGGCACATCTCTGAACCCAGGGTTCAGAGTAGCACACACAAACATCACCATCTCAGCAAGTAATTAAAATGACAGGTAACTGAATTAACAGATCAATTCCATAGCCATGTGCTAAATCTTTTTAACAAATTCCATAAGAGGCAACCAATCATCAACTGTGAATCTCCCAGGAATCTCAGAGCAGCCTAGACACTTGTTATAACATCACCAACAGATAATAGCAGTGGCCTTAGAGGTTGTTCAAAGAGCAACACCAGAGCAACAATATTGACCAATACCTACAAGCAGTAAACCTAAATCATCCCTGCATGCTACACAACACAGAGCAAGGCTCGATGGCTAGAGGGAGAAGAGAGAGGATGAGCTGAGGGAGAGGAGAAATAACCTGGCAGGGCCGTGGCCATGGCAGGGAGGCAGTGGCCGTGCGGCCACTGATGTTGAAGTAGAGCAGCAGCACGAATACCACCGGTCCACGGCGGCACAGGGATCGATACCCTGCACCTAGCCGTGGAGGAGCAGCACCACAGCAGCACCAAGCGGGCACGGCGGAGCCGCACCGACGCTCGAACCCTAGCCTCTGGTTAGGACACGCACGGGCGCACCGGGCAAGGAAAACCGCATCGCCGGGGTGGGAATGGAGAGGACGGTGGGGCGCGTCGACCGCGCCACAGCACGGAGGCGAAGGTCGCCGGACCACGCCGGAATCGGCTGGCGACGGCGGTGGCGATTTCGAACCGCGTCGGGCACGGGAGCGAGAGAGAGAGAGATGGAGAGCGGGTTGGGCTCGGTCGAGTTGACCGCGACCCGAGTCAGTCTTTGATCTGGTTCAACCCAGTTTGACCAAGGGCATTTTGGTCATTTCATAAATAAAAAATTAATAAGAAAATAATTCCAGAAATATTCTAAAGTTGAATAAACTTTGGAAACTCATAGCTATTCCATATAAAATCAGAAAAATACAAATAATATATCAAAATGAACAGAAAAATAAATCTATCTGTTTGTATAAATCAAACACTTGTTTGACTAAAATTTAATCACTTTAAAATTGAAACAACAATTTACTTATTAATTTAAATATGGAGTTAATTTGAAATGCTATTTTGGATGCATTTCAACTTCATTTAAAATGATTCACATGAATAAACTTCAAATTATAAAATATGTTTTAATCATGATATGTCCTACATTGTGAGCATATGAAAATACCATGTGTGTTTATAAATAATTGATATTCCATTAAATTATTAATTAAAATGATATTTCTTTAAGGAAAATAATTGTTAAAAGATGTCTACTTAATCTAAAAATGAAATCTCTACTTAATAAAATATGAGCACTATTATTATTTTTATCATTAACATTGGATTAACCTTGTGTTATAGTTTTATTCATTCAAGACCATATCCTAAAACTAAGAAATGAAACATAAGATGATATTACCTTATTCCTTTTCCTTTTAAGTGTGATACTTAAATAATAAAAGAACTTAAAAGTGGTTATTCTTAATATTTGTTAATACTTCATAATTTAAATAAAAGTGAAACATACTAAAGTGTTGAAGAACTAGGATTCCAAAATCACCAAGTAATCAAATCAAATTCCAAAATCTTGAACATTCACTAATCTCAACTCATGAACAACTTAAGCACCAAAAACATCACCTACAGGTGATGAAACAAACTTAAGTCAAGTTAATACGATGTTATCGAAGTATCATTTTAAAATGAAGCTTACCTAGTTAAGTTTGGGTATGATTGGGGGTATTTTGCGATGCATTTCATTACTATGCATAATAGCATCTTGCCAGAGTTTTCTGTAGTCCTTATCGGGATTACGTTGTTTTTTTTCAGAACTCGGGGTTTTACCGCAAACCCTAGAACCCCGAAGAGTTTGAACTGCTATTCCTATCCAAGGCAAGTTCACTCTTGCTCATGTCCTACTTGATTATGTTTATCAAAGTAAATGAAAAATACTATGGTTTATCATTGCATGAAAAAGAAAAAAACTATCTTCGAATGATGTGAATTGCTATATATATATTGTTGGCTGGCAGATGGAACCATGGAATGATGTGGTTGGTGGAGGTTCCATTTGCACGGGAAAGTATTACCTAGGACTTAAGAACCAATGCCGTCAGCGTTCTTGCGCCGAAAATGAAGCGTTAACCATGAGACTTGGAATGGGACGGGAAAGTCATCTGTGATCTTTTCCCTTTCGCATGTCAACGGGCAGCCAGAGCCGTACGCTGTAGATCTAGTGCGACTACATGCACATGGGTGGGACCCCTTAATGCCCACGGACTCTGGTGCCTATGATGGTCTGCAAGGGGATGCCTAGGTATCTATCGTGAGGGGTAGAACCAGGGGTGATTCTGCTATGCATGAATTGGGTGGGCATGCGGGGTTGTTGGAGAAGCACGGCGAATGGCTTGGATCAACGACTGGGCCCCACACCATAGGAAGTGTGGACGGGAAAGACTCGCCCGGTTGTGCAACAAGGCGTTGGTCTCTTATGGGTAAAGTAACGCACCTCTGCAGAGTGTAAAAATGTGACATGTTACTCCACGTTCCAGGAAGGAACGGCGAACGCTGCAGGAAAGGAGGCTCCTCAAGGCCCTAGCACCTGTGAATCGATGACGGGCATAGTTTTCTGAAGATAAAATAAATCTTTTCCTAAAAATGTTTTACAAAGTTATGCATGTTCATCCATGACCTTTTGGTATGGATGGTAGCTAGTGCATAAAACACCTTATTCCTATTATATGAACTTGCTGAGTAACGCTCGTGTTGCTCACCCTTTCCTCTGTTGACCCCCTGCTTAGACTATTGGAGTTAGCCGAGGAAGGACAGGAATCCATCACGATGTTGGTGAGGTCTTCGACAAGGAGTCAAATCAACCTGATGGAGTCTGCCGACAGATGAGTGGCGACAACACTTCAATGGTGGATCGTCGACGGCAATGCTTACGGACAAGACGTCTATTCTTGGAAGGAGAAGCACAACGCTAGACAAGGAGATTCCAGATGAATAGTTAGGGTGTGAGAGCAGTAGTTGTGGATTAGGAGTTTAAGTAAAGCTGGTATCCAGCTTAGTTCTACGACTTGGATCTTTTTGAGAGATTCATTTGCACGAGACCTACTTCTGTTTGTAAAGGAGGTTCTCGAGATTTTGTATTGATTAGTGTTGTAATCCTATAGTGTTACCTTGGACCGACTATGTTTCTGTTGTACTACTCTGAAGGATGTAATATTTACGGAGTGGTCCTTCCGTGAGTATTATGTCATCGACTTGTACACTACAACATGCAGTGGTGTGCTGGGTCACTACAGGTGGTATCAGAGCGAACGACCTTAGGATTAAAATCCTTTTAGGAGACTTGTAGGTTGGTAAGACTATAGGGAGTTATCATACTTAAATAAACTCTATATTTCTACAACTACGATGGTTATTCACCTGAGAATAATACTGTCATACTTGTATACACATTTCCTTACCCAACTGGAGTAGATATTCTTATTTACTATTCTATAAGTATAATCTTCATCTACTTTATTTAATTTTGACCTTGGTATGACCAGTGTAAGGCTGTCTGTACCAGTTGATACACCAAATAGATTACATCTAAGTCAGTGTTACCTACATGGTATCATTGATAATCCTATCCTATGAAGTAGAACCCTATTATAAGTTCGTGAAGGAGGAAGTTAGGAGATGTTTGATGATAGTGGAGAATCATCGACATTCAACTATGAAGAGTATGTCAATACCCTAATGATGAAGTCCAAAGGGGATTCACCTGAGTATAGTATAAAGTGATAAGGAAATTAGGAGATGCACGAACAATGACGGGAGCTACATTACTACGAATCTGGATATGTTCGCAAATAGATGTTCTAGCCAGACGGTAGATCCAAGCTACATGGAGTTTAGTTCCATAAGAAACCAAGCCATACCACAACTACTCTTTGAGTACTTTGTCTTAGGATTACTCCGTTACAAATAGGTAACTGGTGTAAATACTGAGGCAAAAAGTTGTTTTTGCATAGGACTATAAGGTAATATATACCTATCTTGTAGTGTATAGCATCTAAGCCTGGGTACTTGGGATGTTTTTACTCAAAGTACTACTTATTGTACAGGCTTATGTTGCATGGTTGATATAACTGCATTTTGCGATTTATTGGATCTTATTGGATTTTGATTGAATAGGTTGGTACATGAAGTTAGAATTTGATGTACAATGGCAGGATTGTCACATTGAGTTCTTTTCTTGATGTTACTGATCCAGAGGTAGATAGGATTCGTGTAAGGGAGAGACGTGTTCCCAGAAGTTTCAAACAACAATGAAGGTTCATGAAGAGAAGGAAGTCAAGATGATCGAAGTAAAGGAAGCTATACGTGGGGATGGACCACAACTCACATTATATTTGGATTTGGAGGTCTACATCACCAGACTTGGGAGGATGGAGAAACTACGTAAGTTTCAAGATGAGTATCATCACAGGATGAAGGAAGGTTAACTAACGATGATGACAGGAAAGCTACATGAGAAACTCTACTAAAGTAGGGGAATTATGAAATTTGAAGAGTCATGTCATCTGATCACCCAAAAGAAAGGAATCAGTTCCAGCAATAGGTAGATGAAAGAGTTGTTTATCAAACGAATTTGGACTAGATGACCAACAACCTGTTCTACATTAGAGTTAAGTTATCACCTATTGCAACTAGTTTTGCAATAGTCTTTTCTCAAGACCCTAGGTGAGACAACTGGAATGCTAGTCCGAGTGAATATTCAATGTACCAGGAGATCTTATTGGTTGTTCACAGTGGTGGACTTATCAATTGTTCTTCGGGAAGCTAGTGGGTGTAGGAATGATATCTCTGAACCGGAGAATGTCTCGGGAATCACAATCTAGTGATAGTACCGGTGTTCTTCGAGAAACCATAGGTATACAGGTTGGACGTTGAGCATAAAGGGCATAGAAAGAGCAGCTCTATTCAACAGAAAAGATCTAGTTGTTACTTGAAACTGAATGGATACAACTAGATGAAGATCGACTAACAAAAGTCAGACGAAAGGAAGCGCCCTAGCAAATTCTAAGGGGAAGAGTATGTAATACCCGTAGTTCAGAGAGTAGAAAGGGGCTAATATGTGCATTAGCATTGCATGCATCTAAAGATCCGGGGAAAATAAAAACTTTTTCAACGAAGTCATAGAGTGATCGACCAACACTCAAAAGACTAGTTGAGAATGCAAGTATATGAGCATATGAGAACCTAATATCCTAAGTGAATATCTTATCAACTTATCATTTTAGTCATTATTTCATAAGCACTACACATCTCTAATACAAATTGAACATTCAACAACTAAAGTATCTTTAGATACAACTAATGGAATAATAACAAGATACAACCTTTATAAGAGGAATTGGATTGAAAGCTAGGTAAAATCTATCATTTATGAAATAAGTACAAATCTTAAAGGAAAGAAGAATGAGAAATTCAAGGAAGGATAATAAAAGCCTAAACTAAATCTTAATCTAGATCGTCTTATTTTATCAAGACCATCTTATCTTCTTATCTTCCAAACCTTCTCGAAGTCATTCTGCGAGAGAAGCCACCCATAAGAAGGAGGAACTACGACAAGAAGACTTTGAAGAGAGATTTCTTAGGTTGGCAAAGAAGTACTATACCAGTATATCATTGAGTATTTGGAAACTCTTATATCAGAATCTATTATTATTAATCTCTCTAGAAATAGTGTGATATTCCTATGTTTGTGTTATATAGAAGTAGTTTGGTAACAAGCCTAATTACCTTGTTAACAAATCACTTTTGTATGCTCAAACAATTGAATGACTTATACAAATAAACAGAAGGTCAGATAATCCAGTGCATCTCAGCTTTCTTAATATGAAAAGCAATTTGGAGACAAGCCTAACCTTGTTAACAAATTCTTCCAATATGCATAGGGCAATTTGATGTGATAAAACACACACACATTCTTCTATAACCAACTTAATTAAAGTTTTGCTAGGATTTAACTAGATGTCTTCACCACCAGGGTGAGGCAAGTGATGTTGGATACTAGATACATAATTTTTAACACCTTGCCTTAAGACCTGGTATTGACTAGAAGGATTAATATCAAAGTAAAGACTACAATGGATTATAGATCATTTGGATCACCTAGATTCAAGTAGGAAATCTGGTAAGATACAACCATAATCCATACAAGGGAAAGAATAGCGAGGAGGAAATAATAAACCACATTACAACTTAGGCAACATATTTAACTTTTTAAATAAGCAAGCTATAAGAGTGATATGAGTTTCAAGGAGGGAATAAAGTCAATTCATAAAGCCCACATAATAATCACCCATATCTAGATATCACATGAGAAACTCTCACGTTCAGGTACACACGTCATAACTTCGGGACGAAGTTCTTGTTAAGGGGAAAGACTGTCATACCCCAGCGTTTAGGAGTTATTGGAGGGCAGAAATATGAATTTGTGGATCTACATGCATGTATTTGAAAAACCCGAACAAATTTTTCGCAAATCAAAACCCTGGAGTGATCGGAGTTAATTCATCGTTAAGAATTAGGGTTTAGTTCATCTTGGGTGAATGCAATAAATTTCGACATGATCTCTAGGTAATTTACTTGTTGTGGGAATTTTGAATCCAATTTGAATATTCAAATAAATTGAATTTGTAAAGTAATTCAAATTGGAACAATAAAATTATAGAAATAATAAGTAAGTAAATGAATTTATAGTTTTTTTTTGAATAATTTAAATCTTTACAACACATATTACAAATTGTACCAATCTTGCAAGACAAATAAATAACTTTATGGAATAGTCACAATATTACATTGTCTTTACAATTCAATTACAACAAATTAAAATACAAAGAGGAAAATTACATTTGTTTCCTAAAACTAAAATATTTTGTAATCTTTTCTTTATCTTCTTGATCTTCATTTCATACTTGTTCCTGCAAAACAAAAAGAAAAGCATAATAGAAAATAATACAAAGGGGAATTAGAATTAGTTTAACTCTCAGTCCAGCAAAGAAATGCTTTGCTATTAACATCATTGAGTATTAATAAGGGATCAAGTGTTGTATCTGTTCTTAATTATCAAGTTTAGCCTCAGAACAACATCACTGGCCTAAATCCACTTGGCAGTCAAAAATAAACCACACATGAAGGATAATATCAAACCAGCCGAAGCTCCAGGTTAACAGAATCTGGGAGCCAAGCAAGCAAGCAACACACTCACTTCCCACATTCGGTGCTGTCACCAACACAGAGAAACAGGCTAGGGAAGGATAAGGGCAAGGGAGTCGTAGCACACAAGGGAGCAAGCTCTGTTTCACTCACAACAGCTCCCAGCTCGAGTTCATCTCAGCTTAACACACAGTCCATCACCACACCACAAATCCATCCACTTTTCACCACACAATCCTTGCCAAAAGCAAGAGCAAGATGGAGTTGAAGCACAAGGCCAAGCAGGAGCAAGGAGGAGGCCAGGAGCTAGATTATAGCAACTTGGAGCTGGAGGAGCAGGCCAGCAAGGTGAACCAGGAGGAGATCCACACCATTTGTTGATCAAGAGATCCAGAAGAACCCCAAGTAACACAACACATCCCCCACCACACCTGCTAAGAGGTTGATTCTCTACTTCTCTAGCAAAATTAATTGCTAGTTATATATGGAGCAGGGTGGTGTGTTTTTCCTCAGTTTAGCATAGGGGTGCTATGCCAATTCATCACAGGAATTAAATAAACAAACAAGTATCTGTTCTTAATAAAAATTGGGCCTCAGCATGTGCATCATAGGCAGGGCAGTTATATCCAAATGAAAGAGCAAAGGCATATAAGTGGGTGTGCTAAGAATTGCACTCTAGATAGCACTGGTTCAGCACAGGTTTTGCTGGGCACTAGTCATTCAGAGAGGAGCACCACAAGCACAAAACCTATACCTATATAGCACTACCCAAAGGTTTCGAAACCCAACTTAACCCGAGAGATTAGGACCTCATGTTCAGTGGTGGAAACCAAATGGTTCGGTAGAGGCACATCTCTGAACCCAGGGTTCAGAGTAGCACACACAAACATCACCATCTCAGCAAGTAATTAAAATGACAGGTAACTGAATTAACAGATCAATTCCATAGCCATGTGCTAAATCTTTTTAACAAATTCCATAAGAGGCAACCAATCATCAACTGTGAATCTCCCAGGAATCTCAGAGCAGCCTAGACACTTGTTATAACATCACCAACAGATAAGCAGTGGCCTTAGAGGTTGTTCAAAGAGCAACACCAGAGCAACAATATTGACCAATACCTACAAGCAGTAAACCTAAATCATCCCTGCATGCTACACAACACAGAGCAAGGCTCGATGGCTAGAGGGAGAAGAGAGAGGATGAGCTGAGGGAGAGGAGAAATAACCTGGCAGGGCCGTGGCCATGGCAGGGAGGCAGTGGCCGTGCGGCCACTGATGTTGAAGTAGAGCAGCAGCACGAATACCACCGGTCCACGGCGGCACAGGGATCGATACCCTGCACCTAGCCGTGGAGGAGCAGCACCACAGCAGCACCAAGCGGGCACGGCGGAGCCGCACCGACGCTCGAACCCTAGCCTCTGGTTAGGACACGCACGGGCGCACCGGGCAAGGAAAACCGCATCGCCGGGGTGGGAATGGAGAGGACGGTGGGGCGCGTCGACCGCGCCACAGCACGGAGGCGAAGGTCGCCGGACCACGCCGGAATCGGCCGGCGACGGCGGTGGCGATTTCGAACCGCGTCGGGCACGGGAGCGAGAGAGAGAGAGAGATGGAGAGCGGGTTGGGCTCGGTCGAGTTGACCGCGACCCGAGTCAGTCTTTGATCTGGTTCAACCCAGTTTGACCAAGGGCATTTTGGTCATTTCATAAATAAAAAATTAATAAGAAAATAATTCCAGAAATATTCTAAAGTTGAATAAACTTTGGAAACTCATAGCTATTCCATATAAAATCAGAAAAATACAAATAATATATCAAAATGAACAGAAAAATAAATCTATCTGTTTGTATAAATCAAACACTTGTTTGACTAAAATTTAATCACTTTAAAATTGAAACAACAATTTACTTATTAATTTAAATATGGAGTTAATTTGAAATGCTATTTTGGATGCATTTCAACTTCATTTAAAATGATTCACATGAATAAACTTCAAATTATAAAATATGTTTTAATCATGATATGTCCTACATTGTGAGCATATGAAAATACCATGTGTGTTTATAAATAATTGATATTCCATTAAATTATTAATTAAAATGATATTTCTTTAAGGAAAATAATTGTTAAAAGATGTCTACTTAATCTAAAAATGAAATCTCTACTTAATAAAATATGAGCACTATTATTATTTTTATCATTAACATTGGATTAACCTTGTGTTATAGTTTTATTCATTCAAGACCATATCCTAAAACTAAGAAATGAAACATAAGATGATATTACCTTATTCCTTTTCCTTTTAAGTGTGATACTTAAATAATAAAAGAACTTAAAAGTGGTTATTCTTAATATTTGTTAATACTTCATAATTTAAATAAAAGTGAAACATACTAAAGTGTTGAAGAACTAGGATTCCAAAATCACCAAGTAATCAAATCAAATTCCAAAATCTTGAACATTCACTAATCTCAACTCATGAACAACTTAAGCACCAAAAACATCACCTACAGGTGATGAAACAAACTTAAGTCAAGTTAATACGATGTTATCGAAGTATCATTTTAAAATGAAGCTTACCTAGTTAAGTTTGGGTATGATTGGGGTATTTTGCGATGCATTTCATTACTATGCATAATAGCATCTTGCCAGAGTTTTCTGTAGTCCTTATCGGGATTACGTTGTTTTTTTTCAGAACTCGGGGTTTTACCGCAAACCCTAGAACCCCGAAGAGTTTGAACTGCTATTCCTATCCAAGGCAAGTTCACTCTTGCTCATGTCCTACTTGATTATGTTTATCAAAGTAAATGAAAAATACTATGGTTTATCATTGCATGAAAAAGAAAAAAACTATCTTCGAATGATGTGAATTGCTATATATATATTGTTGGCTGGCAGATGGAACCATGGAATGATGTGGTTGGTGGAGGTTCCATTTGCACGGGAAAGTATTACCTAGGACTTAAGAACCAATGCCGTCAGCGTTCTTGCGCCGAAAATGAAGCGTTAACCATGAGACTTGGAATGGGACGGGAAAGTCATCTGTGATCTTTTCCCTTTCGCATGTCAACGGGCAGCCAGAGCCGTACGCTGTAGATCTAGTGCGACTACATGCACATGGGTGGGACCCCTTAATGCCCACGGACTCTGGTGCCTATGATGGTCTGCAAGGGGATGCCTAGGTATCTATCGTGAGGGGTAGAACCAGGGGTGATTCTGCTATGCATGAATTGGGTGGGCATGCGGGGTTGTTGGAGAAGCACGGCGAATGGCTTGGATCAACGACTGGGCCCCACACCATAGGAAGTGTGGACGGGAAAGACTCGCCCGGTTGTGCAACAAGGCGTTGGTCTCTTATGGGTAAAGTAACGCACCTCTGCAGAGTGTAAAAATGTGACATGTTACTCCACGTTCCAGGAAGGAACGGCGAACGCTGCAGGAAAGGAGGCTCCTCAAGGCCCTAGCACCTGTGAATCGATGACGGGCATAGTTTTCTGAAGATAAAATAAATCTTTTCCTAAAAATGTTTTACAAAGTTATGCATGTTCATCCATGACCTTTTGGTATGGATGGTAGCTAGTGCATAAAACACCTTATTCCTATTATATGAACTTGCTGAGTAACGCTCGTGTTGCTCACCCTTTCCTCTGTTGACCCCCTGCTTAGACTATTGGAGTTAGCCGAGGAAGGACAGGAATCCATCACGATGTTGGTGAGGTCTTCGACAAGGAGTCAAATCAACCTGATGGAGTCTGCCGACAGATGAGTGGCGACAACACTTCAATGGTGGATCGTCGACGGCAATGCTTACGGACAAGACGTCTATTCTTGGAAGGAGAAGCACAACGCTAGACAAGGAGATTCCAGATGAATAGTTAGGGTGTGAGAGCAGTAGTTGTGGATTAGGAGTTTAAGTAAAGCTGGTATCCAGCTTAGTTCTACGACTTGGATCTTTTTGAGATTCATTTGCACGAGACCTACTTCTGTTTGTAAAGGAGGTTCTCGAGATTTTGTATTGATTAGTGTTGTAATCCTATAGTGTTACCTTGGACCGACTATGTTTCTGTTGTACTACTCCGAAGGATGTAATATTTACGGAGTGGTCCTTCCGTGAGTATTATGTCATCGACTTGTACACTACAACATGCAGTGGTGTGCTGGGTCACTACAGATTTAACCTTTCCACATGTGGTTTATGATTCATTGTTGGACAATGATGTTTCTCTCGATAATCTTGAAAAGCTCATTGTTGTGATTCCAACGAGCCAAAGATCATCGAAAACGGAGTCCGGATGCAAAAGATATTGCCGTTTTGGTGTTTGCTTTTCCTGCAGTTTGTAGTACCGGGTCGGTACCGCCCGGGTACCGCCCGATACAGTACCGAAATCGCCCAAAAACGTCCCGGGCGGTAGTACCGCCCCTGGGTGCGTTTTGGCCATAACGGGCAGAATTTTGAGGTCCTATTTAAGGGGGTCTTCTTCCGCAATGATCCCCAACTCTTGAGCACGGTTTTGACCACCATTGTTGACCCTCTAAACCTTGCCTATCTCTCAATCCCTCCAATGATTCTTGCTCCTTCTTGAGAGAAATGAGAGAGGAGATCTAGATCTACATCTCCACCAATCAATCTCTCCTCTAAGTGAGGGGAGCATATTGGATCTAGATCTTGGGATTCATTTGTTGCTTCCTTGCTCTTCCTCTCATCTTCCTCCATAGCATTAGTTGCTTTGGTGGGATTTGAGAGTGAATTGCTTTGAGCACTTCTTGTGTTCTTGCCATTGCATTAGGTGCATCGGTTTGAGTTCTCCACGGTGATTCGTGGAGTTGAAATTTGAGAAGCTCATTACTCTTTGTGGTTCTCGTTGCCTCGTGGGTTAGTTGTAACCCTAGGAGGCCTTTGTGAGTTTCGGAGCTTTATCTTGTTGCTAAGCTCCGGGACATTGTTGGGAGCTCCAACTCATTGTGGAGTTCCTCAACCTTGGTGTATCGGTTTGGTCAACGCCTTCAAGTCGACCTCATAATGGAACGAGCCAATCACTCACGGGTGAAGCTCACGGAGAATAGGGTGAGCACATCAGTGCTATTGGAGTGCCTAGGAGGCTCCACACCCCTCCAACGTAGACGTACTTCCATTGGGAAGGAACTACGAGAAACATCTCCTCGTGTCCACTTTGCGGTTACTTCTATACCCAAACCTTTACTTATGCATTTACCTTTGTGATAGCCATCGAGATTGAAGTTATCTATATTGCTATCACTTTGTTGTTAATCTTGCTTAGCATAAGTTGTTGGTGCACATAGGTGAACCAAGCTTGTTTAGGTTTTATGCTTGATAAATTAAACGCTAGTTTTATTCCGCATTTATTCAAGCCTAAACCGTAATTATTTTAAAACGCCTATTCACCCCCTCTAGGCGACATCCTCGTTGACATGGGTATGCCTATCGGGTACCCTACCATGAGGGTACCTGGTGCACGTATCGACTAGGCCCAACTATCAGAGCCTACATGAAGCCCATGAAGGGAGGCCCACGAAGATGAGTATCCTCCAAGTTTGGCGAAGCAATAGTCGGTTTAGAGTTTCCTTACTTGTAAATCGAGTCGGTTACGAACACCCGAGACCCAGCCTATTATTTAAGGACTGGGAGGGCCATCGAACCAGACCACGTACTTTCAGAGCCACCAAACCCTAGCGAGATCGACATCTCGCCGGGACCTTGTAACCATCATATTCACAAAGCAATAACAGACAGGCAGGACGTAGGGGTGTTACCTCCACACGAGGGCCCTGAACCTGGGTAAAATCTTTGCCCTGCTTGTCAGCCGACGATACTTCCAGCTCTACCACGTTCTCTCCCCCATATTCATAACCTAGGGACCTTAACCATGGGTCTTGATGAGTCTACCCCTCGTCAAGTGGCGCCGTCTGTGGGAAAGAATAGCGCTGGACTCGAAGTTTCGCCGGTCCCAACAGCAAACGGCAAATCGCCGATCACACCAGCAAACGGCAACTCGCCGATCTCATCTGCAAACGGCAACTCGCCGGCCATGTCAGCAAACAGCAACTCGCCGATCCAGGCGACACACGGCGACTCGCCGATCCACTCGAAAAGCGGCAGCCTGCCCGCTTCACCTGCAAAAAGCGCATCTGCTCTTCCAATGAATTTCAATCCGCACTCGCCAGAGCTTCAGGAGGCGTTTTCTGGCCTTGAATCAGGTTTGAGTTAACTGTTGGAGCATTCAATTTTTTCGTAAACAATCTTGGCACGCAGGACTCGACAGATCCGCAACAACGGTGCTGGGGCACTCGAGGCTCCGTCGACTGCGCTCGCCCCGTCGTCGATTCCTGAAGCCTGCTCGCCCGCAACAACCATGTCGACCGGCGAGATCGACAGGTTCATGATGACGGAACTCCAAGGCGAGGAGGCAGAATCAGCATACCGCACAAGCAACGTCGACTTCAACCTACCACTCGACGAAGTTTCGACTGCGGGATCTCCCTCGATGACTTCTACGAGCCCGCGATTCATAACGACAGCAACGTCGACTCGGAGATCTTCACCAACACCAACCTCGACTCAGAAATCCATAATGGCTTCGCCAACACCGAGATGAGCATAGGCGATGAACACGACAACGAGATTCGCCTCGAAGATCTACTCGATGAACATACTGGCTCTGACATGAGCCTCGACGGCGACGTCGAGTCCATGACTGGAATCGACAGCACATACACCTGTCCTCGGGTCACGCCCCATCAGGTCTACGTGGCCTTCACCGCAGAATCATCCGCAGACGCAGCCGCTCGCAGGCCTGCACAATTCCCATGCACGGTAACCATGCCGGATGGGGTCACAACCTTGACAATCACGGAGGAGATGGCAGCAAAAGCAGATAAAGTCATAAAGGAGTGCACAATGATGCCACCAAATTCCACCCCAGAGGAGATGTTGACCTTCCAGTACTTCAACTGGCAGGAGTCAATTCGACTGCAAAACTACCGAGCGACGCTCGAGGAGCGCAAAAGGCAAGCCAGCCTCTCGAGTGCCCGAAGAAGGGAGCAATCCCTCGGGTCCACAATGCAACCAACCCCACGACCTAGGTCGCGGTTGGCAAGCCTTCCAGAACATGAAAGGGTAGCAATCACCCGTAACCTGTCGTTCATGACAGAGGACGCTAACGGAATCCCAGTGCCCAAAACTGCTGCGGGTGCATTATTCTCCGTAGGTGCTTACCTCAAGGCAATGCAACCTCCGGCGAATGACCCTAACGCAGCCCTGCATCGCCAACAACTCAAATCGCTAGCTCTAGCGGCACAGGCTATACAGCCAGAAGACAAAACTCCAGCAAGGAATCGCGATCGCGACATAGTCGACTCACGACACGCAGCACATCATCGCAGTGGTCGCAGCCACCACTCGGATGAAGGAAGGAGAAGCACGCGCCGGCACAGGTCCAGCAGAAGCAGATCTCGAAGATCCTATAGCAGCGATTCATACTCTGATCGAACCAGAGCCATGCGGAGCATTGTGCTTCACTCGACGCATCCGTGAGACGCGGATGCCCAAACGGTTCAAGTTGACAGGCGAACAACCCAAGTACAACGGTCGCCAAGAACCTTCTGGGTGGCTAGAAGATTACAGACTCGCCGTGGCATGCCAGCGTGGCACGAACACCACGGCGATGCAGTACATACGACTTATGCTCGAAGGAACTGCCCGCGACTGGCTCAAGTCGCTCCCTCCATCATCATACGACTCGTGGGACGATTTCCGCAGAGACTTCATCAAAAACTTCGAGCCTCTGTGTGAGCGCCCGAAGACATTCGAGAATTAAGGACATGCACTCAACGATCAGACGAGTCGTTGAGATCATACATACGGCGGTGGACCGAAATACGCAATTCGGTTGGCAAAGTGTCAGAAGACAGGGCCATGGATGCCTTCATACAAGGTCTCGCCAGGAAGGACTTCAAAGAGGCACTTGGTCGTGAAAAGCCAACCTCCCTGGCTGACCTCATCAAAGTTGCGACTGAGTGGGCAGATGGAGAGGATTCTGTACGCAGATCCCGTGCTTCCCCACCACGCGACAACTACGAAAGCGGCAGTCGAGGCCGCAGAGATTCATACAGAGAAGATCGCAGGCGCAAACGTTCCAAACGTCCTTACGACGATAACAGACCCGAGTTCATGGCGGCTGGATACACACAACCCGGGAGGACCAAGATAGAAGCAATCGACGCTCGGATGATCGACGGGACAGTCGAGATCGCGAGCAGCGGAGCGACAGCTACAAAAGGCAAGAATGGCGCAAACGCAGCGACGCAAAACCCGAGCGGTCATTCGAGGAAAAGATGGACGACTGGTGCAGATTCCACCTCTTCAAGGGGGACGACGGAAAACTACGCTCCAATCACACCCTAAGGAACTGCAGGGAATTCGACCAAATGGCGACTGACTACATGATACGACTCAAAAGGTACGGCCCAGCACCTGCTCAGCCCACGCCTGCACCCGCACCACAGCCGAACGCTGTGCCCGCTCTCATGGCGCCACAGCCGCCACCGCAACCACCACCACAGCCTGCTCCAGGCGCAAACCTCGCAGGTGCCATACAACCCGTACTACGGGCGGAAGATGATCAATATCCACAGCCCCACGGGCAGATGTACATGATACAAAAGGGTCGCCCCTCCAACAGGCAGCAAAAGCTAATCACTCGACAGTGAACATGGCTGTCATGGCACCTCCTGCCGTGCCGAATTTCTGAAGGGATCGGAAACCATCATAAGCTTCAGTCGAGAGGATCATCCCCCAGCTGTAGTTCGACCAGGGCACGCGGCTCTGGTACTCGACGCGCAAATAGGAGGCTACGCCATGACCAAGGTCTTCATGGATGGAGGCAGCGGCATAAACATCATCTTCGCGGACACGCTCCGCAAAATGAACAGGTCAGTCGAAAACCTCCCAAAATCTTCAAATACCTTCCACGGTATCGTTCCTGGCAAAGCAATTAGCCCAGAAGGCACCATACAACTCGACGTTACGTTCGGGGACAAAAGCCACTTCAGGACAGAGTCGATTGAGTTCGAGGTCGTCGACTGGAAATCACAATACCATGCTATTCTTGGTCGCCCGACGTTTGCTCGATTCATGGCGGTGCCACACTACGCGTACCTCACGCTGAAGATGCCAGGACCAAAGGGAGTCATCACTGTCCGTGGAAACTTTCAAAGGTCCGATGCTTGCGACCGCGAGTTCAGCAAAATCTCCGAGATGTTCGGGGTGGAAGAATCACTCGCCGACTGGCGATTTCCAACGACCGCACACTCCTTCCGGAGCATAAGAAGTTGGCAGTCGACAGATCCTTCAATGCTACAAATGACACAAGGTCGCATCAGGTGCACCCGACCGATCCGTCCAAGACAGTCAACATATCTTCGAGCCTGCCTATCGCATAGGAAGGCGCGCTCGTCGAATTCCTCCGTGAGAACTGGGAAATATTTGCGTGGTGTCCAGCCGACATGCCAGGTATTCCCAGGGAATTCGCCGAGCACTCTCTCCAATTGTTTCCAGATGCAAAGCCAGTCAAGCAAACGATGCGTCGAATCTCCGGCCCAAAGCGAACCGCAGTCGAATCTGAAGTCGACCGGTTACTCGCAGCAGGATTCATTAGGGAAATCAAGAAATCACAATGGGTGGCCAACCCCGTACTCGTAGAAAGAAGCATACAGACATCCTTCGGATGTGCGTGGACTTCACAGCGCTGAACAAGTGCTGTCCAAAGGATCACTTCCCGCTACCCCGAATCGACCAGATCGTCGACTCCACCGCCGGATGCGCACGACTCTCCTTTCTGGATGCTTACTCAGGTTATCACCAGATAAGGATGAAGCAAGAAGACGAAGAAAAAACGGCGTTCATAACCCCACTCGGGGTCTACTGCTACACAACTATGCCCTTTGGGCTCAAAAACGCGGGTGCAACATACCAGCGCATGATGCAGGACTGCCTCAAAAAGCAAATCGGACGCAACGTCCAGGTCTACGTGGATGACATTGTCATTACCACAAGGGAAGAACACACACTACTCGACGATTTGAGGGAGACGTTCGCAAACCTCAAACGCTTCCATATCAAGCTCAATCCTAAGAAGTGCACGTTCGGCGTTCCAGCCGGGCAGCTCCTAGGGTACCTAGTCTCTGCCCGTGGAATCGAAGCAGACCCGGAGAAAATACAGGCCATCCTCACAATGCAAAGGCCTTCAAAGCTTCACGATGTGCAGAAACTAGCAGGACGAGTAGCAGCGCTCAGTCGATTCATCAGCAAACTGGGTGAAAAGGCTCTACCATTCTATCGACTGATGAAGAAGGCGGACAAGTTCGAGTGGACGCCAGAAGCTGAAGCAGCCTTCACAGATCTCAAGCGGATCCTCACAAGCCCTCCGATCCTCGTCGCACCTAAGGAACGGGAACCACTCTACCTGTATGTCTCGGCTACAAACAGGGTGGTGAGCACCGTACTGGTAGTCGAACGCATGGAGGAGGGGCACATCCAAAGCATACAACGTCCAGTCTACTACCTGAGCGAGGTTCTCTCCATATCAAAACAGCGGTACCCGCACTATCAAAAGCTGGCATACGCTGTATTCATGTCCTCAAGGAAGTTGACACACTACTTCACCGAGCACCCGATCACCGTGGTAAGTAACTCAGCAATCGGTGATATCCTCACAAACCCCAATGCAACGGGTCGAGTCGCAAAATGGCTCATCGAGCTGGCTCCAAGAGACATCAAGTACGAGCACCCGAAGGCTATCAAAGCACAAGTCCTACCCGACTTCACAACCGAGTGGATAGAGGCCCAATTACCTGGAGCACCAGACGTGTCCAATTCCTGGACCATGTACTTCGATGGGTCCAAGAAACACGAAGGCGCAGGCGCAGGCGTCATCCTCATATCACCAAAAGGGGACAAGCTACGTTATGTTTTGCAGATGGGATTCAAACTACCCTCCAATAACGAGGCTGAATACGAGGCTCTGATCCATGGCATGCGGATGGCAAAAGCACTTGGGTGCACTCGATTGATGATCTACGGCGACTCCAATCTCGTGGTGCAGCAAACAATGAAGGCCTGCGACGCAATCGCGGACAACATGATCGCTTATCGCGACCTGTACAACACACTGGAGGGCAGCTTCGAGGGCTGTGAGTTGAGGCACATAGGAAGGGAAAGTAACGAAGAAGCAGACATGCTAGCCAATCTTGGCTCAACTGGCGCACAAATTCCACCTGGTGTCTTCCTCGAGCGCATCGAACACAGATCTATCAAGGAGAAACGAGAGCCTCCTCCGTCGACTACGCCACCAAAAGCAAAGTGCCTAGCACAGAGGACCCCCCAGTCGAGGTATTTCTCATTGAGCCAACCTGGACTCAACCTTTTCTGGCTTACATACTCCGTGCGAGCTACCAGATGACATAACCGAGTCCCGACGCGTGACTCGAAGATCAAAAGCATACACCGTTATCAACGGCGAGTTATACAAGCGCAGCATATCAGGTATGTTCCAAAGATGCATCGCATTCGAAGATGGCCAAGCCATACTTCGAGACATTCATGCAGGTACCTGTGGGCATCACGCCAGCAGTCGATCACTCGTAGCCAAAGCCTTTCGCGCAGGGTTTTACTGGCCTACAGCACTCAAAGACGCGGAGGACATAGTCAAAAGGTGCGTCGGCTGCCAGAAATTCGCAACAAGGCCGCACGCACCCGCATCGGCGTTGAAGACTATACCGCTGGCCTGGCCTTTCGCCCAATGGGGGCTCGATATGGTTGGGCCACTCAAAAAATCATCGCATGGCGGGCATACTCACCTACTGGTGGCAGTCGACAAGTTCACAAAGTGGATCGAGGCGGTCCCCATCACAAATTCGACTGCTACTACGGCAGTCAACTTCATAAAGAGCATCATCTACCGCTTCGGTGTCCCAAACAGTATCATCACTGATAACGGCACAAACTTCACGGCTGAGGAGTTCAAAACCTTCTGCAAAGAGCAGGACATTACGCTCAACTACGCATCCGTGGCACATCCACAATCCAATGGCCAAGTCGAAAAGGCCAACGGACTTGTGACAAGTGGGATCAAGAAGCGCCTCCTGGTGCCACTCAAAAGAGCTGCGGGTGCTTGGGTCGAAGAACTACCATCTGTGCTATGGAGCCTACGCACAACTCCCAACACTTTCCGGATGCAAAAGATATTGCCGTTTTGGTGTTTGCTTTTCCTGCAGTTTGTAGTACCGGGTCGGTACCGCCCGGGTACCGCCCGATACAGTACCGAAATCGCCCGAAAACATCCCGGGCGGTAGTACCGCCCCTGGGTGCGTTTTGGCCATAACGGGCTGAGTTTTGAGGTCCTATTTAAGGGGGTCTTCTTCCGCAATGATCCCCAACTCTTGAGCACGGTTTTGACCACCATTGTTGACCCTCTAAACCTTGCCTATCTCTCAATCCCTCCAATGATTCTTGCTCCTTCTTGAGAGAAATGAGAGAGGAGATCTAGATCTACATCTCCACCAATCAATCTCTCCTCTAAGTGAGGGGAGCATATTGGATCTAGATCTTGGGATTCATTTGTTGCTTCCTTGCTCTTCCTCTCATCTTCCTCCATAGCATTAGTTGCTTTGGTGGGATTTGAGAGTGAATTGCTTTGAGCACTTCTTGTGTTCTTGCCATTGCATTAGGTGCATCGGTTTGAGTTCTCCACGGTGATTCGTGGAGTTGAAATTTGAGAAGCTCATTACTCTTTGTGGTTCTCGTTGCCTCGTGGGTTAGTTGTAACCCTAGGAGGCCTTTGTGAGTTTCGGAGCTTTATCTTGTTGCTAAGCTCCGGGACATTGTTGGGAGGCTCCAACTCATTGTGGAGTTCCTCAACCTTGGTGTATCGGTTTGGTCAACGCCTTCAAGTCGACCTCATAATGGAACGAGCCAATCCCTCACGGGTGAAGCTCACGGAGAATAGGGTGAGCACATCAGTGCTATTGGAGTGCCTAGGAGGCTCCACACCCCTCCAACGTAGACGTACTTCCATTGGGAAGGAACTACGAGAAACATCTCCTCGTGTCCACTTTGCGGTTACTTCTATACCCAAACCTTTACTTATGCATTTACCTTTGTGATAGCCATCGAGCTTGAAGTTATCTATATTGCTATCACTTTGTTGTTAATCTTGCTTAGCATAAGTTGTTGGTGCACATAGGTGAACCAAGCTTGTTTAGATTTTATGCTTGATAAATTAAACGCTAGTTTTATTCCGCATTTATTCAAGCCTAAACCGTAATTATTTTAAAACGCCTATTCACCCCCTCTAGGCGACATCCTCGTTGACATGGGTATGCCTATCGGGTATCCTACCATGAGGGTACCTGGTGCACGTATCGACTATGCCCAACTATCAGAGCCTACATGAAACCCATGAAGGGAGGCCCACGAAGATGAAGTATCCTCCAAGTTTGGCGAAGCAATAGTCGGTTTAGAGTTTCCTTACTTGTAAATCAAGTCGGTTACGAAGACCCGAGACCCAGCCTATTATTTAAGGACTGGGAGGGCCATCGAACCAGACCACGTACTTTCAGAGCCACCAAATCCCTAGCGAGATCGACATCTCGCCGGGACTCTTGTAACCATCATATTCACAAAGCAATAATAGACAGGCAGGACGTAGGGGTGTTACCTCCACACGAGGGCCCTGAACCTGGGTAAAATCTTTGCCCTGCTTGTCAGCCGACGATACTTCCAGCTCTACCACGTTCTCTCCCCCATATTCATAACCTAGGGACCTTAACCATGGGTCTTGATGAGTCTACCATGGGTAAAATCTGTGCTATGGAGCCTACGCACAACTCCCAACACTTCTACGCAATCCTGCCATCAGATGTAAGGTTCAATGCGCCACGAGTTGAAGCATATAATGAAGAAGACGCGGAAGAAGCACTCGAAGACGCAGTCGACTTGCTCGATGAGGCGCGAGACACGGCCTTGGCCCGCACAGCTGTTTACCAGCAGGATCTCCGCAACTACCATAGCCGTCGACTGCGAACCAGGTCCTTTGTTGTGGGCGACCTGGTTCTTCGACTGAAGCAAAAGAAGGTGCACAAGCTCGCTTCCCCATGGGAAGGTCCCTTCATCATCACGGAGGTCCTTGGTGGAGGCGCATATCGACTGAAGCACGCGAAGACAGGCGAACTCTCTCATAATCCTTGGAACGTTGCGCATCTGCGCCGTTTCTACGCATAAAGTGCTCACAGTCATACAATGTAATAGGCTATATGTCGGATGGCTGCAGGTTTCAGACGCGCTCTTTTCCTTACCAGGGTACCTAAGGGGACTGGAAGGTTTTTAATGAGGCGGCCTGCAGCCTAACATTCAAAAGAGGAATAAAATCAATGTTCCTTCGACTTCTCTGTGACTACTACCCGCATAATTCATACCTTAACCACACCCGAAACCCTCGGGGGCTGTGTTATTGATCAAATGAGCTCTCGCTCTTGCAGAAACACAATGCTTTAGCCACACCCGAAGGCTCGGGGCTGCGTAACAAGGGTCCAAACAAATGAACACAAAAACTCTGCAGCCGCACTCGAATACTCGGGGGCTGCACAGTCATTGGTTCACAACCAACACATATTTCACAAACCCCGCTCGACTGACTCGGGGGCTCGACGAAAAATCAAAGTATACAAACTATACAATATACAAAGAGTCAAAAATTACACTCGGGGGCTGCCCCCTATGCAAAAATTGCACTCGCAAACTATTCTAATCCTCAGGCTCGTCCTTTACGGGCAGCTCGGGACCACAAAGCTGTTCGCGAGTGCACTCGATTAGTGTCTCCGCAGCTCGGATCGTGTCATCCAGGTCTCTTTGTTCGAGAACCTCTCCGGCGCAGGTGTCCGCAACACCAACCTTGGTTTTCGACTACGCATATACGCCATTGCAGCGTTGGCTCCAATCACAAGTCTCTGAGACAGCAACTCTCGAATGGGATTTGTTTGACGGAAGATGTTCAACAAAGCACGAATCCCTTGTGGTTGTGGCCCCGCAGGAAAAAGAGTCTCGTTCAGGCGAATAAACGCTGCCCGGCATAACTCCAGCAGTTCAGCACTTCGCCAGACGCGATCCTTCAGGGTGGCGAGTATGCGGGCATGGTACCTATCAAGCCAAAAGTGTTGACGCCCAGTCGTAGGGTTGTCAACCACGCTATCCAGACGCCCTTCCACGCGAATCTTTTCAGCCTGGAAGTTGTCGACAAAGCCTACAAAACGGGCGCACCAGTCAGATCAAAAGGACAATAGCTACGCAAAAAGCTTGTAAACAGAGCAAGATTCGAACTTACACTCGAGTTGCCTGTTCACAAGATCCATCTCCCCGAGCACATATTCTCGCGTTGGGTGGCCAACGCGGGTCTCGCCCTCAATCGATTCAGCTCAGCCTGGGCGTCCTTCAGATCTTGCTCCATTCTCACAAATTTGGCCTTCATATACTCCATCACCTTGGCATCATTTACCAATTGACCCTGGGATCGGGTGGTGATTGGAGCCTGCGAGGAACTAGTCGCAGTAGCAGGTTCTCGTGACTGTTCAAAGAGCATAATCACAAACACAAAGTTTGTGTCAGAAGCAAAACTCATGTCATAAGCATACAACTCTTCGAGTGAAAGACATTAGCAAAAGACTGTTTGCATAAACAAGGTGGCACAAACAAAGCGCAGACTCGCGCAGTTCAGAAGGTATCATTACAAGGCATAAAACAAAAGGGTACGGCTACCCTAAACCTAAGTATTCGATTTCCTAAGCAGACGATTGGCAGTCTCGAGTGCCCGGCGCTCCATGGTGGACATAAAAACCTCGGCCAGTCGCGCGGCGGCTCCGCTCACCCCCTTCAGAGAAATGGGCTTCCCATCTGGCTTCCGAGGGAACGCAGACAGTGCTGCCTCGTAGTCGCAATCTATCCCATGTCCCATAAGAAGCTTGATGGTGGACTCGGATCCGCGTACCGTGTTGGCGCGAGCGAAACCCGCCATGGTGGACGTCCCGGGGCCAAACACGTCGGCGAAGTCGTCCGCCGTCGACGGCACTACGCCAGTCGGGAACACCACCTTGTATACAGCGCCAAGTGTGCTCGTCAATTTGGCGAGTGCGTCTTTCGCCTGGTTGCATACGGCGCCTAGCCGCCCACAACCTGGTCCAGCGAAGATCACCACTCGACACGTCCGCAGAGGCCGGTGCGCCAACAGCTTCTGCACAATTCAAAAAAGGCAAAAGTCATTTCATGACACTCGACAGTTATATATCATATCAAAAGGAGAAAAGATTACTCACCTCCCATGGCCTGCGCAAGTGCCGCGAGCTGGTCAGCATATCCTCGCTCGCGTGCAGCGGCTGAGTTGGTGGCGGCAGCCAGTTCTTTCTTCGATTCTTCGCGCTGTGCGGCGAGTGCATCTTCCAGCTCCTTCTTCTCGCCTGGCCCAGCAAAATCACGTGCATTCAATACTCGACAAAATCAAGCATTGCAAAAAGAAATTCGGCAAAACAAAAGCAAAAAGGAGAACTCACGACTGAGCCGCTCTAGCTCGGCGCGCATGGTATCCCTCTCCTGCTCCACCTGGACATAAGCCTTGGCGGAATCTGCCAAGGTGTGGTAGAAGGGCTGCGAGCGCACGAGTTCAGCAAAAATTCAAACTTCACAGACCTACAACTAAACGGGTCAAGCAAAAAGCTCCTTACGTGGTTCATCCACGGCTCAGGAGCCGCGACTGATGTCCCGATATCTGGAGTTGCCGCCTTGGCTGTCTCAATGACAGCATCAGTGGCCATTGGCTGGGCAGCCTCGTTTCCAGTCGGTGCAGAATTCGACTGCTCCAGGGTTGGAACATTTTCGACTGGAGGAGTCCCAGGCTGATTGTTTTCAGCGCTGTGGGCAACACAACAAAGCAAAAAGACGGTCAGCACAAATATGTGACAGCACAAAATTCTCATATCATACTCAAAAAACACATACCTGTGCTCCTCATCTTCCTCATCTTCGGAGTCGCCAAAAATTGGTCCCCCAAAGGCTGGGGTACCACTCGACTGAAGAGGAAGAGTTGAGCTTGTTGAGCACGCACGCAAAGGAGCGGCTTGGAAAACAGGTGGTGAGCCTGATTCCTCGTCATCCTCCAAGCCCTGCTCCCTCGCGGGTGAACTTACAGCAGAAGGCGCCTTCTTGGCCAGTCGACGCCGCTTCGGTGGCGCGGTATCGACTTCTTGGTCAGAGGTGGCCTTGTCTTCAGATTGGACCTCTTCTGCTGCTTCCTCCTCGACCTCCTCCACATGTGAATTGGTGGCAGAAGGGATGGGCGACTGATCCCCTTTCGGGTCCACCACCTGTGCCTGAGTTTCTTCAGTCTCTCCATTTTCAGGCAGAGGAGGAAGGGAGGCAGCAGTCGAATGACCCTGCATAGCACACATCACAAATTGCAAAGTCAGAATCAAAAATCGCATATCACAGAAACTACGAGTGGCAAACTATTAAACTACAGACATACCTCAAGCAAAGGGTTTTCCGCCCGTATGGCGTGACGGGACAATCGATGTTGCAAGGGTCGGCTGTCGTCAGGCTGGTGATGTGCCGCACGTGCGTCACAAGCTCGTTCCTTGACAGTTCCTCTGGGCTCATCCGAGTGGAGTCACTCGCGCCCTCATACGCCCACATGGGGTGCGCTCGGGCGCGGAGGGCCACACTCGCCTCTTCAAAGGTGGCGATCAAGTGAAGGCCTGTAACCTTGTCCAGCATCCGTCGATTCGAGTCAGCAAAGGGCGCGCTTCCTCCATTTCTTCGGCTGAGAGCTGGTGATCCCAAGCCTTGGTCCTGACGTAAGCCGCAGTCGAGAAGGTGGCGACTCCGTCTTGCTCGACACTTGCATAAAACCACCCTTTCCTCCAGCCTTGGCGGAGTCGACGGTCTTCAGGCGGAAATAGCGGGTGTCGCTGCGCACCTGGATGCCGCAGCCGCCCACGGGGTAGGTGCGACCACCTCCTCTGTTGGGTCGCACCATGAATATTGTCTTCCATAGCGCCCAGCTGGGTGCGACGCCAAGGAAGCACTCGCACAGCGTGATAAAACACGCAATATGCATAATACCATTCGGGGTGAGATCGTGGATCTGCACCCCGTAGGCAAAAAGGAGGCCACGAACAAAGTCGTGGAGGGGAAGAGAGAAGCCCCTAGACACAAACTCCGCAAAACAAACACGCTCGTTGGCGCGTGGTTCGGGGAGTACCTCCTTGGGCGACGGCGCGCGGACGGCGAGCTGCTCCGCGGGTGGCAGATACCCTGCTCGCGGAGCTTGATCAGATGGGCGTCCTTGACGGTGGACTTCGCCCAATCCCCGCTGTTCTTCTTCAGGGCAGCGGTGGACGCAGATGTACCCGCCACGGTCTTTTTGCCCTTGGCCGCATCGGTCGCGGCAGCGGGGCAGCACCACGCTTGGAGCCTCCACCTTTCGCCATTGCAACGATGGATGAGGGTGGAGAAGAGAGCTTGGGCGCAGAACAATGGAGGTGGGCGCGAGGAGGAAGATGAGACGAGGGGCGGCGCAAAGAGGCAAATGGCAAGTAAAAAATTCTGCCAGCGCTGTCTCCACTATTTACCACAGATCGCAAAACGATCGCAACCGTCAAAACAAAGGCATACGCTCCGCGCGAAATCTAGCCATACACGTGGCACGCGGAGGCAACCGTCGCCGGCCACTCCGCCCACTACGCACGGAAACTAGGAAGCCATCATCACGCCCCGTGAAAACCGCGCCAGAACGGTCAAATCAAGTCCACGCGGCGTCATCCCTGGTCAGCTCTGCAAAACGGGCCCACAAAGCAGGGTCACGTCTTATCAAACATTACCAAGCACGCCACCGCTTGTCAGAGATGGCAGTCGCAAAATGCGTCATTGCTGACGTTGTTTCATCTTCAGAACTGGCATAAAAATCACTCGATGATATCTTCGGGTGGTCTCTCGCATAAGTCTCGGTTGGTTCTTTAGCAAAGATCATAAAGGCCAGTCGAAATTCTTTCGACTGCAGTATCATACTCCCATCGGGAGCGTATCAAAAAATTTCTTTGACTAAAATGTGCAGGGTAAAAGATTTTGAGATTATCCTCCATTGCAAGCAATAAAGCACAATCTCGGGGGCTACTCCCATCGGGAGCGCTGTCGCGCACCCGATAGAATAATGGCAAAAGTGTCAGTCGACGAAACATTCGACTAAGTTCATAAGCAAAATCACACTCAAAATATTCCCGAGTTGATCCGACGATCCTTGGATGCTGCATGCATAGTGCAAAGGTAAGACCCACCGATCAGTCGAGCTGGGCTAAGGACCGCTCCAGCAGCGTTATCCTTAAATTTTCCGTGTCAGCAGACATGATGAATTATCCCCGACGGACGCGTTGGGTTGATTCAAAATTATACTGCAGTTCGATTCCGTAAGACCTCAACGGCTGTTTCGAGTCTGTCCAGTTTGTTCCAGATTCGAGTCCGGGGACTCGAGTTTGATTGAAAGCTAGTATGGTTTTGCCACAAATGGTAGTTAACTGGCCCCGATCCGTCGTGTGTGCCGGGCCTGCTAAGCTAATATCCCTTGACTATCATAAGCAAAAACTCATAGTCGATGAAACACTCGACATAGCCAACATGTGCTATTTCATAAGAATTCTAAATACAGATGTAAAAAATATAACGTGCATGATGTATGAGTCCATGCCCGACTCTTCGAATCAGACAAGTACTCGGGGGCTACTGACATGGGTATGCCTATCGGGTACCCTACCATGAGGGTACCTGGTGCACGTATCGACTAGGCCCAACTATCAGAGCCTACATGAAGCCCATGAAGGGAGGCCCACGAAGATGAGTATCCTCCAAGTTTGGCGAAGCAATAGTCGGTTTAGAGTTTCCTTACTTGTAAATCGAGTCGGTTACGAACACCCGAGACCCAGCCTATTATTTAAGGACTGGGAGGGCCATCGAACCAGACCACGTACTTTCAGAGCCACCAAAACCCTAGCGAGATCGACATCTCGCCGGGACTCTTGTAACCATCATATTCACAAAGCAATAACAGACAGGCAGGACGTAGGGGTGTTACCTCCACACGAGGGCCCTGAACCTGGGTAAAATCTTTGCCCTGCTTGTCAGCCGACGATACTTCCAGCTCTACCACGTTCTCTCCCCATATTCATAACCTAGGGACCTTAACCATGGGTCTTGATGAGTCTACCCCTCGTCACTCGTTCTTTCAAAAAGGTCTAAACGAAAATAATGTGCCGAATTGAAAACAACGTGGTTAGTCCCCAAAACGGGCGGGAAAGGCCTAAACAAAAATAGTGTGGTATATCCCTTGAAAATTGGATGAGAAAACGCCAAAAGTAAAATGGACGGGAAAACGTTGAAACAAAAATAATGTGATATGAGCGAAAAAAATGGGCGGGAAAAGTCCCAAATGAAAATAGTGTGTTGTATCCCTTGAAAATTGTTCGAGAAAATGCTGAAATCAAAATGGGCATGAAAATGCCGAAACGTGGTGGCAAACCCCCATAATGAAAATGGGTGGGAAAATGCCAAAATTAAAATGGACAGGAAAATATTGAAATGAAAACATTGTGTTGTATTCCGAAGGGATAAAAAGACCAAAACAAAAAAGGACGAGAAAGTGATGAAACAAAAATAGTGTATTATATCCCGTGAAAATTGGGCGGGAAAATGTTGAAACAAATATGGGTGGGTAAGCGCCGAAATAAAAACAATGTGCTTAGTACCGAAAACGGGCGGGAAAAGACCTAAATGAAAATTGTGTGGTACTAAAATGTTCGGGAAACACCGAAACAAAAATAATGTGATATAGCTGTAGAAAACGGGCGGGTGACTAAACGAAAATAGTGTGCTATATCGATTGGTTCTTGATGGGAGTCTCTGTTCGTCTGGGTAGCATATGTGAAGAAGCTGGTTTGGTGGTGGGCATTCCGGCATCTCTAGCTTTGTGTCGGTGGATTTCAAGCTCTTCAACTGCTGGGACGAAACCTTCAAGCGCTGATCCACATCTATTTACTCTTAGCTAGCTTGTAGTACTCGTGCTTTTCTTGTTTTTGCATGTCGTTTTTGTTTGCAATATGTGCTGCTATTGTAAGATGGTAAAACAGCATTGTTTCGTACGTGGTGTATTAGCTTTGGTTTTGCTTGCATGCATATGCATCCATCATGACGTGGGACCCAGCAGACACTTGAAGCGCAAGTTTAGTTCATATGATGTTTTTTTACTGTATAGTTCATATGATGCTATAGTCCTACTAGTCCCCGTCGATCCATCCAAGTATGTTGAGCTACCACTTGAAGCTACTTATCTCGGCTAGTTTCCATGCGTACCATTGCATCATGTCACGGTTATTTACAGTCCTGAACCTGAGATCCTTGAAGCAGCTGGTCAATCACAGTACAGCGAGCACGCCGGCCATTGGGTCCGACTTACTTGGAAGCAGGGGCGGATAGGGGGATTTCTTGCTAAAAAATTATAAACAGTGTATAATTTATAAATTTTGCTTTAACCGCCCCCCTAATCTCCAAAATTAGTGAATCCTGCCTCCGCCCCTGCTTGGAAGGGCTCAGACTCTCGTCGTTTTTTTTCCGGTAAAACCAGACCTTTATTAAACAGTAGGGGCTACAATAAGTTCAGTTTCAATCTCCTGAAGCAAGCAATCAGGACCTGATCCAAACCATACAGAGGTACGATGCTCTGACCTTGCAAAGTTTGCAAGACAGTGCCCTGACCTAACCTGTCTACGGTCTACTTTTACAAAGGAATACATTCTACCATGCTTTGCGAGTTCTTTGATCTCCGAGACGATGTACATAAAGGGGGAGTGGTCTTGTGTCGTGCCCTTAACTGCCGCAATTAGCTGCGAACTATCAGTCTCGATCATGATGGAGAGCTGACTGTGGCGGAGAGCTAGGTCAAGGCCTTCCGAGCAGGCAAGCAACTCCGCTTCCAAAGCCTCGACACATGAGGGTAGAAAGCGGCAGGATGAAAAAATGATATGGCCAGCTGCATCTCAAAGTAACATCCCCGTTCCTCCTGTACCATCCTCCATGTGATATTATCTCGGAGAACCAAAGTGCATTTGTCCCTTGGAGATTGATTATGGATAATTCTCTTTTGGCCTTTGAATGTTTACACTATACGGAACATGGTACCTCTCCAAACTCTTCTTTTTGTGCTTATAACACTAGTAGAGAACAGGGCATCAGTACCGGTCTTATTGGACCTTTAGTACCGGTTGTGCAACCGGTACTAAAAGGTCGAGACTAAAGGGGTACCCCTTTAGTACCGGTTGTATATACAACCGGTGCTAAAGGCCCTCCACGTGGCCAAACCTGCGCGAGCGCAGCTGAGGACCTTTAGTACCGGTTGGTAATACCAACCGGTACTAAAGGTTCCTGTTTTTTTTGCCCCCTTATTTTTTCGGGGGGGGGGGGGGGTTAGGTTTTCGGTTTTTTTCTTTTCGCTATTTTTCAGGTTTAGGGTTTCTGTTTTTTTCCTTTTCGCTCATTTTTCAGGGTTTCGGAGGAGATCACGTATAAAGTACTCACTACACATATAAAGTACTCATTACACATATAAAGTACTCTCGTTACATATAAAGTACTCATAATTACAATGGAGATCACCGCTAGCTAGTACATGCATGGAGGAGTCTATTAATCGACATAGTGGAATTCACCGAATTCATCTACGACATGCGTCAGAATGAATCCCGCCAATTCCTCCGCAATAGCTTTTACGCGGTTTTTTAGTAGGAGCTGGTTCCGCTTCCTTGCCATCTTTAAAAGAAGGAGATCAAATCAGTTATGATCGAAACTAAACATGATTGATGGTAGCAAAATAAAAGTTGTGTATGATGTTTACGTACCTCTCGATTTCTTATACTATTGACTCTCTCATTGACCCTCATGTGAATAAACTCGCAAACGTAGTATCCACATAGTTCTGTCCCCTGTGGTTGTCGCAGACACCACTATACAAGAATTTAATTTAATCAAATAATAATCAAGAGAATGATAATGGTATTAGAAAGATACACAGACCTAGATACGTAGTAGTACTTACGTTGTTAGCCTTGAACTGCAGCTTAGGTTTCCATTCACCGCGTTCTTCCGCGATGAACTTTTTCCAAACCCTGCCCGGAAAAGAAAATGAATTGAGGAGTTATTACTTATACTTTTGATATCCGGAAATGAACGAAAGAGGCCGATATAGTGCGATTGAAATTACCTCTTGAGCATTAGACGCACGCTTTTGTACTCATCTTGATCTCTCCTTAATGAGTCCCAGACTTCAACTTCTCCTTCCTCGAGTCTAATGATTAGCAGAATGAAGTGGTACCTGCGCACATTTATATACGCAGGTATTCAGAACTCATCAATTACACTTAATATCGGGAAAACAAAATAAAATGTGTACAAGACAGTAACACTCACCCGAAGTTGTAAGGAAAAAGTATTTCCTTTTTGGAACTTTGTCGCTTAAAAAGCGTTAGCAAAAAGTACTCGTGTCCTCGGGATGGTCAGCTATGGTCTTGACATGAACTTTATCCGGGTCAATGAACCCAATGTCCCAGATTCCTCCCATTCGGCATTCACGAATCTTCATTCTGCATAATAGCGTACAAAATAATGTTGTGAGGATAATTACAAGCAATGAACGAGCTTAACTATAAATAATTAAATTACACGAATAAATTACTTACAGACAATAGCAGCTGATGATAGATTTGTCGAGAGCAAGTTGATTGTACATCTAAAAAAGTTCGGAGAACGCAACCTCCACACCATATTGTCGGAAGTAGTGTTGTTCCTTAACTCCCGCCATGACACACATTTTCCCTTCTTTTGCGGCGGCCATGTACCAGTTATGCAATTTATATAACTGTGTTGTTAGAGCACTCGGATTTTCGACCAGAGGCAGCCCGAGTTCAAATTTATATTGAATTGTTATCTGCGCTATGGGGTAACCTGTGTCGCCAATGACAACTTCTCCATGCTCGATTTCCCGAGCTTCAGAAGGCACAATGAGCGGGGCGATCGATTGTGCTTCTTGTTCTCCGAGCTGGGCAACTCTTTTCCCGCACGCTTTTTCTTGCTCCATCTGTGAGGAAAGTACCTTTTCAATACCTCGCTCATAGTCTGAAAGGGGCGGTGGTGGAGGGTCATATAGGTTGTCAACGGTGTGATCTTTTACCTCAGTTGGTATAGTCTTCAGAAGTTCCTTTATGGGGTCCAGTCTTGCCTCCAGTCTTTCCTTTTTTTCTGTTCAAAAAAGGCTCTCGCCTCTTCACGTGTGCTCAATTCTAATTCCTCCTGAGTCATCTTGCCAGCTAACTTCTCAGGAGCCTTGACTTCCTTGGGTTTTTTTGCACGTTTCTTGACAGGGGACGACGTGAACAGCTTCTGCTTTGTCAAACTACTAGTGGCGCAGCAGTCGGCTGACGGGACGGCGGGGCGATGGACTCGCGGTGGGCTCCCAATCGTCGGGGGAGGAGGGTGGACTTTGCTGTGGTGAATTTCTAACCGGAGGAGTCGGTGGCCTTGGCGCCGAGTCTGGAAACTTGATATATTTCTTCTTCCATAGAACGATACCAAGTTCGACATCTCCCAATGTCTTCTCGCCTTCAGCTCCGGGAATGTCAAGATGCATTGAGTTGAATCCCGACATAACTTTCGTGACCCCGACACGAGCAAATCCAGCCGGAATCTCACCAAAATGGAAGGTTGATCCAAGTTGATGTGGTAAAGCATAGCCATTCGCCACCGGAAAACTAATGTTCTTCATTGGCGCATGTAACTCACAATTTGTCTTCTCCGTGATATCATCCACGGGGTAGCGCGCCGCCGACGGTTCATCAACTGGTTCATCAACTGCAGGATCTTGTAGCTGCGTGGAACCCACGCTGCTTTTCCGCTGAGATGGGCAGACATCGACTGCATGATCTTCTACTCACGGCTGAGATTCCCTTTGCTGGGTAATTAAGGCCAGTTGTCCTTCACATCCTGCATCTGGCGTTCTAATGCAGTAAACCTCTCTGCCTCCCTTTCTTACCTCTGCAATGTTTTCTATAAGTTGCAGCGTGCTCCGGAAACCCTTCAAGAAAACCAACCCGCCTCCTCTGCCTCGACATCGTCCCCAGTGTTCTTTATTCCCGAGGGCGAGTGAAAGCTCGTGTCCTCTCTATCGGGAACATATTTTCCTATCGGACTAGTTCTATTGCGTGAACTAGTTTTTTGGTGACTCTTGTAATTCTTTTCTTCCATTTTCCCTGTGCAACAATCAGCCCTGTGTCTGGGTCCAACACTGCCCATGCGCGAACAACCATAACTTGGACCTGTCGGGCCAGTCATCTGTCTATGGAATGATCCCTTTTTGACGCAGCTCCTTTTCATAGGCTTCCCACTTAGGCACGACAGTCTTGTAGCCACCTGAGCCCAAACGATGGAAATATTTCTTCTTCTTAGCATTCAACTTATTTTGTTTCGATCGGGCCACAACGACGGCCGATTTCTTATACGCCACAAATTCAGGCCAGTCATCTTTTAGCTTCTCTAGATGTCCAGTGAAATCTGGAGTTTTTTTCTCATATTTTCTCCACAATGATTTCTTCCAGTTGTTGAATTGCTCGGCCATCTTGCTAAGAGTCCACTCCTTGACTTTATCCTTCCTCCTCTGTGGGAGATCTGCCGGTAGGCTGAAAGAACCCAATATCGACTCCCAAAGGGTTTCTTTAATTCTGTCCTCGACATATTTTGCGCCAATGTTTTTTTTCTTCGGCTCATTCCATTCTGCAACGGTGATCGGGACCATGTCCCTTACAAGAAATCCGCATTGAGCTATATATTTAGTGGAGATTCCATCGGGTTTCTCCGGTTTGCCTTTTATGCTAACTTCGTCGATCGACAACTTTGCACCATCTGGCAGCTTTAACCCTTGGGCCGGGCCTCGTTTACGGATTGACGTAGATCCAGAGGTCTGAAAGAAAAATGTTTCGTTAATAAGTGCGCATATAAATAAATTAATGCATCTAGCTAGTGATCAACAAGATTTAATATATACCTTGCCGGAGTTCTCTACGGAGTTTTCTAACGGCACTTCTTCTTCATCGTCGTCTCTGAAGTTTTGTAACTCAAGTCCCTCACCGGAGTCGATCAAGCATTTTGCGCTGAAATATTCGCCGTCTTCTTCGTCGGAATCTTCTCCATCGGAATTGGGTCCAAGGGTCTTATCAAATATAAGTGCTTGAAAGCGTTCTTCTTTCTCCAAGTCTCGGAAGAAGTCCGGGGCGTCGATGATGGGGGCATCGTCCTCCATAGCTCAATGTCACTGCAAATTTGTAATTCATAGCAAACAACTTCAAATTTCTTATACACTAATAAAAAAACTTTGCTACTAAAATAACAATATTTCAAACTTAGCAACATTTCAAACTTAGCAATATTTCAAACTTTACAATGTTATTTTTAGTAATGTTATTTTAAAACTTATCTAAATGACTTAGCAATATTTATAACAAAATTTCTACATTTGCTACACTAAACAATAAACTTTAATAATAATATAAACAATAATAACCTATAAACAATAAACAAAATTGCTAAGGTAGTTGCAATAATAACACTAACTTATCTCAATTTTCTACATTTCCTAAAATTTGCTAACTTATCTCAATTTCTAACTTATCTCAATTTTTATAGCTAATATAGCTAATTTGCTAACTTAATTTGCTACTAGCTAATTTGCTAACTTAAATTTATAGCTAATATCTAATTTGCTAACTTTGCTAACTTAATTTTTATAGCTAATTTGCTAACAATTTTATAGCTAATATGGAGAAAAAATAAAAATATTGCAACTACAATATAGCAACCAATTTATAGCTAATCTAATTTTTATAGCTACTGCAATCTAATTTATATAGCTAATGCAACTAATGAAGAAAAATAACAAGACAAAAAAAAAGCAAAACTCTCACCTTGCTTAGGCCGGCGGCGGTGGTGGCTGAGGAGACCCGGCCGAGGCGGCGCGGCGTCGGCGCGGATGTCGAGGCCGAGGTGGCGTCGACGGCGCGACGGAGGTCGAGGCGACGCCGATGTGTGGAGGCCGAGGCGGCGCGGCATCGGCGCGGATGTCGAGGTCGAGGCGCGCGGCGCGGCGTCGGCGAGGTCGAGGACAAGGCGGCGTCGACGGCGTCGGCGCTCTGGAGGCGAACGGCGCGGCGTGGCGGAGGCGAACGGCGGCAGCCTGGCAGCGTCGTCGTCGGGGAGGTCGAGGGCGAGGAGGAGTTGGCCGGAGAGGAGCAGAACGGAGGCCAGAGCGCGGGGACTTGGCGAATTTGGGGATCGAATCGTTGATCCCCACACTTAACCGCACTGAAACCCCCTTTAGTACCGGTTGTTCTGTACAACCGGTACTAAAGACTCTTTAGTACCGGTTGTACAGAACAACCGGTACTAAAGGTCTATTTGGGCTGCGGCGAAATTTCGCGCGCGAAGCCCACCCCTTTAGTACCAGTTGTAGTTTACAACCGGTACTAATGGGCTTTTGATTATTTTTTTCTCTAGTTTCTTTTTTCTTTCTTATGTTTTCTGTTTTTTATATCTATTTGGTTTCTATTTTGTTTTTTTCTCTAGTTTCTTTTTCTTTAATATATATTTAATTTAATTGTCTACAAAATTGTAATAATTATCTATCTATTTGTTTTCTATAAAAATGGACCCGAGCTATGTAACTGGATTAAATAAAGATGTTTGAATATGAATTTGAATAACTTGTGCATACTTTTGAATCTGACAAAAACAGACCACACAGTTACATAAAAGGATACATTATTACACATCACTAACTTAGCATAAAAGGATACATTATTACACATCACTAATAGTTACATTACTACATAAACGGACCACACAGTTACATAAAAGGATTAGGAGGAACGGCGGGAGGAGCCAGCCCCGTTCGCGGCCGCCCGATTCTCACGCGCACGTTTGCGACGGAGGGCAAGATCCATGGAGGATGAGTCTTTCAGCGCCCAATCCAGATCGGAAGCCTCCTTCGCCTTGAGCTGGCAGGCAGTTCTGGCTTGCTATACACGGTCGTCGCGGACGAACTGGAAGGAGGCTTCAAGGGCCTCCTGCATCTGCGGCCCGCCGCGCTCTTCCCCATGGTCGCTCCAGTCGAAGTCGTCGTCGTCATCATCCTCCTCGTCGGGAGGGGCGGCGGCGACTGGTGGAGGTACGGCCACGGATCCCCACGCCACCCCTGCGGCGTACGCATCCTTGTCGGGTCAGGGACGTCGGACCACGCGCGCTCGTACGTCCTCCGCACCTCCTCCGGCACCGGAGCAGGAGGTCGGTAGGAGGGCATTCCTCTCCACGCCAGGCTCGTGGGCATACGGCGGGATAGGCTCCCGCGGTAGCGCCCAAGCGCGCTCTGCCGAGCACGCTCGACCTCGTCCAGAAGGCGCCGCGGCGGGTGTGGTGGATCCATCTCGTGGAGACGATGCGTTCGTGGCTAGGAATGGTGGATTAGGGTTTACCCCGTCGGCAACAATATATAAAGACCTCCAGGGCAGCGCTAGGGGAAGACACATGGCTAGGGCAGCGCTGGGGGAGGACACGAGGCTCCGCAAAGCCCGGCTTTACACCAACCGAGACTAAAGAAGCACACAGACGTGTGTTTCTTTCAAGCGCTTGTGAGACGTTGGATCAGGGGTGAGCCCGACTTTAGTCCCGGTTGGTGTTACCAACCGAGACTAAAGAAGCACACGGATCGTGTGTTTCTTTCAAGCGCTTGTGAGACGTTGGATCAGGGGGTGTGTTTCTTTTGAGAGATTGTGAGCTGTTGGATCAATAGTATCACGACCACTTCGTCAGCCACATGACCCGGTTGGTGTTACCAACCAGGACTAAAGAAGCACACATACCCTATATATAGCCCCCCTCCTCAGACAGGTTACTCACTCACACAAAACATTCCAGCGTCACTCGAAGATGCATCTTTGGGCAACCAGCGGCGAGACGTCTCTGATGACCTGCGACCGTTCCAAACGGTTGCAGATCATCAGAGATGTCTTGCCGGACGGTTGTAGATCATCAGAGACGTCTTACCGCTCTCTGGATCGAAGGCCGATTTGCCGTCTCACGACCACTCGATGATTTGCCAATTTGCCGGTCAGAGTGGCCACTAGAGAAGGTAGGCAGGGGAAACCGTATGTTTTGTTCTATCACTTGGAAATGCTAAAGATCTTGGAGAATGCAGAGATTGTGTTGGTAAAACTGCAGCTGATTGACATAGTGTTTAGATCTCTCTTTTGAGTTTTCAGGACATAGTTACATAAAAGGTTTAATACATTATTACACATCAGCAACAACATCCCTATCTAGTGTTCACTTTTTCTTCTTGTGTGTCCCTTTCTTCTGATTGCGCCGTAGCCATGGACATTCTTCATCATTTAACACGATGCTTGGGTCAGTTTTCACTTTGAAGGGCGAAATTTCATCAAACTTATTATAATCTTCTGACATGTCTGTCTTGTCCTCCACTCCCACGATGTTTCTTTTTCCTGAAAGAACTATGTGGCGCTTTGGCTCATCGTATGATGTACCGGCTTGCTTATCTTTTCTTTTTTTCGGTCTGGAAGACATGTCCTTCACATAGAAAACATGAGCCACATCATTGGCTAGGACGAATGGCTCGGTGCGGTACGCAAGATTCTTGAGATCCACTGTAGTCATTCCGTACCGCCGGTCTATCTCTACCCCGCTTGACAGGTTGACCCATTTGCACTAAAACAAAGGGATCTTAAAAGAAGGTCCATAGTCAAGTTCCCATATCTGCTGTATGCAACCATAATATGTGTCCTTTGTTCCATCGTCATTTGTTGCATCAAAGCGGACACTACTATTTTGGTTAGTGCTCTTTTTGTCTTGGGTTTCCGTGTAAAATGTATTCCCATTTATCTCGTACCCTTGGAAAGTCAATATAGTCGAAGATGGTGACTTGGCCAACAAGTATAGCTCTTGTCCAATAGTGCTGTTATTAATGAGATGTGTACGCAACCAACTGCCGAAAGTATCCACGTGTTTCCCTTTAATCCAGAAGTTAGTCTCCTCCGGGTATTGGGAGCGTAAAATATCCATGTGTTTCACGATATACGGAGCCACCAATCTGAAATTTTGTAGAACTGTGTAGTGTGCTTGAGTGAAAGAATGCCCGTCCATACATGTTGTTGCTTTCTTTCCTAGCGTGCCTTTTCCACGCAGTCTCCCCTCATGGCGCGATTGAGGAACACCGATCGGCTTAAGATCAGGAATAAAGTCAACACAAAACTCAATGACCTCCTCTGTTCCATAGCCCTTGGACATGCTTCCTTCTGGCCTAGCACGGTTATGAACGTATTTCTTTAAGACTCCCATGAACCTCTCAAAGGGGAACATGTTGTGTAGAAATACAGGACCGAGAATGGAAATCTCTTCGACGAGGTGAACTATGAGGTGCGTCATAATATTGAAGAAGGACGGTGGAAACACCAACTCGAAGCTGACAAGACATTGGACCACACCCGTCTGTAAACTTGGTAGAGTTGCTGGATCGATTACCTTCTGAGAAATTGCATTCAGGAATGCACATAGCTTCACAATGGGTACTCGAACGTTTTCCGGTAGAAGCCCCCTCAATGCAACCGGAAGTAATTGTGTCATAATCACGTGGCAGTCATGAGACTTCAGGTTTTGGAACTTTTTCTCTGCCATGTTTATTATTCCCTTTATATTCGACGAGTAGCCAGACGGGACCTTGATACTGCTCAGGACTTGAAAAAAGATCTCCTTCTCTTCTTTGGTAAGAGCGTAGCTGGCAGTACCTTGGTACTTCTCTGGATTCAGGTTGTCTCGTTCGTGCGTACTTTGCTGGTCCTGCCGTGCATCCGATGTATCTTTCGTCTTCCCATACACGCCTAAGAAGTTTAGCAGGTTCACGCAAAGATTTTTCGTCACGTGCATCACGTCGATTGCAGAGCGAACCTCTAGGATTTTCCAATAGGGTACGCGCTTGTTATCGTCTTTTGGAACATTTAGACTGCCAGGACCCTTTCCAAATATTACTTCCAAATCCTTGACCATGCCATATATAACATCACCATCAGGGCGTGTAGGCTTCGTTCGGTTATCTGCCTCACCTTTGAAATGCTTGCCTGGCTTTCTTACGGGATGCCTGTTTGGAAGAAATCGACGATGACCAAGGTACACATTCTTGTTACCTAAATATATACTGTCAGTCTTATCTAAACAGTGCGTGCATGCATTGTATCCCTTGTTTGACTGTCCTGAAATGTTACTAAGAGCAGGCCAATCATTGATGGTTACAAACAGCAACGCTCGTAGGCCAAATTCCTCCTGTTTGTACTCATCCCACACACGTACGCCTTCGTCAGACCACAACTGTAAAAGTTCGTCAACTAATGGCCTCAGATACACATCAATGTCGTTGCCGGGTTGCTTCGGGCCTTGGATAAGCACTGGCATCATAATATACTTTTGCTTCATGCACAACCAAGGAGGAAGGTTATAGATACATAGAGTCACGGGCCAGGTGCTATGACTGCTGCTCTGCTCCCCAAACGGATTCAAGCCATCTGTACTTAGACCAAACCTTAAGTTCCTTGCGTCAGCTGCAAATTCCCCAAACGCACTGTCGATGTTTCTCCACTGAGACCCATCAGCGGGGTGTCTCAGCATCTCGTCTTCCTTACGGTCTTCTTTGTGCCATCGCAACAACTTGGCATGCTCTTTGTTTCGGAACAAACGTTTCAACCGTGGTATTATAGGAGCATACCACATCACCTTCGCGGGAACCCTCTTCCTGGGGCTCGGCTCGCCCTCAACATCACCTGGGTCATCTCGCCCGATCTTATACCGCAATGCACCGCATATCGGGCATGCATTCAAATTCTCGTACTTCTCACCGCGGTAGAGGATGCAGTCATTGATGCATGCATGTATCTTCTCCACCTCTAATCCTAGAGGGCAGACAATCTTCTTTGCTTCGTATGTATTGTGCGGCAATTCATTATTCCTTGGAAGACTCTTCTTAAATATTTGTAGCAACTCCTGAAATGCCTTGTCAGATATTCCATTCTTTGCCTTCCACTGCAGCAATTCCAGGGTGGTACCCAGCTTTTTCTGGCCATCTTCACAATTTGGGTACAACAATTTTTTGTGATCCTCTAACATGCGCTCCAACTTCGACCACTCGTTTTCACTTCCGCACTTCATCTGTTCATCAAGAATGACCGACGAAGATCATCATCATCGGACTGATCAACAATGACCTCGAGCTCAACTTCGTCTTCCCCATTGTAGTATCACCGTGTTCAGAGAACACAGGATAGTTGTCATCATCCTCTTCTTCAGGGTCTTCCATTATTACCCCTCTTTCTCCATGCTTGGTCCAACAAAAATAATTGGGCATGAAGCCTTGTCGCAACAAGTGGGAGTGTATGGTTCTTACGCTCGGGTAATTCCTCGTATTCCGACATTCATCACATGGACAAATCATAAAACCATTCTTCAGCTTGTTTAACTTAACCACATCGAGAAAACGATGCATGCCATCAATGAACTCGGGACAGCGTCGATCACCGTACATCCATTCTCGGCTCATCTGCATTACATAAATACATCAAAAACCATTACACCAGCTAAATAATGAATAGAGATACGTGACCAAATTAATTTATACAAGTTCATCACATTAAAATCAAAGTAGAGTAGTGCCCAAATGTAATACATAGTTCTCACGAAACATACATCAATCGAAACTAACATACAACTATCTAAAGAATTTAAATCCAACAACAAATGCGATCAGAATCGCAACCAAGGTAACTATTGAACCAACAGCATAATGATACCAAGCCTCTTGACTAATGGCATATTTTCTAATCTTTTTAAGCTTGAAGCGCATTGCATCCATCTTCCTCTCGTGAGCAGCGACGACGTCGGCAAGCTCGACCCCGTGAGCATCAACGATGTCGGCAATCTTCAAGTCCAATTCCATCTTCTCTTCAAGGCATTGGAGACGAAGATCTTCACTTATCTTCAATTTTGCTCTCAAATCGTCGTTTTCTTTTTTAAAATACTCGACAATAGGGTCGGCCGGAATTTCCGGTTCAACTACCTCCTAAATAAAAATATATCTACGTCAAGTTGGTCGGCATGATTGTTATAAACACGAAACAAAATAAATAGTTAAAAAGATATACCACATCCGAATCATAGACCGGACGAGGGCCGACAGGGACGGATATCAAAACCATGACACTATACATATATAAAAAAACATAAGAAAATTATACAAGAAATAATTATGCATTTAAATCATATAACTAACAATTTTTAAAATAAAAGATAAAAAAGAGGCTCACCGAGGTGGTGTCGGTGACGGAGCGGCGCGGGCGATCGACGGCGGTGAGGAAGGGGACACTATATAAAACCACAAATTATACTTTAATTTGAGCTCAAAATGCATATAAAACAAATGAAATCCCTAACTTAGGCATTTCATCAAACACCTTGCAAGCACCACCAAAATCAAACTTGCTAAACTTGCACGAAAATGAGCTAAACTTGAAATGCCGGAAGAGAAGATGAAGAAGTTGCTAACCCTTGTATAGGGTGCCACCAATCTTGACAAATGTTGGAGAAAAAAGCGGTGAACTATAGGTTGGGAGAGCTTGGGAGAGAGGAAAAATGGAGTTGGGTCGAGTTGCTTCAAATGGAGCTGGCTCGGGGTGGAAGAAGGGTTATAGTGCCCGAAACCTTTAGTACCAGTTGGTATTAACAACCGGTACTAAAGGTCTCGCCGTGGGGCCACCAATCGCGGCCGCATGTGCCGCGTGGCCTCCAACTCTTTAGTACCGGTTGCTAACAACAACCGGTACTAAAGGCTACCCTTTAGTACCGGTTGTTATTAGCAACCGGTACTAAAGGTCCTCGCCGCGGTGCCACGAACGCAACTGGTGCTAATGCCCCCCTTTAGTACCGGTTTTTGTACAACCGGTACTAAAGGTGGCGCACCAAAGCCTCCTTTTCTACTAGTGTAAGCTTGATCTATCTAAAGCATATGACAGAATGGACTGGTCCTTCTTGGAGTCGACAATGCATAAGATGGGGTTTTGTCATCGGTGGGTACAATGGATAATGGCTTGTGTTACCACGGTGAGATATTCAGTAAAATTCAATGGAACCCTTTTGAAGCATTCTCTCCTACGCGAGGACTAAGATAGGGGGATCCTCTTTCCCCCTTTCTATTCTTGTTTGTTGCTGATGGTTTGTCCTCTTTATTCAGAAAGGAAGTAGAAACAAATGGAATTACCCCTTTAAAAGTGTGTCGTAGAGCGCCGGGGATTTCACATCTTTTATTTGTAGATGACACTCTTTTATTCTTCCGTGCGTTGGTGACGGAGGCTACAAGGATCAAACACGTCATTGACTTGTATGCTTCTAGCACGGGTCAGCTCATTAATCCGTCCAAGTGCTCTATCACTTTTAGTGCTGCATGCCCTCAAGCTACCCAATTGGAACTTCGCACGGTGCTGCAAGTGCAGCATGAGGACTTTGAGGCCACCTATCTCGGTCTGCCTACGCCTGATGGTCATATGCACAAAGGGAGGTTTGAGAATCTGCAGTCTAGGCTGATCAAACGTATGATTGAATGGGGTGAAGGTTTATTAGCGCAAAGTGCTCGTGAGGTACTTATCAAGGCAATCGCTCAGGCGATTCCGACCTATGTGATTAGGGTGTTTAAGTTACCGGCCTCGGTTCTGGATGATTTTACCAAAATAATTCGTGATTACTGGTGGGGTGTGGAGAAAAGAAAACGTAAAGCTCACCGGATCAGCCGGGACAAGTTAATCAGGTCTAAAATGCAAGGAGGTATGGGTTTTCGTGATATGAGGATTTTTAACCAAGCTCTCTTAGCGCGCCAAGCATGGCGGCTGATTGCATTTCCTGATAGCTTATGTGCTCGTGTTTTAAAGGCACGCTACTACCCAAATGGTAATTTGGTTGATACAGTTTTCACGGGCTCTCCATCATCAACCTAGACGGCAATTGCCCATGGTTTGGAACTTCTGAAAAAGGGCCTTGTTTGGCGCGTCGGCAATGGCTCTAGCATAAGGATCTGGCAGGATAGCTGGATATCGAGGAAGTTGTATGGCAAAACGTTGACGGCGCGAGGTAATAAGAGGATTCGATATGTTTCTGAATTAATTGATGAGAACGGTGCTTGGAATAAGAAGCGTACAGGCCACTTTCTACCCTTTTGAAGCTGCAGATATTCTAAAAATTAAAACATCAAAGCGAGGTGAAGCTGACACTCTTGCTTGGTCGCCGGAGAAAAATGGCGTATTTACCGTTCGTAGCGCATACAGGTTAGCGCTTAATGAGACTCCGGAACAATGTGATTTTAGTGCTGCTAGTAATAGACCAGATGGTGAGTCCCCCTCTCACTACTAGGGAAAAGGTCATTAGTGGCGCACCACTTTTAGTCTTCTGTGGCGCATGGTGGGTGCGCCATAGATACGTCGCCACTAAATTGCAATTCTGTGGCGCACGCCCATATGCGCCACAGAATTGTTTTTTTGAATTTAAAAAAGGCGGCCAAATCTAGATCTGGATCTAGCGCCGCCGGAATTTTGCCGGAATTTCGTCGGAGCTCGTTGGAGGTCGTGGTGCCCGTGGCCATGGCCGTAGGTGGCTTGGTCGGAGGTGGGTGGGTGCACTAGTAGGAAAACCCCTACCGCTAGCGGACGGAAAAGGGCTACCGCTGGCGGGCACGCGCCCGCCAGCGATGACTACGCCAGTGGTAACATATACCGCTGGCGGGCGGGCCGTCCGCTAGCGGCAAGGGTGGTTACCGCTGGCGGGCGACACTAGTGCACGCCCGTGGTAGGAGCTATAGCGCTGGCGGACGCAGCGTCTGCCAGCGGTATAAGTCACCACGCCCGCCAGCGGTACTAGTCACAGGTTTAGGGTTCAGGGTGCTCTGTCCGCCAGCGGTAAGGCTCTGTGTCCGCCAGTGGTATTTTTTCGTGGTATTATATTTTTTTCTAGAAAATCGTATTCCAGCAGTATATCCAGTACAAATACAGTATATTCAGGTACAGGCGACCAAAACAACAGGAATATAGACAATACCACATACAAATGATCAAATTGTTGGTTCATCACATGCATTACATACCATAGTAGCCAAGTTACCAAAAGTTGTCATACACGAATACATCTCGTTTTTCTCGATAGGATAAATCACAAAGTTTTGAAAGCAACTACTTATGTAGACTAAAATCACAAAGAAGATAGAGAACCGCAATGTCTAAGAGAGGGCGCGATGAATTTGGTTTTCGATCATCCGGTTCTTGCTCTCCCACTTCTTCATCTGTATACACAAAAGACAAATAAAAATGTTAGGCAACTAAATTGTTCACATGTCGTGCAGAAATATGTCTCATATACTAGATTGGACAAACAAATTCAGGGATGGAGTAAGCAAAACCAGTAGGATACATAATATCTATATTCTTTCATATTACATGTTTCACTTACACCACCCCTGAATAACATAGTGTCACCTCATTTTAATCATCGGCATTGTAAAAAAATAAAGTAGAGTAAACTCAAAAGCATGCATGCCTCATACTTAGATTGGACACACACAAGACGCAGATAAATTATTCAAAGAAAAGCAAGAGTTATTAGGAAAAAAATAAAAGCAAGAGTTATAAGAAAGACCGAAGCAAACGGAAATGATTCGGATTTGTGCCTCATATTTAGGTTGGACACGTACAAGCAACCTTCAAACCTTCGTTGAGCCAAGTAGGATGCACACAGCTTATACTTATGCATATCACAAGGCTCAATGAAGCTTGAGGGTATCACGTAGTGGGTCACAATATTTTAATCATCAGCATTCTAGAGAATACAAACTATAAACAAGAATGATGCCTCATACTTACAAGTGACACACATGCTTCAGGGACGGATCCAGCGAGCCAAGTAGGATGCACGAGATGTGTGTACTCATGCATATCACAAGCCTCGCTAGCCCCGCCCCTGGATCACATTGTGTCACAACATTTTAATCATCAGCATTCTAGAGAATACAAAACTATAAACAAGATTCAAAAAAATTTATGCTGAAAAGCATGCCTCATACTTAGACTGGACATACAAATTTAGAGATGGCGTAAGTGAAATCCAGTGAGATGCAGAAAATGTGTATTCGTGCATACCACAAGTTTCACTTACGCCACCTCCGGATCACATAGTGCCACATCATTTTAATCATCAGCATTCTTGAAATGAAGTAGGGTCAACTAATAGCATGCCTCATACTTAGACAGGACACACAAATTCAGGGATAGGCATGCTAGTTAATTAAATAGTCAGGCAACGCACCGTTGTCATTTAGTTCTGGGGCGTCGGTTCACCGGTGGTGTACCCCCTCACCGTGAATTTATAAACCGCATCAAAAGAGAGCCAAATTTGCTCTCCATGGCCACCTTGGAACCCTTCCGCCTCCGCCATTGCTCTGCAGCGAGGGCCCTCGAAAAAGGTACTATCTCCTTCATTTCTGATAGGAATGTTGTAGACATGTCCAGTTGAGTACATGGTTAGCTCCACCACAGATGTGGTCTCCTCGTCTATGCCTATATTGACATGCTTTAGGACTTCACGCCTTGCGAGGCAGGGGATGCGCTGAGAAAAATTTAAAACAGAATTAGTCACTTCTATAGTTCGTATGAATTAAGAATAACTAAACTAGGCACAATGTTGGATACGATGTATACCATATTAGCTAAGAAGCTTTGTGGTAACTCTATGTAGAATAACATGGAGGGACCCTTCGGAATGGTAAACTGAGGGTGCTGAACCAGCTGCCGGCATTCACTAAGCCTCTTGTCGCCACACTTGACGCACACACGATCCATTCAAACAACCTAATACCAGAAGGAACATTGCATATATTAAAAAGACACCATGATGTAAAATAACATAAATTATATATGAACTAGACAAAAGTATTCATGCATATACTATTTCAAATTCATAGAAAATATGTCCTATTTTTAGCCAAAGTCATACCAAAATTCACGGAAAATTTCGGCATGACCTTTTCTAAAAATAAGACATATGGATTACCCGAATTTGCCGGAATGGAAATTAATCAACATTCCGGCAATCTCAAGGGCCTCTCGGGGTACCTGCAAACATTTCACATCACAAATTCGTCGACTTATGTCGACAACGTTCCGACAAATTCATCACAACCACTACCATAAATTCATCGACAAATTGTACATAAATATATTCTATTATCCATGCTTGAAACAAAACAACAACATATAAGGAAATTAGAACATCCATAATTAGTAGGACAAGCATAATTAGCACAACCATAAACAGATAGTACTATTACTCAGTACAGAGAGCATCGACAGAGCTACGACTACGTCATCAGTACGAAGTTCAGTAAACCATTCATGATAGAGCTAAGCCAATTTATGTGCAAACTTATGTGTACTCCATCATCCAAGTCTAAGAAAATTTATGTGCAAGAAAACAAAATTTACAGATCAAATTTATGTGTACTACCAATCCAGCAAGCAAGAAAATTTAGTACTCCTCAATTTTGAATTTACAGCAGCAACAACACATGAACAAAATCTTGATTACTCCCAAACGTAGGAGTTGAGTTGCAGTAAATTAAAGGAAAGGGATAGATGGATCGATCTGTGTAGCTAGGCGCGGAGGCCTGGGAGGTCGGCTGCGGGCGCACGTGCGACGGTCCAGGAGCAACGTCGAGCGAGCGCTGGATCTCGTCGTGGGAGAGGTCGCCGGCGCGTGGATGCGAGCTGGTCAAGGAAAAGGTCGTCGGCAATGCTGGCAGGCTAGATCGACGACGGCGACCGGAGTTCTGAGCGTTGGTGGAGGGGCTCGCTAGCCAGAGGGAGCCGAGGGAGAGCGGCGCTCCGGCGCGGTGCGTGCGGGAGACGAAGGGGGAGGAGGATCGCGCGAGCGCGATGCGGGAGACGAGGGGTGAGGCAGGGGACATGGTGAGTGGTTGGTGTCGCTAGGGGATTAGGGTGGGTTGGTGGGCTGGGCCTGTGGAGTGTGGGCTGGCCGGTTAGCTTTTTTTTTTGGCTATTTTATTATTTTTGGAAAAATAGTTTAGGCATATTATAAATAGTTATGAGCATATTCATGGCATAGGTTGTTAAAATGATAGGTTTTGGTCAATATCATTTTAATGTTTAAATGTATATATTGGTATGGGAAATAATGGTGCCAAATTGAGTGGTCAAATATCATTTTCCTTTTGTGAACTAAGTACAAAAAATATGGTGCAAAATGGCACACATCTAAATATCACAAAGAGTAGTCAACATTTGATGGATAATCTCCAAGTATTAGGAATTTTTTTGATTTCTATATAATATCGCCTAGTTAAATGAGTTTATGTTGATTTTCCGAAATTAATACAAATTTGAACTACAAGTGTTTGATAGTTTGGTCTGAATTTTTTTATAATCATTTTAAGGTACACAACTAGTGGTTATATCACCGAAATATCGATAGTTTTAGAAAATTTGACCTCTTTCAATGAATAGTCATGGTGGCCATTTTGACCGTTTTTCGAAAAAATCAAATAAAGTGAAAAAACCATAAAAAAAAATACATCCTCTGGCACGGAGTCCTTTTATGTGTACTAGTTGCTATGAAAAATGATAAACTTGATTTTGGACAAATTGTTCAAAAAAATTCTTCACAAAAAGTTCTATCACGTATAAACATATATAAGTTTAAAGCCAAACCAAGTTGTGGCAATTTTCACAATATAATTTGTGATAAAGTTCTCATATTCAATAAATAGGTGTATCTTTGTATAGGAAGCGATGATTTCGAAGGGAGTTTTCAAATTATTTTTATAAATATTCTTTTTCTTTTTCTAAGTGCCAAAAATGACTTTTTGCCAACTTACCACTGGCTGACGACCTACGATGTCCGCCAGCGGTACGTCAGGTACCCCTGGCGGACGGACTACCATGCTCACTGATGACGTGGATTGCACGTTCGTTGGGAGACACCAAGATGAAGGTATGAAGCAGTGTAGCAGCAGTTTCCCTCAGTATGAAACCAAGGTTTAATCGAACCAGTAGGAGCAAGAAATCACTTCTGAAGGTTGTTGGTGACGCCGTTTACTCGATCACCAACGTGGAATCTGCATACAACACAATCAAACTACTTTGCCCTAATGAAACAGTGAGGTTGTCAATCTCACCGGCTTGCTGAAAACAAATGATTAAATGTATGGTGTGGAAAATAGTAGTAAATTGCAGAGAATAAAAAGGAACAATGTTTGCAGTTGGTTGTATTATCAGTGTAAAAGAATGGACCGGGATCCACAGTTCACTAGCGGTGTATCTCCATAAAAGATAACTAACATGCTGGGTGAACAAATTACAGCTGGGCAATTGACAAAATATTGAGCGCATGACAATGCATATATATGACATGATGATTACTATGATATTCATGTGGGCATTACGACAAAATACATAGACCGTTATCCAACAGCGTCTATGACTAATAATCCACCTCCAGGTTGTCATCCGAGTTCCCCGTTGGTATTAAGTTGCAAGCAACGGATAATCGCATTAAGTAATGTGCGTAATGTAAACAAATGCATTAGACCTAATGGCGCACCCTTAAGCTAAGCATCGGTTATTTTATCCCTAGTGGCAACAGCACATTCACAATCTTAGAAGTTGTTGTCACTCTCCCAGATTACCGGAGGCATGAACCCACTATCTAGCATAAATACTCACTCGTGGAGTTACAAGCATCTACTAGTAACGGAAAGCATGCAAGATCATAAATAACATATAAGGTAGATTGATAATCAACTTGACATAGTATTCAATATTCATCGGATCCTAGCAAACACAACATGTAGCATTACAATAACATGATCTTGATCATGATAGGCAGCTCACAAGATCTGAACATGATAGCATAAAGTGGAGAGACAACCATCTAGCTACTTCTATGGACCCGTAGTCCAAGGATGAACTACTCACGCATCACTCCGGAGGCAGGCATGGTGATGTAGAGCCCTCCGGTGATGATTCTCCTCTCCGGCAGGGTGCCGGGAAGAGCTTCTGAACCCTCCCGAGCTAGGGTTGATGGCGGCGGCGTCTCTGAAACTTTTCGTGGATAATGGCTCGGGTCTCTAGGGTTTTCCCGTGAAGATGAATAAATAGGCGAAAGGACGGCGGCTGCAGACACCCGTGGGGCCCACACCACCCCACGGCATGACAGAGGGGGCCTGCGCCGCCCTATGGTGTGGCTGGCTCGTGGCTCCCCTTCGTCTCTCCTTTGGACTCCGTGTACGTGTTGGAAAAATAGGAGGTTCTGTCCAAGTTTCGTCCAATTCCGAGAATATTTCCAGACTAGCTTTTCTGGAATACAAAAATAGCAGAAAACAGGAACTGGCACTGTGGCATCTTGTTAATAGGTTAGTCCCAGAAAATGCATAAAAATGCTATGAAGTGTATATAAAACATGTAACAATTAGTATAATATCAACACGGAACATCAGACATTATAGATACGTTTGAGACGTATCACTCGCCAGCGGTATTTTGGTCGTTTTCGAATCTAGCCGAGCCAACTACCGCTGGCGAGCCCGATATACAGTCCGCCAGCGGTAAGTTTGGTACCGCTGGCGAACACTGATGATGTCCGCTATCGGTAGTTAGCCCCGCCTCCTCGCATCTGCTTGATACTACCGCTGGCGTGCACTCGGGTCATCTGCCAGTGGTACGTCTAGCACCAGTGGCGTGTGCGATAAACCGCCCGCCAGCGGTAATAGCGCTGGCGGACACCCGGGGCCGTCTGCCAGCGGTAGGGTGGTGGCTATAGGCACATTTCTACTAGTGGTGGAGGATGGGGGTCGCCGGAGGTGGTGGAGGAGGAGGAGGTTGTCGCCGGAGGTGGTGGTGGAGGAGGAGGAGGATGTCGCCGGAGGTGGTGGAGGAGGAGGAGGTTGTCGCCGGAGGTGGTGGAGGAGAGGGTCACCGGAGGTGGTGGAGGAGGAGGAGGATGTCGCCGGAGGTGGTGGAGGAGGAGGAGGTCACCGGGGTTGAGTTGAGAAGGAGGAGGGAGGAGAAGGGGAGAGGAGAAGTGGAGGAGAAGGGGAGAGGAGAAGTGGAGGAGAGGAGGAGGAGGAGTAAATGAGAGGAGAGAAGGAGAAAAGAGAGGGAAAGGCTGGCGCCGGCGGGATTCAAAATTCGAATCCCGCCCAACAATTCTGTGGCGCATATGTAGATATGCGCCACAGAATTTCTTCCCCAATATTTTTTGCAGGAAAAAAATCTTATTTTGGGCATAACATTTTACTCTTTTGGAATTTCGAGGATTTGAGAAAAGTTCACCGGTAAACCTAACTATATCTCAAAGGATTTTTTATATTTTTTTTGATATATTAAACGCATTTTTTTGACGTCGTATGCAAAAGTTATGACCGTTCTAATTTTTTCTGTTTTTTGCAAAAAAGGTCAAAATTCATATTTCGAAATTTCTATACCAACTAGACACTAAAACCTAACTATATCTCAAAGGATTTTACTTATTGAAGATTTTATCATTTTCTTTTCTTTTTTGCAAAACTGAAAAGGCGATCCTTGGGAGCGGGATCTGATTTCAAAAAAAATTGTGGCGCATCTGCCATATGCGGCACAGAAAGCTAATTTCTGTGGCGCATGTGGCCATATGCGCCACAGAAAAGTCACATTTCGGTGGCGCATGTGGTCAGATGCGCCACAGAAAGTTGAAAGCCAATCATTGGTGGCGGCCCCACCATATTTCTGTGACGCATGTGGCTGCATGCGCCACAGAAAGCTATCATTCAGTGGCGCATTGGCAAAAGATGCACCACAGAAAGTGGCAGAATTCTATGAGCACCACTTCCGGTGCGCCACTGAATATATTCTGTGGCGCATGGCAATATTGGTGCGCCATAGAAAATGGTTCCACCTATAGACGTTTTCCTAGTAGTGTCTTGGGCAAGGATATGGAGATCAACAGTACCTCCCAAAGTGAAAACTTTCGCGTGGAAGGCGGCGTCCAATGCACTGGCAACAGAGGACAACAAACGCCGTCGTGGCATGAAGGTTATTGGCATATGTAAGATCTTTGGCATAGAGGCGGAGGATGTGGCACATGCTCTCTCCAAATGCCCCCATGCCCGCCGTCTATGGGATGCTATGCATCAAATCTGGTACTTGCCGTCTGATTCAGATCTTCAAGCTCCGGCAGGGTCGTGGTTTCGTTCAATTATCCTTGAAAGCTACCTTTTTTTTGATAAATGGGTTTATTACTTAAAGAGTTTAAGCATTACACCCGACATCTGCATAAGAATGCACACAGCCGCAATCCAACCAAACGAAATAAAATAAAATGTAGCACCAGACGAATTACAATCATGAGTAAGTAAAACGCCAATGCGCATGACGAACACCAACGCCTATGGAGGACCAATACGGCGATCAAGCGACCATCCATGTCGGATAAAAATATCACTCGCCACGTCTTCCAAACGTGCACATGCCTCCGTAAATAGGTCTCGATGCCCCGTCCGTTGTAATGTGGACCACGAACGGAGAATACTTATGCACCGGTACGAGAAAAATCTTTATCATTGAAAATCTTGTCATTTCTACATAGCCAAAACGACCATATTACGGCTATCGCTCCCACTCTGATAACAGTTCTCAACTTTTTATCTATCCTATTTAGCCAGTTGCCAAAAAACATTTTCAACAGACTTGTGTGGATATAAGTTAGAAGCTATCCAGATAGATGACCAAATACAAAGAGTAAGTGTTTTATTGTCTCCTGTTGTGGACAAAACACACACAGTGTACTTCCATGCCAGTTTCGCTTAACAAGATTATCCTTTGTTAAAATGACACCCCTACGAAAATACCAAGTAAACACTTTTAGTTTAAGTGGAATCTTCATTTGCCATATTTTTTTTATTATATTCGACTGGTACATCGGAATGGACTAACGCCCTACACATGGAATCTACCGAGAATTTTCCATTCTCACATAAACTCCAACGAAACTCATTATGACCTTGTGTAAGTTGAACAGAAGTCAACCGTGCCAGCAAGACGTTCCAAGATGTTAGTCTCGACCCAATTAGGTCTCGTCTGAATGTCACATTGGGTGGTAAAGACTGCATAACCGTAGCTATGGTATCCCCTCTGTGACGAACAATATTGAATAGAGCCGGGTACTGATCCCGGAGGGTGGTATTACCTAACCATTTGTCCTCACAGAATCTGATCTCCGATCCATCCTTAATTTTAAATACTCCAAAGAGGAAAAAATATTTCTTTGCCGCCATCAGACCAGCCCAGAAGTGAGAATCGCCAGGTTTCCAATATACCTTTTATACCGCCTTCGTGCCAATGTATTTTCTTTTAAGAAGTGTTTGTCAAACCCCATCTTCGGTTAGTAGCTTAAAAAGCCACTTACCGAGAAGGGCTGAATTCTTAACCTGTAGGTCATGAATACCCAACCCTACCTGATCTTTTGGTCGGCAAACTACATTCCATTTAGCCAGTCGATATTTCTTTTTCTCACTATCTCCTTGCCAAATGAATCTTGATCGGAAGTAATCCAATCTATGTAAGACCCCTTTTGGTAGCTGGAAGAAGGATATCATGTACAATACCATATTAGTTAGTACCGAATTAATGAGAACCAACCTCCCGCCAAGCGATAGTAATTTTCCTTTCCAACTAGACAACCGCGCTTGAAGACGTTCCTCGACATGTTTCCATTCCGCATTAGTCAGTTTTCTAAAATGTATTGGAATGCCCAAATACATAATAGGAAATTAACCTTGCTCACAACCAAATATTTCAGCATATTGAGCAGCTGCGTCCTGGGCGTCACCGAAGCAAAACAATTCACTCTTGTGGAAATTGATCTTCAATCCTGATAATTGCTCGAATGCTGATAAAATTAATTTCAGATTCACTGCTTTATCTAGGTCATGTTCCATAAAGAGAATTGTATCGCCCGCATATTGAAGAATAGATAATCCCCCATCAACAAGATGTGGCACTACCCCTTTAATTTGGCCATCTTCCTTTGCCCATTCAATCATGATCGCCAACATATCAGCCACTATATTGAAAAGTATAGGCGATAGGGGATCACCTTGCCTTAATCCCTTTTTTGTTTGGAAGTAATGGCCAACGTCATCATTGACTTTGACAGCCACACTACCCCCAGAAACAAAATTGCGAATTAAGGCACACCACTCATCCGAGAGATCTTTCATTCTCAGAGTCTGTTGGAGGAACGTCCACTTAACCTTGTCATAGGCTTTTTCGAAGTTTATTTTGAATATCACCTCATTAAGTTTTTTTGTGTGCATCTCATGAACGGTTTCGTGCAGGACAACGACCTCGTCAAGTATATTCCTACCTTGCATAAATGTTGTTTGGCTAGGTTTAACCACATGATCAGCCACATAATTTAACCTAATGGTTGCCACTTTCGTAAAGATTTTGAAACTAACATTCATGAGACATATAGGCCGGTACTGTTGTATCCTCTTGGCCTCCTGAATTTTATGTAACAAAACGATTTCCCCAAAGTTAAGGCGAAATAACTCCAGCTGTCCGGCATGCAAGCATCCGAATAACTCAAGCAGGTCAGACTTGATGGTTTCCCAAAAGTGCTGGTAAAACTCAGCAAGAAACCCATGAGGTCCCGGTGCCTTGTTGTGTTCCATTTGGAAAACCGCTTTACATATCTCTCCTTCAGAGAAGGGAGGAATAAGAAAGTTGTTTTCCTCCAGAGTTACTTGGGTAATATCATCTATTCGTGGCTCATCAAGGGTAAAGTTTCCTTCCTCTGGAGCCCCAAACAGACCTTTATAGTAGTTCATGATATATTCCTTGAGCTGATCCTAACCTTCGATCAGGCCCTCATCCTGGTTTAGAGAGTGAATTTTCTTCCTATGTCTGCCATTGGCAACATTATGGAAGTACCTCATATTTTGAATCTCCTTCGAGGATGATCTGAGCCTTAGATCCCTAGTACTATTTAAGCTCTTCCTCCCATGACATATGTGCTACCTAGTCATTCGATTGACTTTTAAGCACTCTTCGTTGTAACCAAGTATATTCTATGCCAGCCATGCCTTGCCCGCCGATTGTGCCGGCCAGGTCCAGTCCAATAAGGTCGTCTTTCCCGCCGGCTCTAGTGGCACCTGATCCGTTGACAACGTCGGGGCGCATAGAAAAGACCTCTCCTGCGAGCGTCTCCATTGCCGTCGATGTAACCGTCACCACCTTTCTTGCCTTGCCCATCTAGATCTCCAAACCTCCATCATCGCCAGGACTACCGATGTATCCGCGAGTGCATATGTAGTCATCATTTTCTTACTACAATTTCAAAATTCATTTCACCTTCACCGAACCACCGAATCAAGTGATTCATTTTCGGTCAGAAAGCACAAAAATGGCTATCCAGGAAAAATATATAAAGAAAAGAATAGTAGGGAGATGTAGGCTTTAACGACCACTCAGTAAATGAGACAACTCTATAATTTTTATAACATGTTCCTTTGGTAATTTCTATCCTATATAGGTAAACAAGTGTGGATGTGCATGCATTTCCAGTGCTTTGAAACTAGGTAATGCCTATTTATATGATCACATATATGCCCCGAAAATTGGGCAAAATCCCAGAAATTGTATGTGCTATAGCCTTTGAAAAATTGGGCAGGAGGGTCATGATAATGGTTGCGACTTTGGAAAAAAATAGAAAATGGTATCAAAATAGCCAACCCAAGGTGCCATGCATGCATCTATCTAAAAAATGCATCATGCATGGTTGCTTCCTCATATATGCACTCTTTTCTCTCCCATAGGCTGGACTGGGCTGATTCGCATACATATGTATGCGCAAAAGTATGCAGCAATTCGAACAACTGATATTGTACGTTTCTACCAACTCCTACTTGCATGCATGCGCAGCGTACGTTATTTACTCTACCTACCTAGCTTATATCCAACACAAGCTTAGCTAGCTAGTTGTCTGAATCTATTAATAAGCTAGCTGGCAATAGCACATGGTATGGTACCTAGCTACATAAAAAATAACATGACAGGCCCAAGTATTTGGAAAAACTAATATCGACAAGCCCAAGTATTTGAAAAGCCGCATAACAAAATAATGTGCTCTAACCCCTAGAAACGGGCGGGAAAATGACTAAATGAAAATAGTGCGGCATATCCCCTGAAAACTGGACGAGAAAATGCCGACACTGAAATGGGTGAGAAAACGCAATAACCGAAAATAATGTGCCTTAGCCGCGGAAAACGGGCGGGAAAACGGTTAAGCGAAAATAGTGTTCTATATCCCCTGAATATTGGGCGGAAAAATGCCAAGAACTAAAAATGGGCAGGAAAACACCAACATAAAATCAATATGCTTAGTCCCCCAAAACGGGGGAATGCGTAAACGACAGTAGTGTGGTATATCCCCTAAAAATTGGATGAGAAAATGTCAAAACTAAAATGGGCGGAAACGCATAACCAAAAATAATGCGCTATAGCCACGAAAAAGGGTGGGAAAAATGCCTAAACAAAAAATAGTGTGCTATATTCCCGGAAAATTGGACGAGAAAAATGACGAACCCAAAATGGGCAGGGAAACGTCGAACAATGTAATGTGCAATAGTCTAGAAAACGGCTGGGAGACACAAAATGAAAATAGTGTGTTATTTTTCCTAAAAATTGGACGAAGAAAAAGGCGAAATTAAAATGGGCGGGAAAACTCCGAAAACATGGGGTCAAGGCCAAAAATAAAATTGTGTGCCGTAGTCTGTGAAAGTTAGGTGGAAAATACCAAAAAGTGAAAACACCGAAACAATGTCTTTAGTGCTCAAAGACGGGCGGGAAAAAGCCTGTACCAAAATAGTGTCGTTATAACCGTTGAAAACTGGATGAGAAAATGAGAAAACTAAAATGGATGGGAAAAGGCTGTGCTATACCCCCACCCCCGACAAAAAAAGGCCGGAAATATTGTGCTGTGAAGAGGAAGTGATATCATTGACTCCTGGTTAGATTCATGTTACCGTTTGTACGTCAAGCAACGAATCAAAATGTAGCAGACATCAGGTGGAAGTTATGGTAAACGTACCTTCATGGCTTCATTTTGCAAGCCTACCTACCTATACCAAGTCTACGTACTTAGCCATGTCATGGGTCAACCCATGAGTCGCCCATGCATGTGATGTTTCCGAGGGTCACGTTGTATTTACGCTCCTCATGTGTTTGCTACAAACCATGCATAGATGCATGTCCAAAAACAATAACTACGGGTAAATACCACACTTGGTCCTGGTCGCCGCTACCCGTAGCTTGTGTCGCCGCTGGATCGGCCATGGTCACACAAGCTACGGGTAGCCGCTAGCAGAAGGAGCGAGCGGCGAGAGCTTCCATGGCCAAGAAGGGCGACACACATACAAGGCCTCCGATGGCGATTGATTTTTCTGCGGCAGCACTTTTTTCCTTCTCTGAGAACGTACAAACTGGTTTCGTTCATTGTACTGGTTGGACCGACAAAAATATATACCACGCAGCATGTGGCCAACCGGTATCTCTACTATATAATACGCGTTAACGACTGGTACGTCGTGCGTCGCGGTCGTTTTGCGTTTTACCCCTTGAAAATATTGAAAACAACCCGCAGTCCTTTTGTTCACCAACCCGGTTCACCAACCCGCAGTCGTGCACGCAGAGAGACAGAGAGGAGACGAAGCGAAGCATCGCGTAGTTCTTCTTTAGACGCGGACGGCCGCCCTGCTACTTCAAGCGCATGGTCGTCGACCTCCGACGAGCGGCGCCACCAACCACTCGCCACTCCCACGCCCGAGCCACCGTCCCGGACACCTACCAATTTGCCGCCGCCAACCTCCGAGCTCCGTTCGTCGATGCCGCCACCAGCTCCGCCCTCGATCCCCTCCTTCCGCAATCTGCCCGCCCCGACCTGATCTGCGACGGCCGAGACGACGCTGCCCCGAGCACATGCTCTCTGGCACTCAATCCGTACGCTGCCGCCAACCTGACCCCGAAGCTCCGGCCATCCCGGTAACCTGCGACTTGGCCGACGCAGCTCTGCACTAGCCGCACCTCCATGGAGGTAAAAAGAGCTGCTGCTCTCCACGATCTGCTACTCCAACTGCTACATGGTATAACCGGTGCCCCACAATCAAACTTGATTAGTCTAGCCAAGTAGCCAACGATTCCCATTATTGTGAATCCCAAGGACGAATGCATCAGCTTGAACAGGAACGGTCCTGGCTATCTGGCTAGGTTGTCTGAACTTGACCTTATCCCGTTGCTCCTCGGCATCCATAGGCTGCCCGTTGACATCAAGTTAACAGTAGTTTGAAAACGGTTAGGCATGCTATGTCTTAGAAGATACTAACCTTTTAATCAACACTTAGAAATACTAGACTTTCAATACAACTTCAAATAGTGGGGATCTGAAGAATATTATGTAGAATCAACATGCAGAGTTATCATATTTTCAGAATTTAGCTGAACTTCGGGTGCAGATAAAGAGCACTATGGATTTCAAATATACACATATTAATTTACCAGATGTCGATTATTTCGCCACATGGTTTTATGGATGAAGGAGATGGGCCAACAACATGAGTGTAGTCATGGTTAAAGAATTAAGGGAAGAAACATATGTTTCAATTGTGCAAATTGTTGCAAATGTCAGCTGAGACTTGAGAACGTGTTGCTTCTCATGGGGTAATTTCACACATATTGTGGAAATGATTACTTAAATGTTTTAGTTATACCAGTTTGTAGGTCTTAATTGAATACTCAAATGTAGATGGGGAGTTGCTTCCATAAGGATTCTCATGATAGGTTCATCATATGTATGAGGATCTTAGTTACACATAATATCTGAAATGACAATCTTGCAATTTGTAGTCCGCTAAATTTCTTGTGGTAAGAACGATGTTCAATAAATAGTTTGTTTGAATCACTTTTGGGCATGCAACAACTACGAGAACCAACTTTAATTTTTTTATTCATTAAATGTCAACCCGTAGCAACGTGCGGCCATATTTGGTTGATCAGTAAATTTCGCCGCCCGTTGCAGCGCACGGGCATTTTGCTAGTTCTACACAATATATGTAATCGACCAATAGATAGACCGAGTTTACGGTACCCCATATGCCAAATTCTTGCCTTTTTTACTTAGCCATTTGACCCCCCTGACTTACGCAAAGCAAAGATCTGTCACGTGTTTCCTGGCTAGCTACCTCTTTGCTTTACCATCTGGCTAGCACATGTACACTAATTTATTTCTTCTTTCTAATTCAGCAGAAACTTCTTTTACGGAATAAAACCAGTAGCTAAGCTAGTTCATCAAGCAAAACTAATTTAGCAAGGGTATTCGAAATTTCGACATGATCTTTTCTGTTTCCTAGACTTCCAAACCTACACAGCAAACCGTATATATACTTCAATAAAGACAAACGGTGCATACAGCACAATTAACCCATCACACGACATGCAAACATACAAACGTCGACAAGTTCTGAAACACAGCAGCACAAGTTTTCTACAATCCCATATAACACAACATGAGATGTTTCTAGATTTGGTTGCCCATGCATTGCAACCACATAAATATATCGCAGAGTTAATAGGCTGATGATGTATCCTTAGTCTTTATATCCAAGTGATGCATCAGGCTGCAGCTACCCTGGCTGTCATCCTCGTTTTCCTTGAACTGCAACAAAACATGATGGTCAGCCAGCTCTAGAGCAGATTTAGCAAAAAAATAATGATTAGATTTGGAGGATGGTCTCGACTTGGACCCACATAATTATCAAAGTAACAAACGATGTATTTCAACTGTCAACGGTGAAGAGCCAAATTGGGTGGTTATTAGAGCAAATCATTCCTCTGTCCAAAATCCCTAGGCGCAAATAAAGACCAAAACAACTCAGTACCTATTTTTATCATCATATCCTCCCAAGTGAAAAGAAAATGCCTCTCACCAACAGAAGTCATGCATGTTTAACTAGATCTTGCAGAGAGAAGAACAAAGTAACCACATAACAGGCTAAACAATACTACAAAAAGACCAAGGATGTGCTACCGGTAACTGAAAGTTGATACTTGGAAGATAGCTACAATAACTGCAGTTAAGCTACTTGACAAATATGACTCCCTAAATCTGAAACCAAATGCAGAAAGACATCATTGCGCCACTGCTGTCATGAACTCCCCAGAAAGAACGACGACACTCTAAAGCGAGTGGTTTGCATCACACATTGCAGGATTACATCCCAATACAGCATGGTATTTTGGAGTGGATCATGATAAAGGCCATACAACCATACGAGCACTAGTACATGCGGCATACTACGGAAAATATGGGTAAATTCTGGACAGACAAGTGGTCCCTTTGTGCACAGCAAAGCCACACAGCCTGAAGTTTACATTCAAATTTCAGAGATACCAATTTTTTTTTGTTACAGCTGGAGTTTATATTTGCCCTTCCATGCACAAGCAAGAGCATATGCACAGAACTGGGGAGCAAAAGCATAATGGGCGGAGGGAGTGGTGAATTACCTCGACAAACTAGTGGATGCTGATGCTGGTCCTACTCCAGGAAGCTGTGGTCGTCCATAGCCTGGACGAAGAGCAAGACAGCAGCTTCCTCCGGGCGACATTAGCAATGCGCCAGACAGAAAGCCCTTGCTGTCAAATGGGATATCATTTCAATAAGCACAAAATCAGGATGAAATTGGATAGCAAGATAGAATGCAAGCATGATTTGAGAGGGACAAAAGAAAAAATTGACCTTCCAAACGAACAAAAGTAAAGCAGCACACGTGAACCAAACATGCATGGCAATATGGAACAAACCAAACAGAGATGAGCATCATCAATCAAGCCTGTTAATTGGGACATTCAACATGAAGAAGCGGATCGAGGTACAGAATCAACACGAATAAATGGTGCTCTATGCATCATGGGCAACTAAATTAGTCACTTCAATGTGTGATGTTGTATTATTCAGAAAACACACACACACACAAACAAACGACTGAACTTTAGCCTATTTGTACAGCTCAACAGCACCAGGTACGGGCAAATATATACATATAAGAACATATTGAGCAAAACTATTTGCTCAGCGGTAAGCATTTTTCAACTATGTGGTGAGACGAAAGATTTCAGTGCACGAGATGGGTATCCACACATAATTGATGCACGAATCCCAACATCCTAACCCGATGGCAGTAAACATTTGAAATATACGGCAGGAAGGCTCGATGGCAGCGGAATCACAGGCTCACCTGAAGGAGGAGGGTGGTGTGTGTCTGTAATCGGGGCTGGACGTCACCACCAGCGGCAAAGGAGGGCTAGTCGTGGAAGCTTTGGGCCAGCAAGCACGTTGTGGACACCGGTATGGTTTGAACCAACCAAGCAACCAACCTGAAAAAAACACAGGTAGGTTACATCAGATGCATAAACAGTAAGCAGCAAATGAAAAAAAGATGAAAAGAAAGCTTGCTATACACGTGGTCCACTGCCAATGCAAGGATGCGACAGCACTGCCTAGAATTTTCATGGATTTGCATCCATCGATCCAAGCAAGCATGGTTTGTCCGCACATCCTCCGTTCCATTCAATGGGGAGAAAGAATAAAATTTTCGCAAGAATGCGTGAGGGAGTAGAAGAGAGAGCGACCTTGCAGCAGCAGCAGCAGCAGCAGCAGGGCAGGCGGCGGCAGTAGCATCAGCTCGAGCATGGATGACGCTGGCAGGTTCTCCGTGTGGAGCTTTCTTTCTTTTGGAGGCGGAGAGGGGAGGATAGGAGAAGGGCATCTTACAGTCAGTGGGTGGTATCAGCCTCGGCCGTTTCTTGTGCTGCTGCTCGGGGAGTCCGTCGCTGCAGCCATCAAGGAAGCGGGACACCGATGCGGAGGAGAGGCGAGGTCAGCTCCCGTCGGCGGCGGGGATCCAGATCGAGGGCCATGACCGGGCTGTAGGGTTTGGGCGGAGAGGATTGGGTGGCAGGGCTGCGGGCGGAGAGGATTGGGTGGCGGGCGGGCGTCGAGGCGCGGCGGGTGCCAGATCCGTGCACGCCGGCGAATCCGTTCCCGTGAACGCTTTGATATTTCTTTCCATTTTTTCGTGTCAAACGATTCCATGCAGAGGAATTGCAATCAGTGTCGGATCGGAAAAAAACATACTTACCAATTTTGGATACACGCAATTTGTGAAATAAATAGCAGCTGCTTGTTTCGCCTCAGAGTCGTGGTGGCTACAATGGACATCGAGATCGGGACAAAGGACACCGACGCCCAGGAGCAGAGCAAGAACGCCGCCGTGTCGTCCCTCTTCATCTTCTTCTTCCAATCGCTCGTCGCCGCGGAGCTCTTACCGATCGTTCTGGGGCGCTCCGGCGGCGACACCGTCATCGCCGTATGGAGGCTCTCGCTGCTGCTCTGCGCCTACTTCTACTCCGCGGTCTGCGTCCTCTCTTCCGCCACCCGCAACGGCAAGGCGCGCCTGTTCATGTCCTTAACCTACGCCGCCTCCATGGCGTTCGTCGTGGACGCTGTCCTGAGCCACGCGGTCGGGACGGCCATCATATACCTCGACTCTGTTTGGATGGCCGGCGCGCTCGGACACGCCCTCGCTGAGCACAACGCTTCTTCTTCTGGAAAGCTTGCCCCCTCTTCCGAGGAGGCGAGGGAGAAGCTCTCAAGTGAATTGCGTTTGATAGCCTTCATCGCGATTGTGTTTGCCGCACTTGCACTCTCTCCGGCGTGCATCACGGACCCCGACGTCGCCCCACAGGTGGTCGTGGCCGTCCTGCCAATGGTGCTGTTCGTTTTCCTCACCATGGCCATCATATGCGCGCTGGAACCCTGGCCCTCGCAGGCCGGTGCGCCCACCATCGTCGTCGCCATCCTTGGGGTGGAATGTGATGCTGATTACGTCTTGCTCTGCTCCTTCATCCCGCCACTCATTCTCTACATGTTTTCCTTGCACCTCGTCGGCAAGGTCGGAGCGGCGGTCGTGTCGTGGATCTTCGTCCTTGGCTTGACGGTGATCTTGGGCTACTGCATCAGCCTGCACGCTTCCTCCGCCTGTAACACCATCGATGGATGGCTCTCAGTGAGGTACCCGGATGTCTATACCAAACTCAACTAATTAATTTGTATTATATAGTTTGATTGATTCATTTGAAAAATATTCTGACTAATTTGAGTCCTCGTTCTTTCTACAGGAGCGAACCCCAGGCGGAGTTAATCAACAAGAAACAAGCTGCTGCTGCTGGGTTGCTGCTAGAGGAGCAAGTTGATGCTATTGGGGGAAACAAAGACCAAACAGTTATCACAGTACTTGACCAAGTGCTAGAGATCGAATAAACCATAAAAACAAATACTATTTATGATGTTCGAATTAGAAAATATATTAGCAAGAGCTCATCTCTTTTTCGCCTATCGATCAGCTTAGTGTTCCAGATGGAGGAGCGTCATATCGTGTAGCTTGACAAAATAATATATGGAGGTTGATTGAGACTGCTACTAGCTAGACATGTTCCATGGTGTTTCACAAATATATGTTTTTGATTTGATGTGGTTCTTAGAGAGAGCTTTGTACTTGGCCTATTTTTGTGGGCAACTGAGTTTGCTGCACCACGTCTAGAAACTCTTATTCTGCTTGAAAACTCCATCTCTGGCTACATTCCCTCGTCTTTGTGCAAACGAGAGTCACTAAGGTTGTTGAATATATCTGAAAATAATCTAATCGGATCAATTCCCGATTGCTTTGTAAATACATCCACAACAAACCTGACAGGTATGGATATTAATAATCTAAGTTTGAGAAAGAACAACATGTCAGGTGAATTTCCCTCATTTTTACAGCACTGCCCAGGCCTCTTCTTTCTCGATCTTTCAGAAAACCATTTCTTTGGAACTTTCCCAACATGGATTGGCAAGAAATTGACAAATTCGAAATTCTTACGACTACGATCAAATATGTTTTATGTTCACATAACAGAGTAGCTTATGGGGCTAGTAAATCTTCGGTATTTGGACCTTGCCTACAATAACATCACGGGGAGCATACCAAAATCTATTATTAATTGCAAAGGATGATACAAAAGAGAGGAGATATTGGTGCTTGGAGATGTAGCTACACAATAATGGTCCTAATCCCATATTCACCTATACCGAGAATATCACAGTAGTCACAAAGGGTCAAGAGAGATCATATATATGGTGAATCCTGATTTATCATGTAATAATCTTACCAGAAATATTCCCGAAAAATCAGCGGTCTTGTTGAATTGAAGAACCTAAACCTGTCACGGAACACCTTCAGTGGAAAAATTCCTGAGAATATTGGCGCTTTGGCGCAAGTGGAGTCGCTCGACCTGTCACATAATGAGTTATCTGGGAAATCCCTGCAAGCATGTCGGATCTCACATCATTAAGTCGACTGAACCTGTCCTACAACAATCTGACTGGAGAGGTACCATCCGGGACCAACTGCAGACGCTTGAGAACCCTGAGTATATTTATGCTGGCAACCCAGGCCTTTGCGGTCCTCCCCTGTCGCATAACTGTTCACAGCCCGAGTCAATTCCAGCTACTCAAGAAGACCATGAAGATGTAAACGACATAGTTTCGTTTATCATCGCTACAGGTTCTGGATATGTAGTGGGTATCTGGGTGGTCTTCTGCACCTTCTTGTTCAAGAGGAAATGGCGAGCTTATTGGTACTCGGTCTGCGACAACTTGTATGACTGGGTTTATGTTAATGTGGTTGTTACCTGGGCTTCATGGACAAGAGAAAAATGCCCAAAAGCTGAGACTGGTCGTTAGCTGCCCATATGCTAATCATATCAAGTGTGGGGATGGGGATTTTACTATGTATCGATGTTGTTAAAGTAGTTACTGTACTGGAACTGTTTTACGATATATATTTGTGTTGTAAACTTTGCTTTGGGTATGTAAAGTTGATGTGTAATGAATAATGAGAGGGCCTGCAATAGTGCCCTGTTCCTAGTGTGTGTGCCAATGCCTAAACTAGGCCAGTGTGGCATGATGTACACCTTCAGCCTTCATTTGTACCAGTATTGTTCACATATGTATATATGTGAGGATTATGTTGCAGAATAAGGTTTGGGCTTTGGCTATGTAAAGTTGATGTGTAATATATTGATAGTGCCCCAGGGCCTGCTACAAGTACCCTGTTCCTGTTTTGTGTGTCAATCTCTGAATCAACTGTTGCTCAGTGTTACAACCCACAGGCAGCAACCTTCAGCCTAGTGTGCACACACAAAGCAAAGGTCGACGCTTTCCCTTGCTGCACCATATTGGGCGCAGACGCAATCTCTTCACTAGATAAATGGTGCATAAGGTTCAGACTTGTTGAGGAAACTAAATTTGCAATGTCTTGTTCTCAACTCTGAATGCGCAACCCATGAAGTCACTACAGAGACAGGGCTATGATTAATTGCAGCCTGAATTTTGTTGGTGCAAGTGTGTGAAACACAAGTGATAATACATGTAGGATTTCACTCTGACGAATGGATTGTTTAATTCCTACACACAATCCAGATCATCGGTAGGGTTCACTCTACTTCAGAAAACTAATTGTGGGGTTTCGCCACGTCTCATTCTCATCCCTGAGTCAAACCTACCGTGTACTAGGATTAATCACAGTGAGAATTAAACTTGTGCATGCAAGAGTGTCAAACCCAAGTTATAGGATATGGTAGGATTTTATTTCATCGATTGGTTCTCACACAAACTAGAACACTTGCAGAGTATTAGCTTGACTGTATGTACAAACTGACAGTGACAGGCTAGAAGCACAACACTTGAGACTTTTTCAGAGCATGTGATCTTCCTAATCGATGGAGAGAAGAACAAGTAAGAGTACTAATTTTACTCCGGGTCATCGTAGGAGACGTGGAAAGCGGTGGCGCAGCCAGCGGCCTGGGGTCCTCGGCGCCGCGTAGGACGGGTCGCCGTCCTTGAACTCGTAGTACCTGCACCAGCATAGGGTCAGGTCGTTGGTTTGAGAATGGAAGCAAGGATCGGAATCAGAGTACCTCTTCTGGTCGTCGTGGCGGCGGCAGACGAAGAAGGACGGGTGGAACCTGCAGGACTGTGCGTGTTGCCTGACGGCCGGGGAGTACTTCGCCTTGCACCGCCGGCACACCCTCGCCGTCGCCGTCGCCGTGGTGTCCTTCTCCATCGAATACTCTCCTCTCGATTCCTCTCTCTCTTTTTCTTCTTTCCGACGGTTTTTTTTGTACTTGCTGTTGTTGGGCCTCGGCTCGGTGCTTTTTTGCATGTGAGCCGTCTATGGGCTATGATACAATGCATGCCATCGATCAGTTCCGTTTGGTAGGTCCCTACCGTTTGGCATCTTTTGCTGTACAAAGTTACGTTTGACATGTTTTTTTTCATCTCCCCTGTCTCTTTGTCCAAATGTTGTGTCTCCAACTTGCAGGTCATAATCTAAACAAACAAAATGTTTCAATTTCGGAAAAAGAAAATTCATTACTAATAGTAACAAATTAAATTTTAGTCACAAGATGAGTCTTTTTGTGATCCGGCTCTTTCATTCATGTGCTTGTGTTATTTCTCGTCATCCCTTTTTTTATCATGCGATCGTCGCCTAAAACTGTTTGAACCCTTTTGCAACCACAAAATGCATAGCAATATCTTGATGCAACGACTATCAACATTTCTAGCCGGCTTAGGCCTATGCCAATGCACCATTTCTTAGCACGGTATCATATGAACAATAAATATTTAAGATACAAGTAGTACAATGCATTGTTTCTTATGGATTGTATCTAAATTTAATGATTTGATCCTAATGCATGCATATGATTGGGTTAGAACCATTTTTTACCTATGGCCACGTGCAAGAGTTGTAGCTTAGCTAAGATACAACCTCATTCTCTTTCATCATTAATTAGTATGCCACATCAGCAAAATGCTTATGAAAACGCGCTAAGAAACTAGCATTGGCACAGGCCTTATCCTAGTCACCCGCACCGTAGAATTTCTTTCCTTCTATTAATGTATTTGCAAATTAATGTATGGTGTTTCTATTGGAACAAAAAGGTCCCCTGTATCTTCTCATGCTTTCTCTCACACCATTTAAATTCTAATGTTGTCAGAGATGATCTGATACATGAACGGTCGTTGTTATTCGGTTTCCATTAATTTCTTGGATCAAGAAAATATCCGTGCAAATGAAAAAAAAAATGAAAGGAAAGCTTGGTATACACGTGGTCCACTGCCAATGCACGGATGCAACAGCACTGCCTAGAATTTTCATGGATTTGCATCCATCCAAGCAAGGATGGTTTGTCCGCACATCCTCCATTCCATTCAATGGGGAGAAAGAATAGAATTTTCGCAAGAATGCGTGAGGGAGTAGAAGAGAGAGCGACCTTTGCAGCAGCATGAGGAGGTTGGAGTTGTGGCAGTAGCATCAGCTCGAGGATGACGCTGGCAGCTTCTCTGTGTGGAGCTTTCTTTTGGGTGGTGGGATTGGGCATGGACGAGGGCCTGAGGAGCACCGATCTGTAGGAGGGCGGCATTGATCTCCTGCAGGGGCATGGGGAGGAGCATGAGAGCAAGAAGGTGTGGAGACGGAGAGGGGAGGAGAGGAGAAGGGCATCTTACAGTCAGGGGGTGGTGTCAGCTTCGGCCGTTTCTTGTACTGCTGCTCGGGGAGTCCGTCGCTGCAGCCTTCAAGGAGGAGAGGCGAGGGCGCGTCGTCGCCCGGTCAGCTCCCGTCGGCGGCGTTTCGAGGGCCATGACCGGGCTGTAGAGTTTGGGCGGAGAGGATTGAGTGGCGGGGCTGCGGGCGGAGAGGATTGGGTGGCGGGGGGCGTGGAGGAGGCCGGCGAGAAGCAGCAGCAGCGAGCGGCGAGATGCAGAAACCAGAAGGACGAGATCCTCTGACTTAGAACCAACTACTGCAGAGGGACGTCCTTGTCTTTCGTCCGTCCGATGCGCATCCAAGGATAGTCGCGTGAAGATGGCTCTCTCGCTCGGTTGCCAACGAAAATAAGTGGCCCATGCGGCCCAGTCTGAGAATTGCGCGCGAGGCGAGGACAGAGTAGCGCGAGAAAAAGGCGCGAGATTGGAAGAAATTGGCGCGACCTCGATCAGAAGGAGATCGTCTCGAGCCTGCGGGGACGTGCTGCTCTGATCGTCAATTTGAGGTAACTCTCCTTTTCTCTGTTCCTCTACGAACTCCAGCCTTCAGATTGCTTAGAACTTCATCGATTTTCTTTTTTTCTCATGCAAGTAGCTTGATCTTGATCAACATCCGATTTTTATGGAAGAGGTAACTAAGATGGAAGACGAGGTTGACACAGCGCACCGTGATCCTGATTGCAATAAGTAATTTTCTTGACCCACAATCAGCAGCACACTCACAAGTACAAACACAATCAGCAGCACACTCACAAGTACAAGTTGCAAATGACAGTATTTGTCCTGAAAAATTGATGGAATATGAAGATTACAAAGCCAACCTCAGTTTCACTCACCTATTGATGGTAATCTTGCTCATATAGTTAGTTTGCAAATGTAGAGATCATAATTGTTTAAAAATAGCTTACTTCTCTCTTTTATTTACAGGGACCAATCACAGAAGACATTTTTACCGGTTGTGATGAAGTAGTTCTGTTTTGGGTTAATCAGTTCATGTTTAGTCATGGCTACTATTTAACTCATCTATGTTCAATCCCTTTTGCCATACATCCAGGAGATATACTCCCTGGGTTTGTCTCTCTTTTGTTCAAAATGCACCTTCAATTTTTGTATGTATGGTGTACATTCAGCAGTCAAGTAACCATTGTATCAACTGAAAGGGCATGCTCTGAAATTGACAACATCAGTGTTATTCTCTTTAGTTAACAACATCTGGCTCTCTGGTTTGCATCTCTTTTGTTCAATGCATGCTCATTGTATATACTCTGAGATTGACAATGTTAGATCACAACAGGAAAATGATCATAGTACACAGAACTTCACTCATTCACATTAAATATTTTGTACATAATTCCACTTTACATGAATATACAAACTGAACATAAAATTCAGTCACACTTTTCACTCAAACTCCACTGAAATCAAATAATTACAATTTCAATTTAACATCCAGTCACACTACTAACTGTGCACACTCAGTTTACATCAATTACTAGCTCAATTTGCATCAATGTGTAGGCCTTCTTGCTACCGTAGCTTCTCTGCTGTCGAGCTCTGTATGGGGCAGCGGCTGGCTCCGCCGCCTCCATGGGTAGGCGGAATGGCGCCCTGGAAGGTCGGCAATGGCTGGATTCACCGCCTCCAAGCTGGCGGCGTCGCGCCCTGACGGAGGAACGGCTAAACGGCTGCTCCTTCCCTTCCCGCCGGCGTAGCGAACCCTAGGCGTATCGAAAACAACAGACGAGAGCAATGGCGAAGAGGCGTTAGACTGGGCCGTATGGGCCGCCTATTTCCCTTTCCTACGGAGCGAGAGAGGGAATAAGTTGTAGTTCACGCGTGTCGTCCGATGCTGGATGGACGGTCCTGTGCGTACGACGTCCCTCTGCAGTAGTTGGTTCTAAGTCAGAGGATCTCGTTCCGGAGGAGGTCGATGTGAACGCCCGCTAGGTCCGCCTGACTCTTGTCCAAAAACAAAATGAAAAAAAAAGGCGCGGAAATGACCCAATCTTGGGCTAAGGAATACTGCGCTTTGATATTTCTTACCATTTTTTCGTGTCAAACGTTTCCCTGCAGAGGAATTGGAAACAGTGTCCGATCGGAAAGAACATACTTACCAGTTTTGGGTACACGCAATTTGTGAATTAAATAGCAGCTCCTTGTTTTGCGTCGGAGTCGTGGTGGTGGCTACAATGGAGAGCCACGCGGACATCGAGATCGGGACCAAGGACGCCGACGCCCAGGAGCAGAGCAAGAACGCCGCCGTGTCGCCGCTCTTCATCTTCTTCTTCCAGTCGCTCGTCGCCGAGGCGCTCTTACCGGTCGTTCTGGGGCGATCCGGCGGCGACACCGTCGTCGTCGTATGGAGGCTCTCCCTGCTGCTCTGCGCCTACTTCTACTCCGCGGTCTGTGTCCTCTCTTCCGCCACCCGCAACGCCAAGGCGCGCCTCTTCGTGTTCTTCACCTACGCCGCCTCCATGGCCTTCGTCGTGGCCGCCGTCCTGAGCCACGCGGTCGGGACGGCCATCATATACCTCGACTCCGTTTGGATGGCCGCCGCGTTCGGACACGCCCTCGCCGATCACAACACCACTTCTACTTCTTCTGACAAGATTGCCCCCTCTTCCGAGGAGGCGAGGGAGAAGCTCTCAAGTCAATTGCGTTTGATAGCCTTCCTCGTGATTGTGTTTGCCGCACTTGCACTCTCTCCGGCGTGCATCACGTACGGACCCGACGTCGCCCCACAGGTGGTCGTGGCCGTCCTGCCAATGCTGCTATGCTTTTTCCTCACCATGGCAATCATATGCGCGCTGGAACCCTGGCCTTCGCAGGGTGCGCCCAACATCGTCGTCGCCATCCTTGGGGTGGAATGTGATGCTGATTACGTCTTGCTCTGCTCCATCATCCCGCCACTCATTCTCTACATGTCTTCCTTGCTCCTCGTCGGCAAGGTCAGAGCGGCGGTCGTGTCGTGGATCTTCGTCCTTGGCTTGGCGGTGCTCCTTCATCTTGCCATTCATTATCTTCTTTGTCGCCTTGCCCATCGTGGGCGAGGTTGGAGCGACGGTCCTGTTGTGGATCTGCGTCATTGGCTTGGCGGTGCTCCTGGGCTACTGCCTCAGCCTGCACGCTTCCTCCGCCTGTAACACCATCGATGGATGGCTCTCAGTGAGGTACCCGGCTGTCTGTTCCAAACTCAATTAATTAATTGTCATTGTATAGTTTGATTAATTTGAAAAACATTCTGACTAATTTGAGTCTTCGTTCCTTTCTACAGGAGCAAGCCCAAGTCGGAGTTGCTCAACAAGAAACAAGCTGCTGCTGGGTTGCTGTTAGAGGAGCGAGCTGATGCTGCTGGGGGAAACCAAGACCAAACAGTTATCACACTACTTGACCAAGTGCTAGAGATCGAATAAACCGTAATTACAAGTATTGTATGTTGCTCGAATTATAACTTATATAATAAGCAAGAGCTCATCTCTTTTTTCGCCTATCCATCAGCTTAGTGTTCCAGGTGCAGGAGCATCATATCATGGACCTTGGAAAAAAAATATGGGGGGTTGATCTTGATTGCTACTAGCTACACATGTTCCATAGCGTGTCACAAACCTATGCTTTTCATATGATGTGGTTCTCAAAGAGAGTTTTGTATTTGGCTTAATTTTTTGGGTAACTGACTTCGTATGAACCTAGCTTCTAAGAGCATGTCCACCGGCAATTCCAATAGAACTCCCAATAGGTTTTTTGGGCGCACCGGCACGAAAACGACCCACCGGGCCTCCCAATAGCGGAAAAGTTGGCGGACAGGCCCAATAGAGCGTCTGGCAACCCCGCTTCGCGCTCTGTATAGAGGCAACCGGGAGTATCGCCAACCGTGGCAACGTACGCCACGTCGGGTCCTGATGGACGGGACCGACCTGTCAGCGACTCAACCTCGCCGGTAGACTTATTGTGGCTAGTATTCCCGTTTTAATGACGTACCGGTTCCCTTGGCATACGCAGACTACACGACGCGTCAACCGTTGCAATGGCTCCCTTGGCGGTGGCTCCACACGCGTCGTCGGTGTCAGTGCATGGCAGACGAGTCGGTGCTCGTGTTAATGGGGACGCCACCCACCGCAGCCGGTTGGCATTAAAACGACGGGCCAACGTGGCGCGAGGCGGCCGAGGATGTTGGCCAGCACGTCGGCCGTAGCGACTTCGCCGGTCCATCGTCTCCAAACTCGGTGCTGTCAGGAGAGCAACGAGTGTGTGATCCTGGCTGGCTCGATTGGATCCTCTTATGCAGTGCAAACGATGTGGATTATTGTTTTGTGCAGTACCAACAGGCAACTCGCTAGGTGAGATCGACCACGTCCAAACACCGCGATGTAGGACGTAAAGAAAGGTAAATTTACATGCGGATTGGGGGAAGGGGAAGATCCCCTCCCCTCCTCCAATGGAACAAGCGGTCACTCCAAGAGGGAGTATTTATACTAGATAATAGGTTCATATCTCTTTGGGCTGAGCTCGTGTTGATAGAAACGATGAGGACTAAATATGTGTTGTTGCTACTAGGGATAAAACAACGGTGTTTATTACTTTGTGTTGTAATCACTGTTACATTACGTACCATTCTTATTACAATTATCTGTTACTTGCAACTTAATACTCTCGGGTGACTGGCTGGATAGCGATCCCGGGGTGGATTATTAGTTATAGATGCAGTTGGATAACGGTCTATGTATCTGACGTAATGCCCAATTAAATACTATAGTGAACTAGCTTGACATGATAGCATTGTTTTGCGCTCACAAATTTGTCAATTGCCCAACTATAATTTTTTTACCCGACACATGCTCTTTCTATTGGAGAGTTACCTCTAGTGAAGCTAGGAACCCCGGTCCATTGTTCATCATAATTGGCTCCGTTGTTACTTTTGCTACTGCTACTTTATTGTTACTATTGCTCTTAAATTACTGATGCTTTCACATCACTTCTGTTACTAATATATTTCCACGTGTGGCTGAATTGACAATTCAGCGCTAAGACTTATAAGTATTTTTTGCTCTCCTTGTGTAAAATCAATAAATTTGGTTTTACTTCTCTCGAAAACTTTGCGATCCCCTACACTTGTGGGTTATCACTCGCGTGCACGGGGGAGAGGATGGGACGGTGCGCGAGCTGGCCGACGACAGCAATGGGCGGAGCGCTCGCCGTTGTCCAGGTGTGCGTGCGGCAACATTCTGAGGGACGGTTGTTAGTTCAGACACAGAGGAGTCTGACAACGCCTCCCACCTGGAGAGAGAGGGAAGCGTGGCGGGTGCCATATCTGTGCTCGGCGTGAGCTAGGGTGTCGCCGCAGATGGCTATGGTCTAGACACCATGAAGCTCCAAATTTTGTCGGCACCATCGGTAACATGGCCTCGATTACACTTTGGTGTTGATGAAGGAAGCGGCGACCTCCATCCACCTTGGGTCCACCTTGGCACCTTTATTGCCTCGATTATCTAGGTGTTGATGGGGGATGAAGGCGACCGTATTTGGAAAACACCCGTCAGAATTTGGAGGTTCTAAGCCGAGAGCCACAAAGATTCATGGGAGTATTCCAAGTGGATCGGGAGAAATAGAAATATGTGTGACGGAGGATCGGCATTTCGCAGCAATGTTCTTGGAAAGTGGGGGCAGCGACACTGCAGATTTCTGCTTTTAGTGGTGCTCTTAGAGCTCCGCGTCTCAGTGTCTAGGGTGAAAACCATGCTTTCAGTGGTTGTACATTGCCATGGCGGTCCCCTAGTCGTTTTCTTGTTGCAAACTTTGTCTAGAGATTGGACATTCTTCACGGCGAAAAGTTAAGGTCTAACCAGGCACTAGTGTCACAGCCCAATCTTTGGTAAGTTGCCCAACACTTCTTTTAAATAACTCAAAAAGGGGAACCAACTAAAACTTTTACTGAAAACTAGAATGTGTTAATGCATGTTTTGATGTTTGGATTGTAGAGTTGATTGGATGATGTGTTTTTGGTTGTTTGGTATGTGTAGTTGGTTTGTGAAACTCCAATAAAATTTTAGTCATCAAAACCCTATCAAGAAAATTCACAGGAATAAAACCCTAGATTAAAAACCTTCTGAAATTCTTTTCATTGAGCTATCTTTGAGCCTTTAAATCAAAGATGCTAGAATGATCTTTTATCATGGATATTTCCATGGTGTTAGAGTATTGTGTTGATACTCCAACGTGACACCAAGAAATTCCATAATTAAGTAGCCTATGATGATTTTATCATGCTCGCAAAGGGCTATAAAATAACTAGTCAGATGGCAGTTTAAACATACCATTTTGTAGCAATTTATTCTTTTTGCTCAAAATGATTTTTGGATGGTTTTCTTTTAGTCATCCAAGTGTGTAGTGAACATTGTCATAATTCGATGGCCGCCGTGTTCGGACACGCCCTCGCCGAGCACACCGCTTCTTCTTCTTCTGAGAAGCTTGCACCCTCTTCCAAGGAGGCGCGGCAGAAGCTCGCGGCTGAATTGGTTGCGAAGGCCTTCCTCCTGATCGTGGTTGCCACATGTGGATTATCTCCGCCGTGCATCGTGAGCCCCGACGTCGCCCCACTGCTGGTCGTGCTCTTCCTGCAATGCTGCTCTGCTTGTTTCTCACCGTCGCCATCGTCGACGCGCTAAAACCGTGGCCCTCGCGGGGTGCACCATGCATCATCGCCATCCTTGCGGTGGAATTTGATACTGCAAATGTCTTCTTCTGCTCCTTCTTCTCGCCACTCATTATCTTCTTCGTCGCCTCGCTCCTCATGGGCGAGGTTGGAGGGGCGATCGTGCCATGGATCTGCGTCCTTGGCTTGGCGGTGCTATTGGGCTACTGCATCAGCCTACAAGCTTCCTCCGCCTGTAACACCAAGCCGGAGCCGCTCAAGAAATTCAACTAATTAATTGTCATTATATAGTTTGATTCATTTGAAAAATAGTCTGACTAATTTGAGTCGTCGTTTCTTTCTACAGGAGCAACACCAAGCCGGAGCCGCTCAACAAGAAACAGGCTGCTGCTGCTGGGTTGACGAAGGAGCAAGCCGATGCTGCTGGGGGAACAAAGAGCAAACATTTATCATAGTACTCGACCAAGTGCTAGAGATCGAATAAAATTACAAGTACTATTTATGTTCTTAGAACTAGAAAATATATAAGCAAGGACTCATCTCTTTAGTTTCGCCTATCGATCCGCTTAGTGTTTCAGATGGAGGAGCATCATATCAGGTCGCTTGACAAAATAAAATAAAATAAAATATGGGGATTGATTTTGATTGTTACTAGCTAGTCATCTTCCATGGTGTGTCACTGTGTCACGCGTTTTTTTATTTGACGTGGTTCTCAAAGAGAGCTTTTTTACTTTGCCCTTTTTTTTTTGGCAACTGAGTTGGTATGAACCTAGTTTCTAACATAACCACATAAATCCAATCAATCGGATCCTTACATCTATTTCTATCATCTATGTTTTTCCTAGCTTTCGTTAAATTCAGCGAGTCTATTACCCCAAACTCATGTGTCGACAATTGAGGTAGGAGCGAGCGAATCAGCCAAGTTCAGCCAATCATCGCCGCGAGTCATAAAGGGGTCTCTCCCATGGGAGTGGGGCATCTGCCCTAGTAAAGAGCCGGTTTTCTATCTTCGATATTGCGTTGTACGCTGGCCTCCCTCATAAGCCTGCAATGCATCACCCTGCCTCCGAGGGTACACGAGGAAGTGTTCCTTGTAGGGTAGGACTAAAAAGACCTCAACATGAGGTTAACGCGAGTAACTCAAAATATTGGCTATGAACTAAATGGTGGAGCTGATAATGGAACAATTAATGCCCTTATTTAATTGCTGGTTAAGGACATCAAGCACTAATATATGGTATGTTTCCTTTTTTTGTTGTTATTCTGAGTTATGTTATGTTTAGTATTGCTACATTTTTTTTATTGTACTAGGTAACATGCCCGTGCGTTGCAACGGGAGAGAAAACAATTATCGTCAAGGCGTCTAAATTACTCAGTGCAATGCATGTCAAGGCGTCTAAATTACTCAGCTCTGTGCATATCTTACACGTTTTCCCTTGTTCAGTTATCCTTTTCAATGTGTGCATTTTCAAGCATTTTTTTTCTCTGATTGTTCAACTAAATAGTTAATTGCCTGTGCGTTGCAATGGAAGAAAAAACATGTGAGTCACCAAGGCGCACAAAGTAAGTTCTCATTGGTATAGCACGGGACCAAAATAAAAAATTATTGTCAATATTGCTTTACTAAAATGCCCCTTTGAACATTGGGAACAAAAATATGAGTTCAGTATCACAATTTATTCCTTTCGCTCACTCCAAAACTGAGATCACTAGCCACTTTGGATAATTATTGCTATGATTTTTTTAGGACATAGCTGAATGTCCGTGCGTTGCCACGGACGATAAATATATCGGTTATCGTCTTATTTCACAAATGTGTTTAATTTTCATCTCTCACCTCTTTTTTACCCTCAAAACAAAAAAATCTGAAAAATTATATATATAAAAATAACCATTCAACATATTTCTTATTGTTCAAACAAAGTGACATGATGCATTGAATTACGTTTAAGTTACATACGTACAATAATATACATGGCTTCGTCATATACCGAGTGATAACTAAATTTGGTGTCAAACAAGAAGAGTACAAAATATGTGCGCATCTTGAAACAACATAAAAGCCTCGTGAGAAAAGTTGATATAGTAAGTGTTAAAAAGCTAGAACTCATCATAATATCTCATCTCCAAAGCTCAAAGATGAACCACCCTCTATTTTTCAAAAATAAATTCCTGGAATGCACCTCACATGAGCAAGAATTGATCATCCTTCTCGAATAGAATTTTGAAGAAAAGCAAACAAATTTATTAACTATATAAACAGCAAGTCCCTAAATAAAGGTTGGCAACAATATTTGGATTTTGGATCCAGGGCTTTGCTGATCCGTACATGAATTAGCAGGGCACCGGAAAGCCAAAATTAATAAAACTGAAGCCCCAAACACGGAATACAACCAAGGAGCTGATGGGGATACTTTCGGTGACTTGATCTGCTTCTGTACCTGCATCGTGGCCACGCTTGAGATGATATACATGCCAAAACCTTCTTCAACATGCGCATCTACCATAATTTATCTTGGAAATCGATAGGTTGAACTTTAACGTGAGCTCCTGCTCCTCATGCGGCTTCTGCTATAATGTCACTTTTCTGCACACAGAACCATGATACATAGCATATGATCCTTGGAGAGGTTGATGTTTCCTAATCAACATAGGTAAAGTTACTGCACAACCGAAAATAACTGTTCCGGTAAAATGTGGAGAACTGAAACTGTACATATAACCAGTGGCGGAGCCAGGAATTGAGATGAGGGGGGTCAAACAGTAAAGATGTGCCACCGGCGATTTTTTTTTTTACAACACATGTAATCCTCAATTGTATGGAAGGAACAATGTAAATAAGTCCAAGCCTCATAATAATAAAGTTCATCAAATTTAGGCAAAAGGAAGTGTATTCAACACAAAAAAGTTCAAACATATTCAATTTCATATTTCATCAAGCACAAGTACTAACTGAGAATAGTGCTACATTTTGATAAGAAGATAGTACTAACCACTAAGTTGAATCCATGTTGGCAAGATGAAAGTGTCGAGGAAGATGACCTCTACGGTCATTGTAGGAATGGAAACGTAGCATAATCTTCTTGTCATCAATTTTTGCAAATATCTCTTTCTCAACATAGCAGATCATCAAATTATTGAGCCAATTATCCCCTATCCTGTTTCGAAGATCTGTCTTTATAATATTCAAGACCGAGAAAACTCTCTCAACTTGTGCTGTTGCCACAGGTAATGTCAACACAAGTGTAATAAGGCGATAGACCAATGGAAATGTTAAATGTTGTCTCTTCTGAACCAACTTGAGAGAAAGACCACTCAAACTATCACAAGCCAGGAATTCAGGACTTCTCTTCATCACATCAACATATATGGCCAATTCATCAACCAAGAGACAACGATCATGTGAAGTGAAATCAGCAGAGTACATAGTTGCAAGCTCAACTAGCTTATCATTGTCAAAGCTGCTAAATGAGTCTCTAGGATCAAGGCATGCAGCGCACAATAATAGGCGTGTAGAAGTTTCAGAAAATCTATTATTCATCTCAGTTATGTTTCTGTCAAGCACCTCATTAAAAAGCTGTACCTTGTAAAAATGGTAGCAAGAAACCATCTGACGTGAGCTCCTTGAATAACCCCTAGCCAGAATGTTATCATCCATGTTTGGCTCCTTGAATAACCGAGCAATCTTTCTAGGATCTCTCCTTTTTGGTTCACAAACCTACAAACAATAAGACAAGAACATGTAAGATTAGAAAAAGCAAATAGAGAGAAACTAGCCAATAACATACAAGATTTCAATATAGAGAGAAACTAACGAATGACTGACCTCAAGATCACAGCCATTTGCTCTTTAACCGATACATCACGAGACTCATCAACAAGTATAGAGAAAGAGGCATCTCCAAGCTCACTCATTATGACTTCCGTAGTCTCTTCCGCACATGCTTTTGCTATATCTAGTTGGATTTCACGAGATGTCAATTGACAATTGCCAGGAGCATTCTCATTAATTACATTGGCTACATCCTTGCACCTTGCGCCATACCAATCCAACATCTCACGGAAATTGCCCTTGTTCAAGGAAGTGCTAGACTCATCATGCCCACGAAAAGCTAGACCTTGCACAAGTAGAAATCTGACAATACCCACAACAGCCCTCAAACGAACTTCATAATCAATATGCAATTGTTCTTCATGACAGACAAGAGCATATGCCACACTTTGCTTTTTATTTCTGAAATCTTCAAACATATTTCTTGCATTGTTGTGAATACTATTTGGTCCACCTACATGAGTCTTGAAATTTTCCGATGCTTTCTTCCAATTTCTAAACCCCGTCTTTGTGAAAACATCATATCCAAAGTGTGAACTATTGCTATTACTTGAAGATTTAAAAAGAAAACAATGGAAACAATATGCAGCATCCTTCTCCACACTATACTCTATCCAGTCATATCTCGCATACCATGCATCTAAAAATGACCGGTCATCCGGCCCAAATTTTGTTTTCGGAAAATTATGACCAATCAAATGATTACGGCCTCTTGCCAAATATTCCCATCGCATCTTATCCCTAATTTCACAGGTACCATATTCATCAATTGGCCTCCGAACTCCAGGATCAGCAAGCACATTTGCTAGATCAAAAATTTCTGGAACATTTGCCTACAACATTGGAAACATGAACTAACTATGAGCAAAGTTTTCACAGCTGCTAATTACCACACAATATCACAAATTGATATGAAAACTGAAGATAGAGGGGGAAATCAACCTCTATGCGTGCCCTCTTCCGTGCTGCCTCCTCTTGTTCAACCAACTGAACTGCTTTGGCTGCCTCCTCTTCTTCCATTGCCTTCTCTTCTTCTATCCAAGCAGCCTCCTCGTCGGAATCCATATCCGTCGGGGCTGGGCAGGAAGCTCGCGTCGGTCCGGTACTCCGGTGAGCTCGGGAACGAGCACGGGGGCGAGTCGGCTCCGGCCCCTGGGGCGAGGTGGCGCGGGGGCGAGGTGGCTCCGGCAGTCCGGCCCTGGGGCGAGGTGGCGCGGGGCAAGGAGACGGACGAGCTCGAGGAGGCGGAGGCTGGGGCTCCTCACGGACGAGCTCGAGGAGGCGCGCGTCCCCTTGGAACTTGGAAGGGCACGCGGCGGAGGAGGGAGAGGAGCAGGGCCGCGTGCCCCGGCGCGGCGGCGCGGGTGAGCTCGGCGGCGGCGGCGAGGAGGCGGTCGATGGGGAACGGGAGCACGAGCGAGAGGATACGAGCGAGAGGATAGGGTCGGGCGGTCGATGGGCGACTGGGCAAGGTGAGTTTTTTTTTCCTATTAACTAATATTTTTTTTACCAAATCTGAGGGGGGTCGGCCGACCAGGCTCGACCCCCTGCTGGCGCCGCCACTGCATATAACCATTTTCAGCCTGCACTCCTGCTTGTTTACCCGGTGCCCTCGCAAGCTTGCACGCTGTATCTCTCTACAGCCTGCTTAGCATCCCCTCCAGCCGGCTCCAGGCATGTCCTAGATCCCACCTCTGTACAATTGAATTACGGTTGAAAAAGCAAAATCAATAAGGAACCAACAGACAATCCAGAGGGCAAATAAATCACAGAATTCAGCACGCTCGCACGCTCACCGAATGGTCGTGACGGCTTCGACGTGCAGCCAACCTGCGGGAGGTCGGCGGCACCAGCCTCAATGGAGCCACGCGTTGCGGAGCACTGAGCACCGTCGCAGAAAATTAGTCCCGGCAGCGGAGTGGATCTGGTCAGGCCCGTCGGGGTACTCAGCGCGCGGCGTCCGGGAGGTCGGCAGCTCCGGCTTCGGCGCATCTGGACGCCAATGCCTCGACGCGGCTATTGAGTGCGCTCCACCGCCTGAAAAAATCTCGGAGAGGAGGCCCGTCGACGGCGTCGCCAAGGACTGAACGGAGCAGGGGCTGTCCGGGGAAGGGAGAGGCACGTACGCGCAAGGTAGTACGCGACGTATTCCCGGAAGACGCCGAGAAAGCGACGACGCGACCTGATCCGTCGTATCCCTCGACGGCGCCGCGTGCGGAACCCCGACGGCGTCCGCGGCGGAAAGGAATTCGGGACGTGATGCGCTAGGACCGAGCTCCGAGGCGGGCTGTGCGTCTGTGTGTGGATCCGTGGGTGGCCGGCAGGGCTGCACCGGCGAGCGCTAAAGCTATGGTGGCCTGCCACCGTGAGCAGCAGGAGGCCGACGGCCAAGCTTGCCTCGCGCGCCGGCGATAGTTGAGGAGCAGAGCGCGGCTACCTCTGCAAATCGGCCGCGAGCAGCACGATGCGGACGATACGGGAGGAGCGCCGTTGAAGGAGTCCGTACCTCGAGATGAAGGACTTCGCCGGAGGAGCAGAAGGACGGGGACAGGGGCGGGGGCTAGGGCGGCGGCGCCCAGCGCGGAGGCACGGGAGCAGCTCTGTTTTGGATAGGTTTGACTCAGGGACGAAGAGGTAGGGAGGCTCCTTCACCTTATGAACTGCGGGTTGATTTCTGTATATTCTAGGGAGTTTTCTGTAAAAGTGTCGTCCGTCCGCCCGGTCCGAGACAGGACACTCCGTTCTTTTAGGATGTCTCCAACGGGCGACGCATCGAGTCCGCGCGTCTCCGTTCCTGTCCGCGGGGGCCAAAAACACGGCCCAACGGGGCGATGCAAACGGACTGCGGTCCATTTTTTTGTCCGCCGCGACCCATTCCTGGCCCAAATTTGGGCCACCGATGCGTCGGGCGCGGACGCGAGCGGAGCGCTATTGTGTCCTCCTCTGGTCCGCCCCTGGCCCAACTGTCAGGCCATTCCCCACCCCAATCTCCTCCGCCTCTCTCGCCCCTCCCGCCGCCACCCCGCAGTCGCTCCCTCGATTTGGCGCTGCAGGCCATTCCCGGGACGCCATCTCCTGCTCCTCTTCCTCCCCGTCACCGCAGTTGCTTCCTCCCCGCCACGGCCGGTGAATCTTGCGGCCACATCTGTCGGAGCGCCCGCGACACCAACAACGCCCACAAGGTGTTCGGCCGTCAGCCCCGGCACCAACTCAGGTACGAACTCGGCCATGGATAGCTCCGATGAATGGTACTACAAGAACTACATGCTGTGCGCGCCATCATCGGATGATTCCTCGGACGATGAGAGCGACGGCCTGGTTGCCACCCTCATCGTCAATGAGTACATTGAGAGAATGCGGTCGGTGTTCCGAGGCTCGTTGCCGGGCCGTTCTCCTACATTGGACCGGAACCGGAGAGCTGGCCAGCTCCAGCTCTGGGGGGACTACTTTTGTCCCCACAGACCCACGTATCCTCCCAAGATTTTCTGACGCTGTTTCCGGATGAGAAGATCTTTGTTCAACCGTATCCGGTTGCGGGTGATGCATTTTGATGACTATTTCATATGCAAGCAAGATGGATTGATAAAAATGATCAAAAACCCTGGCCGGGCGGACTCGATGCATCGGCCCACCCCCCCTATATATGAATGAAAATGGCCCATAAATGGCCTGTTTAACTAAAAAAAACATGCGGGCGGACTCGATGCGTCGTCCCGTTGGGGGCACTGGCCAGAAAGGGGCAGACATGGGACGGACACGCGTCCATTCTCCGACTCAAACGGATAAAACGCAGACCAAACGCGCGTCCGTTTGTGTCACCCCGTTGGAGTCATCCTTATAGTACAGATTGTATTGGAAAATGCTTGGTTGCACCCGGCGGCATCTGCTCTGGGCAGATGTCTAATTTTAATTGGTCCAACTCTAACGTGGACCGCACAGCAGCAGCAGGCGTTTCTGGTATACAAAGGTGGATACGATCATGAATACATGCACTTGTGGGTCCAGTAATTAAATGTCTCTCTCCTCTGTGCAACAGCAGGCTGCATGCGACTTTTCGATCTGGTGCTGCTCCTGCGGTCCTGCCTCGCGGCTGCCAGCTCCAGGATGCCCGTCATGGTCGCAGCTGGCCGTCGGAGAGGGCATAGGACGAAGCTCGTTGGCGCCACGGCGTGCCATCCCCGGCACCATGGTCGTCATCAGCCCCGCCGCTCACGGAGACGCACGGTTGCTTCTGCAGGCCCTCCGTGCCGCGCAAGTCCACGCCGGCGACCAAGAGGACGAGTTCAACACGTCGTCTGCGCCGTTCGGTCTGAGGTAGGCGTCCAGCTCGGAGTAGTCGGAAGCAGCAGTCGCACTGTTCCCAGAACACGCGGCTGTCCCCTCCACGAGAGTTCCCCACGAGGACGCGGCCAAGCGCGGTAGAGGTGGGCGGTGTCCAAGCATGCCGGCGTGCACGCATAGCGCCGAGCGCACACCGGACCGCGTGTCAGGGAATAGGATAAGTATGTAATATGGGGTTATTAGTGGGTTAGTAGCTATGAGGGTACTTTAGGTATTCTAGCTATGTTGTTATCTTGTTGCTAGCTACTAGGATCTTAGCGCGGCAATGCCGCGCGTGTTTGGTTAAATTTAAATTTGAAAATGTTGATATTTAATAGGAGTGAAGATTGGAATTTTTTTTTGAAATGGAAAGAAATTCTTATGGTTAAAAATTGTTTATACTTCGAAATGTTGTAGTTGATGTGAATATTATGTCTAAATCAGTAGAGTTTTCTATAAAATTCACAAACTTTCCTTAATTGTTGTTGTGGTAAAAAAATTATGAAATTAAAACTAAAAATGTGAGGAGCTCCATATTTTTATGTTATTGTAAGATTGTAATAATTTTATTAAAAGTTGAGAAATATAATTTGGGAAATACGTTTGTAAAATAGGTAAAAATTAGTGGTGTTCTAAATTTGTGTAAGTTTGGATCACTTCTTACGGTCATTTCGATGTATTTATGTATATTTTAAAATATTTAGCAAGTTGAATTATTTATATGTGACTATATTTTTTTTCTTTGGTTATGAGGCATCTATTATTTATGTGAGATAACATGGGAGGTATTTATATTTTAGAGTATCTCTTTTTTGTTGTTTTTTTGTAGCAAATTAAATTCTAGAATGTTTTTTTGTGTGGTAAGCTTGATAATTTGCAAATTTTTAAATTTAGTTTTTTTTTGGTATGTTGTTTATATTATTTTGCATTGGAGTTTTGAATATATGGTTTTTTGAATTTTAATACTTTTAAAAGTATTATTTCGAATTATAGATTCAAATTTATAAGTTTTGGTATTTTTTTCTTATTTTAGAGTATTTCCTTTTTTTATTGTAATAATTTTAGTAAAAGTTGAGAAATATAATTTGGGAAATACGTTTGGAAAATAGGTAAAAATTAGTGGTGTTCTAAATTTGTGTAAGTTTGGATCACTTCTTACGGTCATTTCGATGTATTTATGTATATTTTAAAATATTTAGCAAGTTGAATTATTTATATGTGACTATATTTATTTATTTTGGTTATGAGGCATCTATTATTTATGTGAGATAACATGGGAGGTATTTATATTTTAGAGTATCTCTTTTTGTTGTTTTTTTGTAGCAAATTAAATTCTAGAATGTTTTTTGTGTGGTAAGCTTGATAATTTGCAAATTTTTAAATTTAGATTTTTTTTTGGTATGTTGTTTATATTATTTTGCATTGGAGTTTTGAATATATGGTTTTTTGAATTTTAATACTTTTAAAAGTATTATTTCGAATTATATATTCAAATTTATAAGTTTTGGTATTTTTTCCTATTTTAGATTATCTTTTTTTTTGTTGAAATTAGTGGTGTTCTAAATTTGTGTAAGTTTGGATCACTTCTTACGGTCATTTCGATGTATTTATGTATATTTTAAAATATTTAGCAAGTTGAATTATTTATATGTGACTATATTTTTTTTCTTTGGTTATGAGGCATCTATTATTTATGTGAGATAACATGGGAGGTATTTATATTTTAGAGTATCTCTTTTTTGTTGTTTTTTTGTAGCAAATTAAATTCTAGAATGTTTTTTTGTGTGGTAAGCTTGATAATTTGCAAATTTTTAAATTTAGATTTTTTTTGGTATGTTGTTTATATTATTTTGCATTGGAGTTTTGAATATATGGTTTTTTGAATTTTAATACTTTTAAAAGTATTATTTCGAATTATAGATTCAAATTTATAAGTTTTGGTATTTTTTCTTATTTTAGAGTATCTCCTTTTTTTTATTGTAATAATTTTATTAAAAGTTGAGAAATATAATTTGGGAAATACGTTTGGAAAATAGGTAAAAATTAGTGGTGTTCTAAATTTGTGTAAGTTTGGATCACTTCTTACGGTTATTTCGATGTATTTATGTATATTTTAAAATATTTAGCAAGTTGAATTATTTATGTGTGACTATATTTATTTATTTTGGTTATCAGGCATCCATTATTTATGTGAGATAATATGGGAGGTATTTATATTTTAGAGTATCTTTTTTTTATCAAATTAAATTCTAGAATGGTTTTTTGTGTGGTAAGCTTGATAATTTGCAAATTTTTAAATTTAGAATGGTTTTTTGTATGTTGTTTATATTATTTTGTACTGGAGTTTTGAATATATGTTTTTTGAATTTTAATACTTTTAAAATTATTATTTCGAATTATATGTTCAAATTTATAAGTTTTGGTATTTTTTCCTATTTTAGATTATCTTTTTTTTGTTGTTTTTTTGTAGCAAATTAAATTCTAGAATGGTTTTTTGTGTGGTAAGCTTGATAATTTGCAAATTTTTAATTTTAGATTTTTTTTGGTATGTTGTCTATATTTTTTTGCATTGGAGCTTTGAATATATGGTTTTTTTGAATTTTAATACTTTTAAAATTATTATTTCGAATTGTAGATTCGAATTTATAAGTTTTGGTATTTTTTCCTATAATGGTTGATATATTGTTTGTATTATTTTGAAGCGTAGTTTGAAAGGTACGCTTTTTTTTTGAATTTCAACATTTTTTATAATTGTTGTTTTAAAGCTATGCATTCTTTGAATTTTAATATTTTTTGTAATTGGTTATTTTTGAATTGTAGACTGAAATGTATAAAGTAAATTTAAAGTTTTTGAATTTGTGAAAATTTTATACTTTTAAAATTATTATTTCGAATTGTAGATTCGAATTTATAAGTTTTGGTATTTTTTCCTATAATGGTTGATATATTGTTTGCATTATTTTGAAGCGTAGTTTGAAAGGTACGCTTTTTTTTTTTGAATTTCAACATTTTTTATAATTGTTGTTTTAGAGCTATGCATTCTTTGAATTTTAATATTTTTTGTAATTGGTTATTTTTGAATTGTAGACTGGAATGTATAAAGTAAATTTAAAGTTTTTGAATTTGTGAAAATTTTATAAGTAAGTGGGGCCCACTTGACAGGATTTTAACATTTTTTGGATTTTTTTTCAAAAAAAAAAATCTGGCGGCCTGGGCCCACGCTGACGTCGTAATGACGTCTGCAGTGCCCTGGGCTGCGCTGCCACTGCCGCGGCGGCGGTGTCGACGGCGCTGTTGTTTGACGACGATTCAGCACGCGCGCGGGTCGCGCCCGACGCGCCTCGACGCGGCGAGCCCGTAGGTGGCGGCGCCGCCCCCTTTGGGTCGTCGTAGCGCCGCCGGCGGGCCGCGGACGCGGCGGAGATGGCCGAGCGCGGCGGCGTCGATTCCGGCGCCTCCGCGGCGTCCCGGCAAGCGGCGCTCGAGGAGGAGAGAGAGGCGGCGACGGCGGATCCCGTGGTGGGCCGCGATTTGGACGGGGAGGGGTGTAGCGGCGGCGTGAGGCGGCGGCCGGCGGCGGCGATTTCCGCGTCGCGGGAAGAAGAGAAGAGGAAGGGGGAGAGGATGGACTCGTGGCAATTTTACACGAAAGTCCCTGTCTTTTCGGGAAATTGCATATTGGTCCTTTGCGGGCGGTTTTCTGCAAAAGTGTTGCGCCAAATATTGTGCGGGGCGACGTGGCGTAACGTGATTGGAAGAAATCCCCGTGCTACAGTATTACTGTAGCACGCACGATTATTGAAGCTATCTGGGCCGTCCGTTGGATCGATCGAACGGCACACGTTTAGTGGGTGACGTGGATGCTGGAATTGAAGCTGAATCTGTCGTACTTTTATATACTATGGAATGTCTTTATAAGACTAGCCTTGTATCATGTGCTATCAATCAAGAAATCAAAACCCTAAAGTTTATCTGCCCCTTTCTTATTTTCCTGCAATTTTATCTTAGAATTAGTCCTGCAATTTATCTCCTTTTATCCCCAATTCCTCTCAAATCATTGTTCTTGTTGATCCTATCTCGTCAGATACAATTGGGATCCTGACAATTGGTATCACGAGCAGTTTTTCCCCTAAGCGACACCCACCCACACCTCCCTGTTCGTCTGCCATCAGAGGTTGCCCGATCTCTCGATCCGGTTGTAAAATCCCTCGATCCGGTCGTTGAATAGGACCTTCGCTCCGTGGAACAGATCCAATCGATGCATCACCGACGTACCCGCTCGCAACATCGGATGGTTACCGCCGCGGAGGAAGCAGAGCTCGACCACCAAATACAACCGGCGGCGCACGCGTTCATGGAGGTACCCAAATCACCTTGATTGGGGCATAAAATCCCACTTTTGCGCGCTGCTCTCCCGATCTACACAGCTCTCGTTCCGCGGAATCACCCCGATGACGCATAGGCGCACAAGATCTCAGGAGAGGATGGCCGCAGCGGCCGAAGATGCGGCGCTACTGGCGGCTGCTCAAGCTCAAGTGGAGGCCGAGGAGGAAATTGCAAGTCGCCTGCCTAGCGAGGTACTCAACATCAACCGGAGGCTCGAGCAGCAACAAGAATCTGTCGATGCACTCCAAGGTACTCTCTCCACGCTCACAGATATGGTAGCTCAGATTAGCCTCGCAGTCACGCAGCAGCAGAGTACGGGGCAGAGTTCGTCCGTGGTGACTGAACAAAGCTCGCAAGGATTCCAAACCCCACCTCAGATCCCACCACCAGATACTCGACACTAGCTCATGCTCTGAATATGAAACGAGTGCTACGACATGGAGCTATTGTCCAACTCTTCAAGGCAGAGTGCTAAGTGTGGTGATGCATCAGGTAAAACATCCAGTGCCTATTGATGTGCTCAACCACATATTCTCTGTATGTGGAGTGGTGGAAATGATATTTCAATCATTGAGTCAGCATGGTTGTAAGCTCTTAATCCAATACCAACATGGTTACATGGCTGATAATGCTTTGCAAGCTGCGCATGGTTGGTATCTATACCATACTTACTGTCAACTGGATATTAAGCATGCAGATCCTACAGAATTACAAATTCTTGATGATTATTCATGTGCACTGCTCTCTGAAATTGACCACTTAAGCCATGACGTTGCCGACATGTCTAAAGAGGAAATCAACAACAGCTCTCAACATGTTAGTCCTCACATGAAAATGCATATTTCAGAAGAGCGGGGGCAAACCAGTATACCCGTGTTCACCAATGGTTCTCATGAGCAACAACTATATGAAGAGGACAAACCAGAAACTGAACAGACCTCCAAGTACTTGAGGAAGGCATCCGAAAATAAGACACACTCCTCACACTCACCCATGTCTGCTATTGCGACTGACCAAATGCAGTTTCAGGCATTCGAGCGACTGCCAGTGTTCGATGTCGATGATGACAAAACAGGTGACTGCTCAAGTGTATTCGTTGATGTCTTCACTGGTACTCCTCAGCAGCAGATATATGAAGAAGAGCAACAGAAAATTGAACAGGCTTCCAAGTGCTTCACCAAGCCAATATGTAGTCCTGAGAGACCTTCTATTTGTGTATTCAGGTTGAAAAATGAGAAGAAACCTGATAATGGATGGACCTCCATGTGCGTCAACAAGATGTCGGACAATGCATTCAGCGTAGAGGCTACAGAGTTTGCATTTGCACATGATCATGTTATACATGCTGACATGTCCATCAAGATCAAAAACGAAAAGAGCACCCAGGCAGCCTCTATGTCTGTTCAAGGAGCAACGGTGCACTGCGCTGATGAGATATCCGAGATAAATTTCAAGAAGCAAGATGTGCTCATCGACAAGCATGACATCTCCGACAGTAAGTCAGATGTCTCATTTCTCAAGTCTGATATATCTCGACGTCAACATCCTTATAATCTGAGCAACGACAAGGAAGAGTTGCTTTGGAATCTAGAAAGTGTGAGGAGTACAATAGGATGTAGCATAAGTGTTCTGAAGTTTGGTGTACATGAAGCATATCCAATATTGCCGTGTATATGGGATCCTGGCATAGACTGGTTCTCGTAAAAAGCTGCACCTTTTGTGTTGGCACCAAGACATCAAATTCAATGGAATTGCTCTTTGGCTGATCACATTTAATCCTCCTTAGCAAGGATGAAAGTTTCTGAAGAAACTTGTTTATCCATTGTTGAACAATGGTTTGAAGGGGAAAGGAATGTCAGGGAATAGGATAAGTATGTAATATGGGGTTATTAGTGGGTTAGTAGCTATGAGGGTACTTTAGGTATTCTAGCTATGTTGTTATCTTGTTGCTAGCTATGTCTTTATAAGACTAGCCTTGTATCATGTGCTATCAATCAAGAAATCAAAACCCTAAAGTTTATCTGCCCCTTTCTTATTTTCCTGCAATTTTATCTTAGAATTAGTCCTGCAATTTATCTCCTTTTATCCCCAATTCCTCTCAAATCATTGTTCTTGTTGATCCTATCTCGTCAGATACAATTGGGATCCTGACACCGCGCCGCCGGCCCCAGTGTCCGGCGCCGCGGTCAGAGGCGGATCTGGGCCCCAGGCCACCCGGGCCATGGCCCGAGGCCTGGAAAATTTGTCTTACCCTTATATACTTGTGTATCTTGCTTGGCCCGGGCTGTCCACTGTCATATCTGCTAGTAGAGTCGACCAATCTCTCTCCGTGGAGGCAGCCCAGTCCACCAATTCCTCTCGGTAGGCATCAAAGCAAGCTCCGTCTTGGCCCAATGACAATCAATTGATTCCAACTAGCCAAGTCCCAAGCATGATAAAAGGATCGATTGATCCAGCAACAAGAGTGTCTAGAGTGTGTAGGTTATTTCCCTATTTCTCTTTCTAAAAGCTTGAAGTTTATGCAATTTCTTATCAATTCTACGATATAGAAGTACAAGATGAATAGTATCCATCAGTACCCTCTTCTAGCATGTCTACTTAATTCCGTAAGTAAAAATTAATGTTTTGTCTTTTTTGTTGGATCATTGAGTATTTAGTTCAAATTCTATAAATATAATGCATTCAAGCCATATTTTGTATGCTTAGGCTTAGGGTATGTTTGGCAATATTTGTGAGTGCGTAATTTTTGGCCCGGGTCTTGCTTGATTCCTGGCTCCGCCACTGGCCGCGGTAGAGGTGGGCGTTGAGCCGTGTGCGCTGTGCGCCAGCATGTTGTACGTGTGCGTGGTCTGCGTTGAGCCGTGTGCGCTGCGCGCCGCCATGCTGCGTGCCGCCACCAGCAACTCGACGAGGATGTGCATACGCTTGGCGTCGTTTTTGATGGTTCAGCGGCAGCACGCGTTTTCGTCCCCGGCGCCGTCGGTATGCGCCTCGCGCACCTCGGAAGCTTCCGTCAGCGCCACTGCCGTCATGTGCCCCGCGCACCTCGGTAGCTGCCGTCAGCGTGATCCTGGGCATGCGCTCGCGCACCTCGGCAGCTGCCGGCGTCGTCAGACTAGTCACAATAGGGAGTATCATATACTAGTATCATGCATATGATACTAGTCTATGTTACTAGTGCCACAATGGGTAGTAACATATGTGTGATATCATATACTACTGCATTTATTAGGTTATAGACTTATTTTGCATTGAAATCCGTTATGTTACGGTATCTACCTATGATACCACTATCACATCTCTTATCATTAATTGCAGTGACACGTCAGCTTTTTGCCAACATGGCATGCATGATACCACCTATGATACCCCCATTGTGGCTAGTCTCATGCGCCTCGCGGACCTCGGTAGCTGGTGGACGAACTCCACAGGCGAGGTTTAATGCATTGTACCTTGTCCGTAATTATGGCACAAAAGCTGTCAGGTATTTCTACGGAGGAGGCACATCTCTGACCATGTATAGCTTCCGTTTAATGCTTTACAAATCATTCCGAGTCACATGTCGCTCCAATTATCGCAAAGTAAGGGACAGCTAGATAGCCCGGTTCACCTGCCGCCGGGTTCCATATAGTATTGTATTAGTCTATGCTCTCTGATCGAGGAGAGTTGAGCTAGAACATGGCCATGATATATATAGGACACGACGGCTAATAACGGAAATGTAGAAGTTTTCTCGGGGTTTTGTTCTTGTTTCGGATTTGGATGTGTCTTTGACTCCCAGGGTCCAAGGTTTCCCTGCATATTAAAAATAATTTTGTACATATTTACAGGTTAAAAAGTAAAAAACAATTCTGGACACAGCCAATGATATATCATACATCCATGGAAAATCATTATTTGTATTATGAGATATACAAAAATCATAAACCTAGTAAAATTCAGAGATTTGAAAATACACGTACTCATATCTACACTTCTGTCATTTTTGTGTAATTCAAAATATAAATACTCCCTCCGTCTCAAAATAAGTGTCTCAAATTTGTACAAAAGTGAATGTACATATACATGTTCATGTCTAGATACATCTACTTTTTGGAAAATCTAAGACAGTTATTTTTGGACGGAGGGAGTATATGCAATTGATATTTTGCACTTTTTGCGATACAGCATTGGCTACATCCAGTTTTTTGTTTTGATGATTATCATTTTTTTAAACAATAGCATAATTGTAACTCTGGAGCCAACAATCTCGACTCTTTCAGAGTGTATCATAATTTTTCAGTGACTGCACTATACGGGGCACAAGGTTTGTTCGTTTTTCTTCTTATTATTTCTGGACGAGGAGGCCCACATTCCGCCAAACCCAACCCACCGCCCCCACCCTTCCTCCCCTTTCTGAAATCAGCCCATTTGTGCTCTGCAATCAGGAAAGACTATATATCGTCTTCTGTGAGTTGGAACTAGGCTCGCCCGCACAAACCCGACATGGGCCGCGGCGCAGTAAACCATCGTTTCTTTCTTTCTTTCTTTTAGTCTCTTTTCGTTGACTTTTCTTCTTCTTCGTTTTTTGTTGTTGGTTTTTTCCAGTTTTCTTATTATGTTTCTATTTTCTTTTCTTTTCTTTTATTAAATAAATATTTTTTCAACAATCTGAACATTGTTCAAATTTTAAACCTTTTCTAATTTGAACATTTTTATCAACTTGGACATTTTTTTAATATGAACAATTTTAAAAATGGTTTAGATTTGAAAAATCTATATTTTTTAAATGGTTTGGATATATAAATGTTTATATATTAAAAAATATCATTTTTAAAAATGCTTTCGATTTTGAAAATGGTTTTTTTTTTCAAATGGGTTTTTTATTTTAAATATTGTTCATTTTAAAAATGGTTTGATTTTCTAAAAATGGTTTTGATTTTTGAAAATGGTTCCAGTTTTTGAAAATGGTTTTTGATTTTAAAAATGTTCATTTAAAAATGTTTCTGATTTAGAAAATGGTTCTGATTTTTTAAAATAGTCCAGTTTCAAAATGTTAATTTTTTTAAAATGGTTCAGATTTATATAGTGTTCATATTTAAAATGGTATTTTAGAAAAGCAAGGACACAAAACTGTTCAGCCATTATTCAGGAAAATAGATAAATAAATTGAAACAAAAAAAAGAAATCCCATGTGGGCTGGCTCATGTGGGCGAATCGTTCTGCCTGCGAGAGGGCAGGGCAGCTCGGGCAAGTCCATGCTCCAACTTGTTTAAGGCGATAGGTAGGAGATCCGTGCACGCCGTGAGCTATGTAAGGTCGTACATCTCTTTAATCGATGGCGAATCCGTGCGCGGTGTGCTGCATCCGTTCCCGTGCTGTCCAAATCGCTTCTGCCCATCAATCCTCCGCTTTGATATTTCTTTCCATTTTTTCCTGTCAAACTTTTGCCTGTAGAGGAATTGGAAACAGAGTCGGAGTTCGAAACAGAGTCGGATTAGAGGAATACTTACCAACTTTGGATACACGCAATTTGTGAAACAAATAGCTTATTTTTTGCTAAATCTGGCCTCTTTCGCGAACTAATGACGCATCTGGCCGTTTCCGGAAACTAATTCCAAATCTGGCCCCTTGAGGCCGGCGTCAACGCAAATGGCGCCGACCTTGTGCAGTTCGGCGACGCGCCATTTCGCCGAACTGCACAAGTTCGGCTCCATTTGCGTCGGCTCCGACCTCAGGGGACAGATTTGTAAATTTTGGATGGCGCCGAACTACACAACGTCGGCTCCATTTGCGTTGGCGCCGAGCTCAGGGGCCAGATTTGAAATTAGATTCCAGGAACGGCCAGATGCGTCATTAGTTCGCGAAAGAGGCCAGATTTAACAAAAAATACACAAATAGCAGCTGCTTGTTTCGCCTCCGAGTAGTGGTGGGTACAATGGAGAACCACGAGGACATCGAGAGCCAGACCAAGGACGCCGACGCCCAGGAGCAGAGCAAGAACGTCGTGTCGTTCGTCATCTTCTTCTTCCACTCGGTGGTTGCCGGGGCGCTGCTCTCGACCGTTCTGGGGAGCGCCGGCGGCGACACGGTCATCGCCATATGGAGGCTCTCGCTGCTGCTTTGCTCCTACTTCTACTCCGCGGTCTGCGTCCTCTCACCCACCACCCGCAAGGACAAGGCGTGCCTCTTCGTGTCCTTAACCTACGCCGCCTCCATGGCGTTCGTCGTGGACGCTGCCCTGAGCCACGGGCTCGGGACGGCCATCATATACATCTACTCCGTTTGGATGGCCGGCGTGTTCGGACACGCCCTCACAGAGCACACCGCTTCTTCTTTTGAGAAGCGTGCCCCCTCTCCCGTGGAGGCGCGGGAGAAGCTCGCGGGTGAATTGATTGCGATGGCCTTCCTCACGATCGTGTTTGCCGCATGTGTGCTGTCTCCGGCTTGCATCATGGACGGCGGCGACGTCGACCCACAGGTGGTCGTGGCCATCTTGCCAGTGCTTTCCTCACCATGGCCATCATCTGCACGCTGAAACCCTGGCCCTCGCCGGGTGCACCCAGCATCGTCGCCATCCATGGGGTGGAATATGATACTTCAAGCGTCTTCGTCTACTCCGTCGCCTCGCCATTAATTATCTTCTTCGTCTTCTTGATTCTCTTGGGCGAGGTCGGAGCGGCGGTCGTGTCGTGGATCTGCGTCCTTGGCTTGGCGGTGCTCTTGGGCTACTGCCTCAGACTGCACGCTTTCTCCGCCTGTAACACCATCGATCGATGGCTCTCAGTCAGGTACCCGGCTAGTTGTACCAAACTCAACTAGTTAAATTGTCATTATATAGTTTAATTCATTTGTAAAATATTCTGACTAATTTGAGTCCTCGTTCCTTTCTACAGGAGCAGACCCAAGCCGGAGTTGCTTAGCAAGAAACATGCTGCTGCTGCTGGGATGCGGGAGGAGCAAGCTGACGCTGCTGGGGGAATCAGAGAGCAAACAGTTATCACAGTACTTGACCAAGTGCTAGAGATCGAATAAGCCATAATTACAAGTAGTACTGTACTATATGTTGTTCGAGTTACAAAATATATAATAAGCAAGAGCGCATCTTTATTTTTTTTTTTGCCTATTGATCAGCTTAGTGTTCCAGATGGAGCATCATATCATGTCGCTGAAAAAAAAATATGGGGATTGATTTCGATTACTACTAGCTAAGACATCTTGCATGGTGTGTCACATATCTATGTTTTTCATATGATGTGGTTCTCAAAGAGAGCTTTGTACTTGGCCTGTTTTTTTGGGCAACTGAGTTCCTATGAAGCTCCACAGTTTTCCTCACTTCTTGTGCTCGTCCTTTCCAATCCCTAACAGCTAAAAATCCAAATCTCCTAAAATAACTACAGAAAGGAAAGAGGGAGTAGGATTTCCTTGCAGGCTATGATGAGTCCGACTTGAGCTCAGCTAGATGCGCAGCAACGCGGTTCCCGTCGGCCTCCTTCCATCCACGGATCCGAGCACCCCACATATACGGCTCTGCTGGAAGAGAAATCCGAGTCGAGCTCGGCAAGATGAGCAACGCGGCGGCGCCCTCGGCCTCGGCCTCCCCCTCGTCGCCTATATTAGCAATGCTAATCGACCCCGGAACCCAAATCCACCCTTCCATCCATCGAGCCGAGCAAGAAACCAGACGCGCTCATAACAGGGGATCCTCTCCTTTCCATCCATCGATCCGAGCAAGAAACCAGACAAGCAGAGCGGAGTAGAAACAGGGGATCCTCTCCTTCCATCCATGGAAGCCAACAAGTTCGGGTTCGGCAGCAGCTTGCCGCCGGCGTTCAAGTTCGACCCCACGGACGCCGACATCGTCGCCAACTACCTCCTCCCGCGCGCGCTCAACCTTCCCAACCCTTACGCGCACGCCATCATCGACGACGACCCCGGCACCGCCCCGCCGTGGGAGATCCTGCAGAGGTACGGCAACAACGACCAGGCCTACTTCTTCGGCCTGCCCACGGACCCAAACCAGAACGGCGGCCGCAGGTGCCGCGACATCCAGGGCGGCGTGTGGAAGGGGCAATCCCATGTTTTCTATGGCGGCGGAATGGTGGACACGTCTGGCGCCATCTATGATGCTTCCGGCTACGTCCCCGAGTGTGGCGGCGACTACAACACCTACTACACCGAGTACCAGCAGTGGCAGAATCAGCAGCGGCGGGAGGAACTAGCCGGTGCTCTCTGTGGCAACAGCGACAACGGCAGTGTGGTGGGAACCGAGACGAGCGCCCACTCAACAATTTCGCTCTGCGGCGACGGGGAGGTCGCGTGCGACGACATCAGCTTCTACAACCTCTTGTTCGACGACCTCAAGTGTGAGCACTAAGGCGCCGGTGATCCGGCTTATGATTGAGTTAGTCATCTAGGATGGGGGATGCCGATTCTTGTATTGATGGACCAATTCTCTTGCAGAAAGCATTCTGTTTCAGTAGAAAGAACAAATGCTTCTCTCTATTAATGTTATTCTTTTTTAGCTACACATTGTAATCAAGTTCCCATGGTGTGGAAGTTTTCTGAATTTTATATGAATTCGAGCTAGAGCAGTCTGTGATATGCACTTGAGACACTGGTAACTTACTTTCAGGAAGAAATAGCTATGCCAGATTTCCTGAATTAAATGACATTTGCACCATTTGCGACACTGGTCACTTACTTTCAGGAGGTGGGTAGATTATTCTAAGCAAATTGATAGAATTTCTCGGAAATTTCTTTGGCTGGGATTGTTCAATGGCTAGATCCTAGCTTATAAGGCCAGGTATCTCAAACTTTTAAAGGAGAGCTAGGAATTGAGGTCCTATATTGAAAAATAGATGCTTACTTAGCAATCGTTATATAAGCTTCTTCATGAACATGGCGTATGGCAAGAACTTTTACTCAATAAATATGTAGGCGATATAACTTTAGCACAGGTTGAAGCTAAACCTACTGATTCTCCGTTTTGGAAAGAGATTATGAAAGTTTCCCAGGATTTGTTTAGTCATGGTTCCTTTGTTATTGGTAACGGCCAAAGCACTCGGTTTTGGGAGGATTTGTGGATGGATGGAGCCTCGTTGGCCAGAAATATCCGCGACTTTATAACATAGTGAATCATAAAAACGCTACGGTAGCTGTTGTTTTAACATCTGTTCCTTTAAATGTTCCTTTTAGCAGAGCACTTACTGGACCTAAGAGAGCGGACCGGTTACATCTAGTGGAAAGAATTATGAGAGCATGTACAATGCAAGATGCCTATGGAGGTGCTTAGAAAAATAAACCGGTTATAAACTAAGCACCGGCACTTATTTGTACTAGACAAATGCTTAACTAGACACCCCTCCTATAGGAATAGGTACCGGTGCTTATGAAAAAGCTTGGTTTATTTTGGTAAGCATGAGAGTATCACTTACTGCTGATACAGATTCTTTTCGCTGGAAGTTAACTACTAATTGGAAATTTTCGGTTAAATCCATGTGTGCGGACTATATGAATGGTCGCACCCCTTTCCTCCACAAATATCTTTGGAAGCTCAAAATACCTCTAAAAATAAAAATCTTCATGTGGTTCTTGTATAGAAAAGTCTTACTTACTAAAGGCAATCTTGCTAAGAGGAATTGATCAGGTTGTAAAAAATGTGTCTTTTGCGATAAAGAGGAAACCATAGAACACTTATTCTTGTACTGTAATTTCTCTAAAATGATATGGAGAGTAATACAGTTTACTTTCAATATAGCACCACCAACCATGTTACTAATATGTTCAGTAGTTGGTTAGATGGTATTGTTAAAATAACTAAGGCAAGAATTCGATTGGGATGTGTGCTATTCTTTGGGGTATTTGGAATTGTGGAAATGATATAGTCTTTAACAAGGAACGTATACCAAACTTTTTGCAGGTAATACACAAGGGCATACACTGTATTGCACATGGGCGGTCCTTCTGCCAGTGCCGCAGCAGGAGCTACCCAGTTGTTGGCCATTGTGAGGGCCATTTACTGCACGGCTGGATGGAGGCACGACTGCAGGCGCATCCAAGATGCTTAGTTGCTTCATTCTGATGTTCTTGTTTCGATGGCTCATCTTTGTTGCCACCCCGTGAGGTGCTATTTGGTTGTAATAACATATATTAAACTGGTTGGAGTTTCAGTAAATGGCTGTGTGCATTGTCTAGATGCAGAGGCCGAGACACCCCATTTGGAAAAAAAATCTCTAAATTTTAAGGTACCGTTCTCAATGTTTCGATTAGGGCCGCCTTGCACACCGTCGGCACACCCTCGCCGCTGCCCTCACTATCGCCGTCGTGGCTTGCTCCATCAGGCGCACCACCGCCCAACCAGTTCCTCTCTCTCTCCTTTTATTTTCATTGTATCCGTCTTGCATCACTTGCTGTTGTTGGGCCTTGGCTCGTTGCTTTTTTCCTTGTGGCCGTCCTACGGGCCTCGGCTCGGTCCTTTTCACACTCGCCCGAGGAGGCGGCGCGCGCCACCGCCGTTCAACCGCGACCACGCCGGCGCAACCCCCTGCAGACAGCCGCCGTCGACCTCCGCCCGCATACGAGCTCTCCTACGTCATCCCCCTCCCCGGTCTCCTCCGAGATCGCCCACCTCGCCCCGGAAACGAACTCCCGTACCCTGGCGCGCGCAGGAGATCGATCTGGGACCGCGACGGACTCTTCGCTCCTCCGAGCTCGCCACTCCTCCCCTCAGCGGCTCTTCCCGGCTCAAGGTGAGAACGATTTGTGCATAAACAGTAGCTAGTGTGGTCATGTGATGAGGTGAGCAGCCATTGTAACCTGAAACTGCAACTGCCAAGTAAAAGAGGTGACTTTGATAGGTGACCCAGCTCAGCTGCGTGGGCAGCCATTGCAACCTGAAACTGCAACTGCCAACTAAAAGAGGTGACTGCAACCAAGGTGTATTGCACATCCAGATGGAATTCTAACTGTTGCCTAATTTTGCTGTACTTTTTACATGAGTAAAAAAAATACCCAACTTCTAGCTACTGTGATGTGTTATGCAGGTGTGGACTCTGCCTGACATGGTGATGTTCAAGGCAGAAGCCACGCACATAGCAGCTATGCCAATTTTTGACATGTGCATTGCCCAATTTTGCTACGCATGGAATTTTTGCTATCCATTTGTTCGGATGAATGAATTGTTAAAATTTGTACTAGCATCATTAGAACGAATTCCATGCAAGAGTTTGGTGATTAGTTGTCCACAAAGTGGCTAATCGTTCTGCTTACTCTGTAGTTCCTCTGTAGTACTGGTATCAGGTTCCTCAAACTTTTTACTTGCATCTGATTGCAACATCTAAAACACAAGCTAGATCCAGCGAGACTTTGATAGGTGACCCGGCTCAGCTGTGCCTGGGCAGCCATTGCAACCTGAAACTCCAACTGGCAACTAGAAGATGCACTGTAAATCCAAATGGAATCGTAACTGTTGAAGGCCGTATCATCTAAATGGAATTTTAAGGATACCATTGTCCATTTGTTTAGATGTATGTCTAATTTTGCTATCCTATTATGCCTAATTTTTCTATGCGTATAACTATTGATATATGTGAAAAATGCCCAATTTTAAATATCGTCATGTGTTATGCAGGTGTGGACTCTGCCTGCAATGGTGATGTTCAAGACAATTACCACGGAGCAGCTCAGGCTGCTGTGGATCATCTCCATGATAGCCAACGCCTTCCGCATGCTCCCCACCAACCCGGCCACCAACTGTGGGGCGGAGTTCTACCAGCACATCATCTTCACCCTTGACTTCCACGTCCTCACCGCCCTCGCCGCCACCGTGCTCCTCCTTACGGTGCGGATGACGATCAGCACCGCCGAGTCCAACGTCGTCAGTGCGTTGCGGATGGTGGTCTGCGCCGCCGAGTCCAAAGCCATCGCCGCCACTCATGTCCACGCAAGAGTCAAGGCCTTCTACGCCCACCATGAGGCCACGACTACCGCGGTGGTGGGAGTCGCCTCCATCGCGGCCAAGTGGCGCAGGGTGTCGCTGCAGGGGACGCTCCTCCTCGCCGTGGTCCTCTCTGCCGCCTCGTGCCTCCTCGCAGTCGTGGCCATGGAGGACTGGTTCGCGTACTGGAGCGGCTGCGACGCTGGGTTCGGCGTGGGCTAACCCGTGAGCGTGTTCCTTATGGTGCTGATTGTGCTCATGCATGGCTTCTTCGCGTGGGTTGCCGTCTCCCAGAACTAGAGGTGATGACGGTAATTTTAGACAGCAGTCGTGTTAGTCTCCATTGTTCTCTTATTCTACTAAATTGCTGGCTTAGTCCTGCCGTGATGTTGCACCAAGAGCTAGCTTTAGTCTCACTAGATGACCCGTTGAGCGACTGCGCAACGCCGGATGCAACTACCACATTGTTGCGAACTAATTTTATTTGCATTCATTTAACTTATATCATATAGAAACCCATAACTTGTATGAAGCAGTGTTATCATTTGATTCCGAAAGTTATGTACGTAAACAGATAGAACCGGCTGAAAGAGAAAATCATGATCGATTCACCTCATTAAGGGAACATAAAGGGCAAAAGAACCGGGCTATACTGAACACTGAATCAATGACATAAAGGGGTGAATTAATGAGAGAATAATAGAGATACTGACTGAATAAATGAGATAAATAACTGAAGCAATGAGAAAAACAAAACAATGAGAGCAAAATAACTTAAAAAATATTGAGAAAATAAGGATGAGCAAGCGGTAAGCATTTGCCATCTAAAGAGGTAACAGAAAAAATTACTTGGGGATGGTTCATGCAGCAATAAATACTCTCTTAGTCTATTACATAACATAGCTGAGGGAAGTCACACTACACTTTTTCAAATTTAATAACATAGTTACATTAGAAGGGTCGGACTATAAGATTAGGTTCAGTGGCCTGAGTAGAAATAGGCAGATGCCGCCTACTTCACGCAGCATGAAAGTCTAAGAGCGAGCCGATGATTGCCATCAGGAAAGTGTCTCTGATGGATTAGATTCCAGGCAGAACAAAATAATCCTACGCTTTCTTTGATTTTCTTACCATAATTTGATTGAGGTTTCGAGTTTTGGACTTACTAAGCTCGGTAACATATGTGGTTTAATCTATAATGCAAATGAGTGTTTCGTGTGGTTCTCTCTCGGATTGTTGCTATTATTTTGTTTAACTTTTAGAAATGTAAATATTGATAGGAAAATGCAAGTCCATGTTTATGACGCCTGAGGTGATGTTCCGTATGAATCTTAGTAGAGCACATCAGCTATAGGATAGAAACCTAGAACTACTCATGCATAATTGGAATTATGTCATCGTTAATGTCAGGAAAACACGAAGGCATATGGTCCTTCTATCCCTAAGAGCATCTCTAGCAGTGACCGTAAAATTGATCAAACCTTTAAATTTACAGTTTTTGTTAAAAAAAGTCTCGAATAGAGCCCGTAAAACTGGTCAAAACCTTAAATGTTTTAAAGGTCCCGTGAATTCGTTGCCACAACCTGGGAATATGAGATTTGGAGGCAATGTATGTCGTTGCTCCCGATTGAAATTTACTGACCTTAGGGTTACTTACTAATTGTTAACACGGCAAATATGGTGTCTCAGATGTCAGCACATAAGGTTAATTGAACAGGCCACTGAATCATTTTGTGATACCTCCATTGACAGTTTTCGAATGACCAATGCTGCTTGCTATGATATCATTTCGTGTTATTTCTTTCGGCCTATGTTGCCTCCATCGACAGTTTTCGAATGACCAATGCTGCTTGCTATGATTTCACAACTCCCCTTCTTGTGCCCATAGTTGTTATTCCCCCACATAGATGTCTGGTGTCCATTTATGTCGCTATATATCATTGAAATTCATCGACTTTTGTGCCACTTGCGCAAATGCCACATGTTTTACCTTGTTTTGGTACCCATTGTGTGATTGAGATTCATCGGCTTTTCGGCAGTTAAGATAAATAATTGCGCCAATTGACGCAAATGGCAGAATAACATCCAAATTTATTCCACAATAAAAGCATGGTAAATGACTGCCTAGGAAGTTGGTATAATTATCAAAAAGGAATGAGATAGGATGGAAACGATCACAGTGAGAGGGCCAAACAGATGCTACAAAACCCTCAAAACATTTGTTGATGGAATCAAAAGCATATTGTGTTGTAGAAGATCCCTCTACAATGTGAAATAAGCTTAGGAAAAATGAAGCGTACACATTTGTCACATTAGCAGATACAAATCTATAAGTCAATAAGACATAAAAGCACACGAAGAAAAGAAGAATCGGAATACCATCTGGGAAACCACCATATACTTCGTACTCAAATTACAGTTTGTACAGTCAATTGATTAAAGAAATCACCAAAAAATTATAGTCGATAGTATGCCCACATGTAATGTTCTCGGCTTCAACATCAGCAAACCGATTCTAGAAATTACTATTCTGCACCTGTTATTCTACTCAGTAACCACTAAGATAGAGAATCATAAGTTCGAAAGCTATGAATTTGACAACATGCCATAACAAGGTTGCTTTATGTAGGGATTCATACAAAGCTCAATAGCTTACCAAATGTACAAATCAACAACACATAAAAGGATGCATGTCCCAAGCAAATTTAACCACATCAACAGGACCGGACAACCATTGGCAAAAATCACTGAATCTCTCCAAGTTCATCAAGTCAGGAGGCGACAGTTTGCACACTGGAGGCACGTTCAAATGGATTGTCCAGAAACTCCCCCAGTAATGGGCCTCACTGTACATGGTCCACATGGTAATTGGTAAACTTGACCATCTATAGTCTCAAGATCAAACCAGAAGATTTGCTGAACGTATATGGCATAAAGACATATTCCCTATACGAAGAAAAACGTGATGTGTGAATAAAGAAAATGACACTTCAAAGAGGGTATAAAATAACTAATCAGAGTGCATCATTCCTCTAGTAAATGAAGCTATGCTTCCCAATTCAGTTAGCTGATTTATCTTTCACACAGAGCGGTATGTCATCAGTTCAGAAGGATTTTTCCAGTTCAACTCCCAAGTCTTACTGTGTTACAGGCTAACAAACAATTTAACTAAGGAATATATGTCTAGTGTGGAGTTGTAAACACGTTTTCACTTGTTTACAAACGACCAGGCCAAGAGTTATACACCCATAAGCTTGGGAAGGAAAGTCATTTACTCACGGATCAGAACAATAGACTTCTCAACATCCACCCTCTTCTAAAACTGGTGCATGGTGTCTCTTTCGTGAATAACTACTACTCCCTTTGTTACTAAATATATAAGAGTTTTGGAGTTCAATTCAAACTAACAACACATGCCAATTTCCCTTCAAAATTAAATAAAAAGCTATGTTTCAACTCCAGAAAATGTATGGACAAAAACATAGTTTATCGTATTGAAAATGTCACTGACCTACCGAACACATGCATCAAAAGCGAAACTGTATAGTTTTAATGTAGAAAAGCTCAAATCACCAAGCTAAAGAGCCATCAGTGTAATTCTTTCAACCACGCAAGGTCTGAAAGAAAATAGAAGCTAGATAAAAAAATATCCTTATTATTGTTTTGTCTCAGTTGACAGATGGACCTGAAAACCCACAATTACCAAGCAGACCAAGCAGTAGTTGTGTATATAAATTTGAGCAAAACTGACCTACCGAACACATGCATCAAAAGCGAAACTGTACAGTTTTAATGTAGAAAAGCTCAAATTACCAAGCTAAAGAGCCCTCAGTGTAATTCCTTTCTACCACGCAAGGTCTGAAAGAAAATAGAAGCTAGATAAAAAAATATCCTTATTATTGTTTTGTCTCAGTTGACAGATGGACCTGAAAACCCACAATTACCAAGCAGACCAAGCAGTAGTTGTGTATATAAATTTGAGCAAAACTGACCTACCGAACACATGCATCAAAAGCGAAACTGTACAGTTTTAATGTAGAAAAGCTCAAATTACCAAGCTAAAGAGCCCTCAGTGTAATTCCTTTCTACCACGCAAGGTCTGAAAGAAAATAGAAGCTAGATAAAAAAATATCCTTATTATTGTTTTGTCTCAGTTGACAGATGGACCTGAAAACCCATAATTACCAAGCATACCAAGCAGTTGTTGTGTATATAAATTTGAATAAACACATATAATCATTTTCAGAGAAAAAGATAGCAAAAGTCGTGTACATAAATTTAAATAAGACCAAGTAGATCAGCTCTCCACTTCTCTTAAGCTGGTAAACTACAATATGGTTGGTAAGCTGCATGATCAGAACTATTTAACAACCACGTACTCTTTATTTGGACACTAAATCTCTCTTGAGAATAAAATTAGTCTAAAAAGGCGTATGCGACAAAATATGACAGACAATTAAATTCTGCTTGCAAGGTACCATCTACCTTCTTTCTTTTAAAAGATTTTCAACAACCGAGCTCTCTGATGCTATATCCTCAAAATGTAAAATAATCAAATCATTTTTTTCTGCATACAACACACTTAGATAAGCAAATCAGAAAGAATGGCCATACCTTTAGGATCCGACATAAGGTGTCGAAGCCTCACATGGCATAGCTAGCTGACCAGTTGTGGTCAGGACAATCCACCACTCGATCAGATCTGCCTCACCGCTGCGGCCAACCCGCCACACGGATTTGAACCCCACGAAATGATAAATAGCTTGAAATAAACATGAATTTACAACAGATTTAAGAGAACTTATACCCGAGGCAAGCAGAAGCACAAGTTTTAGAGAGAGGTGTGGTAGATAATGAGATAGAGTGTAACCTGTAAAGGAGAAATTTAATCGTACACTACTTTGTACATTGGCACCCAATCATACTACACACTGTAATTGCAAAAATAGCACTCTAGAGTATCAAGAAAGTAATGGCTTTAAAATATATGGACCAAACAGGGAAATTTCAACAATTTTAATTTGTTTGTTGGGATAAACCGTCTATAACCATGGCATATATTTACGATTTTGTAAGGTTTACTAATCAAGTGCATAGTTCCTGGGTAACTATAAACGCACCGACAGATGATAGCTCACCTCCTAGACATGGCCTTCTCGTGAGAGGTGTAGATCCAGTCTATACCCTTTATTGCAGCTTTTTCAAGGGGTCACCAACTTTACGAAAAAGGAATATAACATTACAAAAAGGCATGTGACTTTCCTTGACTATGCTTTTGAGTTATCACACACACGTACCAGTTTGTTATCCACAAATACCAATGCATGGCAACTGGACAACACCTCTTGAATGCGGAGAGGAAGCTTATTTGCGTCGGATATTAATTCTTCATCGCCTTCCAAACTAACAACACCTTGGAACTCCTGAAATATGGGGTTCCTTTGTTAACAAACCTCCAACTAAATGATCTTTTTTATAAGAACATAATTTACCATATCATCTGATGTCAATGTCCCAGTCTTACGAAAGCAGCATATTTCAACCTAGTACAAGAGAATGTGTAAGAGCTTGTTGAAAAGAAAGAAGAAACAGGAGCATAATATGGTTCTTTCACTACCTTTCCAGCAAATGATATTCTGAATGGTTCTGTGCAGAAAACGCCACGCCGTACTAACGCAATTAAAGATGTATTGACGGCTATAGACAACTCCATCGGCAGTTCAGGAGGGATCACAGAAGTAAGTATCAACGAACAACTTAGGAAAAGTTTATATCTGCTCCTTGTGGGATCCTCCGGTCCCTATACACGAATAAACGAACACTTCAATGATACAAGGAAGTACATAATAGCATGATTGTAAGTAACTTCAGTTAACAAATGATAGTATGTAACTGAAAGATCAATGAATTCTCTCAATCTTGGTATTAATTGAAATTACCTTCATAAGCACATAACCCGATGTAATTATCGTAAAGAAAAGCAAAATTAGTATAAACATGCCACTTTCCTTGCTATTTGCAGTAACCTGTCATGCAATTAAAATGTTAGGGTTAAATTTACAATTTTGCATACTCAGAAATAACAATCTTTTTGTACTCACGAAAGGAAGTTACCCTCTCAGTTGAGAATAACATAGTTCTCATCAATTTGCCCTGGCTAGAAGAAGAGCGATCAACAATACTATCAAGCTTCTAAGAACAGCTCGTTAGCATAACTGATATATCTACCTTGTCTTGTGTGTGTTGCAGTATCTTGGTGCCACCAAATAGGATATGATTCAGGGCCACGACCGGCAACTGAGACCTATAGGAGTAGATGATAATTCAGAGCTAGAACAAGATGAACAAAATACTATCAGCAGTCATAGAAAATGTTCGGGAGAAAGGAAAACAATAGTTAGATGCTACAGTTGGATTAACACAATACTTGTCCTAGAAGCATACTTTTCTGGCCAGAATAAATTGGGCTATTACATTTCAGTAGAAATATGGAAAATAAGCACCATTGTTCTGCTTCACCACATATACCAGCTCATTTATTCATTTCCTTTTGAGAGTAAAACAAGCTCACTCAGTTAGTGGTGACGTTTGAACCCCAGCAATTCTGGTAACTGTGGTAAAGGCATACTTGTCTCCTCAAATGGTGGGCTGAAACCCAAACTAAAATATTACCTATATGGTTTATACATTGTACCTTGCTCACACGCATAACTGCAGGTATTATTAAGTAATTATTTCAACTCTTCAGTAAATCGGTCACCAGAATGGCTAAGTAGAACAAAACATACAAGAACAGCAACGGAGACCTGTAGGCAACGGAAAAGAGAAGAATTAGGGAAACAATTAACAAGAAGATAGAATGGAAGGGGGAAAACGAGACCAAAGAACATTGGCGAACTCACCTCAACAGTACGCACCAGCCAGCATGAATTCATCGGCAAAGCAGATCGGAGGACGCTGGGGCACGGAATCCATCGCAATACAAGCCATGGTTGGCTATCTGAAGAAAAATATCTAAACTGTAATAGCCAACAAATCACCTCAATTTATGGGTCATGTGCTAATCATTCTTAATGGGTAGGTCAACAAATACCGCACATATCACACAAAATCAAGAAGTGACCCGATACTACACATATCACACAAAATCAAAATTTATGATCAAACACAATCATGTCAACAGGCAGATCAATTTGTGTCACTTCGCAATTAAATGTAATACACGAAGTGACAGATTCAATCATACATATATTAACACATTATTATATTTTACAATGAACATTAAACATGCATATCGACAAGACCAGTTTAACTCACAATGCATTGTCATAGTCTCAACTCACTTCTATATCTAGCGCATGTAGACTATCCAAAAACATGGCCAAATGTAAGAAGCAACAACATGCATGATAAATTATTCTAGAGAATAGATCTACTGGACTGTCATTCACCAGGAGAACAACATAGGTCGGGAAATTTAGCAGAACATGTTGAAGAAAAACACTCATCGATCATCAACTTTATGCTACATCATTACCTAATTAATATATATGCCCCAATACACATTATTGGTGTTAGAAGGGTTCCAGCTCGGACGTGCCCTGCAGCAAACAAGCTCGGACAAGCTCAGACGCGCAGTACCAAGCACGCATGGTCACACACAGCGCAGCAGCAATTACCCAACCATGAGGAGTTCTTTAGGCCTGTACAAAACTAAGCACACGAGGCTATAAGCACCTTTGAATCGAAGATACATCAACGGTCGGAGAGAGGGACTGAGAGGATGACCTCGCAGCTGGAGCTATTGGGCGTCGTCGACATCGGCGGACACAGCTGGCCCATCGGCGTCGTCCTCGCGCACGAGGTTGCAGCCTGCACCCGCTGCTCTGTTTTCCCTGTAAGGCGATCCGGCGGCGCGTCGCTGCAGCCAGCAAGTTCCATGGCGAGAGGTGACGCACAAGAGTGTAGATGTGAACCTGCACACCCAACAGGGGAGGAATCGTCAAGAAATAGACCAAAAAGAGAAGTGTAGCCACATCAGGAAGAGGAGCGTTCTGGTCCCTATCCAGCGCAGCCATGGCCACAATGGTCCCTATCCCCGCCGTCGGCCGGAGAAGATCTGAAACCCCAAACTGCAGTGGACAAACTAATCGTGGCGGCGCGCCGCCGACCTCGCCCTTGACGTGCTCTGCAGCACCTTCTCCCGCCCGGCACCGCGACCGCGCCGTCCGGACCCATCCGCTCGCCGCTTACCCTCCGCGCCAGCACCCGCCAGCGCGGCCGTCCCGTCCCATCCGGCGCCGTGCGCTCGCGGCGCAGGAGTAATCGCGGCTGGGGAGGGCGGAGTCGGCGTGGCAAATCGGGGGAGGAGGAGAGGAAGCGGTAGCGGGGATTGGGAAGGAGAGGATGTGTGGGGATTGGGGGAGGAGCGGGGATGAGGACGAGAGGTGATATGGGGATCCGGACGCAGTGCAATTGGGCAAGAAAGTCTTCGCATGGGGTCCAAACAGCTGACAATGGCACAGTAATAACGCCTCTTCGGCGCTGCGAAGAGACAAAGCCTCGGCTCCGCAGGCGCGCACGGTCCGCTGTGACTTGGGCCCAGAAGAAACTGGCCCCAGCGGTCATTGTCTGTGCCCCAAGGTCAAAAAGTAACAATCGATTTCACCGCATCGAACGGTCAAAAGTGAAACAGCAGCACGGTAAACCGCATCGAACGCCCAGGATTGGCCAATCGGGGCAGATGGGGGCATATGGCGGGTAGACTTCGGAGCTTTATAGAAGTAATGTATGTGCACGCCTCCATCTCACAAGTTGGTTTTCCAAGTGAAAGGCAAAAATACTTGTTTTCTTGGGACATGATGTTTTGGCTTGTAGGTGTAGGTGTACCTATTATGAAAATAAATTTCAAATAGTTTTCAAAATGTCAAAAAATTCCAAACAAAAATGTCTGGTGTACATCCCCTCATTCTATATTAACACACAAAATTTCGTGAAAAGGGCATTTTTATGGTATGAGTAAAAGATACAAATAAATGTTTCATGAAAAATTATTTTAGAGGACGACGCTGTCTTTCTTACACATGCCACAAAAAATGTCTTTTTTTTTTACCCTTTTTTGTGTGAACCTAGAATATCCAGGTGTCCATTCCAAACTTTTGTTTGAAATGTTTGACATTTTGAAATGCCATTTTTTGGTAATGGGTGTATCTACGCCTTGAGTCAAAAAGGATTTCCCGTTTTCTTGGTTTTGGGGAAGGAGTTTTGTCCGGAGCTGGTATGCTCCTGATAGAATAAAAAACGAAAAAATAGTAAAATATTTTAAAAACTTTTGAAAATTTTGATGGTGAACATATAATCTTTTTTCAATACGTGCCAAGTTTCGTGATGAAATGACATGTGTGGTGCTCTATCCAAAAATAACAAAATCAGTGCTCTAATTTTTTTTTTTTTTTGAAATCCCATTTGGTCACTGGTTTATCTTTTTGCACAGAACAACCTAGATGTCATTTCACCACCAAACTTGCTAGGCATGTAGAACTTTTGTATGTGTTTTTCTCCAATTTGTTTCAGAATTGTTTGAGATTTAATATTTTTTAATTTATTTTATTCAACGAGGAGCATATGAGTTTGGGAGCCAATTTAAATTTCCGGTTTTCTTGGCCCTACTATGTTTCCATTTACAGCTTTGGTTCCTTCAAATAATTGAGGAGCTATCGAGAAAACAAATCAAATTGAAGATACAAGTCGTTTGGCTGGAAACCAAATCAAATCGGAAGGCAATTACGAATTCACGCGCAAAGTTAATTTGTCACCCGGGCTACATGTAGCCCGGTTTTTTGAAAATTTAAAATCTTCAAATTTAAGTTGTAAAAATTCTAAAAAGAATCCTAAACGTAGATAATGATGATTCCCGTGAGTGTGCAAAAAAGAAATGTAAAACATTATGTATTTCATCCTGTGTAAAAAGACAAATTTCTAGATCTGGGTGGTGATTCAAATCCTCTAAAAAATGTCAGAATTTTTTCATCTTCGTGTAGGGCGCAGTATAAACTATTTCGCGTTGAAACTTTTCAGAATCATAGATCAAGTCGTTGTCAATATCCAGTATTTTTTCCGGATATTTTGGAAACTTAAAATGGCGACAAATAAATAAATACACAACCGGGCTACATGTAGCCCGGGTGACAAATCACCGCTCTCCGGATTCACGGGCTTATATAAAGGAGTACACAAATCAAAACCATAATGCACGTATGACTCATTCCTCCATTATTCAACTTAGGACATATCAGATTTGTTTTGCAAGCTTACAACTTGTTATCAGTGCCAAAACTACGTATTTGTTCTGTTCAACTGTAGATACAAACAGGATGCGCACCCAAATATGAGCCACCATGCACGTGCCGTGCAAGGAGTTGGCTTCGGGAAGTAGAAAAGTTCAGTTCCGACCAACTGCTGGCATCATCAGCTTCACAGACTCCTTCAGCAGGAACTCTTATCTTTTATAGTGCAGACCTTGGAGACCCTGTTTATTACAGCAAGTCAGGTTTTTCACTCAACAGAGTAGTCAGTCATTTAACTGCACAAAAGTTGCTATCTGCCTAGTCTCTCGCTGATGACATTTCGAAATCGTACTTGGCATATCAAGATTCATGCTGCCGAGACGTATAGTAGGAGCGATGATATGCACATTTGAATGGAACAATGGATCAAGAAGGAAGGAATGTCAGGAAGTGTCAGCTTACTGTTGCCGGCTGCTCTCTTGCGTAGATCGGACAGGGCTACGGCAATCTTGGCACCGATGGGGAGGAGAGGCGACGTCGTGGTCGTTGCACATCAAATTTTCGTTTGGGCTCGCAACGAACGAATTTTTCGTTTGGACCAGTCACGACGCGCGTCTGAGGTGGGAAAAAGGCAGGGAAGCTCGAAGATTGCGCTAGCCTTTTCCTCGCGATTGCGTTCCAAACCGAGTCAGATTTTGTTGGAATAAATAGCAGCTCCTTGTCTCGCCTCTGAGTCGTGGCGGCTACAATGGAGAACCCCGCCGACATCGAGATCGGGACCAAGGACGCCGACGCTCCGGAGCAGAGCAAGATCGCCGCCGTGTGGCCGCTCTTCATCTTCTACTTCCAATCGCTCGTTGCCGCGGCGCTACTCCCGGTCGTTCTGGGGCGCTCTGGCGGCGACACCGTCGTCGCCGTATGGAGGCTCGCCATGCTGCTCTGCACCTACTTCTACTCCACGGTCTACGTCCTCTCTTCCGCCACCCGCAAGGGCAAGGCGTTCCTCTTCGTGTCCTTAACCTATGCCGCCTCCATGGCGTTCGTCGTGTCTTCCTCGCCCCTCGTCGGGGAGGTCGGAGCAGCGGTCCTGTCGTGGATCTGCGTCATTGGCTTGGCGGTGCTCCTGGGCTACTGCCTCAGCCTGCACGCTTCCTCCGCCTGTAACACCATCGATGGATGGCTCTCAGTGAGGTTCCCGACTGTCTGTTCCAAACTCAATTAATTAATTGCCATTGTATAGTTTGATTCATTTGAAAAACATTCTGACTAATTTGAGTCTTCGTTCCTTTCTACAGGAGCAAGCCCAAGCCGGAATTGCGCAACAAGAAACAAGCTGCTGCTGCTGGGTTGCTGCCAGAGGAGCGAGCTGATGCTGCTGGGGGAAACAAAGACCAAACAGCTATCACAGTACTTGACCAAGTGCTAGAGATCGAATAAACCATAATTACAAGGATTGTATGTTGGTCGAATTATAACTTATATAATAAGCAAGAGCTCATCTCTTTTTTCGCCTATCCACCAGCTTAGTGTTCCAGGTGGAGGAGCATCATATCATGGACCTTGGAAAAAAAATATGGGGGGTTGATCTTGATTGCTAGTCTGAAGCGCTGACTGTTTCTGTCTCCAAGGAGAAAGTACATTTTGGCAGCTTGATTACTCGGTATGTATTTTTCGATGAAGATATTCTGCAAGATACAGAAAGATATCATTAACGGATGTTGGTTAATTCATTGGACCCTTAATTTATCCCATGAGAAAGAGTATAAATAAATTTTTTGTTGGAGATAGATAGATAGATAGATAGATAACCATGCATGCATGTTGTTGCTGTTGCACACGGCCGGCGTACCTCATGACAAAATCATGTTGTCGCACGTAGAGGTCTCCCCGCCAATATGCGCTATAATACCAGCGACGTCGGCCGTCGCAAGGGCGGAGCCAGGCCCCGGGCAACCTGGGCCATGGCCCGGGGCTTGGAAATTTCTGTAGGCAATAATTTACCTATGATCAGAATTTGGCCTGGGACGTTTGATATTCTAGGCCAGGCAGTCACGTAGCCAGCTCGTTTCTGAGCAGCTTTGTAGGCCTTGCACAGCCGCAATACACAGCCCATTACGTAATGATTCAACGTCCCATAGCCCAATGGCTAACGTATAGTCGCACATAGGGAAAACGATCATCAACCTCGATTGAGACGACGACAAGGCACCGCCGAACCCTTGCGATTTCCCAGCTCAGTGCGGGAGGCCACACTGATTTTCCATATAAAAATACATTGAAGGTATAACTTCTCCTAATATTGAGAATATAGTAAAATGAGGACCGGATCAACCACTTATTTTATTAGGCGCCATTTTTGTACCAGCCACAATTCTATCAAGTATTGTGTCCATATTCTGTAGTATGTGTGAAATTGAGCTTTACTTTTCTGTGCCTTGAAATGGGAAAATTTTGCAGTGATTTTTTCCTTTGGATTTTGGCCCGGGACGTGGCCAAATCCTGGCTCCGCCACTGGGCCGTCGGGTACCATATCGGCAACGGACCCTGCGGCACCGCCCTCGCGAATAAATTTCCTCACCTCCCAGCGCCGTGTGCTCGACGAGAAGACACGCAGAGCATAGGGCGACGGCGGCAATTCGGCTAATTCCCGGTCGTCCTGTGAGCTTATAGGAACACTCTTGTGTATTAGAAACACCTCGTAGTGCGGCGAGATGGCAGGGTCGAATGTGAGGTACTCTTTCGTGGTCCTGCTACACGGTGGCGGGTCCGAGGGGCAGGGCAGCCTCACCCACCGCCTCGGGGATTGACGGTCGACTAGGAGGAGGCCGTTGTAGTGGTCCGAGATGATGAAACACACGTAGTCGCCTTCGAGGTAGCCGAAGTCCGCGCCGACGGGATCGTGCGGCGGGCGTGAGAGGTACGGCGGGAACTCCGCGTCATGGGAAACGAAGTAGATTCCGAACATGGAGAGCGGGAGGAGGTCCGCGAGGAGTAGGCGGCGGTCGTCGACCACGGCGCGCCACGCCTTGCGGACGCACCGCGAGACGGCGAGCCAGCGCGGCGCGAGGCGGCGGAGGATGGCGGCCAGCACGTCGGCTGGTAGCGGCTCCGTCGGGTCCATGGTCGACGAGGAGGACGCGGCGCAGACTGAGTGTTGGCGGAGAGCAACGAGCGTGCGATGTTCCTAGCTCGATTGAAAAATGAATGTTTTAGGAATGTACACATGGACAATGAATATGTAACAATCTACATCAAAAAGAAATTGCAATATTACCTGAATCAGATACTATATGTTTCTCTTGCTTTTCATTGCCTACTACACTATGTATTTCATCCTGTGTAAAAAAAGACAAATTCCTAAATCTGGGTGGTGATTCAAATCCTCTCAAAATTGTCAGAATTTTGTCATTTTCGTGTAGGGCGCAATATAAACTATTTCCGTTGAAACTTTTCAGAATCATAGATCAAGTCGTTGTCAATATCCAGTATTTTTTCCGGATATTTTGGAAACTTAAAATGGTGAAAAAAAATAAATACACAATCGGGCTACATGTAACCCGGGTGACAAATCACTGCTCTCCGGATTCACGGGCTTATATAAAGGAGTACAAATCAAAACCATAATGCACGTATGACTCAGTCATCCATTATTCAACTTAGGACAGATGAGATTTGTTTTGCAAGCTTACAACTTGTTATCAGTGCCAAAACTACGTATTTGTTCTGTTCAACTGTAGATACAAACAGGATGCGCACCCAAATATGAGCCACCATGCACGTGCCGTGCAAGGAGTTGGCTTCGGGAAGTAGAAAAGTTCAGTTCCGACCAACTGCTGGCATCATCAGCTTCACAGACTCCTTCAGCAGGAACTCTTATCTTTTATAGTGCAGACCTTGGAGACCCTGTTTATTACAGCAAGTCAGGTTTTTCACTCAACAGAGTAGTCAGTCATTTAACTGCACAAAAGTTGCTATCTGCCTAGTCTCTCGCTGATGACATTTCGAAATCGTACTTGGCATATCAAGATTCATGCTGCCGAGACGTATAGTAGGAGCGATGATATGCACATTTGAATGGAACAATGGATCAAGAAGGAAGGAATGTCAGGAAGTGTCAGCTTACTGTTGCCGGCTGCTCTCTTGCGTAGATCGGACAGGGCTACGGCAATCTTGGCACCGATGGGGAGGAGAGGCGACGTCGTGGTCGTTGCACATCAAATTTTCGTTTGGGCTCGCAACGAACGAATTTTTCGTTTGGACCAGTCACGACGCGCGTCTGAGGTGGGAAAAAGGCAGGGAAGCTCGAAGATTGCGCTAGCCTTTTCCTCGCGATTGCGTTCCAAACCGAGTCAGATTTTGTTGGAATAAATAGCAGCTCCTTGTCTCGCCTCTGAGTCGTGGCGGCTACAATGGAGAACCCCGCCGACATCGAGATCGGGACCAAGGACGCCGACGCTCCGGAGCAGAGCAAGATCGCCGCCGTGTGGCCGCTCTTCATCTTCTACTTCCAATCGCTCGTTGCCGCGGCGCTACTCCCGGTCGTTCTGGGGCGCTCTGGCGGCGACACCGTCGTCGCCGTATGGAGGCGCGCCGCCGTATGGAGGCTCGCCATGCTGCTCTGCACCTACTTCTACTCCACGGTCTACGTCCTCTCGTCCGCCACCCGCAAGGGCAAGGCGTTCCTCTTCGTGTCCTTAACCTATGCCGCCTCCATGGCGTTCGTCGTGTCTTCCTCGCCCCTCGTCGGGGAGGTCGGAGCAGCGGTCCTGTCGTGGATCTGCGTCATTGGCTTGGCGGTGCTCCTGGGCTACTGCCTCAGCCTGCACGCTTCCTCCGCCTGTAACACCATCGATGGATGGCTCTCAGTGAGGTACCCGACTGTCTGTTCCAAACTCAATTAATTAATTGCCATTGTATAGTTTGATTCATTTGAAAAACATTCTGACTAATTTGAGTCTTCGTTCCTTTCTACAGGAGCAAGCCCAAGCCGGAATTGCGCAACAAGAAACAAGCTGCTGCTGCTGGGTTGCTGCCAGAGGAGCGAGCTGATGCTGCTGGGGGAAACAAAGACCAAACAGCTATCACAGTACTTGACCAAGTGCTAGAGATCGAATAAACCATAATTAGTTTTCAGGTTTTCTTTCGCCCATCTTCGAGATTCGCAAATTTCGAGAAATTACCGAAATTTCGAATAAAAAATTCAAATATTTCGGCCAGATTCATATTATAGAGCTTAAAAATATTTAGCAAAATAAATCAAAAAGTACAGATTCGAACTCAAGACCTTGCGCAGCATCAACTAAACACTCCACCAGCAGGCTAAAGCCAAGTTTCTGATGGGTATGTGATTGCTGTATCTTATAAGCATAGCATATTTCATATTTTTAAACATATTCAAAATTTTCAGTCGATATTACCGTTTCTCGCCCATCTTCGAGATTCGTTAATTTCGCGAAATTCGAACGAAATTTCGACGAAATATTTTTCACTGATATTGGAGGCTCTCGCTGCTGCTCTGCGCCTACTTCTACTCTGCGGTCTGCGTCCTCTCTTCCGTCACCCAGAAGGGCAAGGCGCTCATCTTTGTCTGCGTAACCTACGCCGCCTCCATGGCGTTCGTCATGGACGCTGTCCTGAGCCACGCGGTCGGGATGGCCATCATATACCTCGACTCCGTTTGGATGGCCGGCGTGTTCGGACACGCCCTCGCCGAGCACACCGCTCCTTCTTCTTCTCACAAGCTTGCCCCCTCTTCCGAGGAGGCGCGGGGGAAACTCGCGCGTAAATTGGTTGAGTTGGCCTTCCTCCTGATCGTGGTTGCCACATGTGGACTATCTCTGCCGTGCATCGTGAGCCCCGAGGTCGCCCCACTGCTGGTCGTGGCCTTCCTGCCAATGCTGCTCTGCTTATTTCTCACCGTCGCCATCGTCTGCGTGCTAAAACCATGGCCCTCGCAGGGTGCACCCACCATCGTCGCCATCCTTGGGGTGGAATTTGATACTGCAAACGTCTTCCTCTACTCTTTCTTCTACTCTTTCTTCTCGCCACTCATTATCTCCTTCGTCGCCTTGCTCCTCGTGGGCGAGGTCGGAGCGGCGATCGTGCCATGGATCTGCGCCCTTGGCTTGGCGGTGCTCTTGCGCTACTGCATCAGTCTACACGCTTCCTCCGCCTGTAACACCATCGATGGATGGCTCTCAGTGAGGTACCCGGCTAGCTATGCCAAACCCAACTAATTAATTGTCATTATATAGATTGATTCATTCAAAAATATTCTGACTAATTTGAGTCCTCGTTTCTTTCTACAGGAGCGAGCCCAAGCCGGAGCCGCTCAACAAGAGACAAGCTGCTGCTGGGTTGCCGAAGGACCAAGCTGATGCTGCTAGGGGAACAAAGAGCAAACAATTATCATAGTACTCGGACCAAGTGCTAGAGATCGAATAAACCATAATTACAAGTACTATTTATATTTATGTTGATCGAATTAGAAAATGTATAAGCAAGAGCTCATCTCTTTTTGAGTTTTTTCGCCTATTGATCAGCTTAGTGTTCCAGATGGAAAAGCATATCATGTAGCTTGACAAAAGAAAAAGGGGACATATTTCGATTGGTACTAGCTAGAGATGTTTCATGGTGTGTCAAATCTATGTTTTTCATATGATGTGGTTCTAAAAGAGAGCTTTGTACTTGGCCTGTTTTTTATTTGTGCAACTGAGTTCGTATAAACCTAGCTTCCAAGGCCAGGTATCTCAAACTTTTAAGGTACCATGCACACCTTAAGTTTTACATGGCGGCGAGGGTGGCGAGCTCCCCGCTCCTGAGCACGAGGTCTCTTCCTTCAAACCACCGGCAACCATCAGCGTCAGATGTGTGTGTAGGTTCGAGGGAGAGGAGAGAAAACGAGGATGAGACGGATTGGAAGTGCATACCTCCGTCCGATTTTTGTGTTGCTCTTCTTCTCAAGGTGTGGTATTAATGTCTCTCCCGTGTGGCGAGAGCGTCCGGTCAGAGGTAGTGAGGGATGGGGTTGGGATGGGCCGGACCTATACATTAGAGATGGTAAATGGACGATTATATTTCCTTTTGTTTTTGCGAAAACTTATATTTCTTCACTGTTTGCTAGACTATATTAAAAAGAGTACTGGTGCTATCTAGCAATATCACGTACAATGATGTTTGGGTTGAAAGAGAGAGAAGTAGAAAAGAGATATTTGCATTCTCTTCGTTAAAAGATTAGTTTTTCTTAATAATGGAAAATAAGACATTATCTCTATTATTTGTTGTGTAAAAATGTTTGAACTACTTGTAGACAGAACTAGAGGATGGGAGTGTGGTTGATTGTACGAACGTGGGGAGATATTTTTCTTTAAATTAACCAGGAAAATGAATTTATTGCATGACATTATAGATATGTTTACTTGATACACAAAGCACACATTGCCAACGTACTAACTACATATGGAAGAAGTGACCGTGAGAATTAAAGGGTGACAAGATGAGCAACCGTCGACTAGAATGGTTCCGTTACATTGTTGACACACCATACCATTAGAATCTTCTTTTGTTTATAAAAATCTAACAGTACTATCTATCTATACCTCTTATAAAGTAAAACCCCACTAAGTTCATTTATGATTTTTCTATCTACACATGCAAGACATCCACATCATCACATATTTGTAGCCCTCCGATTTTGATAATCTATCCGTCCATTTGTTTTGCCTCATCCGCACATGCACAGCAGGTCACGTCGCTCCACCCTTCCGATTAGTTTCAGATGGTTTTTCACACCTCTATCCCTTCCCCTTCCATTTTATTGATCGCGCCTTTCCCTTCCACTTCACTAGCTGCGCAACTGGTAACTGAAGGCATGAATCGACCCAGAGATTGCCAAATCAAGTCAGCCAATAATTATCATATTTACCATGGCCCTCTAGGCGCCCTCCCTCCCAGGATTTCAATATATTCACCTACAGTACGCAACCCTACACATGCGCCGCCAATCAGTTATCTCAGTCTTCGTTTTGTGTATGTAATTCTCTACTGGAAGATTCCAGTCTGCTGAGATCCGAGGTAACTCTGTTTCTCAACCTGTGTACAAGCTCTTCCTTCCTTCCTTCCCTAGTGCAGTTCAGTAATACGTGCAGATCAGTAGGTACATGGTCTATCGCGGCGCTGGCCGGCGTTGGCTGCTCTCTGCCAACCATGCCTCAGCACTTACGCACTCAGCGGCTTGGACGACGGGGTCGCTCGCCTTAGTGTCAATGATTTTCTCCGCGGCTTCGGTGCCAGGATGCCACCACCACACGACCACACAAACCTATGCACAGATGACTAGTGCCACGGCTAGAGGTACACGAAGTTCTGACATGTAAGATTAGTCGTTTGTTTACCGTAAAGCTTCTTCCGCATTCGAATTATTTCTGGTCCCATTGGAAAGCTATTTCATGGAAATTAAATCAATATATTTCATAGTCCAGCTCCTATACCTGATGATCTCCCAATCCTCCTGGACGGCCTCCCCCGCATCTTTCATTTTCTTTAACTTTTATGTGCGTGATAAGTGCTTGGTGAAATCCCAGTGTGATAAGTTTTGTGCAGAGGCAAAGAATGTGCCAGTCTCCTTGGAGTAGATAAGGACAATAGTGTGTCGTTCCGTGGGTTCTTATACTTCTTAGTGTGTACCTGTTAACAGATAATTGCTTAATGGATTAAACATAGTATTTGTGATTTGATTTTAATGGGTTGAAAAGAAAGTATTCCTTTAATTCTAAGCTTATCATATAAACTATGTTACCTTCATTTCAGGTAGAATAAGAGTACAACTCTTGGAGTGACGCCATTTGCACTCCTCCTTTGGTATGCTACCCAATTTTCTTCCCATAATCCCTTTTTGTTCACATGTGTTTGATTCGAGAGTTCGTGCGACATTGATCTGCTGATTACTGAAATTGTACCATATTTGTACCTACCTGCTTTTGATGTAGTATAAGCCATGTTTTATATATATTCCAGTAATTCACATGATACTTCTATATGGACGCAAGGCAAGACTTAGCTGTGAGGACTTATATTTCTACTACTCACTCCGTCTCAAAATAAGTGTCCCAAGTTTGCACAAAAATGAATGTATCTATACATGTTTCATGTCTATATACATTCACTTTTTGACAAAATTAAGACAGTTATTGTTGGACGGAGGGAGTATTAACTGCATTGCAGCCATTTTTAGGCCATTTTAGTCCAACTAAGTGCCCATTACACAATGTATATGCTACAATGGTTTACAAGTTAACCGAACTACCGATTGTCGAAGTCCTAATTATTTGTAAGACTATACCTGAGTGTGTAAGCACAACATGTCAAATCTTAATACAGTGTGCATATCTCTTTAAAATGTTTACAGAAAGCCCCGCAGCAACGCGCGGGGTATCTTCTAGTTTGGTATAAAAGCTAGACCATTATAATCCATAAGCTTCGGTTAATTAGGATATCTTTAGAATGATAAGTAACCGTGTTCATATATTTAACGGTACTAAATCGATATGAAAATATTGTATATTGTACATCAAAACGGTATGTATTATCCTTGGATGAATATGAATATGCAGTCTTTTCTACAATTTAATTTAATTTTGAAAAAAAATAGCTCATTAAATGTTTGATTTTTTTTTTTTTGAAAAATGACACAATTCTCCAACCAAATACAATTCCACCTTAGATTGGTTTATTTGTAATGATGGATGCTTTAATTTGATAGCGATAAATTTGAGGTCTATAATATTGCACGTGGCTATTGAAATAAGAGATAGGAAACATATAGTAGTTAATAATTCATGTTAAAATGTGTTTTAGACAAACTATGACACTGAAAGGGTAAAAATATTTAGTATAATATCATGATGATCCACAACCAACATTACACAACTATAAACGACTAAACAACTAATTGAGCTATTTATGGTGAATAAATTCATAGTCACTATCGGCTTCACTGGTATAGCAAATTAGATTTAAACATAATGTTCTTATGAGACCCTGAACCTATTTGTACCGATCCCACCAGGATGAAGAAATTAGATTTTGAACGAGTTTTATTTTGTGAACGAGAGAATTCAGTTATGTTGGTTTGTCTTGAAATAACACTTATTTGTAAATTCTAATTGTCTATGTAGATTTAGCATATATTATACAACTATTTGCTTACCGAACATAATTTATGTTGTCAAGCTTGATACGTTCATTGTTTGTTAAATTGCTAGGGTTTTGTCCTATAAAAATTGTGACAACAAAGCCAGAATCCTCCACAGAGACCGTAAATCCAGCCTGAATCCCTAGGACTATTGTCGCAAAGGCAATATGGTCTACTGACCGGGGTATACAACTTTACGCCAGAACAGAGATCGTAAAGCTGGCCTGACCTATATTTTTTTTACGGTGGCCCAAGAATCCCACCGCCTGACCCCAATTTATACCACATGGGACTATTGATTCAGTTCACAGCCCATGCCTCACCACCGCCACCGACGTGCAATAATCCACCTCCACCGAGCATAGACCCGGCAATGCTACACCACGATGCGTGAAGAGGGAGTCAAGCGGGCGCAGGAATAGCTCGGGCAGCGACGGCGACTTCTCTGACGATGCACGGAAGAAGCTCGTCGTCTCCGACGGGACGAGGAAGCGGTCAGTGTGCCGCCGTGCCGAGGGGAGGTCGTCCAGCATGGGGAGCTCCTCCGGCGCTGATGCATATGCCAAAGAGGGAGGCGTCAGAGGAGGAGTAGACAGAGATCGAGGGCTACGACCGCGAGGGCTCAGTCGATGTCGTCGTCCATGTGCTCCGCAAGCGCACCAAGCGGGAGGTGGCGGAGCTCGAAGAAGCGTGGCAGCCTCGATGAGGAGCTCGACGACATCCTTTTTTGAGCAGGACGTCGCCGCCGAGCGTGCGTCGAAGGAGAAGCAGGACGACTAGTGCCGCCTCGCCGAGAAGGAGGCCGGCCTCTACATCAACCTCGTCTCCGACGAGGAGTGAGCGGAGCCACCTCTACGTCGATGCTGCCCCGAGAGCTTCGGTGAGCCAACTTTGCAATGTTAGGGTTAGGGTGGCGACGAACTTAGTTAGAATTAGGTTTTAGTGTAAAAAATGTGCTCGGGTGATTTGTATTTTGCAATGAACTATGAAGATCATCCATGTGTTCGTCCGTTTGTTCCCGCGAAATAACAAAATAAATTTGCAGTTCAGTTTTCAGTTTCTGTTCTTCGTGAAGATTTTTGTCCTGTAAACCACTCCAAAAGCAAACTGAAAACCACGTGTTCATTTCCGTGGTTTTCAGTCACTGCTAGAGATGCTCCAATCTTGCAAAAGAAGCACATGTTCAGGATGTTAGGCCAGATCAATAGGTTTTTTTTGCAAGAGTCGGATCACTATGTTGTAGAGAGAAAAATGCACACTTATATTTCTTCCCTATTTGCTACACTACAGTACTACTAAAAAATTACTGGTGTTATCTCCAGATACCACCTAGAATTATCTTTGGGTTAAAAGAGATTTTCTATCTCTTAAGTCTTAACGAAAACATATCATCTCTTACTCAGATAAAACTAAAACATATCTACATTGTGTGTTGTGCAAACACGTATGAAATAGTTGTCTACACAACAAGATGATTTGAGTGCAGTTAATCGTGCGAATGTCTGATGGTCTTTTTCTTAAATTAACCAGGAAAATGATTTGATGCATTATGTTGTCATTACGTTTACTCTCTATTGTAAAGGCGACGCCTTAGAACGCTAGGTGGCGGACAAACGCCCCACCCAGGACATAAGCGGACTTTTAGGCAGGGAAGCGAGAAAATTGTCTTCTTCCATGAGAAACATTTCCATATATTGCATTGGTGAACCAAATTGGTAATATTCTAGTGACAATTGTTCCCTTTTACTCACTTTGATGCTCTAAGTTAGTATGTATACACAATAATGACCAAAATACACACATGAGGGTCAAAACTATACAACAGCCTAGGCTGCACCTAGGATGCTTAAGCACCATCTAGTAGGGGTGTAAACGGATAGGATAATTTGGCACTGTATTAGATTAAACCGTTTTGAACAATCCATATCCGATTTTAAGATATCTGGCGGATAAGGATATCCGATTTCAAACTTGACACCCGGATATGGTATAGGATATGATATGTTAATTAATAGACCAGAATATGGATTATCAAAACTCTAAAAGGATTATCCGATGGTTTTAATCTGAATAATACGATTGTTTTATTAAAATGTCTAAACTAATAGAGCATAGTTTGCAGCTAGTGAGTTGACGAGTTCGTCTGTTGAAACAACTCACTTAAATACTCATCGTAAATACTATGCAGTACAACTTTGTTAGTTACTAGGTTATTGAACAATTATTTTTTGTTATATGATTTGACAATATACTTATGCGCGTATCTATCCGTTTAATTTTATTTCCGCTCTGAATCAAATCTTACCGAATCTGCGACCACATATATATGCATCCAATCATTATTCGCACCGCTCTGTATCTGATAGAAAAATATGGTGAAGGATATGGTAGAGACAAAATGCAATTTGATCCGATCTGTGTAGATCCCTAGTCTCTAGGCATCTAAACGTGAATGCCAACCGCCTTGCCTACACCTAGAGCCTTTTCCAACCTTGTGTTTACTTCATACACAAAGCACACATTGCCCGCATACTAACTACATAAATGCAAGATGTGAGCATGAAAGAGTGACAAAATGAGCAATCATCGACTGCAAGGGAAGAATTGAACCATGTTGAACCTCATTTGGATTGTAACAGATTTAAAATATACTATCCATTTAGTAAAAAGATACATCATAATAGTCCCCTCTCCACTCTCCTCTCTCCCCTCTCCTCTCTCCTCTCGACCCCTCCGCGCCGCCACCCCAGGGCGGCGCCAGGGGGATCAGATCCCGGGCCCTCAACTCCTCCTCTCGGCCGGCGAAGCCTGCCGCCGTTGCCGCCGGCTTTTGCCGCGGTGGCGGCGCCGCCCGGCGCCAAAGGCGCTAGGGCTGGAGGTTGTGGCGGCCACTACCGGGCGTGACTGGGACGCCTCGGGCAGGGGGCTGTGCACGGCGGCCATGGCGGCTGCCTGGCCGTGCGGCGGCGATCGGCGGCCGCGATGCGGCGGTGGTGGCTGCGGATCTCGGTCCCATCGAGATCCATCTTTGACACATCCGAAGGTGCGAGAAGGGGGCAGCGAGGGGCAGCGGCGCTCCGCTGTCGGCGCTTGGGCCCCATGATGGGCCTAGCGCGATCCGGCCAGCGACGAGGTCGGGTGGTGCGGCTGCCGGTGAAAATCGCGCCGGCTTCGGCTATGGCGGACGATGGCGGCGTCTCCGACGTCGTTTCCTTATCGAGGCATCGTCATTGCAGTCCGCGTCACCCATCTTGGACTGCTCCGGGGGAAACCCTAGATCTGGGTCTCCCGGATCGGACGATGACGGCCCTTTCAGGGTCGTTCTCCCTCCTGGGGGCATCGTTTTGGAGCAGATGCTGGATGGGACGGGCAAGGAGAGGTGGCGTGTTGAGGCATCTAACACGTCGTCGACGGCGAGTCTTGGCGGCGCGGCGCAGCGGAGTCTCGGCGCTGGACGTGTGATGATGATGACGCGCAGATCGGATATGCTGTTTGGCGTCATGGCGACGTCGCCGGCCGGTCTTGCAAGGTCATGGCGTTGATCTTTGCCTAAAGATGGGTTCGAGGAAGACGGCGGTAGCGACTTCTGTAGCGCGCGCATGCGGTGCGCGTTGAGAGTTTGCTGGACCGGTACTCCGGTTGTAGATGATGCGTGTAGGTGGGAGGTCAAGGCATGCGGCTCTGATCATGGCCACCCCCATCATAGTTGTAGCGACTTTTTGTTGCCGAGCGGCTGACTTCGGTTTGATCAATGTTGTAACTTGTAAACTTTGATGAATAATTGCGGATGGTTGTGTGCATCACTTCAATGCAGAGGCCGGGGACCCGCACCCTCTTATCTAAAAAAAGTCCATAAACTTGGGTTAGGATATCTTTATAATGATAAGTTGTAATTCTGTTATGATATTTAACTGTACTAAAATCAATGCGAGCATATTGTATATTGTACATCAAACTGGTATGAATTATCCTTGGAATGAATACAATTATGTCGCCCTTTTGACGACCTGCTTTGATTTAGAAAAAATTTACCTCATGAAAAAATTGAGTCTAAAATCTAGCAAAATGAACAATTCTGAAAACCAGATACATTTCTGCATTAGCATTGTTGTGTATTTGAAATGATGCGCGATTTAATTTGATAGTGGTATACTTGAATTATGTAATATTTCACGCGACTAATGTAATTAGAGATAATAAAAAATAGCAGTGAATATTACGCGCCAAAATGTGTAAACGAGAAAACTATGAGATTTATTAACAAAAAATATTTATATAAAGAAGTAAAATATTTAGTCCAAACAAGCAATATCACACACCTATTAACGATTAAGCAATGCATACAGATGTTCGTGGTGAGCTTTCTCCATCGCGCGCGTGCCATCGCCCACCAGACGTGGATTCTCCTTCTGACTCATATTTATTTTTTCCTCCTTTTTTTAGATTACAGATTTTTTTTTAGAATTCTTTTGAACAAGTCGAATAGATCACCGTCAATTTTTAGATCATGGCAACATGGTGAGCAATGCTGGGTCTCGTCTCGGTATTTTTTTATTGTGGGCCTTGCTACGGTGCAGGCCGTCGATCAGTTCCGTTTGCTTTTTCATGTAGTTAAATTTATTCATGAAAGTAGGGACATGAACTTTGATGCCCACCATGTTGCCAGAAGCTAAATCTCTCAGTAGTTTGGGCGTAGGGTGTGGTTTATTGATCCACCAGATGATGTATCCATGTTTGATATCGTTGAATAAAGTCCCTACTTTCCCCCCTAAAAAACAACTAGTTGACATGTACGTGCAACACACGTCTTTATTTTACGTCGCCTTACTTCTTTTACATGGCTGGCTGGGATACACAGGATACGCTGCCTTACTTTTTTACACTTTTCCATCGGTTCTAAATTTATATTTCACACAATTTTATCATAGAGTCAGAAAGTCAATTGCGTCTGCTCTTTTGTTTGAGAGGGTTGTACATAGATAATTCAAAATGGAACATTACAGACAAAAAGTTCCAGATTAAAACATACAGTCCGCACAGATCAATTAGCCCATCTACAAAGCTTAAAAATTTGCAGAAGATGTACCAATGGGATCCATACACATCAGATCAGAGAAAGAATTATCCATCAGATACGCATATCAATGTGACCAGACAAACCGTGCCTAACGTGGGAGAATTTCATATTTCAAGGCCACTTCATAATTGAAAAAGGAAAATTGGCTGCCGAGATCAACAAAGAATGAAAGCACAACAAAATCCGGGTACCAGTTTGAGTGCTCATGGCTACTTTTCTTCACAACAAAAGTTGTCGGAACGGTGGACATCAGAACAGCAGGATCGTGGCAATTTCGAGGACGGGCAGAAATTCGAGCAACGGAACTTGCAATCGAGATTGAGCTGAGATTTTGTGGGAGGGAATCGCGTCCTTTTTATAGGCTTTCTGAAAAGGCAAAGCAGAGTCCATATTGTTCGACGCATTTTTGTACGAAATTATGGACCTCATATGCGTACAAGGTATAAGCGTTGAGCTAGTACTAAAATAAAATTACGTACATGCAGCTAGCTGGTTGTTCCATCGATCAACTCAGTACGTGCATGCATGGGGCTGGTCCATGGGTGGATCCATCAGCTTCGATCGTGTGCACAGGCATGAACTACCTTTCGGCAGCTAAAGTATACACAAGCGCCGTATCCAGGTTGGTTGGTTTCATCGAAGTGATCAGATAGGCATCAGACGAAGGCCGAGATCGCGAACGATCGGCGTTTCTTGCGGCAGAAGATCGCGCGGCCGGCCCGTCCGCCGTGGAGATATACTCACCCGTGCCTAACAGAAGCCGAAGATCACGTATCTGAGTTGCCGCCCGAGCATCGTTATCCTCTCACACGGGCTAGCTATAAAAACACACACCTGGAGGAGAGGAGGGCAGAGGGGGACCCTGGAGGAGACGGCAGCGAGAAGCAAACGCGCCTGCACCCCAGTCATCGGATCGCATCGGAAGAAGGCCCGTGGACACAGGAGGACAGATCGCATCCGGCCGGAAACACGGAGAGACAGCCGGAGCCCCAATACCCATAGAAGGTAACCACCAGCGCTGAGGAGAGGAGCCAGGGAGCATGGCGGCCGCCCTCGTGCACAACCCCCATGGGCGACAATGAGACGGCGTTTGGCTGGACGGATGCGCCGGCGACGGCGATGACGCACACTGCGCCGACGTGCAAAACCAGAGGTACGAACGAATCCAAGTATGGATAATGGACGCCGTGGAGTCGGCTCCATCACGCCCACCGCTGGAAATCTCAACGCCCACACGTCCGCACGCCAGCTGCTGTCAACGGAGCTGCAACGGAGACTACATCGACACAACAGGCCATCTTCAACGACCTCTCCCTGATGCCGACCCCAGACACTTCATCGATACTCCCGCGCCAGACTTCCTCGACACATCTCCCCGACAAGGATGCCGACTGCACCTGCACATCGTCTTTCGTCAACGTCAACAATCTACGCCAGTTGAATTACACGACCAGGACACATCAAGCCTCCAGAAGATCTTGCATGTCTTTGGCGCCACAAGATCTACATCGACAACTTCATATACCGTCATCATCGAGCCACGTTGCCACGCGACAACATTCAAGTCTTCTTCGACTTCTACACCAACACTTTTCCTCGACATCGTCCTAGCATCGACGAGGCGAAGCCACTCCACCGACATGTCCTTTTTCCGATGAAGCAAACCACTTCTTGCCGGGCACCGATGAGGCGAAGGCAAGACATCAAGTCCGACCGACGAGGCGGACATCACAAGGCCGGGCACCGACGAGGCGAAGGCCGCCTATCTGTCTGAGCTGACGAAGCCAGACATCTTCATCATCGGACATCGACAAGTTGGAGGAATGCGACTAAGCATCGCCGGAGCGACGGACGTACCGCTCCATCTTCCACTTCACCATTGCATCATCATTATCCACACCAAGCGTATGGAGAAGACGAGACTTGAAGACGACGACCATTGCAGCAGCTTAATCGGAGGTGGTCTGCGACTTGATCTCGCGGACGTAATTAAGCGGGAGCCTTCCGAGGCCCCGTGAACCAGAACTTCACAATCGCCCAAGTCATATCGGCCGCGCTAGCAGGCCACGGAGCGCATATTGTAAAGGGATCATGTACTTTTGTTTCTCCTTTGAGAGATTAATAAAATGCAAGTTTCCCTATATTTTTATTTGTGTACTTAGTACACTGGCACGCCCGCATATGTTTTTTTCCCCTGGCGCGTAGAGAGATAATAATACGTCATACGCGTAAGTTATTATTTTTCGTGCCAAACACATATCAAACGTTGTTGAGCAGAGTTGTAGATAGCTTCGCCTTACCCTGGCCTTCCTGAACGGGAAAGGATTCCATGTCGTGCAGCACCATGGATGATGAAGGAGAGTTTGTATCGGAGGAGAGCAGAGTTTGTATTGGAGAAGTAGTACCGGAACTCGCTGCCAGAGTCGGCTTCTGCAGTTGGTTCTGCCACAACACTGTCTTCAGCTGAAGGCGAAGATGCATCGTACCCAACCTGATTTTTTTCTCCTGGCACAAAAAGAAGAATTGGTGATTTTTTTTTACTGAAGATCAAGGATGTCTGCTACCAGCTACCTTGGAGTGCTTATGATTCAAGGAGTTGCTAAAACCTGAATGAAAGAGTGTGTGTGAAAAGCCTTTACCTCGTCGGCGCTGCCGGCAGGTTCAGGCTCGTCCGTCGCCTGACATGCGACCCTTCTGCTCCTATACCTTGAACGAAATTGATTGGGCAATGGAGGAAGTATGAGAAATCAATCACCAAGAAACGCCCCTCAAAGCTGCTCCGAGGGCCGGCGGTGAGCGGGAGGGAGGAAGGGAGCGTGACCATGAAGCGAGCGCTTCTCGCCGGAGCGGAGGTGGACACGAGGAGGAGCTGGAAGCTAGGAGCCGACGCGCCGCTCAGGAGGTCGAAAGGCGTTGCCCTGCACCTCGAAACGCTGCAGCACCAGCACTTCTCGACGCCGTTCGGGAACGGCCCAGAGAAGCCATTACGTGACAAATCCAGAGACAAGCAGCTAATGAAACTTGAGGTCGAACCCCGGAGGCACGGCTCCGTTCAGGCCGTTCATGGACAGGTCGAGAGCCTCCAGCTGCTCCAGCCCAAGAAAGGTCTCGGGGATGGCGCCGCTGAACCCTGAGCCTGCAGGAAGAGCCAACTGGCCATGTCGCCGAGCTCCGGCGGCAGCGGGACGCCATGAACTGGTTCCCGGACAGGTCGAGGTAGTGGAGGCTGGTGAGGTTTAGGAACAGCGCCGGGTGGAGCACGCCGGAGAGGCGGTTTCCGCAGAGGTCGAGCACCTGGAGGCCCCACAACTGCCTGCTCCGTCATGGGCCGAACGAAGGTCCCAGGCAACGGGGAACGGCGCGGCCGCCATCAGGGGAACTCTGCGAGACCGCCGGCGAGGGGAACAGGACGTCGCCCTTGCTCTCTCGTGTCTCATGGTGCGCGGCCGGCAAAGTTAAAACAAAATAACGTTTCGCGTGGATTGTGTTGAGATGCTCAACACCGAACGTGCAATCTCAGCATTTGATCAAATATTGGACGCATACGATTTAATGTATCCGGCATATGTTTGCTCTTTTAATATTAGTATAGATTCCAGTTGATAACTTGGACAAACAAAATATTTCAACTCAGTTGTACAAGTGTTTGGATTGCGTAGGCCAATACGTACCATCATGTTGCATTATTGAGCGTATTAATCCTACAAGGTACGGTTAGTTGTACGGAGTAATCATCATCGTCATCCTCCAGCTACAGGTAAGGAAACTGCATCCCTGAAGTTAAGGTATGTTTGTGGTAGCTTCAGAAACCCAAATCCAACACTTCATGCAATCTTCTGGTCGTGTAGACACGATTATTTTTCACCAGTATCAGTCAACAAAACATTTGTGAGAAAACTGCGTGTCTACTTAACCCGGCGAACTCAGATTTTGCAGCGCCTAGACTCTGACACGGTACTCAAATTCAGACTTCATTCATCAGGTGACTGAAAGTCTGGAAGTGCATAGTTGGTTACTTGTTTGTGCACATCGCAAATTCGCACATCACATTCACGAGCTCATTCTACACTTCAGGGTCTGTGACGTGTATCCCTGTACTGAAAAAATGAAGAATGGATCTGCATCCCTGAACTTGAGGTGTGGTGAGGTGAGCTGGACCATACCTTCTCTTCTCAGGGGATGCGGACGGAGGCCCTGCCGTGCACGGTAGGGTGCAGGGGGGTAAATCCATGCAGATGCAGTGCTGGAAGTCCAGACCCAGGTCGTCGTTTCTCTGATCGTTGCTACTCGTAGTTGCTACCACCACTCGGTGTCTCGATATGCCCACTTCATCTCACAAACTAAAACATGCCATCTCCGTTAGTAATGCAAATGAAAAATTTCCTAACTTCTCGACTATATACTAACAGTGGCGGAGGCAGGATTGGCCTAATTTGCATGTTGAGGGGGGCCGGACTAAGCAAATAAAATTAAAACTGCACTGTTCATGTGCTTAATATGAAGGAATCCATGGTGTTAGGGGGGGCCAGGGCCCCTGCTGGTCCCCCCCAACATGAAGACGTAAATTACATCATAAATGGAAAGATATTTCTATCTGTAATAAAATATCAGAATTCATACAAACAGATGCATACAGAGACCTCTCCTACTGTAAGGGCATCTCTAACCGATCCCCAAAACTTTAGAGGAGTAAACCGACTCCTAAAACTTAGAGGAGTAAAAATACTCCTCTAAAGGTGGACGGCGCGGAACCGATCCCCTAAATTTAGAGGAGTAAACTTTTTTTTTGTAGAAATCAAATTATCAATAGCCAAACATTCGGCATAGTTCACATACAATCAAATAAAATGTTTACGAATGAATAAATATTAAGTTTACAAACCAAATAAATTCAAAGCCAAACACATGGCAGGGTTCAACAAATCATCAGAATAGTTCAAACTAAAACTAGGTAGCACCATGGAGAACCCAATGATGCTCAACAAGGTCCTGCTGCAGCTGTTCATGCACCTCCTTGTTCTCAATGCGCGCATGGGCTTGAAGGAATGTTTGGATCTTGTTGGCATCATGTGCTGGTTCTACCTGATCACCATTGGAGATGTACCGGAAGTTCTCGGGCATGCCGCGCTCATCTTCAATGATCATGTTATGCAAGATGATGCAACACTTCATTATTTGCCAAAGCACCTTTGGCTTCCAATACTCAGCAGGGCCTTTGATTATGCCAAATCTCTTCTGAAGCACACCAAAAGCAATCCAAAATAGGCATGCCAAATCCATAGATCCTTCGATGCCACCGCCTCTAGGATGATTGTTGGATCGTTGCAATGGCCCTTGTACTGACCTTTCCATCCAGCTGGACAATTCTTCCATGTCCAATGCATGCAATCTATTGAGCCAAGCATCCCCGGCCATCCTCTTTCTTGGCTCTCACCCAAGAGCCTCTCGGTGTCATCCTCATTGGGTGCCCTTAAATACTCATCCCCAAATATCTCAATCACAGCCATTGTGAACCTCCGGACAGCCTCCAAGATGGTATCTTCGCCAATACGAACATAGTCGTCAATGGTATCCGCAGAACACCCATATGCAAGCCCTCGGCTCTATCCCGGTTACTCGGTCGAACACCTCACGGGCGGAGGAGGTGACGAGGTTGGCCGGGCGGTCGTCGGGTAGGGCAGAGGAGGTGTCGAGGGGGACGGTGCCTGCCTTCTATAGCCTTCCCAGCCTCCGACGGCTCGAAGTTGCGGCGAATCGACGGCGACGGAGCCCGATTTCCTCCAAATCGGGCCGGCGGCCGGCGAAAACGAGCTCGCCCCGTCGATTCCGGCGACGGCGAGAGGCGGCGAGCGAGGGAGAGGTGGGCCGGAGGGCGGCGGAGGGACCGGGGTGGGGGCGGCGGGGTATGGGGGTCGCCGGCGGCGACGCCGGCGGGAATAGGTGTGGCGGATCGAGCGGCGGGAGGTTTTCTCGGAACTGGCCTCGGAGGAGTAAATTTAGGAGTCGGCCGCCACTTTTACTCCTCCGATGAGTAAAAATTCCCTCCTCTAACCGTTTTGGGGATCGGTTAGGTGCCGTCGCTGCCTATTTTTACTCCTCTAACCGATTTTAGGGGATCGGTTAGAGATGCCCTAAGCTCCTCAAAAAAAGGCAGATACATACTGGGAGATCATCTCAATCTCCAAAATGAAATGTGGCCACACGTATCCTTTTCGTGGAAACCCCACTGATACGCAAGTTTATTGCAGGCATAGATGTGAGCCGTACAAATTTCTTCCACGCCATCACATTCTGACAGGCCAGCATCACAGAAATCCTACTGGCAGGGAAGTTTAATTGCGCACATAAATCATAAATGTTACACTAGAAATTTCTTCTCCAACGATATAATCTCTCTATATATCATACCACGGCGTATGTATTCTATAGCAACAAAAACATAGTGTCCTTGGCAAAAGCACCAATGGACAAGCTTCTACTCTCCAACACCCACATAGCGATTTTGGCTGCCCTTCTCTTGCTCCCCCGAGGCAAGAGCTTTGTAGAGCCATCATCATCGTCTGCACATGCAAATGATACGGCTACCAGCTGTATCTCCGACGAGAGGTACGCGCTTGTCGGCTTCAAAGCAGGCCTCTCGGACCCTGCAAATCTCCTTTCATCATGGTGGGGTGATGACTGCTGCAAATGGAGGGGCGTCCACTCAGCAGCTGGAACAGCCATGTTGTCAAGCTCGACCTCCCGGGCCATGGCTGTGACCCCCAGCGAATACACGCAGGTGCTAGGAGGCAACATCAGCTCCTCGTTGCTTGGTCTACGACATCTACAATATCTCAACCTCAGCTGCAACAAGGTTTTAAATAGCCGGCTATTGCATTTAGCCCCGGTGATTTTGAAAGCTATGAAAGGCTATAGCCGGGCTATAGCGCGGCTATAACCTTATAGCCGTTTTGATATATAATGATAGAAAATTAACTTTTAAGAACGTGTATTCGTATATATATCACTAATTTAATGATACATAACATATTCACATAAGATATACGAATAACTAGAGTACTAAACCGTAGTTCAAGATAGAGTTCTATACCCATATTAATGTCAAAAACAATATAGAGTTGAGTTTTATTCCAAATATTATTGAGCGGACAATTTTGGTCCAAACTTTTTGGGCGTCTAAGCCGAAAATTTAGCGGCTATGGGGCTAAATTGGGGCTAAATCAATTTAGCCAGGCTATTATCGGCTATTATCACTATAGCCTATGGAGGTCATAGCCGTAGCGCAAAGCCTCTCGAAAGGCTATAGCTGGCTATAGCCGGCTATTTAAAACCTTGGCTGCAATGGGTTCGATGGGGTAAAGAATACCAGAGTTTTTTGATTCCCTCTACAAGTTAAGATACATTGACCTATCGAGCTCAGGCTAGATCGGAAGGATACCGCCGCAGCTCGGTAATCTCTCTAACTTACAATACTTAAACCTCTCCTCGTTCTATGGAACTACATACCCCATGGATATCACATGGCTGTCACAGTTAACTTCCCTTGAGCACCTGGACCTGAGCTTTGCAAATCTCAGTACAAATGTTCACTGGCTTACAGTGGTGAACATGCTTCCATCTCTGAAAATTCTTCGTCTTAGCAATTGCAATCTTAGAACTAGCTCTGGTTCATATCAGGTTTCAATCTGACTTCTCTCGAAACACTTGACATTTCCTATAATTACTTCTATACACATATAACACCCAATCTGACTAAATTTTTCGCTTGGGTTGCTTAGTTTGTGCACACAATCCAGATCATTGGTAGAGGTTCAGACTTCTTCAGACTAACTAATTTTGCCGCACACCGTGTCTGTTCATAATTTCAGATAGGAGTAGGAATGTCAAACACAAGGGATTTTATTTCATCACACAATCCAGAGATCGATCACTGGCAGAGTATTTGCTTTGCTGTATGTACAGAGTGACAGACTAGAAGCAGAACACTGCAGGTTGATCACCGGCAGAAGAAGAAGAACAAGCAAGCGTACTAGTCCGTTACTCCGGGTCGTCGTAGGAGAGATGGAAATCGGTGGCGCAGCCGGCCGCGTCGGGGTCCTCGGCGCCGCAGCAGTCGTAGAACTTGACGGCGTAGGGCGGGTCGTCGTCCTTGAGCTCATAGTACCTGCACCGTCGCATCCGTGGTTAAGGACCAGATCGATGGATGGATCATCTGACTGACTGACTGACTGACTGACTGACTGAAGCGGGTATCGGAATCGGAGGAGATGCCTCTTCTGGTCGTCGTGGCGGCGGCAGACGAAGAAGGAAGGGTGGAACCTGCAGGACTGGGGCGTGTTGCCCGACGGCGAGTACTTCGCCTTACACCGCCGGCACACCCTCGCCGGCGCCGTCGCCGTCGCTGTCGTCGTGTCTTTCTCCATCGAGTACTCCCCGGAGTCTCCTCTCTCTGTCATTTCCAGTTTTTTCTTCTTTCGGATCAAGACGAATAGACGAATTGCTGTTGTTGGGCCTCAGCTCGGTGATTTCTTACGCGTGGGCCGTCCTATGGGCTATAATACAATGCATGCCGTCGATCAGTTCCGCTTTGCCATCTTTTTTTTCTCGTCTCCCTCATCTCTTTGTCCAAATGTTGTGTCTCCAACTTGCAGTTCATAACCTAAACAGACAAAATGTTTCAATTAAATTCTCAGAAAAAATAAAATTCATCACTAAAGTAAAAACTCTAAGAAATACGGAAAAAAAAGGGCAGAGCTCACAAGATGAGTCTTTCTATGATCCGGCTCTTTCATTCATGTGTTTGTGTTATTATTTGTGATCCATTTATTCTCAGGCAATCACCGCCTCAAAAGAAAATCTGTTTGAACCCTTTTGAAACCACAAAAGGCATAACGAAATCTTGATGCAATGACTATCAACATTTCTAGCTTGGCCACACCGTAGAATTTCTTTCCTCATATTAATGTCTTTGCACAAGCCCTGTAAAATATGGTGTTTCTTATTGGAACAAAAAGGTCCCCTATATCTTCATATTCTTTCTCTCACACCATTTAAATTTTAATCTTGTGGGAGATGCTCTTATACATGAACGGTCGTTGTTATTCGGTTTCCATTAATGTCTTGGATCAACATAATATACCAATTTTCTTGATGGGATGGATTCATGTTGGATTGCATCTCCAAACGTATAGGTCGACTTTCCTCCATGCTTCACCAATGTTGCTCTCCTCTTGGCGTCTCTATCCCTCTAAAGAAAAAAGAGGCAATTATACAAGTGCTTGGATTGCGTAGGCACCACCATCCTGTTGCATTATTGAGCTGACTAATCCCACTAGCTATAGCTACTAGTACGGAGTAATCATCATCACACACACCGGAATGGAATCTTTGACGAGGAATAATTAAGCTACGGTGCCTTGCCATCCGATCGAATTTGGCTTGTTAACTACTGTCACGCAGATGATTAACAACACATCACGCATACCGCAAGCGAGGAACTAAGAGCATCTCCCGCGGCGCCCAAATGGGCGCCCAAAGGCCGTTCGGACAGGCCCTTTGGGCGCCGTCCGGACTGCCTTGCCTATTTGGGCGCCCTCGCTCCCCACTCGCGACGCCCAAACATTATTCATATATGAAATTTTGATACGAAAATGCATATATTTCATTGAAATTTCATTCGAACTAACATAATTCATTCAAATTTAAATCTAGACCTATACTATATCTAGTAAGTAGGGTGGCACGCCGGGCACCCGCAGTTGGGGCAGGCGCCGGCCCTTGCGGCGGCGAGCACAGGACCCCGGCGGCAGTCCGAGCAGAGGCAGTAGAGGTAGCCGGTGGTGGAGGTGGTGGCGGCGGAGCTGGAGGTGGTGGCGGCGGATGCGGTGGCGGCGGCAGAGGCTATGTCGGCCTCGATGGCGAGCTGCATGTGGCCGGGATCCCACTCCGGCATCGGCGGCCAGTCCCCTAAGCCGTCATCATCACCATCGACCTCCTCCGCCTCTTGTTGACGTTACGGCGGAGGAGGTTGCACGCGGCCTCGTTCCGATCTTGCGCGACGAGCCTGCTCCACCGCCTCGTAGCGAACCCTCTCCCGTTCCATGCCCGCTGCGAAGTCCTCGTCGGTGGTGTTGATGAGGCTGTCGTCGTCGGAGTCTTCGAGCCAGTCCGCAGGCGGCTGGGGGCGAAGAAGGAGTGGAGGCGGTAGGCGTGCTCGAGCTCGACCTGCTTGTCCCAGTACGCCGAGTTCGGCTCAAACATGGGGTCGTCGTGCAGCTCCGGCGCCATCGTCCCCATGCACGAGGCGACGTAGTCGAGCCGCGCCTGGCCGGCCAGCATGGGTGCAACGGGGACGTGCACTGGGTTCGTGGCCCATCCCTCGGGGAGGACGTAGTTCGCCGGCACCGGCGTGTTAGTGCGAACAAGCTCGCGCGCCTCAGCTTCCATGAGTTGGTTCGCCGGTGGCGGAGGAGGAGGTGGCGGAGCATTGACGGCCGACGAGCCTGCCTCCTGCGATGGCCAGCCGCGGCGAGCCATGGTGCTCTGCCAAGCCTGGCTGTCACGGTGGCGACGACGGGCCTCCGTCTACGCTCGTGTCTCTTCCTCCGTGGCGCGCCGGGGAGAGGCCATGGCTAGGTGTGGGATGGAGATGGCTGTGTGAGATGGTGGAGACGGCGAGGAACCCGCTCTATATAGCGGCCGGGGAGGCGAACGGATGAGGTCGCCTTAAATCCGGTCGTCCAACGGCTCGCCTGCCACACCATTAACGGCTCGCCTGCATTGACGTCGTCGTGGCGCAGACGCTTGCTCGCCGCAGAGCGAAGCGACGCGTCGCTGCGCCCGGCTGGGAAACCGAGACGCCGCCTGGCATTAATGCAGCCTCTTGTCTCACTGTCAGGCGTGGCCCACGCGTCGGGAGCCGACGTGGCGTCGCGTTTCCTTCCGTCTGGGGCCGCCCCAAGCCTCCCCAAGTTGAGGGTGTGGGCTGGACGTGCCGGACTGGGTACTGGGTCACGCTGGACCGAATTCGTGTTTGGACGCCGCGAGTGAGCGCGATTTTGTGTCCGGCATGTCCCAAACGGCTTTAGGCGGCCGTTTGAGCGCCCCGACTGGAGATGCTCTAAAACATCTCAGTTGGTGTATTTTGAGAAGCGACGACAGAGACCGATGTGTCTGTAAGTTGATTTAGGGTGGACAAACTTGTTTAAATGATCATGGCTTGTTTATGTCCTTTGATTAGTTAAAAAGAGCAAAAGGGAAACCGTGTAGTTTGACCCGACTCCACACATGTACACTAACCAGAGGGTGACATCACAGCTTACATCAGTTGGATAGGGAGATGCCGGTGGACTGGGATCCCATGGGAGGATGCCACGTGGACTAGTGGTATATTCTAATGGTCAGCCAAATAATTGAGTAGAATGTTCCCCTTGCACGATGCAACTCCTCTCCCGATCGAGCTACTACCTGCAAAACTTTCTTTAATCTCCTCTTTCTCGCTAACAATTTGGTATGTCGGAGCATATACTAGTTCTATGTGTGTCTCACTTGGCCAAGAACTTTTTCTATGCAATTGGATCCACAGTTGGGCTTGACATCGAGTGTGCACCACGACTCAAGGCTAGTGGTGGACATTTCTTGTTCGGCTTCTCTATCCATGGAAAAGGGCCCGTGCGTTGCAACGGGTAGAAAACAGGAAAATGCCTGCTTAGTAAAACCACTAATGTTTGCACTGTGTAAATGTAGAGTAGACCATAAGTTGTTAAAGAAGTAATCGAAATGATGCGTCATTTGGATCATTATCCAGGAGTATTGTGCAACAAAACTACAAGAGTTAAGAACTACGTGGCGCCAAAGTGTCCTAGCAAAGAACCTGCAGGGAATGGCTTTCTAAATTATTTCATGGAACAGTCACCAGAGAGAACCAGCAGCTAAAAGGAAAAGAAATGAATTGGAAACCTCCATATTGGAAGAAAAAGAAATGAATTGGAAACCTCCATATCGGAAGAAGATGGCATGTTCAAATTTTTAATCAAGGTTCTCGAATAAACCCATGACCACCAACGACGTGGCTAACTGCCCGAAGTTTAATCTGTAAATATGAGAGCGGATTATAAGTGAACCTATTTATCCCGTTGCATCCTTTCTTATCTATTGCATCTATTTGTTTATTTATTTTTTGTTTGGAACGATTAATGTATAGAGGTGTGCAAAAATTCGATGCATCTATCTTTAGATAGTTACTCTCTCAGAAATAAATAAAAAAGCAGATAAGCATCAAAGGCCTAGGTTAAATAAATTATTAAGGTTTAACTTCGCTGAAATGGCATATTACTCCTCATATGTTCACCGTGAAAAAACATTGATTCAGGACGGTTTTTAGTTTTCATACAGTTTCTATGCCGCTTTCCCTTCGATGGATCCTAAATTCAAGAAGTTAGCACTGCGGAACAGTCAGAAAATTTTACAACCAAATAGCCACGGATATCAATCCTAGTCAAGGATGGTAGTGTATAGTTAACGAGGCCATGCTCAATCAATGTTCATTTTGTTTCTTTGAGAACTCGACCAATGGTTTAGCCAACACATAGAAATGGTGTGAATTGGTTTTTTTACAACCCAATCTATCATCTGTTCATTTGAAGAAGTGGTTCACATTTTACAATAGCCATTCTACCATCAATTCATTTGCATATTTTTCTTCCGTGCTAACATATATAAAGTGTGGAGTCCGTCAATCTACCATCAATCTACCATCAATTCATTTGAATCAGTTACTCATGCAAGAAATCAGTCTAGACACCAGAGGGCATGAACAAGAAGAACCAGAAGAAACCTGCAGCTTGAGGACGGTGGTCTTCTGCGTGTCGGTGAGCACGCTCCCGCCGCCGGACGAGTCGGTGAGGAAACCCCCAAGGTACAGAAACGCCGCGAAGCCGACGAGGGTCAAGAGGAAGCCAGAGCCGCCGAAGCCGATGCCGAAGACGGGGCCGACGGACACGAAGGGCGAGGGGGAGTAGAAGGGCGCGGAGGAGTACCCTCCCTGGGCGCCGGCGCGGTGTAGCCGTAGGAGGACCGGGAAGACGGTGACGACGACTGCGAGGAGGAGAAGGCGGACCCGCCGAAGCGGCCGCCGGAGGCGGCCAGCGCCGCGTCGTGGTGGGCCCCGCGGTGGCCGCGAGCAGCGCGCTGGCGAGGAGGAGGGCCAAAGCGGGCTTCTTGAGCACCGCGAGGGAGTCGAGGAGGGACCGCTTGAGCGCGTCGAGGAGGGCGTGGGGTGGCCGAGGCGGCGAGGAGGAGGAGAGGGGCGGGAGGCGGGGTGTCGTTGCCTGGCAACGGAGGCGCAGGTCACGGAGGGGCGAGGGGCGGAGGAGGTGTAGGCCGCGGCGGGGCGGGAGCGAGCGCGGGAGGGGCAGGGAGAGGAAGCGGGCTGGTTCGAGGAGGGAGGCGGCGGCGGCCATGGCGCCGAGTGGGTGGAGGTGCGGGGGAGAGGAGGCGGGGGAACGCGGGTTAATTTCCGTATTCATCAGGGGTCTTTCTGTAAAACGGCGCGGTGCAGCCTCCTTTGATCCATGGACTGCGGGTTGATTTCTCTATTTGTCAGGGGGGGTTACAAAACGGCCGACGTACCAAACGAAGGAAGCCTTGCTTCCTTTATTATTAGGTAGAGATTAGAAAGTGTGGACAATGTTGGCACCTCATAGTAGGAGTTTAAGCATTTGATTCTTCTAAGAACAGTATCCAAGATGACGCAAAAACAATCTTTCCGTACGCGATATTCGTCGGCTCCCCTCCTGCTTTGTCTCCTCGGTGGTGGGAGGCGGGTGGAATTGATGTTGTTTCCTGGTTGTACTTAGGTCTAGAGCGTATATGTTTGTCTTCAAGTGAGCATACCTTCAATTCATGTGAGGATACATACAAGTGGAACTTGGAAGGGGATGTCGAGGACTCCCCCGTTTGCATATGAGGCATACTTTCCCGGCAAAAATCGTGAACCTGGCACTGTACTCATTTGGAGATCTAGAGTGTCGATGATTTGCAAGTTCTTCGCTTATTGTGGTCAAGAAGGTGTTGGACCGTGGAAAGACTAATAAGCAGTGGCGGCGCCACCAGGGGGGCGAGGAGGGGCGGCCGCCCCCCCTCAGCTCGGTCAATTTTTTGCTAGTTAGCTAGCTCGCTCAAGGAAGAACGATTGATCCATTGGACGGACAGCTAGCTCAACTCTTGTACGTATGTACGTATACTAGATGGATCTAGCTAGCTCATGTACTACACGGTTTCAAAATCAACCCGGCTTGCTAGGAGGAAGAAAAGGACTAAAGAGAATATTTGAGTTTATAGTAAAAATTTATGGAATCTGTTCTGCTCGGACACTTTTTAGCCCTTAAAATTATTTTACAGTTCCCATTAGACGCGTTTTTAGGGTCCTATTTTTACGGAATCTGCTAGAGATGCTCTTAGTCAAATAATTTGGGGCTTATTTGGGCTAAACTGGCTGAGCTGGACAATTAATTTTGGCTCTTACCATGGACGACCTAGCGGCCCTCGCACGTTTCGACTCGACTTGCTCGCTCCCCCTTGCATGGTTTGATCACACGGAGAGGAGGAGCCGGATTTCACTTTTCAGCTGGTTAATTCTCCATCTTGCAGATTGATCAGTTTTTATGTCTATTCTTGTCCGGCACTGACTGTTGTAGTAAAATACTCAAAAAAATTATGTCTACTTTTATGTCAAGTGGCGGGAGTCCGTGTTAGAAGTTCTTTAAGTTGTCTTTTATGTTATTTGTGTCAATGCTAGTGCTTTATGAGTACGAAAATTGAATCTTCATGGACCCTTTATTGTTATATAGACTCATTTTTCTGGCTTAATTTTTTAGACCTTGTGGGTCCCCCCCCCCCCCCCTCGACTCAATTTCTGGCTCCACCACTGCTAATAAGGCAGGGGGTTTCCGCACCCCGCCCCAACGCCTGTTGTGTGCCGAGCAGCATGAGACCTTGAGACAGCTTCTGCTTGGTTGTGTGGTTCATCAAGTCTTACTTCGTGACTAGGACCTTTCTGAGTAGACGTCGCAGCAACACATCAAACTCCCATAGTGGCAGGAAGCGAGGGACACACTAATGAGTGACAAGTAAGACACTAGGACGGTGATCATCCTAGTCTGCTGGTGCATGTGGAAGCCGCGGAGTGATATCGGGTTTCATGGTACGACGGCTCCATGAGGACAGTCATCGACAGGATCAAGGCTGAGGTGGAGCAGTGGAGGACATCTCGTCTACTCCAAGGTGAGCTCTTCGGGAAAGGGGATGAGGGCCGATGATGTGGAGTGCAATAGAGTTGTTTCATTTGTTTTTGGACGTCAAGGACAAGCGAACATTCATTGGAGCAAACAAAACAATGAGTTGCCACGTGTCAACGTCATAGCTTGAAAGTTGTCATACACATCGATCAGAAAATCAAACGGCTCGTAACTCGTTCATTCCACGTTGTAAAATCTGAACATTCGCTCCTCATAATCCCCCTTGGTTTTTAGGTGGTGATATATTGCATCAAGGTTTGGTAACCGGGCGGTAAATTCGGTTGCCTCCTGCTAACCGCAAATCCCGAGCACCCCCGGTAAATTGGCTTACCGGCAAAAAAAATCAGAGATTCTGATTGAATTTCAACGATAAAGACAAGATATATAGTTTGTGTCTGTCATTTCTTTCCAAGAGAGTTTTTCCACAGTGGTTGTGCCCATGAACCCTTTGTCGGAGGTTGTGGGATCTCGAGTCACATGCCTTCCTTTTTTTATTTTTAGAAATATTTAAACTAACTGACCGAAAGGTAATAATCCAAAAATATATTGCAGCTAACAGAGGCTCGAACCAGTATGCTGTTGCAATGTTGTTTCCAATATGAGTTTTAATCCGAACCCCTCGTTAAAATTCTGCAATCCGGTACCCAAAACCTTGGCATGTGCTGAGAGTACATGATTATCGTGGAACAACAATGTTTGTAAGTCTACGGGCGTTTGGCTAGCAGCTTGGCTTTATCTTCTATGAAAACGATAATGTCCACCCTTTTTTTCTATGCATTTTTTCGTAAAGGAGGTTAAAACCCTCGTCCTTTGCATCAAGATGATGCACACCGTATTTTTTATTATATTACTCAACAAACGATCGACCAATCCAAAACCACTTTTCTGGTACACCTACAAGTTTGATTTTCTCCATGGAAATGAATGGCGTATTCTAGATATAAAGTTATGGTGACAACTAGTTTTTTTAAAAGGAGGAGAAATAAATAGAGAGTATCGGCACATCACATGCCATGGAATAAATGGAAGGATGGGTTGATCGAGGATCTGATTTGTACAGCTACTGCGACTAGATCGTCCTGGAACAAGTGGATAGGTTGTGTGCGTACATTTGTCCAGCTCCTCCGTGTCCGTCCGTGGACCAACAGCAGGTAGATAAATCAGTAGATCGTAGATAGTAGCTCCCTACCCATTTTATTATAGCGTTGATTATTGATGAACAAAGAAACAGATCAGTTCACTGATTACTTTGCTAATTATAATTCACCACTAGCTTGGTAGTATGACATGATACTAGTTTGTAATCAACTAGTATTTTGAAGGGAGAAGACCAGAATGACAGAGACGACACGAGATCGAGAGGATCGCCATTAGAATCTTCTCCAGCCATTAGAACAGGTTATACAATTTACCTGCAGATCCTGAGGATCAGAGAGGCATGATGTAGTAGAATTGTAGAATACAGATTAGATATAGACAGATAGCCCATTCAACTGTCCATCCATCCAAGCAGCTAGGAGGGAAGACCAACAACAGTAGACTGCCGCTTATATATACTCGCCGCACCTCAGCTACCTCTCCTTCCCCTTCCTTCTCTCCCTCCCAGACAGCTAGATTCTGCCAGTAAGCTGTTGCTGATCGATCAAAGATATTATATGGAGCAGCAGGAGGAGCTGGAGAAGAAGGCGGTGTCGTCACGGTTCAAACGCGTGTGCGTGTTCTGCGGGAGCAGCCCGGGGAGGAAGGCGTCGTACCAGCTCGCCGCCGTGCAGCTCGGGCAGCAGCTGGTGGAGCGCGGCGTCGACCTGGTGTACGGCGGCGGCAGCGTGGGGCTCATGGGCCTCGTCTCCCGCGCCGTCCACAATGGCGGAGGACACGTCATCGGGTACGTACATACGCACATGCATCATGTCCCCTCTGCTCGTGTCCTGCTCTGTTTCTTGCGTATCCATTCTCAACGACGGCTCTGTTTCTTGCTGCAGGGTGGTGCCCAAGGCGGTGCTCCCGAGCGAGCTGATCGGCGAGACGCCGGGGGAGCTGAAGGCGGTATCCGGGATGCACCAGCGCAAGGCGGAGATGGCCCGACGCGCCGACGCCTTCGTGGCGCTCCCCGGCGGGTACGGCACCCTGGAGGAGCTCCTGGAGGTGATCACCTGGGCGCAGCTCGGCATCCACGACAAGCCCGTGGGGCTGCTCAACGTCGACGGCTACTACGACTCGCTGCTGGCTTTCATCGACAGAGCCGTCGAAGAAGGGTTCGTCGCCCCCGCCGCCCGGCACATCATCGTCGCCGCTCCCACGCCCGCCGAGCTCCTCGCCGGGCTCGAGGACTACGTGCCGGCGCACCACGACGCGTCCGCGACCAAGCTCACCTGGGAGTCGTCCGTGGACACCATGGTCTGCACGTCGCCCAAGCCAGACATGTCGCGCTAGCCTAGCATCATAGTCTTGTTCTTGTCCTAGTATAGTATAGCAGCTACCCTCAACCACCAAAGATTGACAAAATATACACATGTACATACTGATATCATATATATATTTTTGCAAAGATATCTTGATTAGCAAACTGTTATATCATTTGTGGGCTAGCTTATGTATGTGTCTGTGTGTTCTTGGCTGCCTTTTGTTCCCATTTCTGGGGAGAGATGCTGGTTTCCATTTGAGGTTGGATTTGTTTGGGATCCATGGATGATATGGCAACCAGATGCTGTTGCATGATTGACTGCAAAAAGATGGGTGATAGGATTCATGATGATGATGATGATGTGGCCTCCTCAACTGTCGGAGGAAGGGGACAACTCACTCCATCCACTGTCCTCTCTTCTCTTGCATCCGTGCCGTGCATGTGAGGTTGCCGAATCACGCACGTGGATCCGATCCACCAAGGAATAGTTATCCAGTGGACATTGTGTTGTGGGCGCCAACCAACACCAACCAAGCACTAGTGTTGGGTTATCTCCAATCCAATCCAACCAACACAAACAGAGGGAGACAGACGTGGAAAGAATGGCAGACAGACAATGCTCACTACTCAAGTCACCCTCATCAACTCTTATCATGTCCATACATGTTATCTTTATTGTTAGCACTAGTATTTTTGCACTTTTAACCTGAACTTATTCACATGTTTCAGCTTAAAATTCTCAATCTGCCAATTCTAATTCAAGACTGATGGAGAACTTGCCTGTGGCAAGATGGTTAGGTGGGTGGTTGTACCCCAGCCACCAGAGTTCAAACCCCAGGTTTGACACTGGTATTTCTCATTTAAGGCCGAATATTCTTCAGTGGGAGGCGACGTTCCCGTCGACAGCGAGGCGCCCGTGGCGTGTATATGAGCGTCTGCGTTGTACTGTGTTTCGCAAACAACAAAAAAAACCAAGACTGGTGGTACAAAAAAATGGAAAATTTCAAGCAAAATAGAGAAAATATCCACCAGACATTCATACTCCAGGATTTCACCATCATCAAAGATAATGGAACAAAAGTTCAACACCCCACTCACCCAACATTTTGACAGGGTCGACACTCGACAGTAGAGCACATTTGATTACGATTACTTATGCAGTGCAGCAGTCGATCCCTGTCTCCTCCCAAGAGGCCAGTCCTCCTCTTCTATGCTAGCTGGCAACCGGATAAGAATAGCCTGAGAATTATTAGCAGGGAAGTTTAATGTGATGTAACCAGGCCTTGTCCGGGGCAGAGAGACATCAAAGTCATTTCAAACGTAGAGAATTCATCCTTGGCTTAGCTTGGGTAATTTCCACTCGAGTTAGTACATCTACTCCTGCATTGACCAAGCCATGCTACTTTAATTAGTCAATCAATCAAATTCAGGCTAGGACAGATGTTTGCTGAAATTTCGGTGCGTATGAACAGGAATCTACTAGCTAGGGATGGATCGTCAACACGCGTCTTCTTCAGCTTAAAGTCCAAATAGTCTAGAACGTGTATAAAACAACTGGTACTCCAAAGAAGTTAAGCTCATTTGTCAACACGCACGTACGTATGAACAGCCTGCTCAACCAATGGATCGGCAACACGTAGGCGTCACCATGGATTTTGTTAGCTTCAATCATTTGCATCAGCGAGACCACGATTAGTATTAGTAGTCAACAGACTCTGGTGTGTTCGTCTCAGTTAGCTCTGATATTGGTTTGACGCAGGTGATCGACCAGGGGTGCCTGAACCTGAAGCTGGTGACACCGGAGAAAGTGGTGGTCATGGCAACATTCAGACGTGACTCCTCCATGCATGTGTATATGATGAAGAGAAAAGTTTATTAAAAATACAGAAAGTGAGTGAACACGACCGGGGCATGGGGACCTGGTGTAGGCACCGTGAGGATGCAGGTATTTTGTTCTAGAGTTGCGTCATGAAAGGAAGACCGGAGATCGACAGTAACTACTCATGAATTCCATGAGTCATGGGTTCTCATCTCCACTGCATGTATGCTGTGTTATTTTGATGTGATCCAAATTCATATGAAAATAGATGCTAACTTTGAAGCGAAGCGGAGCCCCGTCGCAGGAGGCTTGGGCCGTAGTGTCGCGGAGAAGTTAGCCCATCCGGTTGCCCACTTGCGGGGGTGTGGGGACGGCAGCCGTCTTAAGGTTTTACAACCATAAATATCTCTTGTAAGCCGTCGGTTGGGATAAGCCAAAGTCGCAAATTGTAAATCTTCGGTGTTTGTAACCTCACCCGATCATAATGAAAATTTTGCTGACTGACGTCCGTGGTTTTTTTTCTTCCGTTGTTGAAAGGATATTCCACGTTAAATCTCGTGTCCCCGTTGATTTGATCTTACTTTTGTTCATCGTTTATTTGCCTATTTTTTTATAACATGCTGCAGTTGGTAGATCTCTTGTAGCAGAGGAGCTGTCTCAGTACAGACTCGTACAGTACACTAGAACTAGAATCGTCCTGCAGAGGTAGTAGCAAAGCAGCTCACTGCACTGCTGCTTTATGTTGAAGGGGACATTATGTATGTGGACATGTGTGTGTTGCTACGTAGATGCTATGCATGCCATGAGTCTGTCTGTCCGTATGTAGATAAGACTAACAAAGAGGAAAGAAAGCAGTGCAGGTTTTGCTTTACTTGTGACAGTTAAGTCTCAGACCGTGACCGCTCACCCCATTCATCCTTCAGCAACACCTCGTACAGATATGCTGCTGCTTTTAAACATTCAGCCCAGATATGATGGGACTAACTGGGTTGCTGCTGAATTACATTCACATGTCAACAAAGACATTATTAGCATGGTGTTTGTGTGTGCAAATACCAACAGGGAAACATGTTGCGCCGTGACGTGTAAAGCCACGGATGGAAGTAAAAAATGCGACGGAAATCACAAAAAGGGACACAAAAGGTAAAAACATATTTCACGGAACAGTACACTAGGTTTGTATCAATTCAGCATGGATCAGTCTTGGATATACATAACACGGTCAATCTTTAGGCTAAAACAGCAACAAAGAGCATCCAGTGCTGCACCGTGATCATCATCACAACAACCAAATGTTACAACCACGACACAGCGCAAAATGCCGCAAACCAATCTGAATATATATAAATTCCATCTGAAAGAGAGAAGCAGCTCACTGCAATGCACTGCTTTATGACTTTGTCCGTCCGTCTGTCTGCTCATGACAAAGTCATAAAGCAACATTAGTCGCGAAAGATATACTCCAGAAGCCAGGTGGGTTGATTCATCCATGTGAATATGCTCAAGAAAAAGTAAAGTAGAAAGAGATACTTAGAAAACATGACCGATTACTTGTGAAAATGTAAGCAGCATGGAAGAAAGACCGGAGAATGGACAACGAGTGTATCATGGAAAGCATGCATGCTCCTACTACCTGGAAGATATGACTAACTCCGATGCAATTCCAGTGAACCCTGATGTCTCAGCACACTGGTCTAGTCAACACCCACTGGAACTAGAACCGAACTAGAACCGTGTTGCAACTGTCACCACGGTAGCAAAGCAACTCACTTAACAAAGAGGAAAACCAGCGGTGGAGGTTTGCTTTATTTGTTTCTGACAGTTCAGTCTCCCATTCTCAGTTCATCAGCAAGGGTATGCTACTTTTTCAGCATGCACCTTCCAAGCTCTAATTAATTACTATTCTCAAACCGCAGACGATGCTAATGAGCTTGGATGACAAACCTACTTCTTATTAGGTCACCTTAATTACTGCGACTAGATCATTTCTTCCACTGATCGGCTAGCAGGTCAAGCAAGCAACGTGGACTGACCGAGTGACCGTATATATACTACAAAGAAGTTGTTAAGCTATATAAAATAATGGTCAACACGCACGGAAGCCTGCTCAAACAATCGACAATAAAGTACTAGTATATCATATACCTGCATCGTATGCCGGCGGTACGTATCGTATGGCCTCGACTAATTGGTAGTCGACAGACTCTAGTGCGTGTGTTTTCAGTTGGCTACTCATGTTACACGTTGTTCCGCAATGAGCGCCATATTAATTTACATGTGAGGTCCAAAGCGGGGGAATCACACATTCAGACCTGATCCTTCCATGTGAAATGTGTATACTACCTTAATAAATATACATATTTATATTAATAAATATAAAAGAAACAAGGAAACAAAGAATCAAAGACAAGAATGCGCCATGGGGATGCAGGCATCTTCCTCCACGATCACGTCATGGAGGAAGACCTGAGAATGGAGATGGAATTCCATCAACTCTCACCTCACCTGGAAATGGAAAAGTAACTCCATTCCATGGCAGCCAATAGATAGATAGCTTGTACCATAGGGATGGAGCTGTCTGAGCACCACACTGGTCCAGTCAACACCAACTAGAGCGAGCTAGAATCGTCTTTCTTGCAACGGTAGCAGCAAAGCAGCTCACTGCAATGCTCTGCTGCTTTACGGTGAATGGGACATACTATGTTTATTTGTCTAGAAAATAGAAGAAAACAGTGGAGATTTGCTTCAGTCCATCCTCCATCATTCATTCATCAGCAACACCTCGGCAGATGGAACCTGCTGCTGCTGATCTACATTTAGACATGCACCCACAGCTGATAGGACTGCTGAATCACATTCACAAGCATTCCCAAATTCCAAGAATGATAACACATATCTGACAGCCATTCCCAAATTATTAGACAACTAACATACCATGTCCTGTTTGTATTACACACCCACAGTTGAATGGAATTCTAGAAATTTCTACATGCACAAAATTAAGAAGAGCATGGTCACTCCATAAAGGGATTCAATCCCCTAACTGCATTTGCTGAAAAGCTATGCTGTGTTTGCAATGCAAACACATAAACCAACAGTTATCAATGCGCAAAAACATGGTACAACGTCGATGCAATGGCAATTAAGAGTTAAGTTGCAACGGAAAACACAAACGGAGACAAAAAAAAAGGGTAAAAACATATATCACATAACCACTAGGATTATAAGGTTCCTGGATCAGTCATGATACATCACACGGTCAATCATCTATAGACTAAACTAAGAATAAGCATACAATGTTGCACCGTGATCATACTGCATCACCCAGCGCAAGAGCTGCTTGCTAAGCCACATCTAAACCACACAGCGCAAATTGCCGCAAACCAATACCAGTCCAGAGCAGCTCTTGCGACAAAATTGAGTCCCTATCAGCAGCAGCAGCAGCAGCAGCTAAGCACAAATCTTGGAGTCAAAGTGGAGGCAACCGAAAATAAAATTACAGCAGGCACCTTTCACCATCCTCTCTGGAGGATAACTAAGGCTTGGGGGGCCTCTCTCTCTCTGGAGGCCACAGCAAACATCAAACTGGATTAGAGAGGCAGAATCAGGAAGGCACTATGAATCTAGCATCTCGTCTTGCAATTCGCTCGGGGCAATGAGCCCTGGAATGGCAAGCATCCGTTGACGTTCCTTTTCTCTTTGCGCAGCAGCCTCTTCAGCATACAGATCCTTGTTATCCTATAATATACAAAAACCATAACTCGTGAGAAGACAACTTACTTGCATAACCTAACTTATAAAGATAACTCGTCATTTTCTTGAGATCCACTCTTCTCCAATGCAGGTGGCGGCGAAAAAGGGGGCAAAGTTACCTGGGCCGAGAACTCCTTTGACTGCACCAAGAAGTCTCTAATATGGTTTTTGAAGCTTGTAAGGTCATGTCTCGAGCTAAGGAGACCATCAACAAACTTTGTCACCTGCGCAAGAAAAGTTGTCAGGTTCATGATCGCAAAAGTCAAGCACAGGATAGCTTCATTCGGATAACTCTACCTCAGCAGACGTCATGTTAGGAAATGATGCTCCAAGAAGATTTATAGTGTACTCCCGAACATACATAGCATTAGATTGATATTGCACCGCGGTAGCATCCCATAGAGGCTCAGTTAGACCATCAACCTAAAACATATTATGAAATCTGATAATTAGACGCACATACAACACCATAGTGCAAGAAATATAATAACAATTACATGCACAATAAACATACCACGCAAAACAAGTGTTGTAGCACCAAAACATGAAGCTTGAAACCCGGCTTATGAAATGAATCTGTGAGAACTGCAAAATCTCTTGCTCAATATTCAAAAAGTATGTTTTGTAGAACTGATTCTGGAATGCTGACGCCTGCAAGACAAGCATATCAAACAGTAAGACAAATAATTACACTACATACAGCCAAAAAGAAGATGGACCATATGTTCCACCTGAAAGTTCTTCAGAATCTCCAACAATAGACTAAGGCCAGTCTCAGCAATGTTTCTCTCAGTATGTCTAAATGCCCAATTGATCGAATCAATCACAAGTTTCAATTGCTGAAACAAACAGCCAAATAATCAAATTAATGAGAAGGAATATGGGTTGCTGTACTGATAAATTACATGATGAGGCTAATGGATAATTACTGGGAAAAGAGTTAATACAAACCTGACTTGAAAGCGAAATTAATGCTTTGAAGCAATGGGTACCAATAGCACGAAGCAAAGAGAAAAACTTAAGACGATGCTCAGGATAGTCTTCGAAATTTTTAGTGATCATCTAGCAAGACAAAATGAACAGTTAAATCTCAACACGTAAAATGGGTACAATCAGTAACGTAAGGAAGAAAGATTTCCTACCTCGAGGGTACACTGGAAAACAGCCTCAAATATACGAGGCACATCGTCGAGCATTTCAGCTTTGTACCTGCAGTATAATATAATGGTCAAAAACTATGCATAATACAAAAGAGTATTACAAACAAATAACTGAACATGTATCCCAGATGACTAACTAAAGAAGCTTCCTAATAAAAAATATTTCCCAGCTAGAGAAAAAATGGGTATCAAATTCAAGGCAATACTTGTTTATAATTGTTGCAAACAGGGACAGAACTTCAGATTCCCTTGCATCAGGCACATTTCTAGCATAATCACCAAGAACAGGATCCATCATTGGAGGAACAAACTGCTTCCCAAGGTGTGGTAGATCTTCAGCTTTGTCCACAAAAGTCTCAATCAATTTCAATGTTTCCCTCTTGATAGATCTGTTTGAAATATTGTTATTTAGTAAGACAGCAAAATGGGAAAAAAGGTAGATATCAATGATGCTTCATACCTTAAGAGTTTTACAAATGACGACTTTGAGGCATAAGGCCCCCCTTCAGCAATAGTGCTTGATACAAGCTCACTGTACATTCTGATGTGAAAACAAAGTAAAATGCAAGAGAAAGATATATTAGCTTGTGACACATTTTTCTACTTTGCAGATAGAAGACAAAGCAACCCACACTACAAGAACAAAATGGGTAGGTACAATGAGTACATAAGCATTTCAGACTATTATGTGAGCCAATTTTGACTGAAGACTGAACCAGCACAACATTTTGGGCCAGATTTACTTGGGAGCAACAAAAGATTGTGACACACCTAGCTTAAAATTATCATTTACTGAAGTACTAGACAACCCAAGTTTACAGGACCAGATGACTGGAGCAGGACCAGGGTCTTTCACTTCTTTGGGACTATCTCAAAACTTATGAACATGCTAACCACCAACCTAGTACTATAACACATCGTGTGGGATGCCAAAGAAAATACCTGTAAACTGTTAGCATGTCCAGGAAGATTAATGAAATTTGTGGGAAAAAGTGTGGTCCAAGTGCAGTCGCAACGCTCGTGTTTGTCTGGAATAGCAAATATCAAACATCATGTTAGTACACAATCACAAATAGCATGTGTCCATACCACATTACACACACGAGCAATTGCACACCTCATAACAAGCAAACCAAAAACCAACAATATACTCGCCTTTAGCAACACAAATAAAGCATATTTGTGAGGATCACTAACAGAATGCCAAATAGTGATGATCGATAGTCTCGTGGTTCGCAAAAATGACAACTGATATCACTACAATTTCTTAGGCGAAAATACTCCAAGTAACCTTGGTGTTGAGGTATCAAGTGTGTGTTTATGGTAAGTTTGACAAGTCCAGACGAGTATTCCGTGCTTTACATAAAGTTTGGGCATATTCGAAGGCAGCGTTCAAATATTCCAAGCACATGGTACTAGCAAAACACCAATAATCAGAAATACATGGACAACCCAAAGCAAGTAAATACCGTTGCTAGCAACAGCTGAAGGTGGCACTAATGAAGCACGGAAAATATTTATTTGCCTTGACTAGCAAAAAACCATAAGTGTTTTGGCGACTTGTCTTGGTAAGAGATAACATGAAACTGGGTTTAAGGAGTAAAAATATTCTTTATTTAAGTGCCCAACCACAATTTCTTATTGAATTAACAAATGAAGTAAAGAACTCCAAAGCAGTAAATAGACTGCCAATATAAATGCAGTTACAAAAGTAAGGCAATGGTGATCAAATGAAGCTTATTACCTGTAAGATGTTAAGAACAGATCTGATAACATCTTGGTTCTTCAGGATATCAATGCTCTGGCCTGCCTGGCCAATTATTTCCGCCCATTTCTGCCAAATCAAATACAAGATAACATTGTAAAGACTATCCACGAGAGAAAGCATGACAGAAAGCAAAACAAATGCAAATCATGGAACCTGATTAGGAAGGCTCATCAATCTCTTGAGGTATTCGTCCCTCTTTGTATTATCAGATTCAGCTTGAATCATGTGGCCACCTGAACAGTGAGCACAAACACAAATGATAGTTATCAATAATAGACTATTTTTATAAACAACGTTTTTTTCTTGTTCAACATACCGATTCATAAAAAGTATGAATCTGGTGTGGCTCCAGATCAAGAATTGTCGTAGCAAGGTTGGTCAGCAGTTCAGAAACAAATGGCTCGTTCTCTCCCACCTGGAAACATCATGGAAAAACGAAAAATGGGCATGTAACTGGTGAGTACCATGTAGCATAGATGTGATTATATTTACATCTAAATTGAGTTAACTGCATGTGTTGGGTACACATAATCAAAAGCAAAACAGTACAATCATTCACATACAGAATTATATATAAGGAAATGTGATTGAATATACCTGTTGTGTCACAAACTTGCGCTTGCATTTCTGAACAATTTTCAGGAAAGTATCACACGCCATATCCTGCAACCAATGCAACGCATATATTACATACAGTAGAAAATATAGAACTTCAAGACAAACTAAAACATTTGTGCAGATGCAGAGGGTAGCGCAACAATGCAAAGCAACAAAACAGAATCAGTGAGCTGGAGGCAGAAAAAAAGCATATACTTATTTCTCACTAAACGAACAATAACCAATTTCACTGTTCCAACAAGCAAACTACATGCATCACTAACCTGAACTCCAGGATGCATCTCATGCATGAACTCAAATAATTGTTGACCACTGTCTTCAGAAACTTCCAGTGAGCCCTGAGAAATCTTGGATACTGACCAACCACATACCTAGTAATGCAATCATCGAATCAGCAAAGACATTCTTTCATAATCCAAACATAGGAGAATTGATAGAAATGCATACATGATGTTACTCGCGATTACAGCTTTATTGTCTTTCCCCTTGGTGATTTCACAGAGATTCAGCAAATCGCGAATTACCATTACCAAAAATCTATTTTCCTGTAATGACAGATCCACGGGAACCATTTAGAATTTTCGGAACATTGGATGCAGGGAATCAATATAGTTACTAAAATGCCGACTCCTCCAAAAGCATTATCGAAACCAAACAAATTAGCATAATGATAGTGTACAAACCTGTTCCTCCACCATAGAACCAGAGATTGATCCGATAGCCCAGCAAAGTGTATTGAGGTTGTTCCAGCTCCAGTCTTCCCCATTCAATTGCTTAGTCAATTTCTTCAACATCTGCAATTCCAAAAGAAGTGGCACAGAGTTGTGGTTTAAAATCCTGTTATCATCAATTGCATTCATGTTTCAGCCATATCTTATGTCAACTCAACATGAACAGGTGCACTTGGTACCACTAATCACAAACAAGCTTACTACTGTATAATATTTGGTGCATGATTTATACAATGAAATGACCTTGAAATCCTGAATAACATACCTGCTGCTCTGTATCCTCATGATCAAGATGAGACAAATAGATCAGTGTTTCCCTCATGATCTAACATAACAATTGAAGAAAATAAGTTTCACGTCAGTTCATTGCACACCTTGTAAAGAACAGCAGCATGTTGGCAATTCGTTACAAACCTTATACTGGACAAGGACATCATTATCTTTCAATGTTTCACGTACATATTGCCATTTTCATCTTCCACAATCAATACCTCCTCAGGCTTTGCCATCCGACAAATCATCAGCGTTCGTAATTTTGACAGTGGACCTGAATAAAGCTGCCTCCTGTGCTGAACAGCTGTACCAGTACCATCAACAACTCCAGGAATCATCTGACCCTACAAGTTATGCATAGATGTGACCAGAAGGATTTAGAGCTTGAGTAATAGAAGAAGGATTTCGAAAGAAAGAATCAACCATAGAACAAAATGCAGAAGCATAAAGATTGTCGTTTGACGAAATGCATATATCTAATATCTAAGTAGCACAGCACTTTCATAGATAACAAAAACCAATTGAAACCACCTGAAGTCCCATCATGCTTACAGCTGCTGTTGCCGGCTCGATTTGATTGTGTGCTTCAAACAGCTCAAGACAAATACATTCCAGTAGTCCAAACACACCTGTGGATTAACCATCGTGAGATATACAACTTTATGTGAATCGTTTATGCATGCTAAATTAAGTTCTGAAGTTATTACCTTGAAAACCTCAGTGTCATCAACAAATGAAATTCCAGTGAGGTACTCAAGACCAAGGAGTAATGCAGCTCTATTTTCTGGAGATGCCTCCAGTATACGTATATGACTCTGCGTGCATCAAAAAAGGAAGCAATTATCATAAAGAAAGGGATCAGACCATACATTAGCATATCTCTACTTGTAAATATTAGAATCAAGAAGTGCAGGACAATAAAAAAATCGTTTATGTTATAGCTGGGGATGTGGCAATAACGCAATTAAGTTAGTTACATCATCCATGAATATTTTATGAACCGAAAAAATATCCCATTTGTCAAAAGTTAGTACACCTATTAGTTGGGAATATCCATAATTACAAGGATCTTACCTTAAAGAAGGCAGTGAAGAAGAGTGCCAAATTTTGTATGAATGCTTGTTCATCATTGGAACCATTAGCATAGGCATTGGGAATTGATCCAGGAGGAAGAATAGCCTAAACATTGGTCAAAAATCCATTAGTAAATAAAGTTAACACGGAAATAGTTAGAAAGATAGAATAAAAAGTATATCGATCACCTGCAACTGCATCATGAAAATTGTGTACATCTTCACATACTGGATGTTATAAAAATCACCAAACTGAAGAGCAGCAACCTGCAAATGAAATATCAAAACGGTGTTTCGTCAGCAAGGAAACATACATCAATGTCAGTGTCACTTTACTGCCACAATTATGTCAACACATAAAGCACCCTAGTAATCACACTATTAGGTAGACTGCCTTCACATTACTCCAACAGACTAATTAGAGACAACGCAATATTAAACACACATTACAATATGTTTTCTTTACCTCTGTTAGGCACTGAAGTGTAAGGTTCCGATAAGCAGCCATAGGAAAGAACTTCAGCAGCGTCTCCAGCTAACAGCCATCAGGAGGAAAATGAGACAGCTTTTCAAGATACCATAGAGATAAAAAATCTAGAGGAATGTAAAAATAAGCTAAATTACCAGTGGTGACTCGAAGATGAATCCAACAGGAATCCATGATAAGAAAGCATGAAGCGTAGCCAATGTAGCACGGATCAGCTCAGAGCTTTGTGTCGCGGATAGGACATACAAACATAGCTCATGGATGAGACGAAATTCACTGTTCAACAACAAAGAAAATTATGTTAGAATGGAACAACTAAAATTAGTCGTCCAACTAAAGAAGTAAAGAGTAAGAACGAATACGTTCAGTAGCTAAGTACGCTTCTACTCTGTCAAACAGAAGCTGTTAGGCAGACATGAATGGTAGATGGTAGCAAATCCAACCTGTTAAGTGAAGACTTGAGTTCTTTAATCTTCTGTTGTGTCATTTCACCTCTTGAAAAATCGAAAATTTCTTCACTTAAAAGCTGCAAATTACTGCATAGTTAATAGTTGTTCTGGTAGATGATATGGAAATAAGAGTAGAAACACAGCTTGCCTTTAATATAGCCATGCAATTTTCACATATTGTTTCACTACTCTTTGCCGCTGCAACAAGGTCAGGAATGAAGGATGTCCACCTGGCTGGCCACTCATGCTTCAGAACCTATTACATTGCAACAATTCAGAACACAGGTCAACTTTCAAATGCATGTACATTCAGATAGTAGAAAAACAAATGGGTTAAATGGCTCGATATATACAGCTTACCTGCACCAATATAATGTTGAGCTTATTAACATACAGTCTCTCTTGACGAAAGGTAACCTCGTTACTCGAGAGCTGGTAGAGTGCCAAAGTTAATAGCGAGGAAAGTACATAGAATCAGATTTATTTCATGAGAGAAATGGTGATCGATTTGCCATAGCTAACACAGAAGTTAATCCTTGCCTGAACAATCACATCAGATACATAATTCTTCATGCCATCACGTTGTTCAGTGGTAGCGCGTTCCACCTGTACTTGATAACACTTTCAAGTACCTAAAATATATTTGTAAAATAATCAACACATGATAAAAACTTGACGCAATAGTGCATATGTAGCATGCATGCTCACAGACCTACACAATCACTTCATATGGATATTCAAAGGTAAAAACAAAAATGTAACTTTGATCAACAAAATACGATGATTGTAAAATAGTCTCATGTGTTTGTCCAAAGTTTCAAACACTAGCACCGGTCTAACAGCAAACACACATGTCCTTTTAATATATGTCATAGTTATGCATGAGAAGGCCACTAACCAACAACACTCCTTATAAGGTGGCAGTAATATCATTAGTGTGCATTTTCCAATCTAAACAATTAGACAGAGCATTATTGTTCCAAGTTATCTTGTCTATCTCGTGCTCATATTGTGTACAGAAATAGAACAGTGCATGATAATATGAACTGAAATGCCGAGTAAAAGGACAATTTGTGCAACTATGGGACTCAGAAACACTGAGTATAGTAGATAGTATAATTGTCAGCATCACAGAGAAAAATAAACGTTACTGGCTATGTAACATGCTTTTGGACCATTGCAATTTCTCCCTGACTCATTTCAACCCCTCTAACATGTGCCATCACGGCGTCAACACACAAGTTATTTATGTTGGGTTTGAGAGACAAAAAAAGATGGAATTGTTGAGCAAATATTGAAAGGACAACTATCCTTGGCCAGGTTTTAAATATCACTGGAACGGAAGAAGAAAAGGAGGAGAAATCATATCCATCCAAAAAGAAACCTACATTATGTTTCTATGCTGGCAGACAAGACAGCTATTTTTATACGATTATAAATTCAAAATTATGAAACTATCTCGTATTGGAAGACCTCTACTGTATTCTATTCATGTAGAATGATTTAATGTCAAGGGTTGGAAGTAGTAATCACTGACCAAATGCAGCAATGACCCATCCATTTGCTAAACTGCGCTCACGCTTGGAAAAAATATACCAGTCGGGTGGGGAAACTTACTTGGAGGGCGAAGAACTTGGTGTTGAGGTTCTGGGAGTTCTGCAGGATGTGGACTACTTGCAGCCACATTCCGGGTTGTTCTGCAGGTCCCGCAATATCTGGTCCGCGGCATTCCTCTGAAACAATCAAAGCGTGTCCAGCTTGGTTAAGTTAACACGTGTATCATCGTCAATCCAATAGAGGTATAAACAGCGAGAAAATACCACGGACCATTTGCAACAGCATGCAGTCGATACAATATATTGGAGAACTTGAAATAGAACATTTAGCGAGCATGTAGCGGCAACTACGGTAGTATGAAGGGGGCTGTCCATTTTCCACAGATGATGATCGTTGCTGTGTACGCCTAAACCAAACCCTACTTTACTACTACTACCAAGCAAGGAAGGATAAACTAAACCTCGTCACCGCTGTGCACCCCCCGAACCGTGAGTAGAAAAAACAGCCTAGAATCATCATCTGCCAGAACGGTCCGAAGCTCAGTGAAACCCTAAGTCTCGGCGGCAGAGGCGCTGGGCCGACGCAGGGAAGGGCAAGGCCGTGCGTGCGTGCGTGCGTTAGGGGGCATGGGGAGGAGAGAGGGGAAAGAGCGTTACCTCCTCCTTGGATCCGGTTCCGTAGAAGGCGGCGACGGTGGCGTCGAGCACGGGGACGTCGATGGGCTGGCTCAGATCCCTGAGCTTCTCCGCCATGGCGGCGGGCGGGGAGAGGAGAGGCGGGGGAGGGGAACCGGAGCAGAGTCCTCGCGGCGGGGGTCCGCAAAGTTGTCGCGGCGGCGGAACCCTAGGAGGGGATGAGGCGGCGGCGGTGGGGAGGAGGAGGAGCGGCGGCGGCGAGGGGTTCGGGGTGGATTTTTATTTTCGATTTTCGCTTCGTTGGGTTTAAGAGAGTCGAGTCTGGAGAGGGTTGCGGCAAGTGTACGCGACTATCCTCTCTGCTTCCGCGCCATCTGCGTACGAAACCCCTCACCGCTTTTCTTTTCGCGACTAGATCCCTCCCACCACGCAACGGGAAGATCTAGATGGGCCTGCCGCCGTTCGATTCAAAATCCAAGGGCGAGGATGCAACATTGGCATGGATCTCTTTTCCTTATACTAGCTTAATGCCCGTGCGTTGCTACGGATGTAGAATATATCAAGTGAGTCGTCTTTTTCATGGATGCATTGAACTTTCACCTTACGCCTCCTTATCATACCCTCATCTTCAAAGAAGAGAATATCTATTCCTCCTCCTATACCCATTCTACTTCTACCTCGTCTCATCTTGCCCTCAAAATAAACATTCGAAGAAAATACACATGATAGTTAAGAATTCAGAACATCCAAATAAAATGACTACCTGTCGTCCAATTAACATACGGTTAATGCAATCTTTCAAATATATACTCTTGCGGTTGAAAATCTACGACATTTATATAGACTTTTTGGCATGACATTTCCTGGACTGCTCAGGTCAAACACAATATAACACATCAATCATCGCATGAAAATAATGCGGTAAAGAAGAACAACAAAAGGTAGGCGACATTACCGGTTCTGAATTTTTTGTACACTTCATTTCATTTCCTTTTACAAATTCCCGATGCTCTTCATTTCCTTCTACAAAGTACAAACAACACAACAATTAATAACATCCAGAAATATGACATATGCATCGATATAAAGAGTCATTTCAAGGTCAGCTGCAAACAGAGGAACAATCACATCTGATGATAAATAAGTTTTTGCAAACAGACAAGCACATTTCCTTAATAGTTAGAAACGGTGATATAATTGAGAATAGCAGGTAATTCGTCAATGCTAGCGTCACAAATCAGTAAATAAATACTTTACATGCATGTAAATAACAACTAATGATTGCAGAAAATTGACATTATTGCAATATGAATCTGGTATATTTTAAACACAAACTCAATAGTTCTGGAGGCTGGGGGACTGGCAGGGGCCACGACTCCCCCATGCTCTCGCTACTGCATGTATAGATGCTGCTAACCCTCTGTATTTGAAACAAAATTAACTGAACACGACTGAAAAATACACCTAAGTGAGTGCAAATCAAGATTATTCGAGGCACTTCAGGAAACAAATATATAGGGAAGGATGAGAGTTGAGAAGGAAATCAAGTTCAGATTTAAATTGCAGTGCATAAGTTCAAGTTTGCTGAAACTATTGGCCACATATAATTCTAATCACATAAGAGATCATTGTTAGAAGAAGTTCAAATTCAGTAGTTAATAAACATTTTGCCTAACTTAGTGCCCTGCTCAATCTGAAAGTCATAGATACATGCTGACATGCGTAGGTCGGTTATCGATTGTGTACCTCAAGCTCTGCTTCCACATCTTCCTTGATCTGATTCGACAATGAGGAGATTATGTTTTGTGGTTTAATTAATTTCTACGATATTAAAAGAAGTAAACTCCATACCTCCTTAACCTCCGACAATTCTGCTGAGCAAGAAATGTATTAGAATTCAGAACTAAAATGCAGAAAAAATCAAGTTCAGATTTAAATTGTAGTGCACAAGTTCAAGTTTGCTGAAAGCAGCTTCTTTGTCGTCTGAGTCCAATTTAATAGTAAAGAAAGTTTCGTAGATATACAATTGAAAGTTTGTTCACTTTCACTTCAGATCGTTGTTCAACAAAAACTCTCGAACTCATGGTAACCAAGATGTTGCGCTAGCTAAATACATATGTGTTGCAACGATATCAGAACAACAAAACGTGAATCTGGGTTGAAAGACTGTACTTCGTCACATGCAAATCTATTAGGAATTTCGAGCAGTGTGGCGATAAGATGGAAGTGACGAACCTTCTAAAGATGCAGGAGCGTTGGAGAGGCGCGGATGCGATCGTATACGAACGATCTGCCGGTATACATGCTTGTCAGCCGAGAAGCTCCTCTAGGTACTCTGCGTCGTGGACGCCGGGCACTGATTGCCTTGGGATTCCGGCTCGCCGCCGCGGCCTTGGTCGGCTGCTTGCCCATGGAATGCCGCAGCTTCAGCGCTAGCACGGATGAAACTCCGTCGGTGCGCCCTGGCGCCCTTGATCGACCGCCGACGTTGAGCACCGCGGCGTCTCCCTGCATCTCGAGTGTCGTGCCTGGTCACACGTCCGCGTCGAGGGAATCATGGCCTGCTGATTTGATTGGATTTATTTGATTGATAACCTTCCATATTAAGTGATGACTTGTTTTATTTGGACCGGCACACAATTTATTCCTTGATTGATGCGTTTTTTGGCCGGCACACAATTGGTTGATGCGTTATTTGGCAAGTAATTGATTTGTTTTATTTGGGCCGGCACACAATTGGTCCGCGGAGGGCAGAATCGGGAGGCAGAGAAATTCTGCCATGGGTTACACCATCACCAACTCCCATTTAATAGTAAAGATACTCTTCTTATTATCTTCCATGTGATTTCTATGTTATGTTATTGTGTGGTTTTATTTGATGGGATTTTTTGTTGTGTTGCGGTCTACTTTGCCTGCTACTTCATCTTCGAGCTCGCTCATGCTTTGTCCTCAAGAAACTTGTTAGGCTAGAGTTTCTGAGGATCGATAATTTCTCATGGTTCACCTAGTAAAATTATTTTGGTGTCCATTTCTCTTGGTGGTCTATATATGTTAAGGTAATCTGCCTCTGTAAGCCATGTTGTATAAAAAAGGTGAAGGTGAAGGGGTGTTTTCTTAGGCTTAATTTTACCTTTGGGCTTTTGATTTATAAATTCCTTATATACTCTTCTTATTATCTTCCATGTGATTTCTATGTTATGTTATTGTGTGGTTTTATTTGATGGGATTTTTTGTTGTGTTGCGGTCTACTTTGCCTGCTACTTCATCTTCGAGCTCGCTCATGCTTTGTCCTCAAGAAACTTGTTAGGCTAGAGTTTCTGAGGATCGATAATTTCTCATGGTTCACCTAGTAAAATTATTTTGGTGTCATTTCTCTTGGTGGTCTATATATGTTAAGGTAATCTGCCTCTGTAAGCCATGATGTATAAAAAAAGGTGAAGGTGAAGGGGTGTTTTCTTAGGCTTAATTTTACCTTTGGGCTTTTGATTTATAAAACACAGAACAACTAAATAGATGGTTTTGATTTTGGCTTAAGCCAAGAGCCAATTAGGTGCTTTTATGACTTATAAGGCAAAGTTCAAAAAGTCAAAAAAAAAACAAACAAACAGCTCCCCAAGTGTGGGTAAAACATAACTTGTTCATTTTACTACATAGTATGAAACCCTGGTTTGTCGAGGAATTTGATCATATGGCCCTACATTTATTAGAACTTTGATCATCCACTATGTTGGTTGATAACCGACCATATAACGGGTCTCTTCACGTGTCACTAGAGCTTGGGCGTATTAATTAGCAACTAGCATGTGGATTATAATCACTGTCTACATTGTATGGCACATGTACGATCAATTATGTACCTACATATTTAATATACATTTAACCGATGAAAACAAACGTTTTCAACACAAAACCCCGTCTAATGTAGGCCACTGATAAATGCACTGAGAGACGTCTCAAAACAAAGTGTCACTGAGTTGGTTGGAGGTGCATTCAGTCTCTAAGGCTTGGCATTCAAGAGATTCATGAGTCGTCACTCGTTGTTCTCTTCTTAATAAAAAATGGCTAGAGTGGTTGTTAGTTGAGTAAATTTCATATAATTAGACTCTATATTTTAGCCTAAACTATTTTCAAACATAAATTTACTTAAAGGAATCATCAGTAGATGAATTTCATCTCTTTACTTATCGCATTCTTCAAAAACAAACTCAAACTTATAAATTCAATTTGAATTCAAATATTGGACAAGTGTCACAAAAATCCACACACAAGTATAAATTCAATATTTATTTCTTATCTCAATAATCTTTACAACATACATTGGAATTTTTATAACCAATAAAATTGCATAGAAAGAAAATTACAGGAATTTACAAATGAAAAATTGCTAAACTAAAGACTTGGTCTTCTTATCTATCTTGATCTTCTCACACCTGCACACAAACAAAGACAAGAAAATAGTTGGGTTAAGATTAAAATGTATGCCTACACAGTAGGTGTGGCATTCGATTTATTGAAAAGTATATGGCTAGATCAAGACTACGGCCCGATCAAGCACACTTGTGCTAGAGGACAAAATAAAATTCAAATTCGAGCAGCAAAGGGACTGATCACCCTTGGGTCAAGACCATGCACTTGGAGGCAACGTGAGAGAGAGCAAAGGCAACAAAGACCATGGAGGCAAGCACCAGAAGGCAACATGGCCTGATCTGGTGATCTTCACCAAGAAACAAAGGCAACAGACAACCAACAAGCCCTCTAGCTAGCCAATTCAAATGAAAAAGGGACAACCAAATTAAAACATGATCTAAATTACCAACATGGACTGCAAGTAAAATGCCTCAGGATTTAACCCAAGCCCATCAAGGAAACCTCGTCAGCAAGGAAATGACAGTATGATTCAGATATTTGCTGCTCACATGGATCACACATGGATCTCACGTGGAGTACACATGGTCAACAGTGCCAAACCCACCGAAAGCAGTCAAGGAAAGCAGCTAAACTGCCATAGCATGGAACTTGAACTTGGAACCGACTCCAAATGGTGAAACTTGAACCATATGGCCCAGCTGCAAGTAGCTTACACAACACATGCAGTTATCCTGGTGTCACAACCATAGATCACAAGCAAACTGTCATATAAGACTATAAATATTAGATCACAGCCACACACAGGAAATCCACACACACACATTCCATTTTCTCACAAGCACACGCACACCACGGAGCACTACCATGTTTAGATCAGGCTTCTCCGAGGGCAAATCAAAACAGCTTCTTTATCTCTTGCAAGAGAAGGAACCTCAAGGCTATAAAATCTCTTTGCTGATCCCAATGTTTTTCGCCATGAAGGGGCTTAGAGCTTTCAACTGGAATTAAAAGGACAATAGCCTCTGTGCTATCAGTCCTGATCTCGATTGGCAGAGTAGACGATTGCAGGGCCAGGGCGATTCCTGCCATGCAGGAGCATGAGAGAAGTTGACGATAAGATGCTTTCTTTCTGAAAACAAAAAATAGCACACCAGGCCAACAGAACGGATTGATTAGTTTTTTTTTGAAAACAAAGGCCCTCCCGATTTCTATTAAAGAAACCAATTATTACATGATCCGCCACAACACGGCCACCACCAGACGAAACCAAACCCAACATAAGGAAAACAAACAATCCATACAGAAGTCTCAACCAAGATCAAGCGAACTAAAGAAGACAGCAGAACTAAAAAGCTAAAAACTCCTTCGAACATTTTTATCCTCCCAGCCTTGGCTTCCATGTCGCCCATCCTCGACTGCTTCTGAAGGTTTCATCAGCGACCCGCACCAACAGCTTTGCGGCCACCTGTAACTCCATTTTTGCGTCCTCCGATACCTACAATTTCGCCCACCAATCAATCCAAAAACCAATCTTATGTATCACCTCAATCGGTTCGTTAGGCCATTTATTCTCAAAACAAGCAAGGTTCCTAGCTTTCCATATCCCCCAAAACACTGCTGCAACCCCTACTGAAACTTTTCCTCTCTGTTTTTTCTCAAAACTGTCAAGCCAGTCAGTCAGACATTGCTGTATCTTAGTGAACTGACATTTCATGCCAGTTGCTACACTAACGATATTCCAGACATATCTAGCTAAAGGGCATCTCAGGAAGAGATGATCAATGCTTTCATCTTGTCCACAAAATAGACAACTTTTAGCACAGGTCCCTCCTCTTTTCAACAAAACATCCCTAGTAAGTATACTTTTCTTCAAAATTAACCATATGAAAGTTCTTATTCGTAAAGGAATTTTAACTTTCCACCAAAAATTATAAGGAACACTTTCCATGGACTGCATAGCTAAGTAGAAAGATTTCACTGAAAACTGTTTAGAAGCAGACAAGAGCCAAACTAGCTTGTCATCCACTTCTGACAGTCTTACGTCTGCACAAATACTCACTAACTTCCTCCACTCTACCAGTTTGTCTCCGGTAAGGTTCCTTCTAAAAGAGAGGGAATTAATCCCGGATTCAAACACTGTAGAGACTAGAATGTTGTGGTCATTTCATATTCCAAAAAGGAGCGGAAATTGTAAAGAAAATCGTGTATCCGACAGCCAAAGATCTTCCCAGAAACAAGTTCTCTTACCATTTCCGATATCAAATTTACAGCAGGCTAAAAAGAGAGGTTTTATTTCCATCAACCCTTGCCAAAATTGTGAGTCACCAGGTTTCATCACACATTGCCCTAGGCTGGACCTCTCTAAATACTTTGCGTGTAAAATCGACTACCACACCCCTTTTCATTCATCAGTTTCCAGAGCCATTTAGCAAACAAAGCGATGTTCATGAGTCCAATATCCAGGACTCCTAACCCACCTTGTCCTTTAGGTAGACAAACTGTCTTCCAATTCACTAAATGGTATTTCTTTTTTTCTAACTTATCACTCCACAAGAAACCGGATCTAATTTTATCAAAACCTTTCTGCTTACCAACAGACATCCTATAGAAGGTAAGCATGTAAAGCAAGCTACCGGTAAGAGACGTGTTTATTAACAACGTTCTACCTGCTATAGAAAGATTTTTCCCATTCCAGCAGCCTAATTTCTTCATCAGTTTTTCACCTAAAGGATCCCAAGCCCCACTTTTTAATCTAGTCTCATCTACTGGGACCCCAGATATTTCATTGGCAAGTCACCAACCTGGCAGGTGAAAATTTCCTCAAAAATCTTTATTCTCTCTTGATTAATGCCTAGACAAAACCTCACTTTTGTGAAAGTTTATTTTTAAACCTGACATCTGCTCAAAGAGGCACAAAATGAATTTTAGATTTCTGGCTTGTTCTAAATTATCCTGAAGAAGAATCGTGTCATCTGCATACTGCAGAATCGAGACTCCTTTATTGATTAAGTGGCGGGATAACCCAGTTAACAAACCACATTCCGTCGCTCTCTCAATCATAATTGCAAGCACATCACCAGCAAGGTCGAAAAGCAAAGGGGAGAGTGGATCCCCTTGCCTAAGCCCTTGGTGTGTGCAGAAATAAGGCCCCACCTCGCCGTTCACTTTTATTCCTACTTTACCACCTGAAACTATTTTCAACACCATGTCATTAAATTTATGCGGGAACCCCTTCATTTCCAAGACCTGAAGAAGAAAAGGCCATTTGATTTTATTAAAAGCTTTTGCAAAAATCGATCTTAAATAGAATCCTAGCACTTTTACTAGTGTGAAGATCATTTAGTACTTCATGAAGTACCACCACACCCTCCATTATGAATCTGTTTTTAAGAAAGGCAGTCTGTGTAATTTTAACTACTTTAGATATGACTGGAGTTAGGCCCAGTTCTTTTGGCGGCTTATTTGAGAAGCCGCCCCTCCCCAGCTTCCTGGAGAAGCCGCCCCGAAAATTTTAGAAGGCTTCCAAACTCAATGTTAGGTTCCTATTTTGGAAGCCCCGCTAAATTTTCGGGGCGGCTTCTCCAGGAAGCTGGGGGAGGGGCGGCTTCTCAAATAAGCCGCCAAAAGAACTGGGCCTTAAACGATTCACCAACATTTTGGTGATGATTTTAAAGACTACATTCAGGAGACAGATGGGTCTGTACTTCTGAATTCTGTCTGCATCAACCCCTTTTGGAACCAAAGTAACCACCCCATAATTCAATCTATCAATATTGATTTTATTATTCACAAAATCATTCACCAGGGCAAGAAGATCCTGTTGGATTAACGGCCAGAAATGCTGATAAAAATCAGCATTGAAACCATCCGGACCAGCTGCCTTATTTTTTTCCATTCCAAAAACCGCATTCTTTAGATCTTCTAAGTTAAAACAACCTATCAGGCTCTCTGCCTCCTCCGTGCTGATTTTATCCACACCCTCAGTATTTAGGTGTATCTGACACTGTTCAGATCTACCAAACAATTTTTTGTAGAAATCGGTGATATACTTTTTCAAGTTATCATGCCCGTCTACAACACCTTCATCTTGATTTAGTCTAACCATCCTATTTTTTTTCTTCTACCGTTCGCTTTAGAGTGATAATATTTTGTGTTATTATCACCTTGCAGCAACTTTTTTCTCCTGATCTTTGAAGCCACTTGGCTTCCTCCTCTTTTAGTATTTTGTTAAGCTGCTCCTTGCACTGTTGCAGATGAACCCAGTCATCTGCAGACAGTTCTCCAGATTCGCTTAACTTGTCTAGCCGATCAAATTCATCTGCCAAAAACTTCTTCTTCTTCCTAATATCACTTTCGAAAATTATATTCCAGCCTTTTAATTTCCTTCTCATGTTCTGATATCTTTTCATCCATATGTCAAGACTGGAACCATTTCCATAGTCTAGTTTCCACACTTTTTCTACAATATCTTTTAAATCATCTCTAAAGAACCAGGCATTTTCAAACTTAAAAAGCCTCGGAACTTTAGCCACCTCTCCAGTTGAAATTAATAACGGATTGTGGTCAGACAGATCTCTTATCATCGCCGTAACCGTGACTAAAGGAAATTTTTCCTCCCAAGAAGGAGAGACTAACATTCTGTCTAACAACGCAAAAGTGGGGTCCTTTTGGTTGTTCGACCAGGTGTACTGTCTCCCACTTAACTTAATTTCTAATAATTCACCATGAGAGATAATCGCATTAAAAAGTAAGCTCCACTGATTTAGTCCTCCTGGTTTATTTCTATCACTAGCCCTCCTTGTAATATTGAAGTCACCAGCAATCACAATTGGAACTTTCGTTTGTTTAATGACATGCACTAGTTCCACTAGGAATTTAGCTTTTCCCGTGGGCTGTGCATCTCCATACACAACGACAAGGTTCAACAAGTAATTTCCGATGAACTTGTAATACATCTTTATAATCATCCAGTACTAGGGAATTACATAATCTTATGGTCTAAGAAATAAAACACTTGACAATATAATTTCCCTAAAAAACACACTAACTGCTGCTGGACAAGCTTAGTGCAATGATCACTATAATTTTTTGTGTGTCATGTGTAAAAATACAAAGAAACATCTCGCTAAAAATCATTTTGTAGCATCGGAGCTTGTTACACAAGCCATAAATGTCTTTTTTTTTCATGATACTTTGTTCGTGAATATAAAATGTTCGAATGTACATCTGAAATAAATTCAGATTGTTTTGATATTTTAAAATGATTACAAAATGTATTTAGAGTATCTATTTTCTACGAGACAAAATAACATCTCGGATAAATATATCTTCTTTGTATGGCTCAGTGAAATGGCAATCTATACCTAAGTAATACCCACAAACGATAGTGGATTTTTGGTGGCCGAGCTACATGGTGGCTGTTTTGGTGAAAATTTGAAATCGATATTTTCAAGTTTTCAAAAATCGCGAAAAAAATTCAAGGGCGTAAATATTGTCGAGATCTATAATCATACAAAATTTCAACTCCAAATTTGTTATATTTTGGTCTGTACAAAAAAGACAAATCAATGAACATTTCAAAATTTTGAAACTGTGTATTGTTCACCACCCAGATCCACACGTTTGTCTTTTTTGTGCAGCCCAAAATATAACGAATTTGGAGTTAAAAATTTGCACGATTGTAGATCTTGACAATATCCACATCAGGAATTTTGTTCGCGATTTATGGAAACTTTAGAATGTTGATTTCGATTTTTTGAAAAAAGGCCACCATGTAGTCTGAGCTCCAAAATAGGTTTTCGCCAAAAAAAAACTCCTTTGATGGTTGAATTCTTTAAAATGTGAGTTCACTTGGTGGTGGTTGCTCGGTCGAATGGCTTAGATCACTTGTTTGCATCCAATGGTTGTCTTATTTCGTTTGACCGTGTGAGATCACATTTTGTCATAACGTACCAAAAGAAGTGCCCTATATATGTTGTCTGTTCCATCAGTTTTTGATTTTCAGATGGCAACTGAACAAATTGATCTATAAATCGTATTATTGTTCTTTATATATATATATATATATTATCATTGCGCCCAAGATTCCGTGCATATATACCCATTGGTTTGCTCATTGCACTGTTTGGTTTAGCATTTCATTGTCTATTTATTCCAGACATGCCCAAAATAATTACATCATGCACATACATATACTGAGATACGCATACAAAATTTGATCTATACATGAGCTCAATTACATGCGAATGCAAAAAAAAATACACATCTCAAACACGTACATAATTTGTAGAACAGATGATGTATACATATATACACGCGCTGACAGTAGTACACATGATCTCTAGGAGTCGTAGTCTGAACCCAGAGCGGCCGGAACCACATGGAGTGCACCGATGACTGGAACGACACCATGACCAGCAGCAGCGCCACCATAGCCGCCACGCCCCACGGCGAGCCCCCCGACGAGGCCGACACCGGCACTGAGGCGGCCTTTGCTGGTCCTTGGCGTCGGAGCGTCCAGCGTGTGCGGCGGCGCCAGTACCCGAGCGCAGCGAAGAGGAGGAAGGCGGCCATGGCGGCGAGCGGGGCCGCGAAGACGCGGGCGCCGATCGCGGCGCGGCGCTCGACGGCACGGTAGTCCACCTAGGAGGAGGCGGCGAGGAAGGAGACTACGATGGCGAAGAAGGCCAGCAGGCGCGCCGGCGGGAGGGAGGCAGTCGACAGCGCACGCGCCGCCCAGCTGTGGTTCCAGCCCTTCTTGGAGTGCAGCGCCCATGACGACATTGTCTAGCTGGTGCTGGCGCTTAGACCTTGCTGCTGTCACTGCTTTGCCCAGCTGCAGGCGCGTGGTGGTATATATTATTGGAGGGAGGGGAAGGAGGCAGATGCGAGATGCCTGTGGGCAAGAAAGGAGAGGAGCGAGTCGTGCGCCGATGAGAGGTGGGCCGGCGAGAATATATGCTACCTGCTGGAAGAACTAGCTTAGCTAGCTAGATATCAGAGGAGATTTGCATTAGAGAATCAGTCGATGATAAGTGTTACGCACTGATTAAAGATGGAGAAATTCCTTCCACCTCACCTCACCTGTGGAATTCCTTAACCCAACTTCTGATCAAGTTGCGCATAAGTGCAGAAGTTGGGTTCGAAATGAGGGAATGCTTTCTTGTTTTTTTAAGCGTCGATTTTTCTAAAAATGAGTCTATGTAGTTACGCCTTTTAGACGTTGTATGTATATTATTTTTAACTCAGAAAGTCAGAAGTTGTGTGTATATATTATCACATAGATTATCCATCCGATTACTTTGAGAAACAGAGCCTCGACAATTCACGGTCACATCTAGGGATGGTTATTTCCAACGTCTCTTGCTGGCACGAGAATGATTTCTTACGGAGTTCGGGGGCCGGTCATCCTCCTTTTCGACAAAAAAAATACCGAGAACGATCACTTTGGCCTACCCTCTTGTCTTGCCTCCTCTGTCTCTCTTCCCAATCCAGTCACGTCTATCTTAGACGACGAAAGGGTGGAGGTGCCACACACTCGGATCTAACAGAACTTAAAAATACCCTAAAACTTTCAAAATATAATATATTGCACGACTCTTTCCATCAATTCGAACTTTTAGGATAGATGATTAGTGCATCAATTTCATATGATATCATAGCTAGAGGTTTAGAGTTCAAATCCTGAACAACACAGTATTAAAATTAATATATGCGGACACCCTAAATCCACGTCCTAGGATCGTGAAGAAAAGCCTGGACGTAAAGAGGAGTGTCAGAAAATATAATATATTGCACGCCCCTTTTCACCAGTTCGGATTTTTGGATAGATTGCTAGTGCATCAATTTCGTACCAACAACTTCTACATCTCAACTAACATTTTGCATAGTATGTTTCAGAGGACTTTCAAGATGTTAGAAACAAAATTAAATTGACACATGCTATCCAATTCAGTATTCATCAAAATAAACTTTAAATGGGGTGAAGCAATCAGAAACTACAGTTCGGTCCCTCTAGGTACGCGTTTAAACTTAAGAAGAAAAATCTCACAAAACCAAACGGAATCCAAAACTATGACCCGTTTTTGTACTCCCAAATCATAGCCAATTACTTCTGACGGGTGCAAAACGGTTATTATTCTTTGTAGCTGATGTGGTGCATCTCACCCTACACGTCGATGTGGTACAATTGCTAATTAGGACAAACTCTGCCATGGTGATCGATCGTCTTTTGTGTAAGAATGATGTGATTGATCACAAGTCCTAGTTGATATGTTGGTATTATGAATAAACACATATGAGGGCCAATGTTTTTTTACCGAAAAGGGGAGTAACTAAAACCCCATCCTCTGCATTAATAGATGCACACAACCAATTTATTATGAAGTTAAGCATTTGAAGCTATTACAAATCAATGATCAGATAAGGCCGATATACGAATCCTTAATTAGTACCTTAATAGAAAATCCGAAAATTTAAATATTGTTGCAGATTCACACTTGTTTGGCGTGATGTTCTTGGTTTTTAAATAGTCCACGAGGACATAAACTTGTGGCGAATATGGCGAGAATTAGACTGGTCCGAGACGGCTTGAGAAGATTGCATTGTTCATCTATAGGTTGGGTACCTTACAAATATGTGTAATAGTATTAACAAAAATAATCAAAGGAACAACAAGACAAAGTACGTAAGTTTGTATTCCAATTACTCGTGACTCGTGAGTGTTGCAAACTGTGTGCGTGATTCCGTTAAGAATAGATGATACGCCTAAGGGAAAGCGCAAATACAGGATTTGACGGTAGACTGCCTTTTCATAACACTTAAGCTTTTAGAATTATGATTTACTCATACCTAAACTTGACACTCTTATACTCTAGAATCATCCGCTAGATTATATTCTTTATTCATACACGCTAAAACACTACCAATTTTTTTAGGTATTTAAGAAACTATAGATAAGTATACACATATATGTCACCTGAACATACTAATGGACACAAATAATTTGTACCGTAACATGACCCTTTTAGTTTGCTTGGATTTAGAGTTAATTTATCGTAACGTAAATTTCCTTAAACATCTCAAAGTAGACTTTTAAATGGACAATGCTTAGTTCTGGTTTCGCACAAAAAGTTATATGCGTACGGAATAATAGTAGAATTATATAGAATGTGTACTTGAGTATATGTGAGCATAATTGCATTGTTAGTTATGGTAGTTATACAATTTTGAATTGTATTTAAGATAGTAGTATATTGAAATATGCATAAAAAAGATATACATTTAGTGCCAAGATCTGTTATAGTAAAATAGAAAAGTTCAGTACAAATTTGTGAAAAGTTAATTAAAAATTTATCACGCCTTGAGGTATAGACGCATTCGGAGAATTTCTGATGCTCTATCCTCCATGTCGTCACCAAATCCTTCGAGACAACATTGGATAAATGCGATGATAGCCACTACCGTGACCAGAGCGCTCTCGAAAATTGATTTGCGCGTGTTACTACTCTCCTTCATTTCCCAGTTGAGTCCATCTTTACACTCACCGGACTTGTACCAGCACTCATTTTCTTCGAGCATGGATCCACGTTCTCCGTCACAGTATTCTTTGGACTGGATCCGCGCTTGCTAGACTCATTCGGAGCTTCACCCTTACTGCATTGGTGCTTCATCACACCTTTTGATTCTTGCATGATCGTTTAGGGTGGCGCCGAGTTCGTCCCTTAGAGGTAGCCAATTATTCGTGCGCCGCACACAACCAACTCAAATCCATGAATTATGTTAAAGTATAAAGTTGTCTCAAAAGTGGTAATGTGCCAGTTTATTAAGAAAAACACCTCTCCAGCCCTAATTGACTCGTGGATATGCTCCATCAAAGACTTGCTTGAACGTGCCTTCTTGTTCAAACCAGAAAGGCCAACTTTACTAAACAATTTTGAATGTTTTGGATAGGCTAGCGACCGACAATACTTATTGTTTAAAAAGCCTCATCTGGTTAGGCTCCATCCAAGAAATGGGACTTCTCCTACCGTTAGGGAAACGGAAATGCATCTAATGCTTTCCGATGTACCTGTTAGTGATTTGCTATCCATGTTGGAGTGCAACTCAATCTTTTGATCGCGATGATTTGTGGCTATCATCTCTCGGTTGTCTTAAAAACTTGGTTCCATGATAGGTAGGACCTTGTGTAGTCGGTCACGAAGAAATAGTATCCAACCTGAGCCATTTCCTGTGCATACCATCCTCTCGGGCGACGACCACTCCTTCCAAGTAAAACTAGTGGGAACCCTGTCTGGGCAGATGATCGCAGTAGACTCACTTTAGTACTAGCATTGGAATACAAGAAGGCAATGGTCTAGTAGATGGCCCATACTTAACCCTCGGCATGGTGAGTGTTTATCGAATACCTTGGTACACTAGAAATACTATACCAAGGTTGACACCGGCTCCATACTAAATGTGATCAAATATCATATTTCACTATCCGACCGAAGAAACAGTGGATTTTTATCTTTCAAAAAAGCAGAATTTTCAGAAATCAAAAAATTTAGGAGTAGGGGCTTTTAACCCATACTTTACCCTCGGCAAGACGAGTCTTTAACGACTACCTTGGTACACTAGAAAGACTATAGCAAGGTTGACACCAGCTTCACTATCCGACCGAAGAAACAGTGGATTTTTTATCTTTGAAAAAGCAGAATTTTCAAAAATCCAAATTTTTAGTAGTAGGGGCTATTAAGCCCTTCGACAATCGGTCGCGTAAACGCTCCCTTGCCACTGAGTGGTGGCGTGTTTGCCATGAAGTTCTCCTTTGTGAGCCTCTCGGTATAACCTTTAGTTTCCTAGAGGATTGATCATGTCGGAGTTGGAAGATGGAGCAAGGGAAGGGACATGAGTTTTTGGAAGTCGGCTCTGATATATGTGAAAGCTACGGATGTTTTTGGTGGAAGGATCATTTGCAATGGGCCGAACACAGGGCAAGGTTATACAGCAGAGTTAATACGAGCGGGAGATTATGGAGGAGATATGACCTTTATACTAAGATCAGATCGTTTACAAGCGTGACCTTATCACGCACAGTTAACTCAATCTCTTTCGTCCATCTCGGGAAAAAAAACTCAAATCTCTATCGCTAACAAAGAAGAACAAATCTTGAAGCCAAAGACCAAAGCTGTTCATAATTTTGCCAAAGCAGTGGATGACATCAAAATTGACCATAATACTTCTGCAAGACTATCCACTAAAGATTTTTTTTTGATCGTACGCCCGATACATAGATGACATGAATATAAACAACATAAAACTAGCAGAAAACAAGCGATTAAACTGCTGCAAACTACCATCGCCACAACTACCGGCAGTTAATTTTTGGGCGACAACCTGAAGCTCAAACTAGCACGCTAACTTATCTTTAAAAAAAAAACTAGCAACCCCATATGTAGCTTGGTTCTCCAAAAAAATTTGAATATGTATTTTTTGTGTCAAAAAATCGAAACAAATTCCTATGTGTAGACAATATTGAGATCTACAACTGTGCAAAGTTTTAGTGAAAAATTCGTTGTATTTTGGGCTAGGAAAAAAAAGAAATACGCAGATCTACATCTAAGATTTTTGCTAGAATTTTTTGAAAACAGAAAATGTGGATTCAGTTTTCTCCATCTCCACTACTAATAAACGAGTGAACCGGAGTTCGGCTACAGACACCCCAACACTGATCGATAGCAGTCCAGGTTTACCCCCCACGAAACACCTTATCCACCACTAAACTGGCCCCACATATCAGATCCCGTGTGCACTTAGCAATTTACAACGACGGAAAATACTTCACCCCAGCGAATCACCCCCACCGCAAGGAAAAAAAATTGACAGCTCAGGCAAATTTTGAACGCGCACAGTGCACGACCCACGTTCGTAACCCCTGCTATCAGGCGAAAAGAAACTGATCAACCAGTCCCCAGCGAGGCTGCTTCGCCGAAGGCAACTCCCCGTCTGCCGTCGCCACTTCGACGGCGCGCTCGCTGCGTCGCGCCACCGCAACCGGGCACCGGCACCGTCGACGGCACGCCCGCCGCCCAGGAGCACTTGGTCTCCGTCGCGCCTACGAAGCCGGGCACCGTCGACAGCACGCTCGCCGCCCGATAGCACTTGGTCTCCGTCCAGCCCACGCAGCCGGGCACCGGCACCTTCGACGGCACGCTCGCCGCCCGGGAGCCCTCGGTCTCCGTCCACGGCACCGGCACCTTCTTCGACGGCGCGCTCGCCCCAGGCAGCGGGAAAGGTCTCCGTCCTGGACGGCGCCGACGCAGGGGGCCACCACGGTCAGCTTGCTGGACGCCGCCCAACCCATCACCAACTTCCTTGACGGTGTCCTTACAACCCGCCAGCCACTTCATCTTGTTCAACGGCGCCCTCGACACCAGGCAACAGGAAGTGTCCTCGACGGAGCCCAAGCAGTCCGGCAGCACAGAACTCTTGCTGGACAGCACCATCACCGCCCTGCACCTTGCCGTCAAGTGGGCAGGCGTCAGCTCCTGAAAAAACGGTGACAAGTTACTTGCTCAATTGCTCTATAGCTATTCACAAAAAACTCATAATATTCTTGTATATTTCCGAAGAACAAGAATCAAAATTGGCAAGAGTGCATAATGCATTTACATACTTCCGTAAGAAATTAACATTTATTGCAACAGTAATCATCTCAGGAAAATATTTTAAACCATACCACAAACATTCATAACTGTGCTGATGATCCATTTCATAAATGCTGGTTCAGTCAAGCTATCTATCTCACCTACTGAAATCGACCTTCAGTTTTACTTTCTCAATGCAGCAGCTCCAAAAGCCTAAGCCCACATTATAGTTGGGAAAAGTATGCGTCCATCGTCTGCAGTATCTATGTACCCTTCACAGACCTGTAACATAAGATTTGCAAAAATAGACATCAGTATGGTGCTAAATCATACAATTATCATGATAATAAAAAACCGAGTGTACCCCTGTCTCACATGTTAAGTTAGACACCCCAAATAGTGCTATAGAACCATATACACCGGTGATCTCTGCTCTTTTGCTTTTTTCCCTTTTTACCCACACTGATTGTTCACATGATTATTTAAATCTTACACAAGTTTAATATTTTGTTTTTTAACATTTTCTGACCCTAGCTGTTCACGTGAAGTCGACGACATGGCATCTCCCAATGGCGACGGCATGTCATCTCCATTTCAGGATATAAGTAACACCATGGCAGCAGCAGGAAAACATCAGGAATAAATAAGCTTTAAACCCTGAAGATTCAGTTAGTTCTCGAAAGAAAGTGCACATATATACCAAAACCATGGATGCTTGGACTTGATTCCATGAAAAATATTTAGGGCGTCGCAACATCGACCAGACCTATATAATGTAGACAGTATTGCACTCCACGTATACTGATCAGGCAGATATGTTCCCTAACGCACCTGTAAAAATGGTGACATGTTACTCTTCCTCCTACTGTCAATGTTCCATAAAATTCAGACTCTATGGAAGTTTTTTTCGACCTTGCAGGCAACAGCTATTTTTTAAACCGAAATACTGCATTTGTGAAGAATATAGCCACTACTATTATACAACAAAAGTATACATACTTGGAAGCATCGATCATAAGAGAGCAGTAAATAAATCTCATATATAAACAAAGAATATAGTCCTTCTTTAATACATTTCCAGCGAGCATGTTGCATAATGGCATGGCACCGAGTCAACATTGCAATCTCCCAAGAAATTAATTCATTCGTCCAACCAAATTGTAAGGGAGGGCTGATTGAATCACTCATCTTGGATCCAAAAGGTAAGGAGCAGATAATCCCGCTCTGAATAGCCACAGCTGCTACCTCCTGCTAAAATATATTCATACATCAGGTGTACCACCAGTAAGATGAATGCTAATGTTCTGGTAAAATCAGAAGGAAGTGACTGGACATTTATATAGCTTATCCAACAGATAATTAATCCAATTGCTTTCCCCTGGTTAATGTGAGGTTATGCACTGTACTCCAGGGAATATAGGGATTCAAATGGTCTTAAGCTACGATTTCTAAGTACGGCCATGGCAACAAAAATAAAGTGCAGTGCAATCACCTTCCGTTGCTTCTCATCTGCCTTGGACCTGGACGGGTCCAGCTTAGCGATTTAGAAGCAGCAGCTTTGCGTGGTCTTATACAGCCATGAATTGGAGGCGCAGCCGGTGCTGGCGGCGGGTCACGGCAGGGCCTGGGGACGAAGGAGGGGCGGGCCAGGGGTGGACGCGGCAGGCAGCAGGCGGCAGGTGGGCAGTGGTGGATGGAGGCGGAGCAGGTGTTGGCTGCATTTCTTCCGTGTCCACAAAGGCGGGCCGGACACGGATCCAGGATGCCCGCGAGTATTGCCGAGCTCGAGTACCCCATCGGGCTGGTGAGAAGGTGCGGAGAAGCCCGCGAGCATTGCCGAGCTCGTGTGTCCTCGCGTCAACGGTGAGGTGGCAGGCGACCGGCGGCTTGACGAGATCGAGTGGGAGCTTGAGGCCTGGGGGAGGCATGGGAGGGCGAGGAGAGTCCTGTCGGCGGTGAGGAAGAGGATTCGAGAGACAACGCAGTTTTTCTAGCGGAGCCGGTGTCTACCGGTCAAGCATCGGCCGTCCGTCGCAACTTTGTGATTCGGATTGAGGCTAGCTGTATTTTTCTTTCCCATTTGGTATTGCATGATGCATGTCGGATACAGATTCAGGATGCGTACACAATAACTGCATGGCCACTCGATTCATTAATATCAAAGACTGGCCACCCACCGTGTCTCTCACACCTCTCTCCTCTCCCTGCATCTTCATCCAAAAAAGACGGTGCCGCTGTAGATAAGCCAGAGCTGTAGAGGCGTGAGGACGCTAGTGCTCCAGTTTGGGCGGCGCGGCGCCGCCATTCCGGCCGTGCGAAAATGGCGGCGCTGCAATGGAGATAAGACGATCTCACGTAGCGGCTGCCGAGCCGGCGTCCGGAACGACGGCGAGGCTACGGCCTTCGGACGGGCAAGGCGAGGACGGAGGCGGACAGGCGGTGACGCTGATCCAGGCGAGGTTGGCGACCTGCTCCGCCGGCGCCCTCTACCGGGGTCTGTTCGTCTGCTGCCGCAGACATCTAGCAGCAGTTTTTGATGCGGAAATCTTAGTGAGCTCATGGATATGTTAGTCGTGTCATATATTTATCAGAAAAAGATGCCTCATATTTCAATACTATATGATATAGTTTGTTAATATAATATTGGTATTCATAATAACAATAATTGATTTATGAAACGTGGCTGGATCATATTTGGTACGACACAAATTCAGTAAATGTATGTAATACATGTCAAATTATTTTGATACCAATCTGATATTAAAACCATTCCTTGTGACAATTCTGGTTAACATGGATATGTGATTCATGTCATATATGAATCGGTAAAAGATGCATCATATTTCAATACTAATGTCATAGTTTGTTGATATAATGTTGGTATGACACAAATTCAGTAAATCTTTGTAATATATGTCATATTTGTTTGATACCAAGATGTTATCGAACCCACACTAGGCAAATATCTAATACGAACCGAAATTATCAACATAAAAATATATCTTGGTATTGGAAATATTTTGATACTAATATTTTGGAAAAGAATGTATGTGTGAATCATATGAAAATTTTATGAACATTATATCATCAAGAACAAGAAGTTTAAATTGGTATAGGAAATAGCTAGGAAAGATTTTACACTCAAAATGGGTCAGCCAGCTTCGGTGGACTCTAATCAATAACTGAAGAGAGAGAGTACTTCCGCATGCATACAGTGAATAAGCTACCGCCTAGCAGGGAACCACATGGACATGGGGGACATGGGGGACGGTGGGAACTGAAACGACAACACGCCGTGGAAGTTTAATGTCGCAGTGGGACCACACGCGTAGTTGCTATTGTAAATACGAAACTTTACGCTGCTTATACAGCTCCTGCCGTATGCGGTGCGTCCGAATCACGACGGAAACAGACGGCGGATGCTTGACCGGTAGACAGCGGCTCCGCTAGAATTGCATTTTCGATTCGAGAGAGGAAGCTGAGAGTGGGGGAGTGGCAAGTGGTGTGCGTGTCCGATGGATTTCCAAAGGGTTGTTTCCATCCTATTTTTTTTGTAAGAGAGAGAGATTGAAAGTGGACATGTCCGACTCTTTTTTTCCTTATGTGGGGAGTATTTCTGTATGTTTGTAGTTGAAAAAAATTGTCATGATGATTTTGAATATTTTTATGAGAGTATTAAGATTTTTGCACAAGTGTTTTTATTGAATATATTAAAAATTGTAATCATACACGTCATCATGTGGTGTTTTTATGTTAAATTGTAATGTCTATGCAAATAGTGACCATTATTATGGGCTTTGTTTTTTTTTTTGCGAGGAACTTCCAATCTATTCATCAACTGTCAAGGCAGTACAAAGAAATCTAGAAGCAACAAAAATTACATCCAGATCCGTAGACCACCTAGCGACGACTACAAGCAGTAGAGCGAGCCGAAGGCGCACCGCTGTCATCACCCCTCCATCACCAGAGCCGGGCAAATCTTGTTGTAGTAGACAGTCGGGAAGTCGTCGTGCTAAGGTCCCACAGGACCAGCGCACCAGAACAGCAACCGTCACCGATGAAGAGAAGTATAGATCAGAAGGATCCAATTTATAGACACACGAACCAAGACGAACGAAGATCAGATCCAAACGGATCCACCAAACACAACCACCGACCAAATCCCGCAAGATCCACCGGAGACACACCTCCACACGCCCTCCGACCATGCTAGAAGCATCGCCAGAACGGAGGCTAGGCGGGGAGGACCTTATTCCATCTTCAAGGAGTAGCCGCCGCCTTATCTCCTTAGACACAAACCCTAACAAAACACAAAAAAACATGTGAGAACGAAGCCCTCCCGCCGGCAATTACCGAGATCCACCACGCCACCATGGCACTAAGGCCACGGAGACGAGATCGATCCACGGCGGCGCCGGCAGGGGGCGAGTTAAACCACGATCGCCTTTCTGCGAGCTACAGCGCACGAAGGGGTACGCGGTATTATTATGGGCTTTGTTAACTTTAAATGATGCAAGTGTATGTATTTAAGGTTGTTCGTACATCATTACATGTTTTAGTCATGAAATTATTATTGTGGTAACAAATAAATTCACTAAACTAGAAATAGCATTTACATTTTGAATACGTGCGATTGCACGTGCACTGCTACTAGTTTTTAGAAACCGAGCTACATATAGCTCGTCCTCCAAAATGCCTTGCTCAGACTAGCACACACTACAAATCCTTTAAAAAAGAGTAGCACACGACTAATTAATCTACGTGGCGTTGGTCGCGGAAAACAAACCTATGTTCATGCATGTATGATTCGACCGAATTGAAGCAGTAGGTTCGCACCATCAACACATAACATAAGCGAAACAACATCCACGTTGGAACGTAGTCTCAAAACCACATCCACGTTGGGATGTACACCCGATAGCCATGAGTGCAATAAAGATCTTTTTAGCATGATCATAGTCTCATAGACGTGAAATGATAATTCCACCAAAGTGAAGTACGACCAAACAAAACCACATCCACGTTGGGATGTATACCCGATATAACAGTCTCAAAATCCAAACAATAACCTAGCATATTGATCGACGACACGATAAAGATCTTTAACATGATGATCGATGACACATTAATTAGAAAACTAGGCTGCCTTGGTGGCCTTGGTGGCGTTGACGGCGGCCTGTCCCGTGAGCCTTCCGGTCCTGCGCGCCCGCGGAGCCCAACCTTCTGGCCAGGCGGCGCGTCCTTGCGGACGGTGGAGGCGTGTCCGATGTGCTGGTGGTTTCCTCCTCCGTGGGGGTGCTCGACGGGGTTCATGGCGACACCGCGCACCTTGGGCCAGCAGTTCCTCTTGACCCTGAACTTGTGGTAGGCGTTGCCGGCCTTGAGCAGCGGCTTCTCGGTCCTGCCGCCGCCGGCCACCTGCCCCACCATGCCCCTGCACCCGCTCTGCACCACCTTCTTGGCGCCCGACGGAAGCTTGATCCTATTTGCACATCGACGTACATCAATGTCAGAACCAGATCGATCTGTACGCATTCATGGCGCATGCATGCAGCAAGACCAATCTAAGAATAAAAAGCAAGATCGAATCTGACAGACCTGGTGGTGCCATTGTCGGCGTTGTGGCTGATGACGATGGCGTAGTCCCCGGACGCCCTAGCGAGCGCGCCCCTATCCCCGACCCTTGCCTCGACGTTGCAGACCACGGCGCCCTCGGGAGCACGCCGAGCGGGAGCACGTTGCCGATGGCGACGGTGGCCTTGCGGCCGCAGTAGAGCGACTGGCCCGTGTACATGCCCTCGGCGGCGACGAAGAGCTCCTTGCGGTGCTTGTAGCGGACGGGGTCGCGGAAGGTGACGCGGGCGAGCGGCGCGCCGCGGCCCGGGTCGTGCACGATGTCGGTGACCACGCCGCGGAGGTACCCCTGCCGCTCGCCGAAGTCGAGCGCGCGGAACCTGGCGGGACCCTTGCGGTGGTGCGTGTGCGACTTGAACACGCCGCCCGGCGCGCCCTTGCGCTGCGCACGGATCACGCGACCCATTGGTGGACTTCTCCGGCGGCGGCGAGGGCTGAGGGTTTTGGGTGTTGTACGTGAGCTCTGCGGCGGCGCGAGTTATATAGGCCGTGGGAGACGTGGTGGAGTAGGGCCTACGAAAGGGGTTCGTGGACGGCTGAGATTGGGGCACGGCTGTGCGCCGTCCGATCGGCGTGGTTGGTGGGGCCCAGCGACTCGTGTTCGATCCGGTCATGGATTACGCGTTCGGTAGTGGGAAGTACGCCAGCTGACGGCGGAAGCGGAAGCAGGTCGTCTTCGTCTCACAGAGTCGCAGGTGGTCAAGGAAGGCAAGCGGAGCGATCGATCGCCGGTGAGGGAGGGAGGGGATGTCGCCGGCGGCGGGAGTCGCGGTGTCTCCGGAGGTAGCGGCCGCGCTCGCGAGCGGCGGGGCGGTCGTCGCGCTCGAGTCTACCATCATCTGCCACGGTAACAGGCTTTCTCACCCCCACTGCCCCCTTCGGAGCAGAGCGGAGCAGAGGGGCCTTGGACTGCGCCGGATCCTTGCTTGATTGGCGTTTTCCGTTGCAGGCATGCCGTACCCGAAGAACCTCCAGACGGCAGTGGAGGTGGAGGCCGTCGTCAGGGAGAACGGCGCCGTGCCCGCCACCATAGCCATTCTCGACGGCGTGCCACACGTCGGTAAGTTGTACTACAAATTCCCAATAATCAGTACCACATGGATTAATTTGCCTCTCTATACATGGTGAAAAAAAAAGACAGCTTCCGAGTTGTTGTTCAGCAGGAAAATTTCATGTCCATTTTAGGATTAGCAAAGTGTCCTCAGCCTCGATGGCTGGCTCACTGGAATGCACCTTCCCCATAGAGCTAATGCATTTTTTGGGTTGCAAAGTGATCCACATGCGAGTGTAAGCCGTTGAGTACATAAATCGCTAGATTAATCTACCTCTCTAGACATTGTGTAGACAGCAATGGCTTCTGAAAAACTTGTGGAGTTGTACCTGTTGGCTACACCATAATCGATTCAGTGTTCCATGGTTGCTTACATTCCGTTTATCAAGTCAATTTATCTATGTGCTGGGCAATAGACCCATCCGCTGCTCAATTTTTATCCCACCAGAAGCTGTGCATTATCTTTCGACTTATCTTACTAATATTTCACGCAATGATGTAGGGCTGAGCAGTGAACAGCTAAAGAGATTGGCTATAAGCGGAGCGCAGTTCCAGAAAACAGCCCGCAGGGATATTGCACAAGTTGTAAGTACCTTTCACGGTAGAAGTTCCTTGTTCCTTATTCAGACTATATGCTCTCGTGTTACTGTCGTCAGTTAGCACCACACTAGACTGTGTATGCTATAATTCAGCCAAGGCATATATATCTTGGCATGATGCACATGCCAAGATTTGTTGTTCATGAGTTTTAACATTTTATATATCCTCTGTTAATTTTGGGTCGCTCCCTTTTCAATAATTACTATTTTTCAGGTTGGTTCAGGTGGCAATGGTGCCACGACAGTTTCTGCCACTATGTTTTTTGCTCATAAGGTTCTTTCAAAAAGCACTGCATCTTATTGATCTTGGCTTGATTTGATAGCCATTTTTGTCTTTGTGTCTGCTACATGTAGTAAGCACCAGATGTTTGTCTCTGTATAAAGCAAAATAAGTTATTCTTACATTCAGGTGGGCATACCAATTTTTGTGACTGGGGGCATTGGAGGAGTACATAGACATGGTGAAAAAAGTAAGTAGCTTCCCATCGTGCTAGTCCTTATTTAGGTGTTGTACTAATAATGTTCCAATTGATTTGTTTGAGTTGATAAAGGATGATAGTTTTGTCACTTAACATTTACTTATCATGGGATAAATATGGTTGGAACAACAAATTAGGCATGTTGCTCAGCATATCTTACAGAATAAGCAAGCAAATGACCTTATTTGTTCGAGGATAGCATAGAAAATTCACATCATTACATTGATGTTGTCTTTCATCTCTGTTTCAATCTTTCTTGTAAAGAGTACGATTTGTTAGACTATATGTGTTAACACTTAGCAGGAATTGTATGTTTTCTTGAGTTGCTATGATTCTAGTCTTTCGATCTCACGTCTACTACAACTTTCTGTTATCTCTAGTTAATTTAGGATGCTGGTGTTTCTCTACGATTCATAGGTAAAGATTGGAGGACTTAAACCCTAATAGCTAATTACATACTCTTACACCTACTTTTCCGCTATATTCTCTAAAATGCATTGCCGAGAGACCGTGAATGCATTGTTTACTCGATGAACATATCTTGCTTAAATATCATCATTGTTACTAATGGTCACGGAAGGCTACAAATCGCAGCTCACTGCATTTACATAATTACATTTTGATGCAGCCATGGACATCTCCTCTGACTTAACTGAACTTGGAAAGACGCCTGTAGCTGTTATATCAGCCGGCGTGAAGTCCATATTGGATATAGCACGGACACTCGAATACTTGGTATTATCCTTCGCACTTTTCCATGATATAGCTCTTTTAATCTGTGAAGAATAAACTTTAATGTATATTTTCTTGCTAAGCCTGGGATGCTTGGCAGGCTGTACTTAATAGTTTTCTGGCTGGATATTAAATTACTGATCGAGCCGCTATCCAAATCAACCCACTTTTTAAAGTAAAATTCTATAGCAGTCTTGGTTAGTAAAATTAGAGAAATCTGGATCTGCAATAGTAAGAACATAACTGCAAATGAGTTAGCACAAAGTAGACAAGTTCCTACGCTATTTGACCATCAACAATTTTCACCCATGAAATATATGACTGTTGCCTTGGAAGGGACTCTTTTTCTGCCCACTAGGAACTCCATAAATGAGCGACTAAGGATGCAAAATCAGTAGATCCACAACTGATGGGTGTTTAGTTTATCAGAAACATCTCTTATTCGTTCTCTTGTACATAATTTTGGACCAATATTTTCAAAGAATTCATACCGGAATACTCAGATGGTAAAGGATTATTGCACTGGGTGTACGTTGGATCTTTATAATTTGGTCTGTTTCTGCCAAGACATTGCAGTAGATGCAACTTTGTTTCGGTGCCTAATCAAGTCGTTTTAAATGATTGTATTGACAGGAAACTCAAGGGGTAACAGTTGCTGCCTACAGAACCAACGAATTTCCTGCTTTCTTCACAGAAACCAGTGGATGTAAGGTAGAACAATTTTATTTCTGTCAAATTAGTAAATCTACTGTTGTTTTTGCCCCAACATATTACCGTCAAGGGACTGCTGAAGAATTTTAAAAGCATTAGTTCTGAAATCGAATGTTTTTCGGCTCAGATGTTTGTTACTTTCCACTTAGCACTTTAGCGGAAAAATATTGTGCCATTCAAATGAAATGTTACATGCTTTTAGTTTCTGTTTATTGATTTTTGGTCGAACTTATATCATATGAAGGGATAGGTTGCATCTCACAAGTTCTTGTTGATATTGTCGGTCAACTCTAGGTTTCTGCACTGAAAGCTAGATACCTTGTAAGTTGTCAGATTATTTCTTCATTATGCATTACCCATCTGCCAACAATCAGCTTGCCTTTGGCAGTGTGGCGAACTTTACATATAATGTATGGCTTGAGAAACCGTTTTGTTAGAACATATACTAAATGTGGATATCTTGCAGTCCTGTGCACAACTTCAAATGGGTAAATATCTGTTCTTAAAATAGAAATTTTTGTGGGTGCCCATGCTGAATGATTCGTGTTTGCTTAACAGGCACCATGTCGCGTTGATTCTCCAGAAGAGTGCGCCAAGATAATACGTGAGTATTAACAATGTAACATTGGACATTTGCTTCTTCTGTATCCTTTAGTGGATTCTGTTTTCTTAGACAATTATTGGTCTCGTACAAATTGTTGGTATATAATCCACCTGTTCTCGTTGAAGCCTTTAACTTTTTTATTAGAGGATTCTATAGCATCCATGTGAACTTAGAATCAATTAAAATTCACAGTTAATATCCTACCTAAAATCTACAAATATGACCAACATACGATAGTAGTTTTAACTCAGCCAGAAAACCCCCAGATTAGGGGCCCCCTTCCCCATCAGCCATACCATCTGGCCCTCCTCGGTATAGTACTACGGAACACTGCCTATTCTATTTTGGGACGTTCTGGAGGCTTAATTGGGAGTTGCTTAGCGGAGTCTATTGTGATGCAGATGCGAACAAGAATATGCATCTAGAATCTGGGATTCTTATTGCAGTGCCAATTCCCAAGGAACATGCAGCTTCAGGAAAGGTTATAGAGTCTGCAATACAGCAATCCCTCAAGGAAGCAGAGTACAGTCCCAGTTCCCTATTCTCTTTTTCTCTCTCTGTTTCTGTGTGTGCCCGTGCAACTGGGCGTCTAACGTGTCTTAATTATGTTGAACTTTGTTTCTCAGCGATAAGAAGATAATTGGAAACGCAATCACCCCTTCATCCTCGACAGAGTGAAAGTACTAACCGGAGGAGCATCATTGGAAGCTAGTATCCTATAATCTGTCTTGAGGTATATTTGCATTGTCTATCCACTTGCAGAAACTTCTCCTTAGCGTGTCCAGATATTGCGCTTGTAAAGAACAATGCTCTCACCGGCGCCAAGATTGCCGTAGCCCTGTCCGATCTTCGAAAGAGAGCAGCCAACAACAGTAAGCCGACACTTTCTGAACTTTTTCCTTTTGATCCCCGGTTTCCTTTGGAATGTGTGTGGTCTTGCTTCTTGTACTATACGTCTCGGCAGCTTGAATCTTGATATGCAAAGTACGATTTCGAAATTCCATCAGCGTGAAACTAGGGAAACAAGCAGAACTTCTGTGCAGTTGAATGAATGACTACTCTGTGCTGAGTGAAAAACCTGACTGTTTTCTACCTGTTGTAATAAACAGGGGCTCCGAGGTCTGCACTATAAAGACTGAAGGTCCTGCTGAAAGATTTTGTGAAGCTGATGATGCCAGCAGCTGGTCGGAACTCAAATTTTACTTGCGTAGCCAACTCCCTGCACAGATTAGCAGCATCCTGTTTGTATCTAGAACCGAAGAAATTAGAAGTTTTAGTAGAGGCTTTGTTCTCGTCTGTCCTGAGACGAATAATAATGAATGAATGAATGAGTCATAGATGCATTATGGTTTTGATTTGTGCTCCTATATATATGCCTGTGATTGCCATATTTTCGATTTGATTTGGTTTCCAGACTATATACTTATAAAAAAGGAATCATGGCTGTAAATGGAAACATACTTTGACCAAGGATACAAATTGTTTTGCCTTTCACTCGCAAAACCAACTTGTTGCAGAGACGAGCATGAGATGGCGGCGTGCACATACATAATTTGGAGAATGACTAAAGCTAGGTCTTGATTGCAACATGGCAGGACTATGCCTGTAACTTGGTAGCTCTTGGCATCACTACAGAACTAAGGCAACAACTTACTAGCACAAGAAAATCATGGAGACTAAAGCCCCCAACACGATTCCCTAATTAAGCAAGCAGGATTCTTTCCTAACACGAACGCTGGCTAAATTCACTGTCATCGCCTCTAGTTCTGGGACACCGCGACCCACGCGGAGGAGCCGTGCATGAGCATATGCACCATCAACACCATAAGGAACACGCTCAAGGGCGAGCCCACGCCATACCCAGCGTCGCAGCCGGGCCTGTACATGAACCCTTCCTCCAACGCCACGGCCGCGAGGAGGCACGAGGCGGTGGAGAGGACCACGGCGAGGAGGAGCGTCCCACGCAGTAACACCTGCGCCACTTGGCCACAATGCAGCCAACCCCCTTCACCGTGGCGGCCGCGGCCGCGGCGTGCACAATTTGTTGTTGCGGTTAATTCAATATATTAGTGAAGTTCAAGCATCTGCTAAGATCAAAATATCATCTAGAACAAAGAATACTTAGATAACATATATATCAGCGACATTGCTATAAGATAGTCTAATACAGACAAGGTAATCAAAGCGACCTCTTTGTGCTGAGTGAAGGAGATGCCACGACGATCTTAGTGACCTAGAGGTGAAAGGATGTGAGCTGACTGATAACTGCTGCTACCTCGTCTCGGAAGTCCAGTCCTCTAATCAAATAATGACATAATTATAAGCCACCAAATTTGCTGGACCAAACCATTAGACTACTTCAAACAAATCAGAAGGTGATCTGTCAAAAATTAAACATGTACACGGTGTTAAAAGGCTGAAACGTGCATGAGTATTGATATGCACATGCTACTTAGGCATGTGAAACATTCATTTGACATCAGAAATTCAACGATCAGCGAACTCAGCTAGCTATATCAAGTTCCTACCGGGCAACAAACAGATCATAACGGTGAAATCAGCTAGCTATATCGATTTCAATGGTACTAAAAAATTTATACTATGTTGGATCGATGGATTAATTTTCAACTACGTAGAATGGTTAAGTTGAATAATCGCTCCTTAATGGGCCCGGCCCATGTTAGCTATGGCAGTGGTGAATCTATCGATCCGGGAAGCGTTGGTCTAGCAGAAACGGGAGGACGTACGAACTCGCGAGCGATTCCATAGAGCGTTAGAGTATACTAGCAAAATTGCCCGTGCGTTGCAACGGGCTTATCAATTTTTTGTTTGAGATATCAACTGAACTATATTAAATATTTTTATTGCAATTTCTTATAAGTTTATTGTTGAATCACTTGGTCCAAATCTGTATATTTTTGAAAACAAATAAACCGATGCATTTTTTGTGTGTAGAGTGTTTTTGTTACGGTGGTCAAAGATTGAACATTACAATAAATCTAACTATTTGCATAACAACAACTTGGGCAAATGGCGTGTCACACCATTGATTTAACATCTTTGATTAATCATTTTAGCTGTAAAAATGTTTGACTCGCTACTACAAATACACGTGAGCACAAGCCCTTGTGCAAATTCACATTTAACTAACAAAATCTGAAGAAAGTGAAAAATAGGATATGAATCAAGAAAGTGAAGAATATTTCCAACCAATGCATTCCTCCCGCAAAAATTGTATCATTACAAAATTGACATGACCTTAAGAAGAGCAAAAGAATGCTTGTTTTCACACCATATATAGAAGCATTGGCCACTCCCTCCATATACACAGAGGCGGAGGTATAATATCTTCTGTAAGGTACCCAACCCATAGCGACCAACATCACAAGAAAATGCAATCCTTCGAAAAGATCGCTTGAACAAATCTCTCAAAGAAACAAATAAATAAGAGATAAAAAAATTGGACTTCTGCTCGCAACCTTGATGACTTGCCAGCTGAACAAATTCATCAAAAAAGATTAATCATAGTAAAAACAACTGAGTACTTTATGAGCTGTTCTACACTGCATATCAAGTAATTAGGCATCTGAAAAAAAATCGTGATAAGAAAATATGCGTATATGTAGGATGCTGCTGACTACAAAAATCATATATTGACCGTTGCCACAATATAACATATTCTATACTGATATTCTGCACTTTATTACCGTGGGATCTGGCAATTGTAAAATTGGCATAAGTTCGTCAATTATTTTGCTATGACCTTGGAGACTGACTTTGACATAAATGCCTGGTGATCAAGATAACAGAATTACGAATCAGTGGAGCCTAATAATACAGTTTGACAATTATGATCCATGGAGTGGGCTCGATCCTATAGCCATTGCTGACACGAACACAGTAGTATTGAATCTTAGTGCCATAGCTAGAATAATACTGCCGTCAGCCACCAGTATGCACTGAGAATAAATTTGATTTGGCATCTGCTCGCAGCGTACTGTGCCCTCTGAACAAATCCAGGAAAAATACAAAGCAAATTGGACAACAAATCGATCTCTATGCTGCACTGATTCTCTTCAGCAAACGTGGTTGGGACTGGGCCAGGAAATTACTATTCCACTGCTCGAGGTTGGAGTACTATCGACTATCGAGTTCACCACAAGGCTACACAAATTGAAACTTACTCCTCAAAATTTGTGAAAAAGAAAAGTGTACCGAAGCACACCCGTGGGAAAGATCACAACTGTGGTTGCGGACGGGCGCCGGAAGCAAGAAGAAAAATCGCCGCCGTAATATGACGCTGAGGACGACCAGCATACCTACACGCCGCCTGCCGTCTGCAGAGAAGCCCACCCGATGCCGGCCCGCCGCGAAACCACCCAGCACCGCTAGCGGACGAGGCCAGTCAGCACGCCGCAAGCCACGGGAACCCGCCGTTCACGACGCCGCGGAGTCCACCCACTGCTCAGGCCGCCGCCGATTCCCGCCGACCACAACAACACTTACCATGACAGCTGACGCTCGCAGATCCACCAAGGCCGCTCGCCGCTGACCACGGATCGAGCCGCTCGCCGACCGCCGCGATCTCAGCTGCAACGCTCCCCGCTCGCCGCCGGCCGGTCACCCTCTTGATTTCCAAGTTTGGTAGGGGTTTATGTGCAAAACTGCGCGACGTACCAGCAAACTACTACGGCAAAGTGTGGACTGCGGGTCGATTTCCACTTTTTTGAAGGACTAAAGTGAAAAATGGCCGACGACGTACGTACGGTCGTTACCACGCATTATAGTTTAGATTTAGATTAATTATGGCAAGTACAGATTTGGAAGTTTAGGATTGTAATCTAAACCTAGTTGTATTAAGATTCTTAGCCCACAAGTCTTTTACGCTATATAAACACCCCAGGGGCTAGCTCTATCAATATCAATCAGTATCGCACAATCATATTATCATCAATCAGAGCGAGCCATGGTGAGCATAGTGTATTCTGCTCTCGTTCTACTTAGTTTTGCACATGCGGTGCAGTCAACTACGTTTGTTGACGTCTACATCAACTACCGGGAGGATCCCTACATCAAGGGCTACAAGGATGTGAGGCGTCTTTTGATGAAGAACGAGCCGCCGCTGTACGTCGGTGGACATCAATTCCTCGCTGTCAGACGCCCGGAATTCTACGGCCCTCCAGATAAGATCATCCGCATCCATCTCTCTGGTTCGTCCTGTGGTATCTACAGTAGTTTTTTGTTTGTCAGGTTCTTCATTGGTCAGGTTCTGACTTTTCCTTTTTTTTCTACAACTGCAGGCGGGTTGGAACCGGACGACCGGTGCATCGTGGCGTTCGCCCACGACGACATGTACGCGATCGGATTTACCAACCGAACGGGCAGATGGCATTGCTTGGCAGGCTTTTCCAGCTTCATCCCGGGCTGCATCCCGCTCTCCTTTGGGGAGAACTACGTCGAGATCCTCGGCGAAGGGGGGCATGAGAACCTGCCGCTGCTGCCTCTCGGCAGACAGGCGGCGAGGGAGGCCGTTGGCATGCTTGCGAGCCACACGGCTGGACCCAACGAGGCCGCGGCAAAGAAAGGCCTTGGCAGGCTTATCGTGATGCTTGCTGAAGCACAACGAATTCTCCCGATTCACAAGAACCTCGTCGCCAACTGGGAAGAAACCACCCACATGCTCCCACTGGAAGCAGAGTATTGCGTCAATTGGGGGAAGATGTCCTCCTTTCTCCTGGACTGGGTGAGGAGTGGCCGTAAATATTGGGGAAAGCGCGATCCGGAGGCCGCAAAGGAGTTGCAAGATGAGGCTGGTATCTCCGGACCTAAAGATGCTTTGAAGGTCGTGAATGCTCTCTTACGCCCTTATAACAATTAATGCATATGCTGCATGCTTCGCCAGAAGAAGATGCGGAGTAGGAGAAGAGCAATATATATATACTAGTGCATCAAATTGATGCAGAGGCTGGGACTGCCCCTTTTCTATATATATATATATAGTGAGTGCTCCATATACGGTAGTGAACCATGAAAGTCCTCGATAGTCTTTTCAATTTATTCCAGTTCAATATGTAATTCGTGGTGTAAGGAAAATCATAGCAGTAATACTATGCTAGCTACGAGGTGTTAATTTATGTTCTAGTACCATCCTGATTTCCCCTTGTTTTTTCTTTAGTACAGTCGAAACCTGAAGGTACAGGTCCTAAGCTGTACCTTCAGGTTCAATATGTACGCCGTGTCGGCAATCAAGGCGGCGTGGCCCTGGATTTATATACCATTAAGAAGGGAATTATTTTTGTTCGGAATTTGCATCCACGTCCTAAGCTGTTTTCTGCAAATATTTTTAGCTGCTCAATGACCTGCTTGTTAGGAATAAGCACGACCGATGTACTAGCTAGTTAGTTTCCTAGTTAAGTGCGTACAGGCTAGGAAAGTAAGGTAGTACGTACTCCCTCCGTTCCAAATTAATTGACTTCCATTTGCCCACATGTGGATGTATCTAGACATGTTACAAGTATAGATACATCCACATTTGGACAAATGGAAGTCAATTAATTTGGAACAGAGGGAGTACGTGAGTTAGGAAATAGGAGTCCTAGTATGAGTAGAATTAGGACACAGTTTAATCGGTGGTGTACGAGTTGAGTCGTGAGAAGAAATAAAGAAAGACCTTTAGCAATCATCAATCGGTTCCAGTCTCGTGTTTTTCTTTGATCCATCGTTCCTAGCTAGCTGTTGCACGTCCGCGTCTGATTGCGTCGTACGTGTCGGGACCAAAGCCAACACTTGTACACTGAACCAAGGGGCAAAGTTAGTTTGTCTGAAGTACCAATGATCTCGATTGTGTGTCGAAATTAGGCAGTCCAATCGACAATCTTTTCCTGTATCATCACTTGTGTTTCACACTCTTGCACAAACTGAATTCAGGCTGCGATTCATCCTAGCCTGGCTCTCAACTGACCTGATGGGTCGCATTCAGAGTTGAGAAAAAGATGTTGCAGATTTAGTTAAGAATTCTGAACCTTGTGCACATTTTCTCTAGTGAAGAAAGTTTCTCTGCTTCCAGTATGGTGCAGCGAGCGAAAGCGTCCTTTGTGTGTGCACGGCAGGCTGAAGGTTGCTGCCTGTGGATTGTAACAGTGAGCAACTATTAATTTAGAAATTGACACACGCAACAGGAACATGGCACTATTCTAGGCCCTCACATTATTTATTACATATTAACTTTACATACACAAAGCTATGTTTACAGCACAAATACATATTTGTGCACAATACTAGTACAATGAGTACTTTAACAACATTGATACATCATAAAATCCCCACGCTCTACATGATGGCAGACGGAGAACCAGAGCAGCTAGCCATCATTCTCATCTTCTGCGCATTTTTCTCTTGTCCATGAAGCCCAAATAACAGCCACTTGCATGTAGACCTAGTCATACAAGCTGTCGTAGACCGAGTACCAATAAGCTCTCCATTTCCTCTTAAACAATAAGGTACATAATACTACCCAGAGACCCATCACATATCCAGAACCCATAGAGATGAAAAACGAAGCCACGCCGTTCAAATCTTCATGATGTTCTTGAGTAGCTGGAATCAGCTCGGGTTGTGAACATTCCCTTGAGACAGAAGGACCACAAAGGCACATGACCAGTGAGCTTGTTACTTCCTAGATCAAGAAAGACCAGGTTAACCCTAAAAAAAGACCAGGTTACTTAATGGTTCTAGTTTTGTTGGAAGGCTTCCTGTTAAATAAGAGAGCTTGGACCTCTCCTCCTTTCCCCATCTACAGTGAAAGAAGGCGATTTTTGGGCGTTCCCGTGCAAACCAGCTCGCCGCCGGCGATTCATTCGATTCCTCGCCCTCCGCGGCCGCTCCGGCGGTGGGAGGACGGGGAATCAACGGATCCCGGCGTGTACATAGTCTAGGTATGCGTGGGGTGCCTGCCGGCGGCGCTATGGAGGTGGCGGCGTGGCCGGAGAGGCTTTTGTCGACGGCAGTCCTCTCCTCTGCTCTGGGTGCTTCGATGGCGGCTCATGGCAGATCTGCCGTCCCCAGCGCGTTCGCCGCTTCTCGGAGCCGCGGCGTGCTTTCCCTCGGGCCGGCGTTCGTGATGGCGAAGCTAGTTCGTGAAGTTCTTGGTGAAGATGGCGTTGACCGAGTTGGTGCTGGTCGTGGTGCGGGATGGAGGCGCTTTGGTGCCGAGTGCCGTCGACTTCCTGCCTGCCGGAGGGCTCCTCCCAATCCAAGGTTTAATGGAGGAGAAGGCGGCGGGTTCCGCCGGCGGAACGTGCTGCGCGATGAAGAAGGTGCCGGAGCTCAGAAGGACCTGGTTGCAATTTCTCTTTGTTTTTGGGCTTATCTGTAAGATGCTCGGTTGATGTATCTTTATCCACACAAAAAAAATTGGTAGAAAATAGAGACAAGTATGACAATTTATAGAGGTTTTCTTCTAGCACTGATTGTAAGCTTGCGAAAATTCTTCTCATCTGTCCTGAGTTGAATAATGAATGAATGATTGGTTTTGATTTGTATTCTTGTTTATATGTGCCTGCGATTGACATTTTTATATATGCCCATGAATGGCTGTTTGTTTTAGAAAATCATAGCTGTAGATCGGAAGGGCTAAGGAAACAAGTACTTTTGCCTTTCACTTGCAAAAACCAACTTGTTGCAGAGAGAGATGAGCATGAGATAGCCCTGGATTGCAACATGACAGGACTATGCCTGTAACTAGCTAGCTCTTGATTGCAACATCACTACAGGACTAAGAACCAATTTACTAGCACAAGAAAACGATGGAGACTAAAGCCCTTTACACGATACCCTAATTAAGCAAGCAGGATTCCTTCCTAACACGACTGCTGGCTAAATTCACTGTCATCGCCTCTAGTTCTGGGACATGGCGACCCACGTGGAGAAGCCATGCATGATCACCAGCAACACCATAAGGAGCATGCTCAAGGTTGAGCCCACGCAATACCCGGCATCGCAGCCAATCTGGTAAATGCACCACTCTTCGAAGGCCATGGCCGCGTGGAGGCATGATTGGGACGAGAGGGACACGGCGAGAAGGAGCGTCCCACGCAGCAACACCCTGCGCCACTTGGCCGTGATGCAGCCAACCCCCTTCACCACGACGACCGCAACCTCGTGGTGGGCACGTGTGGCGGCGATGGCTTTGCACTCGGCGGCGTAGACCGCCATCCGCGATGCGGTGACGGCGTTGGACTCGGCAGCACTGACCGCCATCCACACTGCGAGGAGGAGCACAGCGGCCATGAGGGCGGCGAGGAGCTGGATGTCAAGGATGAGGATGACACGCCGGTAGACATCTGTCCCGCAGTTGCTGGCAGGGTTGGCAGGGAGCATGCGGAGGGTGTTGGCTATCAGAGAGATGCACCACATCAGGGTGAGCTGGTGCGTGGTAACTGTCTTGAACATCAGCATGGCAGGCAGAGCCCACACCTGCATAACACATCACGATAGCTGAAAATTGGGCATTTTTACATGTCAAACTTCTGTACATAGAAAAAGTAGGCATACACCCAAGCAAAATGATACTAGTATCACTAAAAGTCCATTTTTATGACACAGTCTATACAGTTACAGTTCCATCTGGTTGTGCAATGCACCTTGACTGCACTCACCTCTTTTACTTGCCAGTTGCAGCTTCAGGCTGCAATGCCCTTACAGCTGAGCTGGGTCACCTATCAAAGTTGCTAGATCTATCGGTGTTTAAGATGTTGCACATAGATGCGATTAAGTCCAAGGAATAACTTGAGTTACTCCCCCTGACAGAACATTCAGAGTTCACCATCTCCATCGAGCATCATCGGTAGTAATGCTAGTACCAGTTTGCATCACATATTCGCATAGCATTTCATTTGAGATGGTGAATGAATGTAGCTCAGCTTTACACTGAAATCCGAAGGAGAGTACACTGCTTCTTACCAAGAGATTCCAGTTTACCGCTTGGCAGCATAATGTGGTACTATCTGTTGTCGACAACCAATCACCAAGCTCTTCCATGGAATTTCAATGATGCTAACATTTTGTAACGAATTCTAATGATCCATCTGGAGAAATGGATGACTAGAATTATATGCATAGCGAAATCAGGCATACACATGTCAAAAAAATTGGCTGAAAAAATGGGCATGTATATGCTCAGAATTGCTAATTTTCTCCTTCAAAAATGGCTGTATGCTAAAAAAACACGACTAGCTACTGTTTATGAATAAATCGGGTGGCGTTCTCACCTTGAGCTGGGCCGAGCCGCTGCGGGGAGGAGTGGCGAGCTCGGAGGAGGGAAGGTACACCGGGGAAGAGTCCTTCGCTGTCGATCTCCGAGGCGGGCGCGGGTCCCAGACCGATCTCCTGCGAGCGCCGGGGTAGGCCGGGGAGCTCGGTTTCCAGGGCGAGCGCGGAGGTGACCGCGGCCGGGGATTCGGAGGGGGGCGACGTCGGAGAGCTCGGACGACGGCGGCTGCCTGCAGGGGTTGCGCCGGCGTGGTCGCGGTAAGACGGCGGCGCTGCCGCCTGAAGCAGAGTCGGGACACCAAGTGAGCTCCCTCACTCGCGCTCACAAACAAATAGCCTATGCGCGTCTAAATCTTTTCTATAAAATATTTTGTTTTTATCTTCCTTTTTGTTTTAAATTCTATTTCAGAAAACATGAACAATTTTTGAAATTTGAATAATATTTGAGCTTTGAACCTTTTTTCGAGTGCGTAAACATATTTTTTCAAACCCATGATTTTTTAAAAACCATTGTGAACCTATTTTCGAATGCACGGACATTTCTAATTCCTTCACAATTTTTTAACCAAGTAAACATTTATCAAACACTTGAACATATATTTTATTCTCTAGTAGGGTCGACTTGGGTGGACCCACTTGGCGGGCTCCCATACACCACCTTTAGTTGTGCGACTCCATCCCGCCAACCCGTGAACATTTTTTTAGCCCCTTGAACATATTTCATAACCATTAAAACTTTATTTGAATCCGTGAATATTTTTTTTAAACCTCATGAACATTCTTTTGAATCCCATGAACATATTTTTTTTAACCGGTGAACATTTTTAAGAAATTCCACGGATATACCTTTTAAACCTCATGAAAAAATTTAACCACCGTGAAGATTTTTTTCCTGAACATCTTTACCCCGAACCTAATGAACTTATTTTAGACCGTGAATATCTTTTAAAAGACCATGAACATGTGTCTACTCACAATATGGGCATTTACAAAAATGCCGTGAAATTTGAACATTTTCAAATGTGAACGTTTATTAATTTTGAACGATTTTCAATCTTGAACAATTTTCAAATGTGAACAAATTTTTTGAGGGTAAATGTGAACATTTTTAGATTTGAACATTTTCAAAATCATAAAAAGTGAAAAAATAAAAAACCTGAACATTTTTAAAACTGAACATTTTCAAAATCTTAAGAAAGTGCCAAAAAAGAAAACCGAAGGAAAAAGAAAAGAAAAATAAAAAACAGAGAAGAAAAATTAAGAATATGAAAGATGACCAGACGGGCCGGCCCAATCTTATGTCGATTTCATTACTTGTTAACATAGGGCCGGTGTAAATGACACCGAAGAAGCATGCATATAAAAACAATATCATAAGAAAGCTTTCTATTGATTGTCCCAGGGTACAACTATATAAAGAGTTCCCTTCACAAAGGGAACTTTACCAGCTCGCGAGCACGCCACGTGGTGGTCCTCTGAGTAAGCAAAATCAAATTTGGTTAGTTCGTATGGGGCTTAGACCACCGCGTCGCACGGCCGGCAAGTCGTGTACGTCTCTGGGAGCAGCAAAGCAAATCGTGTACGTCTCCGCTCTGCAGGAGCAGACAAACGAGCTAAGACCCTCGGGTCGCGTACGTCGTGCGCCCGCAAAAGCCACTGCGTGCGTATGTTGCATGCTGTGCTGCTGCTTCCCGCAAAGACGTAGGCCGGCCGGCCTGCCGGACGTACAGAAACCAGTGCATGTGATGTACAAAACACACGGCATGATGAATTTTAAAAACTAAAATGTACAAGCAATACGGGAGTACATTATACGGAACACATGTACATGCTACTGAATGTACACGCACGATGATATTGGATGTACACGATGCTACTGGATTGTACAACCACGTTGTTTCTGGATATACATGATGCTACTGAATGTACACACATGCACAGCTACTGAATGTACACGCACGCTGATACTGGATGTACACGATGCTACTGGATTGTACAACCACGATGTTTCTGGATGTACATGATGCTACTGAATGTACACACATGCACAACTACTGAATGTACACGCACGCTGATACTGGATGTACACGATACTACTGGATTGTACAACAATGTTGTTTCTGGATGTACATGATGTTACTGAATGTACACACATACACAGTTACGGAATATACACTCACACTGCTACCAGATGTACACGCTGCTACTGGATTGTACAACCATGTTGTTTTTGGATGCACATGATGCTGCTGAATGTACACACATGCACAGCTACTGAATGTACACTCACACTGCTACTAGATGTACACGTTGCTCCTGGATGTACAAAGTATACAGAACTGGTTGTACAAAGTATAAGAAAAAAAGTTTCTCAAAACTTATCAACATGGGATCTACTTTTGAAGATTTCGACGCGATGATCTCAAATATGAAAACCGTTCCTAATTCGGATAAACGGTTCTAAAGATATTTCGTTTTCAAAAAAGAATCTCGAAATAAATGCGTGCTACAACCACCGATGTGGGAGAGGAAAATCCCACCAAAACTCTCTGGTGCTGCCACTTGTCACAAATTTAAGCACTCATGGGGGCTGCGTGGTGGGAAAAGTTGCCACTTAGCGTGACCACGATGCGCGCATGTTCTCTTCGCAAAGGGAAGCCTTTTTTTAGTGATTTCGTCGTCCCAGGAATCTAACAGGTCGCCTAGATCCACTCAGATCCGTAAACCACCCCACGTGGCTCTTCCGGTGAATAAACAAAGAGACAATTTGTTTCACGTAAGCAACAATCTCCATATTTTATAAGCTTTTCCGTACTTTTGGAAGTATTTCTTCCATTTTCTCTATCTTATGAAGATTTTAGATTCTTTTGGAACTTTTTGACAATTCTGGGTGACATCGACTAGTGGAAAACAGGGAACTAGTACCGGTTTCAGAGGGCCTCTAGTTCCGCTTGGGCAACCGGGACTAGCCAATCGGGACTAGAGACCCCCCTCTAGTCCCGGTTATCCACGAACCAGGACAAGAGGCCCTCCCACGTGGCCACGGAGAGTCCGGTTGGGCTGGAGACCTTTTGTCCCGGTTCGTGTTACGAACCGGGACTAAAGGTAGGCCCTTTTTTCGATTATTTTTCAGGGTTTAGGGTTTAGGGGTTTCTGATGGTTTCCATCGAACGGGGATCACATCGTACGGGGATCAAGTTGATGCATACATACATAACACATATATATATATAATTACATGAAGATCACGTTGATGCATATATATAACACATAGAAATTAAGTAGTACATGAAGATCACGTTTCGGATAAAGTACTTAATTACATGGAGATCACTATTACATGGAGGCATACTATTTTACATCATAGTGGTACTCTCCGAATTTAGGTATGACATCCTCAAGAAAAAATCTCGCCAATTCCTCCGCAATTGCTTTGAAGCGGTCCTGCATTGGGAGCGCGTTCCGCTTTCTTGCCAACTTTAAAAGAATGAGATCAAAATGAATACATGAGTTGTGTGTATATATATCAAATCATAATAAAACAATTATGAATGAAACTCAGCACAACTGATGGTAACAAAATAAAGTTGTGAATAATGTTTACGTACATTTTGATTTCTTCGGTTGTTGAATCTCTCGTTGGTCCTCATGCGTATGTACTCGCAAACGTAGAATCCACATAAATCAGTCCCCTGTGGCTGTTTATGGCAAGTCTGTATAAGAATAGAATTCAATCACATAATAATCAAGTATGATAATGTATGGTGCGCGGACCTAGGTATACCTCGCCGGAGTTTGTTAAGGGCACTTCGTCGTCTCTTCTTTCTTCAGACTCAAATCCCTCACCGGAATCGTTCAGAAATTGTGAGCTGAAATCATCTTCTCCACCGGAATCTTCTCCACCGGCATCTGTTCCATGGGCACACGCATATATTATTTGTTGCATTTGGTCTTCATTCTCGTCGTCTCTGAAGGGGGCGTCCATAGCTCAATGTCCCTGCAATCAATTATATATGATTTCAATTCTGTAATAAGAAAATGCCCAAATTTCTAAAATTAACATCTCCTAACATTTCCAAATTTCGGCCAGCTTTGTAACTAAGACAATTAAAAAAATTAACATCCGGGCTGTCCCAAATTCCAGCCCAAATTTGGGCCAGCCCAAAGGATGGTGGGCGCGCGGCTACAGGCCACGGTCGGCACCGTGGCGACGCAGGCGGAGAGGCTGCAGGCGCTCGTGGTCAATGCTGGCCCACCTGGCGACGTGGCCAGCATTGGGTCGATGCGTCGCGTCCGCCCCATGGCCACGAGCGCTTGGTCAATGCTGGCCCACCTGCCAGCGACCCACCGCCCCGCCGCCCCGTCTTCCCCACTTGACCGCGTTCGCGTGTAACCGCCCACTCACCACCGCACGACCGCACCCTCGTCTTCCCGCCCCCCTCGTCTTCCCCAGCGCCCTCGCCTTCCCTGCCCCCTCGTAGTCAATGCTAGCCTTGGCCTACCTACCAGCGACCCACCGCCCCCTCGTCTTCCCCACCCCGGAGTCAATGCTCCCCCCTGGCCCACCTGCCAGTGACCCACCGGTACCCTCGTCGTCCCTACCCCCGGAGTCAATGCTGTCCCTGGCTGGTCCTTTAAAAATGGACCACGGCCGTGTGGATAGCGACACCAGTCCACACCGCCGCCCCCACCCCCACCTAGTCCTAGCCCTAGCCCTAGCCGGTGCACAGCGACCCCTCGCCGGAGCCATGTCGCGGTGGTTCAAGTCGCCCAAGAACCAGCACGAGTCCGCTCCTCCTCCGGCCGGCGCGCCGCGCCTCCTCCTCCATCGCGCGGCCCTTCCTCCTCTCCACCGAGCGCGGCCCTTCCTCCTCCTGCCCGACGCTCCGTTCCGCCGCCACCGCCGCGGCGTTCGGCATCGCGCCGCAGGGCGTGCAGATGGTTGGGGAGCGGTGCCGGCGCGCCGTGCCGGTGCAGCGGATGCGGCGCTACATGCGCGTGGAGGAGTGCTGGTGGCATTGGAACAATGCCACCCCGGTGTACTGGCCCGACGTGCACCTGCCGGAGGACTGGCACCTGAATCCGCAGCGGATTCCGGTGCCGCCGATTCCGGCCAGTGGCCGGGCCAGGGTGGTGGAGATCGCGCGCCGCCGCGGCTCCTCCCACCGGACCTCTTCAACGACCCGCCTACGCGCCGGAGTCCCCAACTGGGACCAGTGGTTCGCGGACGAACACGACGACCGCCGCCACGCTTACTTCGCGCAGGCCCCAGCACCGCCGCAGGAGCCCGAGGCGTACCCCGCACCGCCGCCTGGCCAGGAGCCCGAGCTGTGGTTCGAGGAGGAGATCCTCGACGACGACGACCCGGAGATGCAGGCCGCTACGAGGCGTCCCTTGCTCCCTCGTCGAGGACGAGGTCAAGCGCTGGGAACAAGTGCTGGCCGCGGCCCAGCCGCCGGCGCCACCACTGCCGTGGTGGCAGCACATGGCCCAGGAGCAGGAGGCCGAGGAGCTGGAGTTGGAGCCTGCTCCTCCACTGCTGCCGGCCTCCTTGACCAGTCCTGGGGCTGGACTGGCGGCAGTTGGTCGCCGCCGCCGGCGCCGCCGCAGGAGCAGGAGGAGCCGGCCCAGGGGCAGCCGCGCAGGAGCCAGAGGAGCAGCACCTTCCGCGGAGGAGCAGCCGCCGCCGGCCCATCTGTGGACCGCGCCGGGCTACGTCCTCCTCTCCGACGACGACTAGGCCCCGTGCGCCGCCGTGTCCTCCTACCCCCCCTAAAATGTAATGGCCTTTAGGCCTTTTTTCTCTTTATTGTGGCCCGCCCCCTAAAATGTAATGGCCTTTAGGCCTTTTATTATATATAAATATTGTTAAGGAAATGTCCCCGCCCCCTTTATGTAATGTCCCCGCCGCCGGCGCCGGCGCCCACCGTGGTTCGATTTGAGCGAGAGAGGAGGAGGGGAGAGAGAGGAAAGATAAAGACCGTACCTTGCGCGGGGGACGGCGGCGTGGGCGTGGGTGCTCGGGGACTCGACGGCGAGGAAGAGGGCGGCCGCGGTGACCGGAGCAGGAGAAGGCGGCGGTGGCGGCGGTACGGGAGCACGGCACGGCAGCCTGGCGGCGTCTTCCTCTTCTTGGGCCTGGCGGCAAAATGTGGGGACGAGAGGAAGGGGAGGGATCTAAAAGGCACTAATGGGCCTTTAGTCCCGGTTCAGCCACGAACCGGGACTAAAGGTCCATTTTTGGGCCGCTGCCAAATTAGCGCGCCAAAGCCCACCTTTAGTCCCGGTTCCAGCCACGAACCGGGACTAAAGGATCTTTTGTAATTTT